>JANJGN010000029.1:7710913-8455913 GCA_026770705.1 Isurus oxyrinchus | reverse complement strand
GGAAGCCCATGTCCAGTGGCGTACCACAGGGTCTGGTTGCTGGGTCCCCTATTATTCGTCATTTATATAAATGACATGATGACTATGTGGGGGTGGGGGGGGTGGGGGAGGGGGGCGGGGGGGGAGGGGGGGGGGGGTGGTGCGGGGTGGGTGGGTACGATTAGTAAGTTTGCGGATGACACAAAGATTGGCCGGGTGGTTAACAGTGAGGTTGAGTGTCTTGGGCTATAGGAAGATATAGACGGGATGGTCAAATGGGCAGATAAGTGGCAGATGGAATTTAACCCTGTTAAGTGTGAGGTGATATACTTTGGAAGGAGTAATTTGACAAGGAAGTATTCAATGAACTGCATGACACTAGGAAGTTCTAAGGAATAAAGGAACCTTGGCGTGTGTGTCCATAGATCTCTGAAGGCGGAGGGGCATGTTAGTGAGGTGGTGAAAAAGGCATATGGGACACTTGCCTTTATCAATCAAGGCATAGATTACAAAAGTAGGGAGTTCATGTTGGAGTTGTATAGAACCTTGGTGATGCTACAGCTGGAGTACTGTGTGCAGTTCTAGTCGCCACATTATAGGAAGGATGTAATTGCACTGGAAGGGGTGCAGAGGAGATTCACCAGGATGTTGCCTGAGATGAAACATTTAAGTTATGAAGAGAGATTGGATAGACTTGGGTTGTTTTCATTGGAGCAGAGAAGACTGAGGGGGTGACCTGATCGAGGCGTACAAGATTATGAGGGGCATGAACAGGGTGGATAGGGAGTCGCTGTTCCCCTTAGTTGAAGGGTCAGTTATGAGGGGACACAAGTTCAAGTTGAGGGACAGGAGGTTTAGGGGGGATGTGAGGAAAAACCTTTTTACCCAGAGGGTGGTGACAGTCTGGAATGCACTGCCTGGGAGGGTGGTGGAGGCGGGTTGCCTCACATCCTTTAAAAAGGACCTGGATGAACACTTGGCATGTCATAACATTCAAGTTATGGGCCAAGTGCTGGTAAATGGGATTAGGTAGGTAGGTCAGGTGTTTCTCACGTGTCGGTGCAGACTCGAAGGGCCAAAGGGCCTCTAATGCATTTGTAATTCTGTGATTCTGTGATTGAATGTCAAGGGGAGATCATTAGATTCTCTCTTGCTGGAGATAGTTATTGCCTGGCACTTGTGTGGCGCAAATCTTACTCGCCAATTATCAGTCCATGTTTGAATATTGTCCAGGTGTTGCTGCACATGGACATGGATTGCTTCAGTACCTGAGGAGTTGTGAGTGTTGCTGAACATTCTGCAATCATCAGTGAACATCCCCACCTTCGACTTTATGAAGGTGGAAATGTGTTTTTTTTAATATATTCGTTCATGGGATGTGGGCAAGCTGTTTAGGCCAGCATTTATTGCCCATCCCTAATTGCCCTTGTTCAGAGGGCATTTAAGAGTCAACCACACTGCTGTGGCCCTGGAGTCACATGTAGGCCAGACCAGGTAAGGATGAAGCAGCTGGTGATGATTGGGCCTACCCAACATCTGCAGTGATGAAAACAAAGAAAACTGCGGATGCTGGAAATCTAAAACAAAAACAGAATTACCTGGAAAAACTCAGTAGGTCTGGCAGCATTGGCGGAGAAGAAAAGAGTTGACGTTTCGAGTCCTCATGACCCTTCGACTTTGTCGAAGGGTCATGAGGACTCGAAACGTCAACTCTTTTCTTCTCCGCCGATGCTGCCAGACCTACTGAGTTTTTCCAGGTAATTCTGTTTTTATCTGCAGTGATGTCCTGGACTGAGATGACTGGCCTCCAACAACCGCAACCGTCTTCCTTTGTGCTGGGTACGACTCCAACCAGTGGAGAGTTTTCCCCCTGATTCCCATTGACTCCAGTTGTGCTAGGGTTCCTTGCTGCCACACTCGGTCGAATGCTGCCTTGTTGGCAAGGGCAGTCACTCTCACTGAAACTCCCTCAATCCATTGCCACAGGCAGTTCATGTTTCCATGGATGTAGCTATCAATGGACAAGGTCTCTTCTCTGTCATGACCGACAGGCTGATCTATTCATTGTGCCTTCTACACACTTGAGCTGTGTATAGTGATTAGTGTGGGTCAGTGTGTGCCCCATGTTCTGAAAAAAGCCAAATTAAACAGCTGTCCGAGAAATCTTGCATTTATAAAGCGCATTTCACAATCTCAGGACAACCCAAAGCGCTTTACAGCAATGAACTACTTCTGAAGTAGAATCATAGTTGTAATGTAGGAAAGGGGGCAGCCAATAAGCGCAGAGAAAGATCCCACAAACAGTAACATAGTAATAACCAGATAACCTGTTTTAGTGATGAGAGATAAATATTGGCCAAGGTCATTAGGGGAGAATTCCCCTGATCTTTCTCAAATAGTGCCAGAGAGGGCTAGATGGTGGCACCTCTGACAATGCAGCACTCCCGCAGTATGGCACTGAGAGTTTCAGCTTGGATTTTGTGCTCACGTCCCTGGAGTAGTATTCGAACACCTAACCTTCTGATGCAGAGGCACCTGGACTGCCCACTGAGCAATGGCTGGTAGTGTAGAGCGAGGCCTCTCACCTTCTCACACAGGCATAGATAAAAGCAGGCTCTGACATTGAAACAAGCTTGGTTATTTACTGGTGAGCCCTTTCTTGTTTTATTTGTTATGCTGATGCAAATCAATGACATAAATTTCTTTGAAGAGCATGATTCCATCATGCAGAGACACACAACATGCTTCCTGACCCAAATAATAATAAAATTCTCCCTACTGTTACTTTTATGAAGCCACTGCCTCTCACATGAATTATTTCCTTCCTGGCGTTGGCATCCCTTGTGAAGGCAGGATGAGTGATCTTACCTGGGCAGTGACTCCAGCACTGAATCCGACAACAGAACTGATGGCATCTAACACCTGATATTGAAATACCTGGCATCAAACATACAATATTGATCATATAACACCAGGCATCTGACACTGAACATACGGCGTTGTACATCTGCCACTGTATTTCTGGCATCAAATAGATATGCCCCAAAATGGAGGGCAAAGCAGTCCTGAACCAATAGTTCAAGGTCGTGGGGTTCCTACCTACAGTGGGTAGGTTTTGAAATAGAATGCCATTCGTCTGACATTTTGTGGGCTGGTAACAGGAAAGAAATGACCTTTGCAGCTGAATCCCCCACCTTCAGTTTCCTGGATGTTACCACTGATCAGAAACTTAACCAGACCAGCCATATAAATGCTGTGAGCACAAGAGCCGGTCAGAGGCTGGGAATTCTGTGGTGAGTAACTCACTGCCTGACTCTCCAAAGCCTGTCCACTATCTACAAGGCACGAGTCAGGATTGTCATGGAATACTCTCCATTGCCTGGATGAGTGCAGCTCCCATAACATTCAAGAACCTCTACATCCTCTACAAAGCAGCCCACTTGAGTGGCACCTCATCCACTCCCTCCACCACCAGTGCACAGTGGCAGCAGCGTGTACCATTTACAAGGTATACTGCAGCGGTGGTAACATTCAGTGGCAGGATTGCCACTGTACTGCCCATCTGACCAGCCCATCTATATTGTCCTGTAGTCTAAGGCTTTCCTCCTCGCTATTTACAATACCATCAATTTTCGTGTAATCTGCGAACTTACTGATCAAACCTCCTACATTTATATCTAGATCATTAATGTACACTGCAAACAGCAAGGGACATAGCACCGAACCCTGTAGACACAGTCTTCCAGTCACAAAATCAGCCTTCAACCATCACCCTATGCCTCCTGCCACTAAGCCAATTTTGGATCCAATTTGCCAAATTGTCCTGGATCCCATGGGCTCTTACCTTCTTGACCATTCTTCCATGATTTGTTAGACATGATCTCCCCCTGTCAAAACCATGCTGACTATCGTTGATTAATCCTTACCTCTCCAAGCAGACATTAATTCTGTCCCTCAGAATTCTTTCCAAAAGTTTCCCTACCACTGATGTTTGACTCAATGGCCTATAGTTCCCTCGCTTATCCCTACCACCCTTCTTGAATAATGGTACCACATTAGCTGTTCTCCAGCCCTCTGGCATCTCTCCTGTGGTCAGAGAGGATTTGAAAATTAGTGTCAGAGCTCCTGCTATCCCCTGGTTATCCTCTTGCGCCTAATAAATGCCTTTGAATTTTCCTTTATTTTACCCACCAGTGGTTTTTCATGCCCTCTCTTTGCTCTCCTAATTTCCTTTTTAAGTAACCCCCTGCACTTTCTATACTCCTCTAGGGCTTCCACTGTTTTGAACCCTCGGTATGTACTATAAACTTCCCTTTTTGTCCTTATCCAATCCTGTACATTCCTTGACATCCAGGGTTCTCTGGACTTGTTTGTCCCACCCTTCACCTTTACAGGAACATGTTGGCCCTGAACTCTCACTATTTCTTTTTTGCTCTGATGTAGGTTTTCCTATCAGTAGCTGCTCCCAGTCCACTTTGGCCAGATCCTGTCTTATCATATTAAAATCATCCTTCCCCCAATTCAGAACTTTTATTTCCGGTCCATCTTGGTTCTTTTCCATAACTACCTTAAACCTTACTGAGTTATGGTCATTATTACCAAAATGCTCCTCCACTGACAGTTCTAACACTTGCCCAGCTTTGTTCCCTCAAATTAGGCCCAGCACTGCTCTCTTGTAGGATTTTCTATGAGCTGGCTTAAAAAGCTCTCCTGGATACAGTTTAAGAATTCCGCCCCCTCTAAACCTTTCACACCTTGTCTAACCCAGATAATATTGGGGAAGTTGAAATCCCCTACTATTATTACTCTATTACTTTTTCAATTCTCTGAGATTTTCCTACTCTTCCTTACTTTTTGGGGGTCCATAGTCCACTCACAGCAACATGATTGCCCTCCATTTGTTTTTAAGGTCTTTTAAGCCACATGGCCTCATTTGAGGAACCTTTTAAGATATTATCTCTCCTTATTGCAGTAACTAACTCCTTGATCAATATTGCAACACCACCTCTTCTTTTACAGCATCCCCCCCCCTCCCCCCCACCATCTTGCCTGAAGATTCTATACCTCGGAATAGTGAGCTGCCAGTCCTGCCACTTCCTCAATCATGTCTCTTTGATAGCAATTATATCGTCCCCATATGTTAATCAACACCCTCAGCTCATCTGCCTTGTAAGACACCTTGGCCAAAATTTTCCATTTGGCGGGTGGGCAGAGCAGGGGTGGATGTGGGTGGGTGCGGATCCGATTGGCGCTCGCAGTCAGGGTTGCGCCGCCATTTTGTGTGGGCAGGCCAATTAAGGCCCGCCCAGCGCATTTCTGACTCCCGTGGATAGCGGGAGTGTGCAGGCTGCGGCGAGCGTGCATAGACTGCCGGGTCCAATGGCGACCCGGCAGTCTGTTTAAAAGAAGGCCTGGCAGCCTCCTGTAGGCTGCTCGCAGTGGGTACCTGGATATCCAACTGCAGGGGGTTGGCATGGCACTCTGGAGGGAAGGGCAGAGGAACAGGGCAGCCTGCAGAGTCTGCCACAGGAGCAGGGCAGGCTGCATGGTAGGCCAGCGGGGTGGGGGGATGGGGGGGGGGCAATGTGCCCCTAGCTTTTCTGATGATTGCCTTGCTGCCCTCCTCGAGGAGGTGGCTGAATGGCGGGAGGTGCTGGTTCCCCAGGATGGGAGGAGGAGGCCCCCCTACATGATGAAGCGTGCCTGGGAGGAGGTGGCTGCGGTGGTGAGCTCCCGCGATGTGGTGCAGTGCACCTGGATCCAGTGTCGTTAGCATTTCAATGGCTTGTGCTTTGGAAGGGTGAGTACCATGTTGGCGTTGGGCATTTAACCCAGCAGGTAGCCTTAGCCTTTGAGGGCCACCACCTCCCCCAAGTCTTACTGTCGTGACTGCATTGAATCATGTTGGCCATTTCTCGTATGCTGGGTGGGCAAGCAGATAGTGTCCATGCTTACATCAGCCTAAGTGGTTCATGAGGAGATGGGTTCTCCCCCGCACCATGTGTTGCTCTTAGTCGCACATGACTAGTCTGGGGGAAACCTGCAGGAGATACAACTAGGCACATTCTCAGAACTCCAACTCATGTCCTATTCCCGGTGATGAGATTGTGGAAGGGGAGCCTGAAGGTCTCATGACCAAGAGCCATCTGCTGCCCTTGGCACCGCACCTAGTTGTGCCACCTTGCTTTGGGAGCTAAGACCATGTGTTTCCTAAAGTGATGGATGCAGAATGTGTCCAAGGTGGCCGTTGGGGGGGGTGTTGGGAGCAGGCGTACTATTTCTGTGTGACTGATCAGCAGTAGTGGGGAGAGGAGGCACTGGAGGCCTGATATGGGCCACTGAGGTTGGGGTGCGGTGTGCAGATGCAGAGTCCATGTGCGATTGGATGCAATGAATGGTGTTCTCTGTTTTTCAGGAGAAAAATGCTCACAATGCCTCTGAGCGTTTGCTCACTGGAAGCAGACAGGCCCAGTTGGTGATATTGAGCCGATTTGAGCAGGAGGCCCTGGAGCTTGAAAGGCGCCATGCACCCAGGTCCACAGGTGTTGGTGAGGCTGGGGTGGAGCGGCCAGGTATCTGAGGTCCACAGTGACATCCACTCTGTCTTCCCACCATCCATAGCACCGATGATTGTTTGAATCGTTATTGTAGCAACTTTGCTCATTCACAAGCTGATAGAGTCAGAGCTGTGGGTCATAGACTAAAGTCCCTTTAAAGATGCGTGTCAACCACCTTCCAAAGTCGCCTTATCCCATTTCCGACCACTATCCCCATGGCCTTGTATACCATGGCATTGCAACTGCACATCCAAATACTTATCACATGTTAGAGGGGTTTCTGCGTCCACCACCCTTTCAGCCAGTGCGTCCCACATTACTGTGTGCAAAAGTTCCTCATCACCTCACCTGTCAACTTCATGCCCCTTACCTTAAATCAATGCCACCAAGTTATTCATCCATCTGCAAAAGGGATAAGTTCCTTTCTGTTGACCCTATCTATGCCCCTCATAATGTTATACAGCTCAATAATGTCACCCCTCAATCTCCTCTGCTCCAGGGGAAATAACCCCAGTCTATGCTCTGTCTCCTCATAAGTCAAACTCTCCAGCCCAACGTGCATCCTGGTCAACGATCTCTGCACTCTCTCCACTCCAATCATATCCCTCTTGTGAAGCGCGTTTCACAACTGTGGCCTAGGCAGCATTTTCTGCACTTGCAACATGATTTCCCTGTCCCTATATTCTGTAGCTCGGCTAATAAAAGCAATTATGGCATTTACTTTCTTAAACGACTTATGTACCTGTCCCACTACCTTAACGGGCCTGTCGACATGTCCAACAAAGTCCCTCTGATCCTCCTTACTTTCCACGGTCCTACCATTCCTCGTGTATTCCCGTACCTTGTTTCTCCTGCCTAAGCGCATCACCTCACACTTATCCACATAACATTCCATTTGGCATTCCTTAGGCCACCTGACCAGCCCATTTGTATCTGCCTGTAATGTAAGGATATCTTCCTGACTATTTGCCACGCCACCAATATTCGTCTCCATAGATTCTGGAAGGTCGAGCGCATAATGAGCTAGGGGGAAAGGGATGGAGTGTGTCACTGTGTGCACGCTAACTGATCCACTGTCCTTGCTGTTACTTTCAGCATCATCAGAGCCTGGCTGCCAGGAACAATTGCAGATGCGCCCTCTCACGCCTGAGGGCTCTCAACTGTCACCTGCGTCACACCATTTCTGCGAGGCAGGCACCAGCGCAGATACTAGCGCATTGGTGGGAATTGCAACATCGGCTAGTGTTCCGGGGGACAG
This sequence comes from Isurus oxyrinchus, assembly GCA_026770705.1. NCBI lineage: Eukaryota > Metazoa > Chordata > Chondrichthyes > Lamniformes > Lamnidae > Isurus > Isurus oxyrinchus. Next base: position 8,448,119 of record JANJGN010000029.1, on the reverse strand, counting down.
TGGAGAGGGCACTTCACAGTCGCTGGAGGAGCTGGCAGAGACAGAGACAGAGACAGTGACGCCGATGGCGTCAGCAGTTGGAGGACTGCAGGGGACCAGGCACATGCTCAGTCGGTGCATGATGTGCCTCTGGAGTCGTCCGTAATGCAACAGCTGCAGGGTGTGCGGGAGCACCTGGGAGGATTACATGAGATGAGGCTTCGCTTGGTGTCCATGGCGGAGGAGTCCATCACTGATGCAATGAACCTCATGGCAGTGTGTCATGCTTCCTCCATGGAGAGAGTGGCGACTCTCGTGGAGAGGCGCCTCCAGGAGAACAAAGCTTCTCCCAGGAATACGCTTGTACCTGCAAGCCCCCACAGCGCCAGTGGCCACAGCTGGTCAGTGCCAATTTGGGAGACGGTGTGGGCTTCAAGCTTCCCAGCTCAATGCCCATCCATCGACGGTGAGCAGAGAGGTCCGGGGTGACCTCACGTCGGCACAGCAGCTGCCTGTCGTATCTGTGGGCTCCTTTCACGGCACTCCGGATGAGGGCACCAGCTGCTCCGCCCCTCTCCCAGTGACCGCTTCATCGGGTGAGGCTACGACGACTGGGGAGGTGCCAGCTGTGGAACTGGCAGCTCCCTCCCAGGCAAGCCCAGCACAGGCTCCACGGGCCAGAGGATGACCGCCAAGGTCATTGAGGCCAACAGGACAGCAGAGTCAGCAGGCTTTCTCAGATGCCACTCCGAGCGATGGGGCGGCACCAAGACGTAGCACCCGTAAACGTAAGCATAAGGGACCTTAGGCACTCTACAGATTTTTCACTGGTGCTTTTGTGTTGGCCTGAGATTAGGGAATTATTAATTGTTTATGGTTGAAAAACGTTTTTCTTTCATTTTGTGTGACCTTATGATAGAGAAAATTAAAACCAGATTTGTTACCATGGCTGAGGGTGGATCCTTTGTGCTGCATTTGTATGTTTTACAGACATGTCATGAGTGTTTGAGTGGACATTGAAGTTTATGTCCAAAGCCCTCAGTTGCAGCTGATGACCTGGCAGATTCAGCGCTTAAGTGCAGACTATGGAAGCGCCAGGCAAGGATGGTTCTCTTGATCTATGTGTGTGGAGCTAGCTGAAGGTTCATTGGATTAAAGTCTCCCAGGTGTCCCTGCCTCCTTGGTGTAGTCCCGGGTCAGCGTTTAGTACCCCTCAGCATTCCCCTGTGCTTCCTCATCCTCAGAATCACTGCTGGACTCATCGTGTGCAGCCGCATCCACTGCGTCAATGTCTTCATCGTCCACTACATTCTCCCCTTTCCATCGCAAGATTGTGGAGAGCGCAGCATGCAACCACTATCACTGATACACGATACACTGGGGGGTACTGAGTGGTCCAGGCATCGGTTGCGCATCTTGAGGAGACTGATGGTTCTCTCCACCACAGCCCTTGATGAGGTGTGGCTCCTATTATACCGCTGCTCAGCTTCTGTTCTTGAGTGGTGGAGGGGCGTCATGAGCCACATTCTGAGGGGATAGCCCTTGTCACCCAGCAGCCATCTAGCCGAGCCGGAGCACTGAAGAGCTCCAGGTTGGGGTGGGGGTGGGTGGGGATGGGTTGGGGTGGGGTGGGGGTGGGGTGGGGTTGGGGGGGTGGGGGGCGGGGGAGTGCCTAGGCTAATGCCCTGGCGACACAGGTTCAAATCCCACCATGGAAGCTGGTGCAATTTAAATTCAATGAATAAGTCTGGAATTAAAAACTAGGTGAGCCACGAAACAATCAGCGATTGTTGTAAAATAAAAACATTTGGCTTACAATTGTCCCTCAAGGAAGGAAATTGGCCATCCTTTCCCAGTCTGGCCTACATGTGACTCCGGACCCACAGTGTGGTTGACTCTCAGCTGCCCTCTGAAATGGCCGAACAAGCCACTCAGTTGTACCAAACAGAAAGGTTGGAGAGCAGTGGTTCAGGAAGATGATTCACCACCACCTTCTCAAGGGTAAATAGGGATGGGCAACACATGGTGGTCTTGCCAGCGGAGTACACCCACACTCTATGAAAGAATAAAGGGGAAAAAACACAGAGATTCACTAGCATGGCACTAGGGATGAGGAGAGACTAAAGAAACTGGAATCGCTCTCCTCAGAGCAGAGAAGGTTAAATGGAGATTTATGAAGATATAGAGTAGATAAGAAGAAGGAATTTATTCACTCAGAGGGTAGTGAATGTCTGCAATTCTCTACCCCAGAGATTGTGGAGGCTAGATCACTGAAAGTATTTAAAGAGGAGGTAGATAGGTTTTTGAAATATCGGGGAGTTGAGGGTTATGAGTTGCTGGCACGAAAGAGGAGTTGAGGCCTGGGCTGATCAGTCATGACCTTATCGAATGGCAGGCAGGCTCAAGGGGCCGAATGTTCTTATTTTCTTATTTCCGCTGGTAAGCAGGGGATTTGAGGTAATTTGCAAAAGAGATAGAGATGAGAGGGGAGGAGGATTTTTGACACAACGAGTTGTTATGACCTGGAATACTGCCTGAAAGGATGGTGGGAACAGTTTCAACAGTAACTTTTAACAAAGAACTGGATAAATATTTGAAGGGGAAAATATTTCAGGGCTATGGAGAAAAGAATGGGGTGGGCAGGGAGTAATTGAATCACTCTTTTAAAGGGTCTGCACAGTCATGATGGACAAAATGACCTTCTTCCATATTATATGATTCTACGATTCTAACAATTGAGCACCAGGCACCAACAATACGATATCACATAATTGGGAGCAAACGACTTTGATCAATGGACACCAAGATATGGATGGTATGGATGTCGAACAGAGGGTTTTAAAAGTAGGGCATGTCACATCTACATTGAACACTCAGCATGGGTACCTGATTCTAGACACCTGGCATTACACATCTCGTGCTGAAAGTAGAGCATTGCTAATTCAGCCAAATATAGGGGAGTATGTGCTGCCATGCCAGTTTTCACATGAGCCCCCATCTCTTGGTGAGGTAAAAGATCCCATGGCACTATTTCGAAGATGAGCCGGGGAGCTATCCACAGTATCCTGGCCAATGTTTACCTCTCAATCGACATCATTAAAAAAACGAAACAGATTACCACAGGCCATTATCATGTTGCTGTTTGTGGGAGCTTACTTTGTGCAAATTGTCGGCTATATTTTCCACATTAAAACAGCGAGTACAATTCAAAAGTACTTCACTGGGGTCCCAAGGTCATGAAATGTGTGCTATGAATGCAAGTCTTTTCTAATTTCAACTAGACTTTGATAGCCACATAAGGAAACGGTCAAGGTGCAGCAGCAGGCCATTCAGCTTTCAGGCAGACTTTTATCAAAGTTAAAAGCTGACAGAAAATTATCTGTGTTTACCACTGCGTGCAACACAGATCTCTGCAACTTCCCTGCTGTTAGTATTTTTCCACTGAAGAAGGCCCATGATGAGGAACGTCATCTCAGGCCTACTTTGACAGGCTTTCCAGATGTCAGCCAGGCCCAGAGCTGTTGCTAACGGTAACGCTGAGGAGCTGTGAAGTCGTACCTATCAGTCTATGTTTTTCAACCATGTCTTGACAGTCCTCCCTAGGCTAGGCCCCGAGCCTGACCCTTTACAGATTTCCTGTCAGGGAATCAGTCAGCAACAATCTGTATTTTGCATGGTGTCAGGAGTTGGACTCACAGGAGGCTTCCCGCTACCTGCAGCCTGCATTGAAAATGTTTCTCTTTCATCTTGCCCATGGAGAGCCAGACATCAATCATAGCTTAAAACTATTCAAACTGCTTCAGAAGTAGAAGACGGTACAGTGCAGTTCCACCTGTTAAAATACACACTGTATTGAGAGTATCTCACCATTGTGGGGGGTCTTGGTTTTTATGGAGTAGAGGTAGGAAGGGCGAATGGGTACACCGCAATGGGCAGCAGACCTGGAGAGTTCAGGGGAGGCGGATCCCCTGCCGAACTTAACGGCATGGCCTCATTTAAATGTACCGCAGACGTCGGTGTGCAAGTTGATCTCTGACGCTTTGAAAAATCTCTCCAAAAACAGGGTCGACTTATACACTGGCGTGGGCCTGGCTGGTCACCATCTCGAAATGTCACCTGTTTCCGTTGCAAAGGATAGGCAAGTCCTAAACTCCCGCGCTCCTTTACAACTCAACCCGTATCTCCTACTTGATTCCTCTGGCCCAGGTTTCACGTACTGGGAAGTAAAACATGCATTTGTGGGGAGAAAATTTGAGGCTGACTACTAATAATGTTGTGGCTGAAAAGGGGGTCGACTTGTATGCAAGAACATAACTTTGGGGGCTGGAAAAATGGGTGTTGTCTTATACAGTGGCTCAACTTATAAGCCTCCATTTACGGTAAGCTCCCACTGGCGGACAGTGGACAGGAGTGGTCTGCAGCCTGGGAGCCACAGAACACACTGATGAGCTGGTACCTGTGCAATCCTTGCCTCCTTGCCTGGAGGTTGTAGGCTACTTGTGACCAGTAGTGCCTCACCGCATGCACACCTTGCTTCTATGCCATCCTCTAAATTACCCACAGTACCAGCATCTCAGAAACATAGGCAATAGATAAAGATCCGTGGAAGGAAATTGAGTCCTTTGAAATGTGGATGCTAAGGTGTATGTCCATATACAGATCATAAGACAAACGAGGAGGTACATGAAATTGCAGGAGCAAATAGAAGTCTAAAAAGTGACATCCAGAAAGGTAAATGTCAGTATTTCGGCCATTTGATCAGAGCTGAAAAGCTACAGGGAACTCTTCTGGAGGGCAAAGTGGAGAGCAGCAGGAAGCGGGGTCGACCTGGGTGCCGTTGGATGATGGGCGTCACGGAGCAGTTGCAGATGCACTACCGTGGACGTCAGGGTGGCGCAAGGCAGAGGAGCGTGACATGCCAGGATGGCATGATCTTGTGGCGGGAGTAGCCACAAGCAGCAGCGGCACTCAGTACCTGAGAAGGTGGCCATGTGTGTGGCATCAAAGTGACGGTGTTTCCTCCTCATCATCACCGCCTCCTTGCTGTTCACCCACTGCCGGGTCAGGTGTACCTCTCAGCCGTCTGAAAGGAGGAAGGCACAAGTTGAAAGTTGTGGTGCGGGGAGGGTGGAAGTCAGGGGTAGCGTGGTGGGTGGGGGCAATAAGAGTTGCCTGATATACAACACCTGCAGCTTGTAACCCAGGAAAAAAATTGCAGGATGAGGGAAGTGGGCGGGAGACGGAGGATTAGCCTCCATCATCTTCAAAGGATTCAGCCTGGCAGTGGCCACAGCCACCTTCCTAGAATGGCCTCCTTCTGTGCTGGGCTGAATGGCCTCCTTCTGTGCTTTAACTTTTCTATGGCTCTGTTTTTAAAAAGTACCTGGATCTGCACCTAAAGTGCTATAAGCTGCAGGCTATGGGCCAGGTGCAGGAACGTGGGATTAGAAAGGGCACCTGGGTGTCCTTGGGCTGGCATGGACAAGATGGGCCAAATGGCTTCCTTCTGTGCTGTAATTTTTCTATGGTTCTATGGGTTAGAATATGCAGGCATGCCTCTCGCCCTCTGCTTGATTCCCACTGCCTCTGGTTGTGAGGCATCTTGTTTTGCAAGACAGAGGGGACTGTGTCAGTGAGAATATACAGCATGCTTGGGTAATGTGGCTGTCATGGTTGAAGAGCTAACACTGCGTTTAAGCTGTGAGATGTGGGTATAAGGCTTGCATCAGCGCTAAGTGTCTGAGGGTGAGGTAAAGCATCTGAATATTAAGCATGAGTCCTGACGGATAGGGACTGTTGCTATGTGAATGATGGGGGTGTCTGAGGCTAGTGCACAATCGGTAAGATTTGGTTTTGAGGACGGGTTCACTGATCTTGACCATTCATGTGAGGTCTGTTACAATTCCCCTGGAGACTAATAACATGAAAAAAATCAAACTTCCCCAAATGACCATATTCCCCCAAAGGATCCCAATGGACAAAATTTCACTTTTTAAAACTTTTACTGCAACAATCAAACCGAAACCAAACATAAATTAAGCACAAATTATGAGGCAAATTGAAATCAATGGAAACCATAAATTACACTTCAAATAATTGATACAGCAAAGATAAATCTCACCTATTTCTCAGGCAGCACTTGTAGTATACATGTGGCATCACGTGCAGTCCCAATGTCTCTCACAATGCTATCTTCCTCTGGTAGAGTTCAACCACTCTTCATCACTCAGGATCTCATCATCAAGTAGACTCCGACAATTGCTGTGCTTCGTCTGCATTCCACAGATACTATTATTGCCAGCAAGGCATTTTTGCACAGCGTCTTTTAACTGTTCACGACAATCCTGATGGGGTAGCTTCCTCAGTCACCTGCATCTGACCATTCAATAGTATCCCAGTACACAGTATTGTTGGCTCTGGTAAAAACTACCTGGCTGTTCAGAATGCCTGGGTTGTTCTACCCTATTCTGGCCACTGGCTGAAATACACTGAACACTAAGAGGCCCCATGTCTGTTCTGACCAGAGGCTGAAATTTGATTTCCCAGCCTTGTTAATTCTTCCCAATAAGCTTCCGTTTCCCTGGCAGCCAAAGACACAGGCTTATTTCTCAGAGGTCCAGTGTCACAGCCAGTAACTCCAATTAGCAAACCCCTCAAAGAAACCGACTTGGTTTCCGTCTTTGTTAGAGATGGTCTCAAAAAAATGCAGCCTTTGAAACCATTTTATCAAGGGTCATTGAATTTCTTATAGTGCTGCATTCAGGTCCTTGTTGCAAAATTCTCACTGATCTCTGCGGCTATCTGTTCCCATTGCCTCCTCACTGGTATCTGAAGAGCCTCCTTTCCCTTGCTAATACAGGAACCTCTCCCCCCTCTCCACCTCCTCTATTAAGACCATAAGCTTCAGTGCATGCTTCCTCGCATGGTTAGTCATTGTGGACTATTGCAGAGGGTCTCACCAACTCTAGCAGTCTCGATGTACTTTCCCTTTAAGATGTGCAGGTTAATTCTAAGCAGTGCTAACATGTAACCATATTGATCTCTCTACTGATGCGTGCAGCTAACAACAGCGCGGTAGTGCTAGCTGCATGCAGAAATTATAATGAACAAGCAGCACGCAGTTAATATGCTGCCTGCAACTCAATCAATGAGTATAGGTTATTATGCATCTTGGTCGTCCATTCTCAGGGGTCATCTAATTTAACCCTCAGAAAGTGTGCTGCTTCGCCTTATTGGATACCTAACAGGAATCACCAGGGGAAAGAGAATGCTTGGGTCATTGGCATATTGCTAGGGTCCCCTTGGTCTGGACGGGGATGGAAGGAAGACATCCAGTCACACAGACAAGGAACATCAAGAAAGAGAGAGACAAAGAAAGAGAATGGGACTGTTAGAGATGGAAAGAGAGAGGGGAGCTGGGAAGAGAGGGACAGAGAGAGAGAGAGAAGGGAAGGAGGATGGATAGAAAGAGAGATGGGGGAGAGAGAGAGAGGAGAGAATGAGACAGAGGAAGGGAGAGAAATGGGAGAGTGGGAGAGGCAGAGAGCAGTAGAAAGACAGAGGAAGAAAGAAATAGCTTCCATTAATATAGCATGTCTTTGAGGAGTGTTTCAAACTGCTTACCAGACAGTGAACTACACTGTAATGCAGTGACTCCACTGTGTGTTCAGGTTTGTGTCAAATAAACTTTCCAATTCCACAACTACAATGCAATTAGATGACATTCTGCGGCAGTGCTCATGAAACAAAGTGATAAAAAAATCTGTTTATGATTAAGTGCGTCCCTGTTTCTATTCTATGTAATTCCCTCTGTCTTGTCCGTAAGACATGAAAGAGATCATAAACTGTGCATCCTCTTTCCCCTTTTTCTCTGCTTATTTAAAAATGGACCAAAAGCTTGGCTGCTACAAGTCACATGATTTGCAAGTTGGCTGCAGCTCTGGAAACTCCCAGCAATAAATACAGGACCAAGCTCAACCCTCATCCTTGTGAATCTCATATCTATGGTTATGTGGACCCATTAGAATCAATGAAACAAGGGAACAGCTGACAGTCTGTCTCCCCACCTTGGACTTATAACAAGGAGAATGCCATTGAAACTCATTATGCATGTGGAGGCACTGATAGCCACCATCTATTTCCTAAGGCGAACAATTGATTTTGACCAGAGATATAGGAAAGTTTTATTTTTACATTCCTGGACTCTCAGGGCAGTCTGCTGTTAACATCCAGCCTGTCAACATCAAAGCAGGTTGACAACAAAGCCTGCCTCAAGTCCAAACCTCCATGAAGCCTGATGGTCTGGAAGATTCCTGACATTGCCTGTAGAGCGGACCAAGTCTCCGCATACTAACCTCATCTTGCTGCATCAGCACCAACATTGAAGGAATTCGGTAACTCCTGCTTTCAGCTAGCTGAACCCGACTGAACTTTATCTCCTACGTGATGGAGTCCTCATTGGACATTCCGGACTCTGGCACTCCGTGAATTAATATCCATATCTTTGTCATTTTTTGTTTTAAATGATTCCTAGTTGCAAAACTCTTTTCTCTCCTATCTCCTTCTGGTCTGCTTGTTTTTGTGTGTGTAGCTGCGACGACCATTCCCCAGTTTGAATGTGTGAATAAACAACGCTTCTGATTTAACCCGAAAGAGATTTTGCTGCGAGTTGCTTTAAAGCTGACTTCACAAACAGGGGTTTTGGGAAAACATGCCATAGCCTATTTCAAATATTAAAACACCTCTGCTTACGGGCAGACGGTGAGAAAAGTAAAGGAGTTTAGTTTGCCTGTCTCCCCTTTCTAGAACACCTCCATTCTCCATTCTGACTATCTTTGCCTCTGATGGTCAGAAGGCTGCTAGTGTGAGACTTTCTTTTGTTAATGTTCTTCATGCTCCAAAGGTAGACACATTGCTAGATTCACGGGAAAACTCGTCCTTTGTTGACAACAGGACTGATTTGTTTCCTCACTAACATGCTGTTATGTATTACTTAGTCTAAAGTGACAGTTCCGGCTCAATGGCCAGCACTCCCCCCTCTGCATCAGGAGGTTTTACGTTTCAGATCTGAAACCTGAGCATAAAATCTAATCTGACACTCCAGTGCAATGCTGAAGGTGTGCTGCACTGTCTGTTGTAGACCGGCAGGGTGAGAAATGGTGGCAGCTTGAGCAGACTGTAACAGACTGGCAAGGTGAGCAGTAACTGTCACTGTCTGTCACAGACTGGCTGGGTGAGCAGTTACTTTCACTGTGTATCACAGACTGGCGGGGTGAGCAGTTACTTTCACTGTGTATCACAGACTGGCAGGGTGAGCAGTGACTGTCACTGTCTGTCACAGATTGGCAGGGTGAGCAGTGACTGTCACTGTGTATCACATACTGGCAAGGTGAGCAGTGACTGTCACTGTCTGTCACAGACTGGCAGGGTGAGCAGTGACTGTCACTGTGTACCACATACTGGAAGGGTGAGCAGTGACTGTCACTGCCTGTTACAGACTGGCAGGGTGAGCAGTGACTGTCACTGTGTGTGTCACAGACTGGCAGGGTGAGCAGTGACTGTCACTGCGTGTCACAGACTGGCAGGGTGAGCTGTTACTGACTGGCAAAGTGAGCAGGCAGGCAGGGTGAGCAGTGACTGTCACTGCGTGTCACAGACTGGCAGGGTGAGCTGTTACTGACTGGCAAAGTGAGCAGGCAGGCAGGGTGAGCAGTGACTGTTACTGCGTGTCACAGACTGGCATGGTGAGCAGTGACTGTCACTGCGTGTCACAGACTGGCAGGGTGAGCTGTTACTGACTGGCAAAGTGAGCAGGCATCCCACCGACTGGCAGCTTGAGTAGTGAACTCTGTTAATAACTGACTGGCTAAACTGCCATTCTTTTTGTCACTGGTCAGTCTAGGCCTTGGGCAGAACGCAACCCCAGCGAGAACTGTAACATCTGTACCCAGGAGCATATTTAGACCAGCGAGCGGCAACACCTACTACCAGGTGAGATTGGATCAGATTTTGTAAGAAGTGAGGAGAGCCAGAAACATTACCTGATGACTAATGCTGATCAACCTGTCACCCTCCGCTCTTTAACAATTTTCTGATGGAGAACCTGACTTAATTAGTTTTCCTGACAGGAATCACTAAGTTTAGGATAGGAATCCAATCATATCATCATGGGATATCCAAAAACATGGAGGAGATACACTTTGATCTCCTGTCCGCTTGCATGTTTATTAATTAATCCCAAACCACCAAACTAATTAAATGTGTACAAAGGATTTTCCACACGGACTGGTGAATCCCACCACAGGAGCTGCACTTTGTTGTGGGCATGGTCATTGAGGACTCTGAGTGCTGATTGAAAGTTTCAAGACTGAGATTTATAGATCTTGCTGGGCAAGGGTAGTAAAGTCAGGCAAAAGCAAAATACTGCGGACGCTGGAAATCTAGAACAAAGACAAAAATACCTGGAAAAACTCAGCAGGTCTGACAGCATCTGCGGAGGGGGATACAGTTAATGTTTTGAGTCCGAATGACTCCGAATGAGTTCTGATGAAGAGTCATTCGGACTCGAAACGTTAATGTATCCCTCTCCGCAGATGCTGTCAGGCCTGCTGAGTTTTTCCAGGTATTTTTGTTTTTGTTCTAGTAAAGTCAGTCAATGATTACAGGCCTGAACTGCTGAATGGCCTCCCCCTGCTTGTATAATTTCACCTGCTTCCTATCCAAAATTCTGCTGCCCAAATCCTAACCTGCATCAAGTCCCATTTCCCCATCAAGCTAATCTTCCCTGATTTTCATTGGCTCTTAGACTGGCAATGCCTTGATTTTAAAATTCCTACCCTTGTTTTCATATTCCTTCATGACTGCTCCCCTCCCTATTTCTGTAACCTTCTCCAGCCCAGCACACTCTCCCAGATATCTGCGCTTTGGCCTCTCGCTCATCCCTGATTTCCATCGCTCCATCGTTGGCGGCCATGCCTTCAGCTGCCTAGGTCCTAAGCTCTGGAATCTCCTCCCTAAACCCCTCCACCTCTTCACCTCTCTCTTTCTCCTCCTTGAAGACACTCCTTTAAATCTACCTCTTTGATCAAGTTTTTTGGTTCCTGTCCTACTATTTCCTTCTGTGTCTTGGCGTCAAGTTTTTATCTGATGATGCTCCTGTGAAGCATCATAGGATGTTTTACTACATTAGAGGGGCTATATAAATATAAAACGCAGTTGTTGTATGTTGGCTGCTTTCACCTTGGCAGGAACGTCCCAGACAGGATTGCCTCCCAACTCGCTGCTTCTCCCTTACTGGAGGCACACTTTATGCGGCTAACTCGCTAATTGGCATCACCTTTTAAGGGAATCCCCACTCTCCCACCACACCCTCTCTGCAGGAAGTGGTGCCACACTATAACCCAGAGAGGAGCAGAACCAGGAGAGCGGCAACTTCCATCCAGGCTCTCTGCCCAAGGGGGAAATAGGCCATGGGCCATCGCTGGGAGGGTCAGGTCAAGCAGCTTTGACAACGGTGAGCTTGGAAGCCCGGCATGGTGTTCACCTATTGCCTGTATCTGCTCCCTTTCCTCGAGCAATCCCACATTCTTCCAGCGTGGCACCTTGGTCCCGTGTGATGCTGCCAACGGCCTGTTCCTGCCCACGTTTTCCAAGCCATTCTGAACCTTGTCCTCGTCTCCATTTCTTAAACCTGTCCCTTGACTCCAACTGGGACAATCCTCCTATAGAGGCACTGACACGTGTTGCCTCATCCTAGGCACCAGCACAGAAATTGAGGGGGGGGGGGGGGGGGGGGGGGGTGGTGGTGGGCAGGTGAACTTTTGAGTTAGTTGTGGCTTAGTCTTGCCTCTAACTCAGAAGGCTGCGGGTTCAAATCCCGTGGCAGAGACTTGAGTGCCAAGGTTTAGGCTAACAGTCCAGTGCAGTACTGAGGGAGCGCTGCACTGTTGGATGTCCTGTCTGTCAGATAGGACTTTAGTTGGTGCCCCTGTCTGCTCTCCCAGGTGGAGTAAAAGATTGCCTGGCATCTTGAAGAAAAGCACATAGTTATCTCTGGTGTTCTGGCCAAGTTTTATCCCTCAATCACCAACATAAAATAACAGATCATCTGGCCAATATCACATTGTTGTTTGTGGCATTTTACTGTGTGCAAATTGGTTGCAGCATTTCCCACATTCAAAGCAGATGTGCACTTATGTACCATCTACAAGATGCACCGCAGGAATTCACCAAGGCTCCTTCGACAGCACCTTCCAAAATTGCAACATCTACCACCTAGAAGGACAAGGGCAGCAGGTAGATGGGAACACCGCCACCTGGAAGTTCCCCTCCAAGTCACACATCCTCCTGACTTGGAAATATATCACTGTTCCTTCACTGTCGCTGGGTCAAAATCCTGAAACTCCCTCCCCAACAGCACTGTGGGTGCAATTAAACCATATGGACTGCAGCAGTTCAAGTAGGTGGCTCATCACCACCTTCTCAAGGGCAGTTAGGGATGGGCAATAAAAGGTGACCTAGCCAGCGATGCCCATAGCCTGTGAATGAATAAAAGAAAACCATTACAACATTGACTACACTTGAAAGGTCTGCATTGGAGTGTTGTGTTCGGCTGCAATAGATAGCTTTAGTTGGAGTTTGGTGACTGAGGGAGTTTAAGGTTTAAATTAAGGGTTAAATTATATCTAAAGCCTAGTCTTTCTTTAATTTGGCAAATAACTAAAAGTTGCAGTTAGGGTTGGAAGAAGCTGATTTTAGTTCAGCCTTATAACAGGGCTCATACAGGCTCTGCTTGCAGCTGCAACTAGTTAGTTAGATAACCACCTTAATGAGGTTTTCAGAGGCCAGGTTCAGAGTATAATAGGCTATCTTATAGTGCTGACTTCGTCTGCACTGGAGTGCTGAGTTTGGCTGCAATAGAGAGCTTCAGTTGCAGTTTGGTGACTGAGGGAGTTCAGTGAGAAGGGAGGAGGTGCTACTTTCTTTTCCTACCTTTGCTCAAAACAAGTGTGGTGGCCTTGGTATGTAGGAACTGGTGAGTAAATTAGAAAAGTGTAATATTTTTAATGTTTCTATACTTGGATTTAACTGTGAAGTGCCAGGAATAAGGGAAATTTAAGGGCCAATATAATAAAGTAATATAAATAATCCAAAGTAGAATAAAGTTCATGTAAGGGAAGTAGAATTAAGAAATGGCAGGACAGCTCAGTCAAGTGGAATGCGTGTCCTGTAATATGTGAAAAGTCATGGATGCTACCGGTGTCCTAGCTGACCACATGTGCAGGAAGTGTTGTCAGCTGCCAAAACTTGAGCTCTGGGTTTCAGAGCTCAAGTGGTGTCTAGAGACAATGTGGCACATCTGCGGGGCTGAGAGCCAAGTGGATAGCATGTTCAGAGGGGTGGTCACACTGCAGCTTAAAGGCCTGGAGACAGAGAGGGAATGGGTGACCAGCAGGCAATCCAGGAGAAGTACGCAGGAGTCCCTTGGGGTCCTGCTCACAAATCAGTTTTCCGTTTTGGAAGCTGGGGAGGGCACTGGTTCCTCAGAGGAGTGCAGTCAGAGCCAGGTTTGTGGCACCACGAGCAGCTCGGTTGTACAGGAGGGGAGGGAGTTGAAAGGAAGAGCTATAGTGGTAGGGGATTCATTGGTTAGGGGAACAGACAGATGTTTCTGTGGCTGTAGACGTGACTCCAGGATGTTATGTTGCCTCCCTGGTACCAGGGTCAAGGATATCATAGATTGGCTGCAGGACGTTCTTCTGGGAAAGAGTGATCAGCCAGTGGTTGTGGTCCACATCGGCACCAATGACTTAGGTAGGAAGGGGGATGTGGTCCTGCAATCAGAATTTAGGGAGCTAGGTAGAAAATTAGCAAGCAGGACCTCTAATGTAGTAATCTCTGCGCCATATGCAAGTGAGTACAGAAATAGGAAGATAAGGCAGATAAGTGTGTGGCTGGAAAGATGGTGCAGGAAGAAGGTCTTTAGATTCCTGGGACACTGGGTCTGGCTCTGGGGGAGATGGAACATGTACAAGCCGGATGGGTTGCACCTGAACAGAGCTGGGACTGAGTTCCTTGCGGGGCATTCTGCTAGTGCTGTTGGTGGGTGGGGGCTTTAAACTAACTCGGGAGGGGTGTATGAACCAAGAAAAAATATTAGCGGAATACCAAGGTGCACAAGATACTGGGAGGGACAGATGGCACCAGTATAGAGAATATTAAGTTAATAGGTATAGTCGGGGCAAGGGAAGAAGTAACAAAATCTAAATCAGGGTTACTATGCATGTATGTGAATGCACGGAGTGTAGGAAATGAGATTGGGGAGTTACAAGTGCAGATTGCCATGTGGAAACATGATACTGTAGTGATAACAGAGACCTGGCTGAAGGGCAGAACTGGGTGTTAAATATTCCTGGGTACAAGGTGTTCAGAAATAGGCAGGAAAGGAAGGAAAGGAGGAGGGGTGGCGCCATTGGTTAAGGAGAGCATTACAGTGCCGGAGAAAGAGGATGTCCCAGAGAGTTCAAGGACAGAATCAATTTGGCTAGAGCTAAGGAACAAAAAGGGTGCAATTACATTGCCTGGTTTAGTCTATAGGCTGCCAAGTAGTGAGAAGAATATAGAAAAACAAATCTGCAGGGAAATTACAGAGATGCATGCATTATAGAGTAGTTATAATAGGGGACTTTAATTATCCGAATGTAGACTGGGATAGTGGTAGTGTAAAGGGTGGAGAGGGGCAAACGTTCCTAGATTGTGTTCAGGAGAATTTTCTACAGCAGTATGTGTCCAATCACTATCAACCAAGAAAAGACGCACTGACGGGCCTAGTTCTTGGAAATGAGGTGGGCCAAGTAGATCAAGTGTCAGAGGGGGAGCATTTAGGAGATAGTGATCATTGTATTGTATGGCTTAGGATAATGATAGAAAAGAACAATAGACACTCCAGACTAAAAATAATTAACTGGACAAGAGCCAACTTTGATGGGGCAAGAACGAAGCCAGGCCAAGTAGACTGGAATGAAAGAATGGTGGGAAAAGCTGTAGCTGAATGATGGGCTACCTTAAAAAAAATCGAAAGGGAAAGGTAGGACAAACAAATTCAGAGCTCCCTGGATGGAAAAGGAGATTGAAATTAAGATAAAGAAGAAAAAGTGCACTTATGACAGATGTCAGGTAGAAAATACAACCGAGAACCAAGAGGAATACAGAAGGTTTAGAGGGGAGGTGAAAATTCATATTAGAGAAGTGAAGAGGGATTATTAGAAAAGACTGGCAGCCAACATAAAGGGAAATACCAAAGTCTTCTTTGGCATATAAATAGTAAAAGAGTGGTAAAAGGAGGAGTAGGGCCAATTAGACTTAAAAGGGAATTTACACATGGACGAAGAGGCCATGGCTGAGGTATTAAACGAATATTTTGCATCCGTCTTTACCAAGGAGGTAGATGGTTCCCAGGCCATGGTGACAGATGAGGAAACTCTGTGACTAGAAGGGTTCAAAATTGATGAGGAGGAAGTGTTGAATACACTGTCAGTACTTAAAGTTGACAAGGCACCAGGATTGGATGGGATGCATCCAAGGATATTGAAGGAAGTGAGAGTAGAAATTGTGCAGGCACATTGGCTGTAATCTTTCAGTCTTCCCTAGACTCAGGAGTGGTGCCAGAGGACTGGAGAATTGCAAACATTACGGCCTTGTTCAAAAAGTGTTGTAAGGATAAGCCCAGCAATTACAGACCAGTCAGTTTAACTTTAGTGGTGGGCAAGATTCTAGAAACAATTATTTGGGATAGAATTAGTAGTCACATGGAAAAATATGGGTTGATAAGGAATAGCCAGCAGAAAAGGTCGATGAGAGTAATACTATTGATGTGGTGTACATGGACTTTCAAAAGGCATTCGGTACAGTGCCCCACAACAGACTTGTGAGACGTTATTGCTCATGGAATAAAAGGGACAGTAGCAATGTGGATACAAAATTGGCTGAAAAATAGGAAGCAGAGAGTAATTGTCAATGGATATTTTTCGGGCTGGAGGAAGGTTTTAGTGGAGTTCCCCAGGGGTTGGTATTGGGACCCTTGCTGTTCCTGATATATATTAATGATCTAGATCTTGGTATGCGGGGGACAATTTCAAAGTTTGCAGATGAAAAGAAGCTTGGGATGATCTAGATCTTGGTGTGCGGGGGACAATTTCAAAGTTTGCAGATGATACAAAGCTTGGGATGATCTAGATCTTGGTGTGCAGGGGACAATTTCAAAGTTTGTGGATGATACAAAGCTTGGGAGTGTTGTGAACTGTGAGGAGGATGGTGCGAAACTTCAAAAGGACATAGACAAGTTGGTGAAGTGGGCAGATAGGTGGCAGATGAAGTTCAATGCGGAGAAGTGTGCGGCGATACATTTTGGTAGGAAGAATATAGAGAGACAATATAAAATAAGGGGTGAAATTTTGAAGGGGGTGCAGGAGCAGAAAGTGTATATGTGCATAGATCATTGAAGGTGACAGGACAGTTGGAGAGAACAGTTAATAAAGCACACAGTTTCCTGGGCTTTATTAATAGGAGCAGAGAACACAAGAGCAGGGAGGTTATGCTGAATTTATATAAGAGGCTGATTAGACCTCAGCTGGAATATTGTGTACAGCTCTGGGCACCATATTATAGGAAGGATGAGAACACATTGGAGAGAGTGCAGAAGAGATTTACAATAATTCCAGGGATGAGAAACTTCAGCTATGAGGATAGATTGGAGAGGTCGGGGCTGTTCTCCCTTGGTGAGAAGGCGGCTGAGAGGAGATTTGATAGAGATGTTCAAAATCATGAAGGGGCTGGACAGAGCAGATAGGGAGAAGCTGTTCCTGCTCGTAAGAAGGATCAAGAGTAAGAGGGCATAGATTTAAAGTGATTTGCAAAAGAAGCAAATGTGAGAATAAACTTTTTCACACAATGAGTGGTTTGAGTCTGGAATGCACTGCCTGGGAAGTGTGGTGGAAGCAGGTTCAATTGAGGCATTCAAGAGGACATCAGATTGTTTCTATTCAAACAATGTGCAAAGGTACAGGGAAAAAGCAGAACAATGACACTAGGCCATAATGCTCATTTGGAGAGCCGGTGCAGAAACGATGGGCTGAATGGCTTCCTTCTGTGTCATTAAAATTCTGATTTTGAGAAAAAAGTACTTCATTGGCTGTTAAATGCTTTGAGACATCCTAAATTCCTGGAAGAATATATAAATGCGAGTTTTCCAATCTTCTTTCCTTTAAAAAGGGTCACAAAAACATGTGGTCAGTTGCAGTGGAAAGGACTACCCAGGGGATGGCTCATCAGAGGACTAGCTCATCTCCTAGTGGTGCTGGAGAAAGCAAAGATAATTGGATCCCAAGCCAGATGGTGAAGTATGAAACAAAACACATGCTTTTCTTGAAAGTTCCTTTATTCACAGAATGCAACATTACATATGTCTGCCTCCTACTTACTGACCCAGTATCCCAGCAGTTTCTCTTTAGAGGGTTTTCCCCCCCCCTTCATTCTTTGATGGGATGTCAGCCTTCACTGTCAAGGCCAGAATTAACTGTTGCCCATCCCTAAATACCCTTGAACTGAGTGGCTTGCTTGGCCATTTCAGAGGGCAATTAAGAGTCAACCATGTTGCTGTGGGTCTGGAGTCACATGGAGGCCAGACCAGTTAAGGATGGCAGATTTCCTTCTCTAAGGGACATTAATGAACCAAATGGGCTCAATTGATTATAGCTTCACTGTCACCATTTCTGAGACTGGCTTTATAATTCCACATTTATGAATTGAATTTCCACCAACTCCCCTCGTGGGATTTGAACCCATATCCTTAAAGCATTAACTCTGAGCCATTGGATTACTAGGCCAGTAACATTACCACCATACCACCCTCTTTCCCCAGTCTCTCTTTTAACTCTAATCCAAACAGTACCTCTGACAATGCAGCACTCCCACTGCACTGGAGCGTTGTGCTGAAATCCTGGACATGAATTTGAACACATAATCCCCTGACTCAGAGGCAAGAGTGCTACCAATTGACACATTGTCATTTTCCACTGGTAATTATGTAGATGACAACTTCTCCTGGTCTAGGAATTGAACCCCTGTCACCAGCATGACAGGCAGGGACACAAACCACCATTCAAACAAGGAGCTTGCTCAGTCTCTGTTTATACTCTTTGGAAGTCTCTCATTACTTATTTAAACAATGCCCTTCACCTGTATATCTTAACAACACAATTAACTTACAATTAACAGGCAAAACCTTCAAGAGAAAGCTGTTTTGCTGCACATGAATCCTTGCATGAGGGTATTGGAAAGCAATGTGTGAGAGTCTGGAAGAATCTGCTATCAGCACGTGTGCTGTTCTGGCACAAGGTGCCATTCATGGGAATGACAGCTCAGCTCAGCTCTCCCACACTGGGGAGGGCATTTTTAACCTAACCAGTCCATTAGGAAACTGATGGGACTGGGTGTGATGCTGCCTTTATACCTCTGCCTTCATTACTGTCCATTGAAGTCAACTATTAGGGGGAGAGTAAAAGTAGAGTTCCACCCGATCCTGCCTGGTGAGTTAGCTTAAAATTACTGTGTCAGGAGACTACACTGCCAGCTCTTGCTGTTTTGATTGAAGCTCAAACCAGTGCTATTTAAAGTTAGTATATAGTTACAGCAAGTGAATGGAATATTGTTGTTTCTTGCAAGGGAATGGAATATAAAAGTGGGCATGTTTTGCTGTAGTTGTACGGGGCATTGGTGAGACTGCATCTGGAGCTCTGTGTATGGTTTTGGTCTCCTTATTTAAGAGTGGATATAAATGCGTTAGTAGCAGTTCAGAGAAGGTTTGCTCAACTGATACCTGGGAAGTGGGGGGTTATCATGTGAAGGAAGGTTGGACAAGCTGGGCCTGTATCCATTGGAGTCTAGAAGAATGAGAAGTGAACTTATTGAAACATATAAAATCTTGAGGGGACTCGGTTTGGAAGGTGCTGTCAATGGCGCCTTGGTGAGTTCCTGCAGTGCATCTTGTAAATGGTACACCCTGCTGCCACTGTGCATGGAGGGAGTGGTAGAGGAAGTGAATGTTTGCGGATGGGGTGCCAATCTGGAGGCTGCTTTGTCCTGGATGGTGTCAAGCTACTTGAGTGTTGTGGGAGCTGCACTCATCCAGGCAAGGAGAGAGTATTCTAACACACTCTTGACTTGAACCTTGTAGACGGTGGATGGGCTTTGCAGGGGTTGGGAGGTGAATTACTTGCCGCAGGGTTCCTAGCCTCTGACCTGCTCTTATAGCCACAGTATTTATATGGCTGGTCCAGTTAAATTTCTGGTCAATGGTAATCCCCAGGATGTTGAGAGTGAGGGATCAAAGATGGTAATGCCATTGAATGTCACGGCGAGATGGTTAGATTCTCTCTTGTGTTCGAGCTGGTCATTGCCTGGCAATTGTGTGGCATGAATGTTACTTGCCACTTAGTGGACCAGATCTGAATGTTGTCCAGATCTTTCTGTAAATTGAACAGAATGCTTCATCATTTGAGGAGTTGCAAATGGAACTGAACACTGCAGTCATCAGCAATTTCCCATTTCTGACTTTATGGTGGAGGGAAGATCATTGATAAAACAGCTGAAGATGGTTGGGCGTAAGAAGCTACCCTGAAGAACACCTACAGCAATGTCCTGGGACTGAGATGATTGACCTCCGACAACCATTTTACTTTGTGCTAGGTATGACTTCAACCAGTGGAGAGTTTTCTCCCTGACTCCTAGGGTCTAATACAAGGTAGGAATTATATAATAAATGGCAGAACCCTTAAGTGCATTGACGGGCAGAGGGATCTGGGTGTACAGGTCCACAGGTCACTGAAAGTGGCAATGCAGGTGGATAAGGGAGTCAGGAAGGCATATATATGGCATGCTTACCTTCATCGGCAGGGGTTTTGAGTATAAAAGCTAGGAAGCCATGCTGCAGCTGTATAGAACCTTGGTTAGGCCACACTTGGAATATTGTGTGCAATTCTGGTCGCCACATTACCAGAAGGATATGGAGGCATTGGAGAGGGTGCAGAGGAGGTTTACCAGGATGCTGCCTGGTCTGGAGATTATTAGCTATGAGGAGAGATTGGAGAAACTCAGATTGTTCTCACTGGAGTGACGGCGACTTGATTGAAGTTTACAAAATTATGAGTGTCATGAACAGAGTAGATAGTCAGAAGATTTTTCGCAGGGTGGAAGAGTCAATTACTAGGGGACATAGAGGCCGCCCTCCTCAAATTGTGAACAGTTTTCTTCTTGTGCAGGTGCTGTGTGTCTGTCACACAGCAAAGCGTGAAGAATGCATTGGCTGATTGCAGTCTGGGACTCTCTCTCTAGGCTGTGGAGCAGAAAGCCTCAGGCCTGCCCAGGCAGCAGGAATGTTACTTGAGAGAATCAATGGCCTGCTCGATGGTGGCTCTGGTGATTCCCCTGCCTCAGTGCAGCCAGTGATCACAGGTTACTTAGGGGTTACTCATCGGCAGGGACAAAGAAGGCAGTCAGCCCCTAATCTACAAATCTGAGTAAAAGGGCGGAATGTTACAAGGCAAGGTCTGCTCACCACCCCTGCCCCCCCGCAACCCCCGGAAGCAAAGTTGGTGTGGAGCTTCCTGCTGTATGCCAGCCTGCTTGCCCCCCTACTCCACCCTCTGTGACCCCCCGCCCCATACACCCCCCACCCTACCCCACTCACACCCCACCCCCACCATATTCACACCCGCTCCCACTCCCACCCCCACCCCCACATACACTCCCACCCCCAGCACACATACACTCCCACCCCCACACACACTCCCACCCCCACACACACCCCACCCCCACCACACATACACCCCACCCCCACTCCCACCCCCACACACACCCCACCCCCAAACATATCCGACTCCCACTCTCACCCCACGCCCACACACACCCCACCCCACACACACCCCACCCCCACCCTCACCCCCACTCACTTCCCACCCTCACCCCCACTCAGTCCCCACCCTCACCCCCACTCAGTCCCCACCCCCACTCCCACAAACACCCCACAGCCATAACCTGCCATGGGCGAGCTACACAGGGACAGCGTGGGACTTCTGCCCCTCACTGGGAAGGAGGCCCCGCCCTCAGGAGCTGCCGGCCAATTTGACTGGTTGGTGGCTCCGCCTGTCCCAGCAGCGCTGACAGCCCATTGGAGTGCGCCCTGCCGAGGCTGCGACCGGAAAGGAAGCGGCCTAGTGGAGGAGAGGCAAGTCTTGAGCAAGGGGGGGCAGGGTGTGTGTTTGGGGCAAATTAGGGAGGGGCCTGGGAAGGTGGGAGCGGTGTGTTCAATGCAGCAGGCGGGGGTCTATCTTACGGGGCTACCCTACCCCCCCAATCCACAAAGGGCAGCCCCCAAAGATAATAACCTGCCTCCCTTCCCGCCCTTTGAAAACCTTTTCCAAAAACAATTGGGCAGGTCAATCCCATCCGACTGCTAACGCCAACCGCTTTGTGGGGGCACGGACAGCATATTATCAGGGCCAATTGGCTTGGCAAACTAACCTAATTAGCTCATGATTACTTACTTAAATATGGCGTGTGGGCTGCCCATCCTTGCGCCCACCCAGCCCCTGCATTATGGGGGTGAGCTTGGGGGTGGGCACCCGCCCTATTTTATGTAACCCGCCTCACCCCCTACCAAAATCATGCCCTGGGGCACATAAAATGCAGCCCAAAGACTGGGCGAATGGTGAGCTGGCACTGTGTGTCGTCATCATGGCAGCCAGAGGCTTGCATAGGGAGCAGTTAGCAGCTGGACCTGAAAGGAGTGGAAGCCCAATTCTGTTCATGAAAGCTGGTGGCTCATTGGGAGGAATGTTGACGGCCACATGGGTGCAGCCAATCATAGCTGGGGTTTGAGATGGGCCTTTGATGGGGTTTGAGATGGTCCTTTCCTGCTGGCGTCAAAGGGGACTGCACAAAATAGGGCAGCCTCATGGGGAAAGGCAGCTGGGGTTCAACTGGCAGCACTCTTGCCGTTGCAGTTTAAGGTTGTGGATCAGGTCCCACTCCAACGACTGCACGGCAAAAGTCTAGGCTCACCCTCCAGTGCAGTACTGAGGGAGTGCTGCACTGTTGGAGCTACTGTCTTTTGGGTGAGGTGTTAAAGTGAGGCCCCACCTGCCTCCTCAGACAGACGTAAAGGATTGCACAGCATGATTTTGAGTTCATCCCTCAGTTGACATCACTGAGTCACAATTATTACATTGATGTTTTTGGGAGCTAGCCATGGGTAAATGGGCTGACTTGTGTCCTACGTGGCAACAATACCCCAAAAGTGCCTGGTTGGCTGTAGAATGCTTTGGGACATCCTGAGGTTGTTGAAGGTGCTATACAAGTGTGCTAGCCTTTCCTTTTTATCAGTGCCCTGCTTGATGCAGGCATAGACCGCAGGTCGACTGGTGCCACCTGCCACACCTTAAAGGGCTCAAGGGCCCGTGTTACTTCTATTCTGTGTGGTCGGCTGGGAGAGTGGGTGGTAGGGATGTAGATGGGTTTGCGCTGTCTCTACCATCATTATGTTGTTGGTTGTTCCAGTGCTCCAAGCACCTCCATTTAATAAGTAGCAGAAAATGGTCTCTGAGCTCTTTAACTCCTCACTTCAACTACCCCTGGCGTCCAGTTATTTCTACATGCCTGTGTTTTGAATGAAACCTGAATGCAGTAAGACTGTCTCTAATGCCCAGAAACAGGCTTTGGCACAATGTCACTGTCTCTACAGTGGATTTAAGAGATTACAATTAAGCATCTTGCAGAACATTGACTGTCATATGCTGAGATTTATTGAGTGACTGAAGTCGGCCGGAGATGGGACACAGTGGAATATAACAACTTCTTGAGGGGCTGAGCACACTCAGCACTTACCTTAATGAACCGCAAACTGCTGCTCCTCACATTACTGCTCCTCTCGAGGTCAACCGTGCTCTCAAAGAGCGACTACCCCACTGAGCACAATGGTACATCTCAAACTATTCCTTAAAGCAAACGGGGATTGCAGCTTGAAATGTGACAGCCTGAAGCTGGACTTCATTTGTTTCTCTTTATTGTGTCTTGCAAAAGCCCGGAAGTAGTCCACCACCCCGGACCAGAACAAAGCCGATTGGAAGACAGAGGTCACCTGAGTCTGAAGGAAGCCGCATTTGATTTTTAAGTTTCCACTTTTACTTCTGGTATTATTCATTTTTTTATGATGGCCAGAGGTATAGGACACGTAGTCACAGGGCGGAGTTTTATGGCCCTGTTGTGGCTGGGGAGAGGCCTGAAAATGTGGCAAGCCGTTCAAAAGTTAATTAACTTTGGCGGGGCTGTAAAATTCTGCCCATGGTCTCAGGATTAGGTCCGCCATTTTGGACTGAAGTGAGGAAAAATGATTCTTTTTCATTTGGATTGTGAATCTATTTATTACCTACTTCGCAGAGCTGTGGATGCTTAGCCATTGAGTGCGCTCAGGACCCAGATCGATACGAAGAGAATGAAGAGATTTGGGGAAAGTGTGGGAAAGCAGAGTTGAAGTAGAAGATCTTATTAAATGATGCAGCAAGCTTAAAGGGATGAATGGCCTACTTCTGCTCCCATTCTTAAGTTCCTATGTTGGAAAAGTCTTCCTGGTCCATTTGGGTTGCCGCTCACAATTGTGCATCACAATATATGCACTCTGTACACCACCTAAAGCTATGTGATGTCCGGGGAAAGGTGAGAATCCAGATTATAGCCTAGCCCTATTTGTGGGGGGAAAAGAAAATTGGGAAAATCCTCTCCTAGCCCCTTAGACGATTGAAACTAGCTCAGGAGACCACTTTGGCCCTGACTAATGCCGTACAATACCTTCCTTCTGTACAAGGTGATCTTCATCCCAGTCAGAAACAGGTCTGGTCTCACTTGAAGAAATTTGGGTGAATCTGCGTTCAGTGCATAAACTGGGAACCCCGTTCCACCCATTCACTGTACCCTGGTCAACAGGTACATTGTTGAGAACAGGTGTGACAGCAACACAAAACTGATTCATTGTGCTGGAGGCCCGAGGTTCACTCTACTTCAGATAATGCTAATGTGGCCACTGCATTGGTGTCTGTATATTGCACAGGGGGCGTCGAATTTCTTGGATATTCTCCCAAGCATCTGCTGTGGATTGAGAGGAAGTTCCTCCAAATCCCCAGAGAAATGCTGGAGGAATTCACGGTGCTCTTGTTTCTGTAAGTTTTGCCCCAGAGACGTGAAAACACAACCCAGGCCGACACTCCAGTGCAATGCTGAAGGAGTGCTGCTCTGTCAGAGGTGCCATTTTCTTGGATGAGATGTTGAACCAAGGCCATGTATGCCCTCTGAGCAGGTGTAAAAGATTCTAGGGCACAATGCTGAAGGAAGGCAGGAGAATTCCCTCTGGTGTCCTGGCCAATATACATCCCTCAGGCAATATCACTGAAAAAGAGTTATCTATCATTACCATATTGCTGTTTGTGAGCTTATGCACTAATTGGTTGCTCTCATTACTGACTACACCTTATTGGCTGTAAAGTCCTTTGGGACATTGTGACAAAGATGCTGAGTAAACTGCAAGTATTGCTGAAAAGAGAGACATGTTGCTGAAGTGCACCCATCAGGACAAATGCAAGAATGCCAAAGTTCAAACCATCAGCAATTTATACTACAGGAGAAAAGGGTGCTGACTGGTTGGCAGGTTGACTCTAATTGGCTGAGGTGTTGACATGGAGAAAGCAATGGGGAACCATAGACTCCCCAGCTCCCAGGTAATTCAAAAGGCTCGAGGCTTGAACGTGTTCCTTTTGCAAAATGCAAGCCTTTCTTTTTGTGCATTGAGGAGGAGAAAGGGTCATTAAGCTCACATGTGCTCATCCCGTCCTCTGGCTGCTGATACCTAATGCATGCCTAATGTCTAATGGCTGCCTAATGCATCTCATGAATCTTCACACAGAATGGGATGCAGGTAAGGCTGGAAAGGCAGAGGATGGGGCTGGATGGACCCTCCGGCCCAAAGCAGGCACACAGACCCATCATTCTACCAGACCCGTCAAGCCAGGATTATCCAAGGACAATTTGCAGCAGGCAGTACTTGGACTGACTCTGACTCTCAAAGCCACTGCTAATATGGAAAACATTTGAAACTTCCCAGGTGCTTATGCTTTCAGAAGAGGAGTTACAGCTGCTTTCTGCTAATGAGGAACGAGCCTCTGGATCAAGTATAGCGAATAATATACTTGATTGTCGGAGTCACAAGACAAAAGGCTTGAGCCCCACTCCTAATAACTCTGGCAAGAAGGGACTCGAACAGGGTTTCTAAATAATGGGTTAAATAAGATTTATAAATGGTTATATTTCAGGGCTCTACTGAGAGTGAATGGGTGCCAGAGGAGAGTAGCTAGTATTCATTTTCAAATAGACCCAGTCTGGATAATTACAGTTAGTTTAAACATCTGTGGTTGGAACAATTAAGCAATTTAAAAAAATTAACCTGATCTGAATAAATTCTGCGTGGGTTACCCCTGAGAGACTCCGGTCCGGAATGTTTATTCAAATGCAGATCATCGCCCAGATGGTGTTGTAAGAGAACCTGCATTTATATGGCACCTTTCATAACCTCAGGGTACCCCAGAGGTGTTTGTGGGAACTTACTATGTGGATAGTGATGCTGTGTTTGCTGAATTACAACAGCAACTACTTTTCAAAAATTACTTCTTTCTTTATTGGTTCACACATATGGTTGTCGCTGGCTTGCACATCAGTTATTGTCCATCCCTAGTTGCCCTTGAGGAGGTGGTGGTGAGCTGCCTTCTTGAAATGCTGCAGTCCATGTGGTGTAGGTGCATCCACAGTGCTGTTAGGGAGGGAGTTCCAGGATTTTGACCCAATGACAGTGAAGGAACGGTGATATATTTCCAAGTCAGGATGATAAGTGGCTTGGAGGGGAATTTCCAGGTGGTGAAGTTCCATGCGCCTGCTGCTCTTGTCCTTCGAGGTGGTAGAGATCGTGGGTTTGGACGGTGCTGTCAAAGGAACCTTGATGAGCTGCTGCAGTTCATCTTGTACACACTGCTGCCTCTGTGCATTGCTGGTGGAGAGAGTAAATGTTTAAGGTGTTGATGAGGTGCCAATCAAATGGGCTGCTTTGTCCTGAGTGGTGTTGAGCTTTGAGTGTTAGAACTGCACCCATCCAGGCAAGTGGAGAGTATTTCATCACACTCCTGACTTGTGCCATGTCCATACTGGGCAGGCTTGAGGGAGTCAGGAGGTAAGCTACTCACCACTGAATTCCCAGCCAGTATTCATTAGCTGCTAAAGTTTGTGATCTCCTGAGGTTGTCAATGGTGCTATATAAATGCAAGTCTTGTTTCACTACCTTCCTGGGGGGAACCAATGATTGGCAATAAATGCTGGCCTTGCCAGCTATATCAACTTCCTCAAAATGACTAAACGTATTTAAAAATTGCCCTGTTGTGTCTGCTTTATGCATATTGGGAAAAGCAGGATCCCAGCATGGATCCTTAAGAAAGTTCATTTTCTTGGGCAAAGGATTTTCCGTTTATTGACATCTCTTGTCTCCCGTTGCCAGGTCAATTCTGAATCTGGTTACATGTCTATTTTTTTAACTTCTATAAGCCTCGCATGGGGAACTTTGTCAAACACTAACTCCTGCCAATGCAATATGGCCACCGATTGCGCTCCTGCACTTGCGCACTTGTCAGCGCATGTGGAGAAATCCATCCTCATAAACAATGATAGCTTCTTGTATCCCCAAAATGAAAACAAATTACTTGGGATTAAGAGGTCCAGGGTCTACAGGGTCTAAACCTATTTGGTTTTGTGAGCGTGAGATCTTCACTTCAACCTGTCTCAGTTATTAGGCCAAGCTTTTTAGCAAAGTTTGTGGAGATTTGCGTTCACTATGGAAGCTAAGGTGGAATTGTAAGGACCATTCTTGACTTGTGAAGAGAATTATGATTCAAGGCAGGGTGAGCTGTGGTTGGAGGGCGTTGTTAAATGTGTTAACTTGATGCCTCTAGTGCTGTAATGACCACACATGTGCACTGCTGCCCATTGCCCCATATAAAGATGGCAACCGTGCATACAACTGCGCATAAGCATCATTGGCAGCAAGCAGAGCCTCTGTCAAAAGCCTTTAAGGAATTTAAATTTACTGGGCTACTACTAACTTAGTTACCACCTCCAAATCCATTTGGATTGGAAGGTGATACCTATTGTTGCCAAGCCCATGCTGACTGCCCCTATAATACCTGTACTCTTCAAATGTCTATTTATGACATTTCCCCACTGCAGATGTTAGGTTAACCCAACTGTCATGATCAGATTTGTGCTGAACTTCCTATTTTTTTGGATTGTAATGTGGACTGTATTTGCATTTGTCCTTCAGTACTTATGAACTGCTTATGGGGCTATGAAGTATATGATCACTCATTTCTTCCTTTAACTGCTCGATAATTCTAAGACATAAGAACAGAGGAAATAGGAGCTGGAGTCGACCATATGTTTCCTCAAGTCTGCTCCGCCATTCTAGAAGATCATGGCTGATCTGCTACCTCATTTTTTTTTCCTGCCCTGTCCCCATATCCCTTAATTCTTTTAATATTGAATTAGTTGGTTTCCTTTTGCTGCTCTCTGTTGTCTATAACTTGGTCACTTTGTTTTAGTGAAGTTGCTTGAGGGATAAATATTCATAATTTATCCCCTCTGACCAAGGAACCTTGTGGATATTGAGTCCTTTCGGGTTCTGCCTTATGCATCCTTTATTAACTTCTTAAACTGCTAAGCCACCCTGCCCCAGGGAATTGGGGGTGTAGTGGTAATGTCACTGGGCTAGTCACTTAGAAGCCCAAGCTAATGCCCTGGGGACATGGGTTCAAATCCCACCATGGCAGCTGATTGAATTTAAATTCAAACAATAAAAATCCGGAATTGAAAGCTCGTCTCCATTGTTGTAAAGACCCTCTGTTTCACTAATGTCCTTGAGGGAAGGAAATCTGCCATTCTTACCTGGTCTGGCCTACATGTGACTCCCGACCCACAGCAATATGGTTGACACTTAACTACCCTCTGAAATGGCCTGGCGAGATAGTCAGTTCAAGGGTAATTAGAGATGGGCAACAAATACTGGCCTTGCCAGCGACGCCCACATGAAAGTAAAAGAATTACTGTGAAGGAAACTTGTCCATAGCTGTCCTCTGTGAAAACTGAAGAATCCATTTGATATGTTAGCTATAAAGCTGACCAATTCAATCCTGCTCCATTGAACTTTTAAAGAACCCATCTGTTCTTTGGCCTTCCTCCAGCAACAACAACTTGCATTTACACGGCACCTTTTAATGCTGTAAACAGAAGCTTTTTATCAGACAACATTTAACCCTGAGCCTCATAAGGATCTGTTAGGCCAGGTGACCTAAAGCTGATCAAAGAGATTGTTTTTAAGGAGCATTATGAATAGGGCGGCAGAGAAGTTTAGCAGGGAAAACCAAGATCTTGGGCTCTCCCAGCTAGTACACACACCGCAGCTTCATCCTGCCTGCAATCTCCATGCCTCTGCCTATCGGATGAGTCATTGAACTAAGGCTTCTCCGGCCTGGTATTGCTGGCTCTGCTGAATATATAAGATCCCATGGCACTATTCAAAAATGGGTCAGCACTTACTCTCAACCGACAGACCCAAGGACAGATTAATTGACCACATGCCTCTTCTGGTGTTTGTGAGATCTGGCTATGCCATTCTGTGGTTAAGTGAGGTACCCTGAACCTTTAAGAGAATGCAAGTGTACTGATCATGTGACAGCACTGACAAATCACTGTACAGTGTGGGCAACTAGGAACTGGAAGTCTACTTCTGGAGGTTTTTGAGTGAGCACGTATGATCTGGTGCTCTGCCATATATCTCAATAAACCATCACTTTATTCTTATATCAGTTACTCCCTGTTATTGATTGCAAGCAGCAATTGATGAAAACATAGGAAGGTGTGAAGTTAAGAGTTCAGTTGGCCAACAAACTCATTTACCCAAGACTTAAAACATTCCCTACAGGAATGTGGAATCCTATCGCATCTTCAAGATGTCCAAAAAGGTTTCACAGCCAACCAAGTACTTTGAAAGTGCAACCACTCGTATGCAACTCACGATTATGGAGGTAACGCACAAGCCAATCACCCAGTATGTGTTTGTCTCCTCAATGCAGAGGTGGCCACATCGTGAACAGTGAACTAGATTGAAAGAAGCACAAGGAAATCACTGTTTCACATGGAGGGAACGTTTGGTGTTTTGGATAGTGGAAAGAGATGAGGTGAAAGGCTCTTGCATGGGAAGGTGCTGTGTGAATGGTTGGAATGATGGAAGAGTGGACCAGAGTGGACACCTTCGTACCATCTGCAAGCCTGAGCTTAACTCCAGCCTTGAGGGATAACACTGGCCAGGGTACTGGGAAATTCCTCCTGTGCTTCTTTGATATAGTGCCGTGGGATCTCTTTTACCTATCTGAGAGGGTAGGCAGGGCCTTGGTTTAGCATTTCATCCAAAGCCAGCACCTGCAACAGGGCAGCCCTCCTTCAATGCTGCTTTGGGAGTGTCATTCTTGATCATGTGCTTAAAGCTTTGGCATGGGCCTTGAATTCCTGCTCTTCTGACTTTGAGGAAGCCTGCTACCCACTGAGCCACAGTGATATCTGTCCCAGTTCCAAAGGCATAACAAAAGCTTCATGACATTTCCCCAGAGGTGACGCTCCTTTAATAAACACATACTGCAGCAGTTCTGGAGCAGTGAAAGCAATGCCGTTCCTCAGGGATGAGAACTAGAATGATTTTTTAAAAAAAATTAATACTCAACATTTTGTACTGACTGGATTAATTGCAAGGCCCACTGTTTGGCATGGTTTGCTCTTGGCTGTCACCCTGTGAGGGATCTACGAGGTTCCCCTGCTTCTGGCTTGAAGGTTGCTCATGACATTATATCACCTCCAGTTGCCAGCCAAGCGCTGCCTTTGCACCAGCATCAGATCCCAACTCTCACCAAGCGCTTGGCTCACATTCCCCAGGGATTTAGTCCCTGTGCCACGGCAAGCAAACCTTGGCATTCTTTGCAAACTCACTTAGCCATTTCCTTGTGCACAATGGCTGTGGTAACTGGATGCATAGCCCCTCCCTCCTGCTGACCGCAGGTCATGTGATGTACAGCGGCTGGGGGGCTTCGACCAATGAGCTCTTAGGATGGGCAATCCCCTGCGGGGGGGTGGGGGCTTTTTCCGATGAGAGATCTGATCGAGCGTGCAAGTGCTGAAAATATCTCCGTGATAAGGTTTTACTGTTTCTTGACTAAACCTGTCTGCCCCATAGAGTCATTGCATTTGGCAACGAGGGTAAAATCAGTTTCGACTCTGCACATCGACCTGTGAGGAAATCGAATTTAAAAAAAAAACTAATCACCAGCCATGCCACTGTTTGGAAGAATCGATTGATATGATGCTAATATTGAAGATTGAAGCCAGTGTGTTGAGCGCCTCGGATTTTACTTTGCAGCAAATGAAGTAACTTCTGAAGAAAAGTGGAACACGATCCTCTTAAGTGTTCTAGAACGAAAGACCATAGTTTTAGGCTAAGGGGGTGGTAGCTTTAAATCAGAGATGAGGAGGAATTACTTTCCTCAAAGGGTCGTGAATCTGTGGAATTCACTACCTCAGAGTGCAGAGGATGCCAGGGCGCTGAATAAATTTAAGGAGGAGATAGACAGATTTTTAATTAGTATCGGGTTGAAAGGTTATGGGGAAAGGGCGGGAAATTGGAGTTGAGGCCGAAATGAGATCAGCCATGGTCATATTGAATGGCAGGGCAGGCTCGAGGGCCTGAATTGCCTACTCCTACTCCTACTCCTAGTTCTTATGTTCTTATGTGGCAGTAAAACATATAACCTGACTCCCCAGAGCGTGCCGAATTCCATGTCATACAGCGAATTCGCGGACCTAGTGAAAACACACTTCCAGCCGAAGCCACCTGTGAAAATGCGACACTTTTAAAACCAGTTCAAGAGTTCGGGCCCTGGGAGAGTTCACCGTAACCTGTGTAGTGAACCTCAAGCAGTGAACAGAACACTGAGACTTCGGGGACTTTTTAAACGATATGCTGCAGTACTGATTGGTATGTGGAGCCCAGGACGATGCCATCCAGTACCGATTTGCTTGCCGAGGTTGATATCGATTTTAAACGTGACCTGGGCATCTCCTTACCTTGGAAAGTGCTGCGAGAGACCCGCAGGTTTTGCAACATGTGGATAATGGCACCTGTAGTAATGAGGGTTTTATTTAGTGTGCAATATACCTTTAAGAATAATGCTTGTCAGGAGAGATCACATGATCTGTAGTAACCAACAGGAGAGTGGCGCAGGCTACCTCAGCAGTCAGTATAGAGATAGAGTTGGAGTTGAAAGCACATATGTAGTAGCTGCTGAGTATGTTGTAAATAAACTTAATGTTTCCACCCAAAAAGTGTCTGCAGATCAACTCAATCACTAACAGCACAACTCGGCCATGCTTACAACAGCACTGTGCTTCATGTTGGGCGGGAACCTACCGCTGAGCATGGTGCAAAAGCCAGACCTCCAGAATTAATGCGCCATTCAATGGCCACTGTGAGAAACATTAAGAAGCCTAAAAGAAATGCTTCATCATTGGTTTCAAGACAAAATTGCTATAGATGTGGAGGTGACCACGGAGCAGATACATGTAAATTCAAAGAGGCA
The DNA here is from genome assembly GCA_026770705.1 of Isurus oxyrinchus. NCBI lineage: Eukaryota > Metazoa > Chordata > Chondrichthyes > Lamniformes > Lamnidae > Isurus > Isurus oxyrinchus. The sequence continues at coordinate 8,416,323 of JANJGN010000029.1, read as the reverse complement.
GAATGCCATTATTGTCATAAGAAGGGTCACGTGGTTAGGCAATGCTGGACAAAGTTGAAGCAGTCTGCAAAACAGCAAACATGATAGAAGTGACAGGTACAGCAAAGGCTGAAGCTGCTGCTCCTGAAGTTTACTCCTTATATAATGCGACTGCTGTAGAGACTGAGCCTAATACAGTGACAGTACAAGAGAATTAGAAGCCACTGACAATGGAAATGTATACTTCTGCTTCAACTACGGTGGTAAGAGAGCACACTTTCAGGTACCTTAATGAAGGAAGACAGCCAATAAACTTGGAGCGGACAACCGCTAAATTAAGAACTTACACGGGAGAATCTATTCAAGCAAAGGGATCGCCACTGTCCCAGTCACTTACAAGTGACAGACAGCACAACCGCCTGTAATAATAGTGAAAGGAGAGGGACCCAGTCTTTTAGGTCAGGATTGGCTACACGAGGTCAAACTCAACTGGTCTGAGATATTTCACCTAAAATCAGATGGAATCCCAGAACTTCTAAGGAAATACAACATGATTTTTTGGGATGAATTGGGGAAATTAAAAGACATGAGCGGCAAGATACATGTTGATCCTCAGGCAACATCATGTTTCTCTAAGGCCAGGCCTGTGCCTTATACATTGAAAGAAAAGGTGGATGCAGAGCTGTTAGAAAAGCTGGGCATCATCCAACCTGTCCAATTTTTGGAGTGGGCCACACCTATAGCTCCAGTGGTTATGTCTGACCAAATCATACGCATCTGTGGAGACTATATATTAACTGTAAATAAGGCAGCAAAACTAGATAAGTACCCCAATCCAAGAATAGTTGGCTTATATGCCAAGCTGGCTGGAGGCAAGTCCTGATAGAAATTGAATATGAGCCATGCCTGCCAACAGCTAAAGCTGGATAGCACATTGAGAGAATAGGCGACTGTTAACATACACAAGAGCCTTTATCAGTATACTCGTCTATTCTTTGGAGTATTGTCTGCATGCGCTATTTTCCAGAGGACAATGGAGAGTCTTTTGCAAGGACTTCCCCGAGTGGTAGTATATTTGGATGATGTCCTGATCACTGGGTCAACAGAGACCGGACACCTAGCCAACCTGGAGAAGGTGCTAAGAAGGTTCATGGAAGCCGGTGTATGGTTAAAGAAGGAAAAATACACATTTCAAGCACCAGAAGCCACTTGTTTAGGTCACAGGGTGGATACCATGGGTTTGCATCCAGTAGAAGATAAAGTTCAGGCAATAAAAGATGCACCATCACCATCATCCAATGTAACAGAACTCAAGTCCTTCCTGGGAATGGTCAACTACTAAAGCCACTTCTTACCCAACCTGTCAACTGTTTTGAAACCATTACACTCGCTGCTAAGAAAAGAACCACCATTGGTCATGGGGTTCACAACAGGAAGAAGCCTTTGTGAAAGCAAAGGAATTGCTGCATTCGTTGTGTTTATTGGTACACTACAACCCATCGAAAGAGCAGGTATTAACATATGATGCCTCTCTTTACGGTGCAGGAGCCGTGTTGTCACATAGAATGGAAAATGGGTCAGAAAGGCCCATTGGCTATGTCTCAAAGGGCTATTCTCAGTTAGAAAAAGAAGGATTATCAGTAGTATTTGGTATAAAAAAAATAATTCCATCAGTACCTACATGGATGACATTGTGTCGAGCCATAAACCATTAATGGGTTCATTCAGGAAGGATAAGGTCATTCCGCCAATGGCATCAGCAAGAATACAATGCTGGGCTAGGACATTATCTGTGTATGATTATACTTTTATGTATGGCCCTGGCCTACACATTGCAAATGTGGATGCACTCAATCGCCTTCCGTTCCCAGATAGTATGGCAAATACTCCCATTCCACCATGAATTAGTGGTATTTTGTTAGATTCTTCACGTGTGTGTGCAAAACAAATTAGAAATTGGATGAACAGAAATCCAATATTATGGAGAGTCACAGACTTGGTTTTGCGAGGATGATTCGCCTTGTATCCGAAGAATTGAGACCAGCCCATTTCAGGAATTAAGCTGTCAAGATGGAATTGTGTTGTGGGGTTCAACAATTGTCATCCCTTTGCAAGGAAGAGAACCACTCTTGACAGAGCTTCACAGTGCACATCCAGGCATATCAAAGATGAAAACGCCTAAGCGAAGCTACGTCTGGTGTCCAGGCATTGACAGTGACGTTGAAATCATGGTGAAGCATTGTCAGCAACAACAGAAGTTGCCTGTTTCAACTCCCCTGCATCTGTGGGAGTGGCCTGGTCGAACCTGGGCTCCACCACATATCAATTACGTAGGACTATTCTTAGGTACAAAAATAAAAACAAAAAATTGTGGATGCTGGAAATCCAAAACAAAAACAGAATTACCTGGAAAAACTCAGCAGGTCTGGCAGCATCGGCGGAGAAGAGTTGACATTGAGGACTCGAAACGTCAACTCTTTTCTTCTCCGCCGATGCTGCCAGACCTGCTGAGTTTTTCCAGGTAATTCTGTTTTTGTTTTCTATTCTTAGGTACCATGTTCTTGTTAGATGCACATTCAAAATGGATGGATGTGTACAAAGCCAAATTGCCAATGTCGAACGTAACTATCGAGAAGCTGTGTCACTGTTTCAGCATAAACCGCCTGCCTGAAATTGTCATTTCTGGTAATGGTACAGCCTTTACCAGCACCGAGTTTCAGAAAATTATGGATCTGAATAGAATCCGACATATTAAAACGGCCCCTTGGCATTCCTCATCGAATGGTCTAGCTGAGAGGTCAGTACAAACTTTTAAGTCTGGTATGGAAAGAATTTTGGAAGGCACTCTGGAACCTCGACTTCTCTGGTTTCTCTTCAGCTATCATACAATGCCACATTCGACTACGGGTTCAACACTGTTGGAGTTATTAATGAAACGCCATCTGCGTACACGTTTGCACTCTGAATTTAGAGGGGATGGTAGCGCTGAACCAGAGTTATCAGAAGCTTAGCCATGACATACACTGAATGAGCTTTACAATGTATGGTGACATGGCATATGTGCGAAATTTCAGCAGTGGGGCCCTATTGGGCTCTGGGAGCCATGTTTCACAGACTGGCCCATTATCTTTCCAAGTACAAGTGGACTCCTTCACGATGGAAGGTTATACTTGCCTTAGAAGATAGACCAAAACTGTTCACTAGATTGATTCCTGGGATGAGTGGTCTGTCCTAAGAGGAGACATTGAATGGAATGACCCTATATATTCGCTGGACTTTAGAAGAATGAGGTGATCTCATTGAAATGCGTAAAATTCTTAGAGGGTCGATACTGAGAGGCTGTTTCCCCTGCCTGTGATCATAGCCTCAGGATAAAGGGTTAAGCATTTAGGACTGAGATGAGGAGAAATTTCTTCAACAGAGGGCTGTGACTCAGTGGAGTGGATGTTATCAGTCAATAAGCATATTAAAGACCGAAGTCTATCGCTGATTTTGGGCTCTAAGGAAATGAGAAGATATGGGAATTGGGCGGGCAAGTAGAGTTAATGTAAATACGCAGCCATGATCTAATTGAAAGGTGCAGCAGGCTCGAGGGGTTGTATGGCTACACCTGCTCCTATTTCTTACATTCTTCTGTGCTTTAAGGTGGAGAAAAAGATGGGCCCAAACTGGGACTTGCCACTTTCCCTTGTTGCTGGCTGGTTTTAATTGTCAATGTTGATTTGGCAGTAAATCACTCAGGCAGGTGTTGTTGTTAATGAGGAGCCTGTACATATGACCCCTGCAGTGCAGGCTGGTACCAAATGCAAGCAGTGAAACAAAATACCTCATTTTCTCTTAATTACAGGTTTATTTAACAAGCCTGGCTGCGCTTGAACCTCTTACAGCTCCAGGCAAAATGAAAGTCAATAACGTCTTGCATTTATATAGCATCTTTAATGTGATAAAATGTCCTAAAGCACTTCCCAGGAATGTAACCAAACAACTGACCCATATAAAAAGATGGACAAAAGATCTGATGAAAGACCATTAACCTGAAACGTTAACTCTTGTCTCTCTCTCTCTCTCTCACTCTCTCTCTCTCCACAGACACTGCCTGGCCTGCTGAGTATTCCCAGCAATTTTTGTTCCTATTTTAGATTTTCAGCCTCCACAGTATTTTCTTTTGTGTTAGCACATAAAGGGGACAGGAGGATAAAAGCTTGATCAAAGAGTTAGGTTATCAAGAGCATCCTAAAGGAGGAGACACAGGGAGAGAGAAATGGAAAGGTTTAGGGAGGGAATTCCAGAGCTTAGGGCCCAGGCAGCTGAAGGCACGGCCGCTAAAGGATGAACAATGGCAATCAGGAATGCGCTAGAGGCCAGAATTGGAGGAGCGCAGATATCTAGGAGGATTGTAGGGCTGGAGAAGGTTAGAGAGATTGGGGGCGGGGGCTGGACTCTACAGGAGAGGGGGCATACTGCTTGTCCCCACCCTGACCCCTGACTGAAAAGTCAGCCAGGAACCAATGAAAGCAGCCCTCCCTGCAAAAATAACAGACTGCAGGTGGCAAGAAAAAGGAAAGTGTGGGGACTCCCAGTCCTTGATGGGAAGAAGCTGCACCCTCGATGGGAGGAAGTTCCACCCTCGGGAGCTGCCGGCCAGTCTGATTAGCTGGAAGCTCCTGCAGTCCCGGAAGTGCTGGAGCTCAGCAGAGGGCATTGCTGAGACTCCAAGCAGGCCCAAGATGAAAGCCTCGTTGGATCTTGAACTAGGTAAGTCAGGGGTAATGGGCAGGGAGAGATCGGGCACCTTTGGGGGGGTGAAAGGGTGTTGGGGGTGTGGGCTTTGCAGTGCAGGTGGGGTGGAAGGAAGGGGGGAGTAAAGGGCACCCCCCAAAAGGTAGTAGGCCCTCCCCTTCCTTCACACCCTTTTAAAAACATTTTTGAAAGAATGGGCTGCCCACTCCCACCTGTCTACCCATGCCAGCCGTGTTATGGGGTGGGCAGCATAATATTGGGGTCAATTGGCTTGTAACCAAGATCAATTGACCCTTAGTTATTTATTCACATATGGCGAGCGGGCAGGTGATTTTGGTGCCTGCCCACCACTCCCCACTGTTTTATGGGGGAGAGCTTAGGGGTGGGCATGAATGTACATACGAACATATGAATTAGGAGAAGGAGGAGGCTACTCAGCCCCTCGATGGCTGATCTGATTGTAACCTCAGCTCTTCAATCCCACCTAACCCTGATAAGCTTTTACCCCCCTGCTTATCAAGAATCTATTTACCTCTGCCTTAAAAATGTTCAAAGACTCTGCTTCCCCCGGCCTTTGAGAAAGAGAGGTCCAAAGACTCATCACCCCCAAGAAAAAAAATTCTCCTTGTCTCCGCCTTAAATGGGCGACTCCTTATTTTTAAACAGTGACAACTAGTTCTAGATTCTCCCACAAGAGGAAACATCCTTTCCACATCCATTCTGTCAAGACCCCTCAGGATCTTATATGTTTGAATTAAGTCGCCTCTTACTCTTCTAAATTCCAGGGTATACAAGCCCAGCCTGTCCAACCTTTCAGCTTAAGACAACCCACCCATTACAGGTATTAGTCTAGTAAATCTTCTTTGAACTGCTTCCAATGCATTTACACCCTTCCTACTCTGTTTCCTGTTAGCTAGCCAATCTTCTATCCGTGCCAATGTTACTCCCATGAGCTTTTATTTTCCGCAATAACCTTTGATGTGCACCTTATCAACTGCCTTCTATAAATCTAAGTACAGTACATCTATCGGTTTCCCTTTATACACAGCACATGTTACTTCTTCAAAGAACTCCAATAAATTAGTTAAACATTATTTCCCTCTCACAAAACCATGTTCAGTCTGGCTGATTACCTTGAATTTATCTAAATGTCCTGCTATAACATATTTAATAATAGCTTCTAACATTTTCCCTATGTCAGATGTTAAGCTAACTGGCCTGTAGTTTCCTGCTTTTAGTCTCCCTCTCTTTTTGAATAAGGAAGTTAAATTCGCTATTTTCCAGTCTCATGGAACCTTCCCCGAATCTAGTGAATTTTGGAAAATTAAAACCAATGCGTCAACTATCTTACTATCCACTTCTTTTAAGACCCTAGGATGACCCAGGGACTTGTTAGCCCACAACTCCAACAATTTGCTCAGTGTCACTTCCTTGGTGATTGTAATTTTTTGAGTTTCTCCCTCTTTTCCATTTCCTGATTTACAGTGTTTCTGGGATGTTACTTATATTGTCTATGGGGAAGACCAATGCAAAATACCTGTTCAGTTCATCTGCCATCTCCTTATTTTCCATTATTAATTCTCCAGATTCACTTTCTATAGGACCAATTCTGTTAACTTTTATTTTTTAAATATCTGTATAAGCTCTTACTATCTGTTTTTATATTTCTAGCTAGCCTTCTCTCGTACTCTAATCTTTCCCTCCTTATTAATCCTTTAGTCATTCTTTGCTGTTTTTTATATTCTGTCCGATCTTCTGACCTACCCTCCATTCTTGGGCAATTGTATACTTTTTCTTTAAGTTTGATACTGTCTTTAACTTTTTTAGTTAACCAAGGATGGTGGATCCCCACCTTGGAATTTTTCTTTCTTGTTGGAATGTATCTATTCTGTGTATTCTGAAATACCCCTTTAAATGTCTGCCAGTGCCTCTATTGACCTAATTTGCTAGTTCACTTTAGCTAGCTCTGTTTTCATGAATGTAAAGTTCAATCATGTTATAATTGCTGCTACTGAGGAGCGCCTTCACTATGAGGTAATTAATTAATACTAACTTGTTGCACAACGCCAGTTATCCTATAGCCTGCTCTCTGGTTGCTTCCAAAATGTGTTGCTCTAAGAAACTATCCCAAAAACATTCTATGAATTCCTCATCTAGGCTACCTTTGTCCATCTGAATCTTACAGTCTGTATTTAGATTAAAATCCCCCATGATTATCAATGTATCTTTCCAAAAAGCTCCCATTATTTCTTCCTTTGTACTCCGCCCTACTGTGTGGGTATGGTTAGGGGCATGTACACCACTCCCACAAGTGACTACTTGCCTTTATCATTCTCATCCTGATTCCCTGAACTTAGGTCATTCCTCTCTATATGCTAACACCATCAGTAATTAACAGAGCTACCCTTCCACCTTTTCCTAGCTCCCTGTTCTTCCTAAATATCCTGCACCCTTCAATATTCAGGCCCCAATCTATGTCATCCTACAGCCATGCCTCTATGATGACTATCAGAACGTGCTTATTTATTTCTATTAGCACTATCAGTTCCTCTGTTTTGAATGCTACATGCATGCAGATACAGAGTGGGTACAGCCCCCACTTTCCCCAGTACTAATACCAGTACCCCAGGAACTGAAATCCATGTCCACTACACCAGTATTTGAGCCATGCACTCATTTCTCCAATCTTATTTGCTCTTTGCCAATTTGTATTGGGCTTAGGCAAGAATCCAAAGACTATTACCTTTGAGGTTCTGCTTCTTAATTTGGTGCCTTGCTTCTCATACTGAGCATGCAAAACCTCTTTCCTTGCCCTGCCTATGTCGTTGGTACCTATATGGACCACAATGACTGGATTCCACCCCTCCCTCCCACCCCCCCCCCACCCCCACTCCAAGTTCCTCTCCAGCCCTGAGCAGATGCCCCAGAACCTGGCATCGGGCATGCAACAGCCTTCTAACCCCCCTCGCTATACTGCTTCCTACTACCACTACATTCCTTTTTGCTCCCCCCACTTGAATTGGCTTCTTGTACCATGGTCAGTCAGTTCATCCACCCTGCCGCTCCCACTCTCATCCAAACAAGTTGAAAGAACCTCAAATTTGTGAAGGTGGTGGGCTAGCCACCCCTCGTATTTTATGTGCACCCCCCAACCCCTGCCGAAAACAGGCCCTGGGTGGAGAGGAGGGGCCTGCAAAACCCAGCCCAGTGAGCAGTCAGACCCTGGAAGGATTTGAAGGTGAGGTTGATTGAGAATTTTTCAATCTTGGCATGGCAAATCCGGAAGCTAGTGTAGCTTAGCAAACACAGAAGTGATGGGTGGATGGGACTTAGTGTGAGTTGGGAGTTGGGTAGCAGAGATTAGGTTTGAGAGGCTGTAAGGTGGGATGCCAACCAGGAGAGTATTAGAATTGAGATAAAAGCTTGGATGATGGTTTCAGCAGCAGATCAGCCGAATGGGGAGTGGAGATGGTTGATAGTACAGAGGGTGAAGAAGGCGGTCTTGGTGATAGTGAAGACACACACCATGAGGATGTATCAACACTGTAATATCCTCGACTGTTGCATTGTCACTGCAATAACCCGCTCCGATATCCCCATTGTAGGATCCCACCTTTGCATGCTCACTGCAGGATCCCACTGCAATATTCCACTGTGGTATTCCACTCTAGAATCCCCACTGCAGTATCCCACTCTAGCATACTCATTGCAATATCCCACTGTGGTATTGCACACTTGCATGCTCACTGCAATATCCACTGCAATATCTCATCTCATATACTCACAGCAATATCCCACTGCAGTACCTCATCTCATACAAACACTGCAATATCCCACTGCAGTATCTCACTCTAGCATACTCACTGCAATATCCCACAGCAGTATCCCACTCTAGCATACTCACTGCAATATCCCACTCTAGTATACTCACTGCAATATCCCACAGCAGTATCCCACTCTAGTATACTCACTGCAATATCCCAATGCAGTATCTCATCTCATATATTCACTGCAATATCCCACTGCAGTTTCTCACTCTAGTATACTCACTGCAATATCTCACTGTAGTATCCCACTCTAACATACCCACTGCAATATCCCACTGCAGTTTCTCACTCTAGTATACTCACTGCAATATCCCACAGCAATATCTCATTCTAGTAAACTCACTGCAATATCCCACTGTAGTATCCCACTCTAATATACCCACTGCAGTTTCTCACTCTAGTATACTCACTGCAATATCCCACTGTAACATATCCACTGCAATATCCCACAGCAGTATCCCACTCTAGCATACTCACTGCAATATCCCACAGCAGTATCCCACTCTAGCATACTCACTGCAATATCCCACAGCAGTATCCCACTCTAGTATACTCACTGCAATATCCCAATGCAGTATCTCATCTCATATATTCACTGCAATATCCACTGCAGTTTCTCACTCTAGTATACTCACTGCAATATCTCACTGTAGTATCCCACTCTAACATACCCACTGCAATATCCCACTGCAGTTTCTCACTCTAGTATACTCACTGCAATATCCCACAGCAATATCCCATTCTAGTAAACTCACTGCAATATCCCACTGTAGTATCCCACTCTAATATACCCACTGCAGTTTCTCACTCTAGTATACTCACTGCAATATCCCACTGTAACATATCCACTGCAATATCCCACAGCAGTATCCCACTCTAGCATACTCACTGCAATATCCCAATGCAGTATCCCACTCTAGTATACTCACTGCAATATCCCACAGCAGTATCCCACTCTAGTATACTCACTGCAATATCCCAATGCAGTATCTGATCTCATATACTCACTGCAATATCCCACTGCAGTTTCTCATTCTAGTTTACTCACTGCAATATCCCACTGCAGTTTCTCATTCTAGTTTACTCACTGCAATATCTCACTGTAGTATCCCACTCTAACATACCCACTGCAGTATCTCACTCTAGCATACTCACTGCAATATTCCACTCTAGTATACTCACTGCAATATTCCACTGTAGTATCCCACTCTAATATACCCACTGCAGTATCCCACTCTAGTATACTCACTGCAATATCCCACTGCAGTTTCTCACTCTAGCATACTCACTGCAATATCCCACAGCAGTATCCCAGTCTAGTATACTCACTGCAATATCCCACAGCAGTATCCCACTCTAGTATACTCACTGCAATATCCCAATGCAGTATCTCATCTCATATACTCACTGCAATATCCCACTGCAGTTTCTTACTCTAGTATACTCACTGCAATATCCCACTGTGGTCAATAAGAGTGCCTGCCATTATCCCTACTCTCTGTTTCCTGCTTCTGATCGGGGTCAACAATTTCCCTTCAATTCCATGAGCTTCAACTTCAGCTCAATCTTATATGAGGGATCTTATTTTTCTGGAAGTCCATATAAATAATATCCATATATATTCTTCAGTCAACTACTTTACTCAGCTCTTGAAAAAATTTAGTCAGCGTCATCCAGGCATGACGCACCCTTTACAGATCCTTGCTGGCACCTTTTGATTAGCCAAAAAATTTCAAGGTGTTCAGTCACCCTACTCTGATTTTCCAGCGATGAAGCTAACTGGTCCTTTCTTCCCTGGTTTCCTTCCCCCACCTTTTTAAAATAGTGGAGTGACATGCGTAATTTACCAATCTGAAGGAACTTTTTCCAAATTGAGAAAACCTTGAAAGATTATGATTAGGACATCTGCAATGTTCTCACCTACTTCCTTTTAAAAGCCTGTAAAACATTGTAGTATTCCTACTATGCCTATACACCTCAGAGAATTCTTTGTTTCCTTTATGTGCAGAGTGCAGAGCAACAATCCCATGGTTCTCCTTTGAAGAAGACCAAAGAATGTTCCCTGTGTTTTGGCCAGTATTTATCTGATTGATCCCACCAAAAAACTATTTACCTGCTTACTTATATTAACTCATTCTCAAGATGTATGCATTGCTGGAAAGACCCACGTTCATTACCCATCTCTAGTACCCCTAAGACGATGTTGGTAATCATGTTCCTGAATTGCTACAATCCGTGTAGTGAAGATGCTCCCATGGTGTAGGTAGAGTTCCAGGGTTTTGAACCATGATGATAGATCTCCTAGACAGGATGCTGTGGAACTGGAGGGAAATCCATAAGTGGTGGTGTTCCCATGCATCTGCTTGTCCTTGTCCTTGTAGGGCTTGTAAGTTGCTACTGAAGAAGCCTCGGCAATTAACTGCTGTATTAGTGCACATTGCAGTTACAGAGCGCTTGTGATGGTCAGTGTTTAGCTTAGTAGATGAAGTGCTGTACAAGTGGACTGCCATGATATTTGACTCCTTGAGTGTGGACTACAGCTAATGACTGGAGACTAGAGATCATTCTACAGATCATGACTACAGTCTAGATCATGACTACAGGCTAGAGATCATTCATGTTCCTTCTCTTTGTGGAATCTTGCTGTGTGCATTTGCCTATATAAAATTGACTATGCAAGGAGCCCTTGACCCAATATGACTTTGTGTTGATGGATGGCAAGGCACCACACAGGATGAAGCAATTGACAGACTATTGATGACTCCATATGGTGAGCTACCAACATAGCTCAGGTATTATCTACCCTAGTGTGCACTTGAGAATCTGGTGGGTTTAGGTTCCCAGGAATTAATTTAATTGTAACATTTAAGCTAGATCAATTGCGCTATGGGGGGGTATTAATTTTAGCCAATGGTGTAAACTGGGCAAAACTGAATTAACCAACCTACTGAAGTCAATGAAAAGGGTCTAACAAGCAAACAATTCAATAGCTCCTGTTTCACACACTAGCCCAAAGTTAAAATGAGCCCACTTTGTGTTAACAGCAAAGGAATTAATTAAAAAAAAGCTTCATTTTAAAAAGCTGTAAAAGTTAATGTGTGTGATTAACAATCCAGATAAATGGGTTAATTCAAAGGCTGTGATTAAAGCAACATGATATCCTAATAATGTAGCGCTTCCTGCAAATGTTTTCCCCTGTGCTCTTAAATTGTCGGCTAACTTCAAACAGAGGATTGTACCTTGAAAGGAGTCATAGGCCAAGGAAATGCAGCTTTGATTGTGCAGACTTTGATCTGCCTGAAGATCTGAGGGCTGTGAATTAGATATTTGCGTTGTCTGTGCATCATGATGGAGTACAAAAGACCATTTCATCTAAAAATCCTATTGCACATCACACTTTGTAAGGAATGCAGTCTACAAAAAGGGACTTTAGTATCCTTATTTATTTATTTAAGTATAGTGCCCACAGACCAGGGATAGTGGCTTCTGAGCCTTCTAGCCTGTGATTTGTTACTTTAATGAACGGGTGAATCCTGGGCGAGCGAGAACCACAGGGACCAGCCGCTCCCTGTGTGAACGAGTCAGCTTGGAAAACAAACCCACTGGGCTTAACTTGTCCACGTGGGTCTGATAGACTGGTGCTTTCTGCCACTCAGAAAGAGCGAGAATATGGTGGGTAATACATGTCATCTGCAGTAGGCGGTTTCACAATCTAAGAGTAACTGGCAACCCCATGACGCACTGAACCTATACATAAGTACGGCTCCTGTGAGCCTGGGTTTACTGATGGAGAGAAGCCCTTTTGCTGCAAACACATGACAAAACATGTTGGGAGAAAACCTGAATTGTAACTGCTCCCTGCACAAATCCACAAACCAACTCAAACATACACCAACATATACTCCAATGCCGATTCCAGTACACATTGACCCCCAACTTCAGCACACGCCAACATTGAGCCCAACAGACAAAAGCACGGGAGGGGCGGGTGGTGGTGGTTACCATCACTAGACTAATAATCCAAAGAACTGGACTAATTCCACAGAAACATAAATTCAGATCCTAACACAGCAGCTAGGGGACAATTTTAAATTGAATTAAATTAATCTGGAATTTAAAAAGCCTCTGTAATGATTGTAGTAAAAACCCATCTAGTTCACTAATGGCCTTTATAGGGAGGGAAGTCTGCTGTCCTTACCTGTTCTGGCCTACATGTCACTCCAGTACATTGGCAATGTGGTTGATTTTTAACTACCCTTTGAAATGCCCTAGCAAGCCACTCAGTTGTAACAAACCACCACTGAAAACCATAAATAGAATAAAACCAGTCAGACCACACGAGCTAGGCACTAAAGTATGCTCAGAAGTTGAACCGGTAAAGTCTTCCTTGTTGATAGCCGAGATCCTGTGCCCAAATTGGGAGAGCTGTCCCACAGTCTAGTCAAGCAACAGCCTTGCATGGTCATACTGACAGAACATACCTTACAGCCAACTCCTCCATCATAGTCCCTGGGTATGTCCTGTTACACCGGCAGCACAGAAGTGGTGGCACAGCGGTATTCAGTTGGGAATGGCCCTGAGAGTCTTCAGCATTATCTCCAGACCCCATGTAGCCTCATGATCAGGTCAAACATGGGCAAGGAGATAACCTACTGATTACCACCTACTGCCCCCCTCAGCTGATGAACCAATACTTTTCCATGTTGAACACCACTTGGAAGAAGCATTGAGGATGGCAAAGGCACAGAATGTTTTCTGGGTAGGGGATTTCAATGTCTATCCCAAGAGTGGCTCGGTAGCACCATTACTAACTGAGTTGGCAGAGTCTTGAAGGACAAATCTACCAGACTGGGTCTGTGGTAGGTGGTGAGGGACCAACACAAGGGTCTCACCAATCTACCTGTCACAGATGCATCCGTCCATGAAGTTATTGGTAGGAGTGACCTTGTGGAGAGAAAGATTCTTCTTCACACCAAGAATACCCTCCATTGTGTTGTATGGGATAGATTAAGATCTGATCCAGTGGCTAAACACTGGGTATCCATGAGGCACTGTGTTCCAGTGGTAGCAGCAGAATTGTATTCTGCCACAATCTGTAATCCTGGCCTGGTATATCCCTCACTCTACCATTACCATCAAGCCAAGGGACCAACCACGTTTCAATGAGGAGTGTAGTGGAGCATGTGAGGAGCAGCACCAGGCATAAATGAGGTGACAACCTAGTTAAATTACAGCACAAAACTACCAACTACAAGGCACATGTCAGGGTGTGATGGAATACTCTCCACCTGCCTGGATGAGTGCAGTTCCAACAACACACAAGAAACTTGACACCATCCAGGGCAAAATAGCCCACTTGATTGGCACCCCATCCACAAAGGTTTAATCCCTCCACCGCTGACACACAGTAGCAGCAGTGTGTACTATCTACAAGATGCACTGCAAAAACTCACCTAAGCTCCTTTGACAGAACCTTTCAAACCCATGACCGGTACCATCTAGAAGGACAAGGGCAGCAGATGCATTGGAACATCGCCACCTGGAAGTTCCCCTCCAAGACACTCACCATTCTGACTTGGAAATATATTGCTGTTCCTTCACTGTCACTGGGTCAAAATCCTGGAACTCCCTGCCTAACACCACTGTGGGTGTACCTACATCACATGGACTGCTGCGGTTCAAGGCAGCTCACCACAACCTTCTCAAGGGCAATTAGGGATGGGCAATAAATTCTGGCCTAGCCAGCGATACCCACATTCCGTAAATGAATAAAAAAAAACATGCTATTGACAGACCTAAGTGGTTCTACAATCAATGGATCAGGTCAAAGCTCTGCAGTCCTGCCACAACCAGTTATGAATGGTGGCGGATAATTAAACAACTAACTGAATGAGGAGGTTACATGAAGATTCCCATTCAGGATGACAGGGAGCCCAGCATGTGAGTGCAAAATACAAGGATAAAGCATTTGCAACGATCTTTAGCCAGAACTGCTGGGTGATTGATCCATCTTAGCCTCCACCTGAGGACCTCAGGGATCAGAGATGTTAGCCTTCAGCCAATTCAATTCAGCCCTTATGTCCATGTTTGGACCATGCTGTAATGAAGTCTGGAGCTGAGTGATTTTAGCGGAACCCATACTGAGTATCACTGAGCAGATTATTGCTGACTTAGTGCCTCTTGATAGCACTGTCAACAATGCCTTCCATCACTTGGCTGATGACTGAGAGTAGACTGATGGGGCAGCAATTGGCAGATTGGTTTTGTCTTGGTATTTGACAACAGGACATACCTGGGAGATTGATGCCAGTGTTGCCTGGATGAATGCAGCTCCAATAACACTCAAGAAGTTCGATGCCATCAAGGACAAAGCAATCCGCTTAAACATTCACTCCCTCCACCACCAATGCACAGTGGCAGCAATGTGTACCATGTACAAGATGCACTACAGCAACTTTCCAAGGGTCCTTTAACAGCACCTTCCAAACCTGCGACCTCTACCATCCAGAAGGACAAGGGCAGCAGACAGATGGGAACACCACCACCTGCAAGTTCCCCTCCAGGTCACACACTATCCTGACTCTGACCTATATCGCCGTTCCTTCACTGCCGCTGGATCAAAATCCTGTAACTCCCTCTCTAACAGCACTGTGGGTGTACCTACACCACATGGACTGCAGTGGTTCAAGAAGGCAGCTCATCACCACCTTCTCAAGGGCAGTTATGGATGGGCAATAAATGCCGGCCTAGCCAGCGATGCCCACATCCCATGAACAAATAAAAAGACAAGGCTTAATATACACACCGACAGCACTCACTCCACCAGATGCCAGTACAGTTGTTGACACAGTCTGTGCAAACTCCTTGATTTAAAAGTCCCCTTTGTGCATTGAAGCGAGCGGCAGCCCATTTTCCACCTCTCTTCCAGTTTTATTTCCATTGGATTCAATAGACGGGGAGATTGACGCTGTCACCCATTTTATAATATCACTCAAAATAAAAATCCACGCTCATTTTAGTGCATGATGCAGTTACTTATATCAGTCTATAACTTACAATATTTAAAAGAAACAATCACAATGGTTGGGCATCACTCCTTTCACATATTACTGAGGAACTCCATGCTGCCCGATTTTTATCAGACTTCCTACAAGCGGGATTCTGTGAGTGAATGAAAGGCTTGTTCTTATGTGTTTAAAAAAAATTGATCCAGAAACAGCTAGTTCCAATTTTTTTTTAATGAAAGTTATACAATTGTGATGAGAGGACTGTCCTGGAACAGGCCACATTCAAGTACCAGGTCCAAAACTCCATTATAACGCACCCTGGACACCTGACACTGTGAGAAACAAGCGTGAGTACCCAATGGCCAAACCAGGGCCAGTGGAGGTGTCTCACCACCCACCTATTGTTACACTGACTACATTCAAAGCCCAGTGGCCCCGCAGATTGGGACAAAAGGAAACCAGGGAAACACACAGAGGGACAAGGGAGGAGCTGCAAGGTTAACAGAGCAAGCAGCGCTGGTGGGAAGTGACAGGACAGAGCCAGAGACGGAACGGAAGATAGAGCCATCCAGCACAGAAAGGAGGCCATTCAGCCCATCATGTCCATGCCGGCCCTTTGAAAGAGCTATCCAATTAGTCCCACTGCTCTTTTACAATATACCTGAAAGTATTTCCTTTTCAAGCATTTGTCCAATTCCCTTATGAAAATTTTTTTATTGAATCTGCTTCCACTGCCCTTTCAGGCAGCGCATTCCAGATCACCAACAACTCGCTGCATTAAGAAACGTTTTCCCCATGTTGCCTCTTGGCTCTTTTGCCAACTCCTTCAATCCGTGACCTCTGGTGACTGACCCTCCTGCTGCTGGAAACAGTTTCTCTGTTTCATTTACCCTGTTGAAACCCCTCACCTTTTTTAAACACTCTCAACTTTTTCTGCTCTAAGGACATCAATCCCAGTTTCTCCAGTCTCCCCACAGGATGGAGGAAGGCAGGACAGAAATCGAGTCGGCAGACTCAGGACATAAAAGGTTACTGGTTAAACCAGGAGTGCACTAGGAGAACTCTGGACATGAGAAATGTACAACACAACGAGGGGTGACAAAGAGATGAGATTGAATTAAGAAATGCAGAGCCTCTAACAACTAGGAGCCTGTGTAGAACACCAGATGAGGTATCTTCCTCAGAGCACATGTGTGCATACTGTTTGCGCACTCCTCGCTGTGAATCAGGGACAGCGGGTCTCCCGGTTAGAGCTAAGTCATTCAGGAGTGAAATTGGCACTTTTCCCCGCTGGTGGAAATTTGGAACCCTCTTCCTGTGGATGCTGGGGGCCAATAATGGAACTTTCAAAGCTGAGATTTTCGTTGGGTAAGAGCATCGATGGATACAGAGTCCAGGTGCAGATCTGCCATGGAAAAACAGGCCCATGGGGCTGAATGGGTCTACTTCTGTTCCTATATTCCTGGAGTAACATTGAGGAGAACCCTGTGAAAGACCTTGGGTTCAAAAGCAACGTTAACAACTCTGCATAGGGGTGTGAGAAGGAAAGGAATAACTCCTGGTTTTCTCTATTTGGCCTCGTCTCTGTGCACCCCCGCCCCCCTTCCCCACCTCCCTACAATACTCCTCCCCCAACCCGCCCACCCCCGCCAATCCCCTAGAGTGGGGTGTGTTAGAAGTGATCAGCACAAGGTGGGTAGACTCTCTCCGCTGGGGGAATTGGTGCCAGCTAGGCATGTGACAACCTCCACATCTCAGATCTCAACCAATGTAAGCAGATTTTCTTACAACCCGGCTCCTCCCCCCCCCAAAAAATTGCAGCGTATGTCTGATCAAACATGGTAATTACCAGACTGTAGTCACATATACAACAACCAATGTTTCCATTTTATATATTAGTCTGTAGAATACATAATAAATAAACAGAAAATATATTAACCAGCTCATTGTCCATTGACAGCCATTCTTTTCAATCACATTCAATATACATTAAATGTAATATATAATATAAAAAATCAGACTGTAAGCCAATATTTCAAATATTGCCTGGCCCTTTGTAATTTTACTTTGTATTAAGTTAAGAATTAAAAGTATACAGAATCATTTAAAAGGAAGGGTTTGCCACTTCGGTTTTGCTTTAAGACCTTGTTAAGTCAGCTCGGTTGCCTTTTCCTTCATCATTGGTTGGGTGTGTTATGGGGTTTGAAGTGGTCTCCCTGCTGATGCGTGGAGTGCAGAATGGACTTTGGGGTATGTCAGTATTTAGAATTGGCCATTTGCCTCAGGACTGGTGGCTCTGTGTACAACTGGTGTGTGTCACCTGCGACAAGTACCTGTCATGAAGCCTGAAGGGAGGCAGTACAATTCATGTGTGTGTGTGTGACTGAATGTACAGTCCTGAGCAACTCAGCACCTGAGTCCTGCAGCTGAACAATTGTATACGCACGTGTTTCAGAGTGTGTGAATCAGATTGATTCTAGCTCATGCTGTGTAGGTGAGGAGTGACATGAGCACTGCACATGAAGAGCTGTGATTTGGGGTCATCATTGTTCTGAAACTTTCATTCTGTTTCTCCCCACAGATGCTGCCAGTCCGCTGAGGATTTTGAGCATTTACTGCCTACATTACATACGAGTAACAGTCTACTGCCACTATCACTGAGAGAGCCGACACCATCACTGTGAGTACTGACACTATTACTATGTGTGCTGAGAATATCACCGTGAGTGTTGACACGATCACTGTCAGTGCTGACACTATCATTGTGAGTGCCGACTCTATCATTGTGAGTGCTGACACTATCAGTGAGGTTTGACACTATCATTGTCGGTGTGTCAGCACTCACACTGATAGCACCAGCACACAGTGATAGTGTCAGCCCTCATGCTAATGGTGTCAGCACTCACAGTGAGTGTCAGCACATAATCACTGAGTGCTGACACTATCACTGAGTGCTGACACTATCACTGTGTGCCTACGCTATCATTGTGAGTGCTGATACTACCACTGTCCATGCTGACATATTACTGTGTGCCGATGTTATCATTGTGAGTGCTGACATCACTCTGTGTGTTGACACTATCACTGAGTGCCGACACTATCGCACGGAGTGCCGACACGGTCAATGTCAGTGCTGACGTTATCGCACTGAGTGCTGAGGCTATCGCACTGTGAGTGCTGACGCTATCGCACTGAGTGCTGACGCTATCACTGTGTGTTGACACTGATAATGAATGTGCATCAGTGGGTTACAACAGGAAGCTGAGTGTACAATAAGATGGCTCTGATAGGAACGGTGCAGATGCCATTGTAATCCACATGTGATTGCATTGTGAGTAGACGCTCAGATGGTACACACACAACCCTACACACAGGCTTCACCTCCAGATTCCCTAAGTCACCATTAATAGGCCAGCACCAGATATACCAGCGCAGGCCACAGCCAATCTTAGCCTATCAACACTAACAGAGAGTTGGTCGCTGGTCCTCCCCACCAGGACACAGAGCTGGGCTTGGACATGGGTCCTTTGCATAAGAGTCCTACACACCGAGGTCCTCCACATTAGGGCCCTTCACACCAGGAAATCAGAACTGGCCTTGGATTTTCCACACCAGGGGACTCGGGTGGTCTTGGATCCTCACCGGGTTGGGGGGGGGGGGGGGGGGGGGAGGAGGGGGGTGGGTCCTCCACACTTGGGTCCTCCATGCTAGGACCCTCCAAACCAATGGCAGAGAGCAGGTCTTGGGAGTCCATCTCATGCCTTGAGCATAAACCTGGGCCCAGTTGTCGGCTTCCATGGCAATTATGATGAAGGAAAGAAGCACAAGTTTAACTGGCTGCCCATTGAACATGGGCCAACGATGTGAGTTGTTGCATCTTATGTCAGACCAATATTGAAAGTGCTGTTAACAGACTGTGCGTGACACCCTTGTGTCTAAAGCTTATATTGGCAAGAATTTTTTTTTGTTTTGTTTTTCTTTAAACACACACACGCACACACACACACCATTTGTAAAAGTCCCTCCTTTCTGAAGAGGGCGAAAGGCAACTTCTGAACATGGAAGTCTGGTCTGCCTCCTTCTGTATACTCAGGGACACGACGAGATTATAAAAGGTTTTGTGCTCTGAGAACTCAAAGGGTTTAAGAGGACATTAAACACTTTGTGCATTGTTTTTTTTGTGTGTGTGTGTTAATGACACAGATCAATGACGACCTACAACCACAACCAAAAAAAAATAATGGGCCCATCCGTCGTCAAGACTCTTTTCTTAAAAGTTGAGGCGAAAGTTCGTCCTTTTTTTGGGGGGGGGGGGGACAGATGATCAAAGCTTACCCCAATCGCAGCCTCCTGGTGCATAACACACGGACCATAAGTGATGGATTAACGTCGATGTCACTTCCTGGTTACACAACAGGGGCCTAACCTCAGTGGCCCAGCCTGCGATAGTCGGACAGCTTAACTTTCTGTCGGTCAGTGGCACGAAAGCTGAGGGGACAAAACGGGGGGAGGAGGGGGGGGGGGCGCGGCGGCGGGGGTGGGGGAAAAAACCCAACCCCCCAAAAATGTGGCTTCCCGCACGGAACGCGGCTGGGGGGGGGGGGGGATAGGGTGAATTCATTTTTCTATTTACATCGATCTGTGAACTTCTGTGGACCTTGGGGAACGGGATCCGTCCTCCGCCCTGCACGCACCGCGCGCACGTGTTTGGGCCCCGCCCCCTCAACGTTCCTGACGGTTGGGAGACTCGGCCGAAACCGAGGCTCGCTCGCTGGCTGGCTCGCGTGCGTTCCCGTTTTCAGCGAGGGCAGCAGCGCGTGCATGGGGGTGAGGGCGCGCGTGGGGGGGGCGGGGTCTGAGGTCGAGGCGCGTGTGCCTGTCGTCAAGAGGGCTGCCGCCATTTTCCTTGCGGGGCCTACGAGAGTCTTCGCCCTTCGTGGAGATTGGATCGGACGGACAGCAGAAGTCGCGCGAAGGCTGCTGTTGGGGAGGGGTCCCCCCCCCCTCCACTCCCCTCCCGTCCTCCGACTTGAAGCTGTGCCCCCAGGCAACTCAGCAGCAAAAGATTCCACACACGTTACCTCTACCTGCCAAAAAAAGAAAACAACAACAACAACCCCCCTCTCGATGGTGAGGGAGTCCGCTGGATGGAAGTGGAGGTCCCGGCCTCTTTCGGTGGCTCACAAGTAGACAGGGAGCTTTAGTCAATCGCCCGCAGTTCTGGATCACGCTTGGCGGTATTCCTTAACTCATCCGTCGTTGCGTTGCGTTTCGTTTTCCAAATGCTCCTTGGCAATGTGGGAGAGGCCTTCAGGCGGAGCTGGCTGTTCCCGTCTCCCTTCCGAGCTAATAACATCGTGCGGAGGGGTGAGTGAGGGAGAGAGGGAGGGAGAGGGAGGGAGGCTGCGGTGTTCGTCCAGGCTTGGGACACCCTCTGTTTTCCTCACGAAGAGGTGGTGATGGATTCCACACCCCAAATCACCACCACCTACCCACCCCCGGTAGCCAGCTGCTGGCGGAACTGGACGTCTGGTTGACTGGAAGTTGCGCCTGGTGGGGTGGGGTGTTGGGGGGGGTGGGGAGAGGGTTTGGAGAAGTCGGCTGGAGGTAGTAATTTATTATTATTTTTTTTCTTCTTTCTGGCGATCCCCAAGGTTTTTTTTTCCCCAAAAAACAATCCGGTACATTCCAACAACAACAACAACAGCAACAACAACAACAACAACAAAATAAAAAGAAAACAAACCGGCAGCCCTCTGCTCCCAACAAGGTTGGTCCTCTGTACAAATCACAGCCCGTACTTTTCTGGTAGGATTAAGGGTACCCTATATCCAGGTCCTTGAATTGCCCCCACATTCCCCCCCCCGGCCCCCCCCACCCCACCCCACCCCAAACCCCCAAACCCCACTTCTCGTTTCAGAGACTAGTTACCAGTTGCATTTGTCCGTCACTTTCTGCAACAGAGTCATCCACATTGACTGACACCACATAGCCGTCGTTGCTACCTCTCCTGGACTGGTAGTAGGCCTGGAGTTGGCTCCTGAACACGAGGTTGGGCCTGGAGCTGTAGTAGATCTCGTCGTTGCCCTGGGAACGGGTTGCGGTCTCCCCGATCGCCTCTGGGCTGCTGTCAGGGTAGGAGGAGTCTCTAAGGTTGGTCATGCTGGTGTAGAGGGAGTCTCTGTTCGGGGACTGCAGCTGCCCGTCCAGCCCGTCCGTGATTTCGGCGGTGTAGCTCTCGGACTCCTCCAGTTCTGGGTCGCTCTGGTAGAGCAGTGACTGGGCCCGCTGCAGGAGCAGCGGCTCCTCCAGGGCCTTGTACATCAGCTCGATCTCAATGTTGTCCTCCTGGGTCAGCGAGGGGGCGTCGGGGACGATGGCATCGTCTTCGCTGCTGGTGGCCCCTCCACCACCACCACCACTACCTCCTCCTCCTCCACCTCCTCCGCCGCCCCCGCTGACCGGTGCCCCCTGCTCGCCAGGGAGGGTCTTGCTGCCCGGTCGCAGGTTGTTGTGGACGAGCTCGGAGATGATCATCTTCTCGAAGGCGGCATCGCTGAGGTTACGGCGGCAGTCAGCGAGAGGGGTGCTGTCGGCGGTGAAATCGGCGTTTCGGAAGGAGTAGCTGTTGTTGAAGTTGCCGTTGAGAGGCAGCGTGTCCACCGCACACGGGTCCCTGGTGATGTTCACTGGGTGCTCTGCAGAAAAAAAAACCCAAAACAAATGAGGGAAAAAAAGATCGTTGGCTCAAAGCTATATTTAGAACCGGTTTTAATTCTTACCCCATCCCCATTGTTTCTCTCAAGTGTCGCTCAGTGTAGGGGGGAAGAGGATGGAGGAAACGATTGGGAAAGCATGGGGAGTGATTGGAAAGGAAATGGGGACTGATTGAGAAAGGTATGGAGAATGTTTGGGAATGGTCTAGGGAGTGTTTGGGAATGGACTGGGGAATGATTGGGAATGGACTGGGGAGTGATTAGGAATTGTTTGAGAATGGAATGGGAATGAATGATCTACAAATTATTACTATGGTACTTCTAAATCCCCATATCAATCTAACTCTCAGTTACACTTTCGTTAAGGCAACAGTAAGACACATATAGATTTTAAAAGACCCAGGCAAAGTAAATGATACACTGAACAGTCGAATTGAAAGTGAGTTCTCTTAGCTTCAGTCTCTGAAGACAGCAACTTGAGGCATAGATGCTGAAGACTTTTCACACTGTTGAATCTTAGACTGCCTCCCTTACAGTCTTCTCTCCTTTATACATATTTTTCTCTTTGAATGCAAATTCCCATTGTTTCACCATGTCTTTTGAATTGTACCTCCACTAATAAAAAATCCACCATAGTATCAATTCCACCAGTAATCTTTGGGAAAATAAATTCTGCCTAGATATACATTACACCCCTTCCTTTGAATTCGAGCCACTATAGTTTGTTTAAAAATGCAAATGTTCCCTTTATACTTTACACTCTCAAACTTCCCATGTTTACCTAATTAACATTTCAAACTAACTTTTCTTACATCAAAACACCTAGACTAGCTGCCTCTAATTCAATTAAGTCACACACACACACAAAGACATGAACACATAGATACATCCCGCTATTACTCTATTTTACAATAAATTCTAATAACATTATGGAAATTATTATATCTTCCTGATAACTCTGATTCTGAACTCTGGACTTGCATGAAATAATAATTCTTATTTTGTCTGCGGCCTTTGCCCTGTACCTCTTTCTGTTCTCTTTCCCACCTTTATTACATAGTGCCCCATCTCTTGTGTTTGAGTGTGTACAAATAAATCAACCCTTTTAGTCCATCCTATCTCAAGTTTGCTGTAAAGTTACTAATAGAGAATGGGATCACACCAAAATTGAGGGGTTGAGAAAATACTCCACCACATATAAAGGGGGAAATCAAAAATCAAAAACACCTTTCTGTTTATGGACCGGTGGTGAGAGGAGAAATCAGGGCTGTTTAAATTAAACTCTCTCCTGCCCATGACAGACTGACTGACACACTGCAAATGGGTACCAGCTTGGGGCTGACTGACACATTGCAAATGGCTGCCAGTTGGGGCTGACTGACACATTGCAAATGGCTGCCAGTGTGAGGTTGACTGACACACTGCAGATAAAGGCAAAATATTGCAGATGCTAAAAATCTGAATCGGCTTGAAACTGACTGACATGCTGCAAATGGCTGCCACCTTGGGAGTGATAGCCATATTGCAAATGGCTGCCAGCTTAATTGGGATTGATGGACACATTGCTAATGGCTAAGCAGCCAGAGCTTCAGTTACGAGTATTGGGGGGCCTGGTGTATTTGTACTCTGCTTTGAACCACGATCCATAGACATTCCAACCTGTGAAAACTGGACTAAGTGTTAAAGGTCAGAGATGCAGCCAAGTTTGGTGGTGCTTCGGGGGTCATAATTTGGGTTTTGGGAGCTTTGGGTTGCCATAAACCCAAAAACTAATGGGAGAAATTCAGAAACGTTATGAAGTGGGGAGACCCTTAAAAAAAATATTGGAAGGCCTGGGTCCTTAGTGTGAAACAGTTACATTCGACAAGGAATTGTGAGCTTAACTGGCGTACTTGTCTCTCTGTAGGTTCCTTTATGAAAGCACATGGAGAAAAGAGACAATAAATAGTGAGATCGCAAAGTCAAATTCAAGCAGACATTTAATCAGAGCATTAATTAGAAATGTAAATATATTTTAGCAGGAGGCACAAACGGATCAGCAGCAAGTTTAGTTAATTGCTAATCATGAACATGGAGAGTTTCAGTGCTCGGGTATCCATCCTTAATGAATCAGCAACATGGCAATCCAACAGCCATTCCAGGAACGGAGATTATTAATAGCCAGCACCAAACTGGGCCCAAGAGGATTGTGTTGCACAGCCAGGTAGAGGTGCCGATAAGAAATCTTCTGGCCATTGTGTGGACTACTCCTTCTCATAGTTTAAGAGATCACCTCTTCCTTTGGTTATATGGACCCCATATTTTAAGTTGTAGGCTCTGCATTTCCTACAATTTTAGGGACTTCCACACTTTTCAGTTATCAGAACTCCCATTCATCAGTTACCTCCTGGAGAACCCCATTTCTAAATTATTACTGATTCTGACAATGATAGGGGAGGTTTGTTCCCTTAACTGTAAGTTTGAAAGAAAGAACTTGCACTTATAAAGGGCCTTTTATGATCTCAGGACACCAGAACATGCAAAGCACTTCTAAAGTTTAGTCATTATTACACTTTAGAGAAACACAGCAGTGAACATTTACACAGCAAGGTTCCTCAAACAGGTATGCGATAATGACCAGATAATCTATTCTAGTGATGTTGGATGAAGAATAAATATAGAGCAGGATACTGAGGAGGCACCCCTTATTCGTCTTTGCTGAGTGCTGGAGAATATTCAAGTCCACCTGGAAGGGCGCTGGCTTCACACCTCACCTGAAAGACGACACCTTCAACAGTGCAGCACTCCCTCAGTCTTGTACTGGAGGGTCAGCCTGGATTTTGTGCTTAAGTCCGTGGAGTGGGACTTCAACAGTGGTGAGGTTCCCATTCCTACAGCTTTAGTTACCTGCAGGCACCAGCGTCAACAGTTTGTGGAGTGAATGGTTTGTCAATGCTTGGGCCTGTAATGACTAGCCTAATGGAGCAGCATAGTTTTAATGCAAGGGTGCAGGATTCTTACAGGTTCAATATGCAACGTGAATTTCAGATCCAGCAAACCTGGTGAGCTGAAGACAGTGGGTGAGGGAGCACTGTAGCCAACGGACTCGGCCAATAGCGTATTGTAGGGGCTGGCACCAGAACGAGGCTGCAGAACAGGATTGGTCAGCAGGTGATTGCCAATAGTTCCTAGTGGGGGGAAGAAGAGAAACAGCGTAACTTAGAGACAGGAGGAAGTGAGGAAGAGACAGAAGGCCAAAACCAAAATTACTGCAGGCCCTGGAATGCTCAAATAAAAACAGAAAATGCTGAAAACCCTCAAGTTACTTTTCAATTTGGTCACCTTCAGCCAGAATAGTTTTGATGACAGGTTTCTCTCTCTCCAGAGATCGAGGAAGTGAGGATGAAAGAAGAAATAAACCGAAGGGATATGGACCCAGAAGGAAAAGGACAGTTCAGACCAGTGCTCTTGTTTTCCAGTTTTTACTGGTGTTCCATTTTAAGGTATACAAGACCAATTTGGACCAGTGTTCTTATTTCCCAGTTTTTACTGGTGTTCCATTTTAAGGTATATGAGACCAATTCGGACCAGTATTCTTATTTCCCAGTTGTTAATGTTTTTTCCTTCTGGTGGGGATCGAGTGGGAAGGTAGAGTTGAGGGTGAAGATCAGCCATGACCTTATAACATAACGAAGCAGGCAAGAGGGGCTAGTTTGTACAGGTTCATCCATTATCTCTTTATACTCGGTGGTCCTCCTTATAAAACCATGATCCTGCAGTTCAAAGCTTTCTGAATTTCCCCTTCCACTTTTAAAGATTTGCATATCTGAACCCCTAAGTCTCTCTCTTCCATTCTTCTCAAAGTTTTACCATTTGGTGCATGTTTCCTCTCTTTCTCCCTCTGAAAGAGCATCTCACATTTCTCCCCATTAAATTTCATTCAAAATCTATCTGCCAAAAAGATTAACCCTGTCAATGTCCTCTTGGAAACACTTCCACTTTTCATCAGCTTCTCTATTCCTGTGTTGTCTAAAAATTTTGAGCCCTCTACCTAAGTCCAGAATGCCACACGTTCGTTAAATGTCTGCTCGCTAATATTGGTCTCAGTCATTTCCTTGGCTTAATGGAGGAAATTAGTGATGCTTTGGTTGATAATTTTTAGATTAAACATTGGATGGAATTTTACGCTGGTGGGATTTTCCGGTCCGCTGAAGTTAATAGACTTTTGAACGGCTCGCTGCATTTTATGCCCCCCACCCCCTCCCCCTGCCTTGATGGGGCCATAAAATTCCACCCATTGGGTTTGTACCTGGCTGCTGGAGAATGGAAACATTTCCAATAATTCAAGAAGTGCGTAAGACGTAACTGATTTATTGCAATCCTTGTGCTGCAATAGGCAGCATCCTGGACTCTGAGCCAGAAGCTCTGGGTTTGAGTCCCACTCTAGGACTTGATGGCCAAGGACGGTGCGTTCGTAACAGGCTGAGTGTCAACCTGTAAATCCTTCCAACTCACGCCAAGGGCAGGCGGTAAGAGCAGGAGAGATTCCTGGTCAGCCGTGCGATGGAGAGAATATTGGAGCCTCGACCATCACTATCCAAAGCATGTGACATGCATGGAAAAGTGCATATTGCCACAGCAACATGGACTCCCTGAGAACTGTAACACACCAACAGCACACTAATCATTACAACTTGGCTAGCCCAGCATCCACAGTGGGGAAGAATACGAGAGGACATTCTACAAGATGCTAATGATCAAGATTGTCCAAAATTTTTAAATTTTTAAAAATTCATTTACAGGATGACTGGATGATGTCAAGCTTCTTCAGTGCTGTTGGAGCTGTACTCATCCAGGCAAGTGGAAAGTATTCCATCACACTCCTGACTTGTGTCTTATAGATGGTGGACAGGCTTTGGGGAGTCAAGAGGTGAGTTACTCACCGCAGGATTCCCAGCCCCTGACCTGCTCTTGTAGCCACAGTACTTATATGGCTAGTGCAGTTCAGTTTCTAATCAGTGGTAACCCCCAGGATGTTATGGTGGGGATTCACCGATGGTAATATCTTTGAATGTCATTACCATGGTTAGATTCTCTCTTGTTGGA
The DNA here is from genome assembly GCA_026770705.1 of Isurus oxyrinchus. NCBI lineage: Eukaryota > Metazoa > Chordata > Chondrichthyes > Lamniformes > Lamnidae > Isurus > Isurus oxyrinchus. The sequence goes on along the minus strand of JANJGN010000029.1, from coordinate 8,388,969 downwards.
GATGATCATTGCCTGGCACTTGTGTGGCTTGTCACTTGCCAGTTGTCAGCCCAAGCCTGGATATTGTCCAGATCTTGTTGCATTTGGATGTGGACTGCTTCAGTATCTGAGGAATTGTGAATGGTGTTGAACATTGTGCAATCATCAGCGAACATCCCCACTTCTGACCTTATGATGGAAGGAAGGTCATTGATGAAGCAGTTGAAGAGGATTGGGCAGAAGACATTTTCATGGGACGTTTAGGTGTCCACCATGCAACTTTAGGGGCCCATATATGTTGGCCTTGGTGGGGGTGCTGTGCAATTCGCCAGCATGCTAATGGGGTCAAAAGAGTTAAATTATGAGGACAGGCTGCATAGACTAGGCTTATATTCCCTTGAAGATTAAGGATCAATCTAATGAGGTGTTTAAATTGATTGAAGGACCTGGTAGGGTAGGTAGATGGAAACCTTCTTCTGGTGCAGTGAGTCCAGAACAAGAGGGACATGGCCTATAAATTTAAGCTAGACCATTTAGGGTTAATGTCAGGAAGCACTTATTTGCACATAGCAGAGTAGAAACCTGGAACTCTGTCCCCTCCAAAAGCTGTTGAGGCTGGGCAGGGGGGAGGGGGGGTCAACTGAAAATTTACATTGGCAGAATTTTGTTGGATGAAGATATTAAGGATTATGGAACCAAGCTGGGTAGAGTTAAAATACAGATCAACCATTGAATTGTTGGAACAGGATTGAAGGGCTGAATTGCCTCTTTCTGTGCCTATGTTCCTCTAAAAACGCTGATGACATCAGTGCCCAGATGCTTTAAGTTGCTGAAACTAACAGATGTTGATGCTCCAATTTCCGACTTAATTCACCATTGAGAAAACAGTGTTAAGGGCATCCCTTTACAAACTGTTAAACTCGACAGGGATAAAAGCAAAATACTGCAGGTGCTGGAAATCCGAAACAAAATCAGAAAATGCTGTAAAAGCTCAGCAGGTCTGGCAGCATCTGTGGAGAGAGAAACAGAGTTAATGTTTCGAGTCCATATGACTCTGAAGGTGAGTCAAATAGACTCGAAACATTGACTCTGTTTCTCTCTCCACAGATGCTGTTAGACCTGCTGAGCTTTTCCAGCATTTTCTGTTTTTGTTGTACTAAACTCGACAAGTGAGCGAGACTGAGCTACCTGCTCCTCAAGGGCCAGGCTGCAGGGAATGATGGCTGGGAACGGTGGGGATGGACATGGTGCCAACCCTCAACCTTTCCCCTCGCCACACTTCACCCCACCAAACCCTCCCACCACCCTAGTGTTAAAGAGCACAGGTATCATCAGGAAGAGAACTGCGACCTCCATATGGACAACTGGTGTCCCCCGCCATTGTGCTCCCCTTCCCCACCCCACAACGCCCATGAGCATGTCAACAGCTTCTGTGAGCCCCAATATGTCGCTCACTGCTTGGAGGCTCACCTCGGTTTAGGGTTGGAGTGCTGTTGATGTCTCCCGCCATGAAGGAAGATTCCGACTGCTTCCGAACAGTGTCGTTCCACATCCTCCGGATCCGGCTCTGTAAGCGGAGGTCATAGTTCATTAGCTCAAGGCCTAAAACTTTGCTACAGCTGGTGGGGATGGTGTGGGTTGGGTGGGGGAGAGACTGTGGGGGGTGGTGGCTGGGGGTGGTGGGGGAGTGCGGAAACCACAGCACAGTTGGAGAAACAAACTGGCAGCAGCAGACAGTCCTCTGAGCAAATGACAGCAAAACTCAAACATAAAAACCGCTTGAAAACCCATTTATGGCCTGGGGTTTTTCATAAACGATCCCTGAGGAATGACTATCCCTGCGGGATGCCTGCTCTGGGGGGGTACCGAAACCACGGGGTGAGGAATAATCTTTTTTCACAGCTTCAGGATATCACAAGCCGCTTCATAGCGAATGAAGTACTTTTAAAGTGTTGAACTGTTTGAATGTAGGAAATGAGGGGGAGGCAGTGCTGTCACTGGTATTGTCACTGGACTAGTAATCCAGAGACCCAGGGTAATGCTCTGGGGACCTGGGTTTGAATCCCACCATAGCAGATAATAAAACTTAAATTCAATAAAATTGTGGAATTAAAAGTCTGGTGATGACCATTATCATAAAAAACCCATCTGGTTCACTAATGCCCTTTAGGGAAGGAAATCTGCTGTCCTTACCTGGCCTGGCCTACACATGACTCCACACCCACAACAATTGGGCTGACTCTAAAATGCACTCTGGGCATTAAATGCTGGCCTAGCCAGCGATGCCCATGCCCCATGAATGAATAAAAAAAAACAATTTGCACACAGCAAGCTCCCACAAACAGTAACCTGATAATGACCAGATCATCTGTTGTTAGTGATGTTGGTTTAGGGATAAATATTGGCCTCAGACTCCAGAGGGAACATCTTCATTTTTCCGCATATTGTACCCTTCAGATCTTTAACATCTATCTGAGAGGGTAGACGGGGCCTTATTTAAAGCCTCATCGGAAAGTGAGGGTCAGTCTGAATGACGTGGATTGGGACCCTGAACCCCCCCAATCTTCTGACTTAGAGGGGAGAATGCTAACCACTGAGCCACAGACGATGCCACGAGGCTTACTAGGCTTGATCAGGTGGCCTTTCTGGGCCTCGTTTATTCCCTTTGGGAACACGGGGTGTACTTAGAAGCAAGATGGACGCAACTGGACGGCAATGAAATGACGGGATTTATGTAGATCTTGTAGGAGTGCAGTGGGATTTTCATTCTTACAAAGGTCCCTTTCGCCATGATGTGTTGAGGGAAGGGGTAAAGAAATGGTCATGAATCTAACCCTAAAGAAGATGAAGCTCCCCCCACTTTCTAACGAGCGCCAGTTAAATCTCTGCCCTATTTGAGGTGTCTTCTGGCTAGGTATCTATAACCTCACCACCTTATTCTAACAAGCATGGATATTTCGCCAGTCCCTTTGTCTCATTCTAATGGGCCTTGGGTTAAACCACACTTTATTCTGATCTGCGTAACTCGCCAGCCCCGCTCAAATGTTTGCAGGTAGGATTAACCCCCCTGCCCCACACTGTCACATTGAAACAGACCCCCTCACCCCTAAGTCAGTAACTCTCCTCGGGTGCCATTGTAGCTTTTACCTGTGGCCAATTCACCTTGCACAGGCGTGCATGAAGGTTACTAAACTCCCTGAAGGAGATGTGGAACAAGCACAGTAGAGAGCAGAGACAAGGACATAGAATTGCACTGCTAAAGCACAAGTTGGGAGCGTTGGGGAGCAAGAACACGACACATCACCATGGTTTCTCAGACGATGGCTCCCGGCATCCATTTAAATAAAAGCGAACAGGTTTGAATTGTTGATTCAAGAACGGCTCCAGGAGATTTTATTTTATTATTTATTCTTTCATGGGATGTGGGCATCACTGGCTAGGCCAGTGTTTGTTGCCCATCCCTAATGACCCTTGAGAAGGTGGTGGTGAGGTGCAGTCTGTGTGGTGTAGGTACACCCGCAGTGCTGTTAGGGAGGGAGTGACAGGATTTTGTACCAGCATCAATGAAGGAACAGTGATGTAGTTCCAAGTCAGGATGGTGTGTACAACTGAGTTCTCATTGGAAAGAGCTGACAGGCTGGACCTGGAAGCAAATAAAACCAGGTAGACCCTCCCACTGTCTCAGCTCTCACTGCTCCCTTCTGCCATCTGAGAGAGACAACGGGGGTGAGGGCTATAATCTAGCTAGCAACAGGCCCGAGGCTGCAGCATTCAGCTAGCAACAGGCCCAAGGCTGCAGCATTCAGCTAACAACAGGACCAAGGTTGCAGCATTCAGCTAACAACAGGACTGAGGCTGCAGCATCCACCTAGCAACAGGCCTGAGGCTGCATTTAGCTAACAACAAACCTAAGGCTGCATTTAGCTAACAACATACCTGAGGCTGCAGCATCCACCTAGCAACAGGCCTGAGGATGCAGCATCCACTAAGCAACAGGCCTGAGGCGGCATCAGCTAACAACAGACCTGAGGCTGCAGCATCCACCTAGCAACAGACCTGAGGCTGCAGCATCGACCTAGTAACAGGCCCAAGTCTGTACTATTGACCAAACAAGAAGAATTTTGAGCACATGGATGAATTATCCCTGGAAGTGGAATGTACTTGGTGTCCAGCCATTCTGACATCTGTGAAGAGTCAGCTGCTTTTGAAGCTTGGTATAAATTTGATGAGTTTAATCTCTTTCTGTGACTGCGTTATGCTGGTAGACATAGCCAACTGGAAGCAGGTTTTAGGGCTGGGATTATCCATATTGTCAGAAACATGCTTTGAGGTGGGGCTCCCTACATTATTAGGGGACAGTTTCTGGGGAGGAGAGGTTATCACCCCACATTAGAAGCAGTTCAGGGGTTGGGGCAATTGCCCCCCTCTCTAGCTGATGGAACACCTTGCCTTTTTCAGGATGATTCACACCCACAGCTTGATTGCGGAAGAACCGATCGTCTGAGAAAACGGAAAAACAACACAATCCAACTAGACACGACCCTGTCAAAAAATGACCTTTTCAGCCATCCTCCTGCTTGCCGCAGCATTCTGTACCTGAGTACCAGTGTAGTACCGGCTGCTGTTCCGGATGGTGGATGTCTTCAGGTTGCCGTGGGAGACGCCGGCAGTGGGGCGGCTGCAGCAGTGAGCGTGCCGCAGGCACTTACTGTACTCCTTGTGCACCTGGGGATGGAACCAGAGAAAGGGAATGAGGTTACAGTACAACAGGTAGCTGACTCCTAAGAGACATGGGTCTGTGTCATTCCGGCTGGGATTGAACATTGCTCGGAGGAGCATTGCAGGGAGATCTAGGGTAGTAGGACACTCATTCAACTTCACCTTGGATAGAGAGTAAAACATTTGCCCTGTTGCATGATAATCACTTACCTGGGGTGTAGCTGGTCATTGCTTACTTTGGGGCCTAACTTGTTAGTGTTTACGTTGAGGCCCTAGCTAATTATTATTTAACTTGAGGTCTGCTTGACCTTCACTTTCCTTGGCACCCTAACTAGTTATTGTTAACCTTGGAACCTGAGGATTTGTCAGTGTTTATATTGGGGTCCGGCTTGTGATTATTTGGGGCCTGGCTGGTTAGTATTTACAGAATCACAGAACTGTTACGGTGCAGAAGGAGGCTATTCATCCCATCGTGTCTGCACCGGCTCTCCGAATGAGCATTACGATTCAGTGCCACTCTCCTGCCTTTTCCTCATAACCCTGTATGTTGTTTCTATTTAAATGATCACCTAACCAGAATTCCCTCGAATCTAAAACAGCTCCCAAGGATTGGAAGGTAGCAAACATAATCCAGTTATTAAAGAAAGCAAGAAGAGAGAAAACGGGGAATTATAGTCCAGTTAGTCTAGCTTCAATAGTAGGCAAAATGTTAGAATCTGTTATAAGAGACATGGTAACAGAGCACTTAGAAAATCATAATATGATTAAGCAGAGTCAACATGTATTTATGAAAGGGAAATGTGCAGGGTTTTTTGAGGATGTAGCTAGTAGGATGGATGAAGGGGAAACACTAGATGTGGTGTATTTGGATTTTCAAAATGCATTCAATAAGGTGGCACACAAGCTGTTATTATGCAAAATTAGGACAGGTGGGATAGGGGTAATACATAGGGGTAATATATTAGCATCGACTGAGTATTAGTTAATGGACAGAAATTACTCACTTAGGAATTAATGGGTCATTTTTGGATTGGCAAAGCAGTGGGGTACCTCAAGCTGAGAACTCAGGCCTCAGCTCTTTACAATCTCCATTCATAACTTTGATGAGGGGACTGAGTGTAATGTATCCAAGTTTGCTGATGGCAAAAAAATAAGTGGGAAAGTGGGTAGAAAGAGGCTGCGGAGGGATATAGCCAGGTTGGGTGAGTGAGCAAAATCTTTGCAGGCAGAATACAAGGTGGTGAAGTGCGAAGTTATCTACTCTGGTGTGAAAAATAAAAAAAGAGTATTTTCTGAATGGTGAGAGACTGGGAAATATTTGCATTCAGAGGGATTTGGGTGTCCTCATACATGAATCAGAGAAAGTTAATGTGCAGGTGCAGCAAATGGTTAGGAAGACAAATGACATGTTAGCTTTTGTTAGAAAGGGATTGGAGTTTGAGAGTGTTGCGGGGCCTCAGGCAGAAGATGGCTATGTTGGGGGAGAGTGCTGAGCAACAGGAACTGGTCGGCCCCTGGTGGGCCCATTCCTGCAGGGAGCAGTATCTTTGACAAGCAGAGGGGCAGAGTCAGATGTCATGAGGTGAGCGAGAAAGCAGCCAGGACTAATTCAGGGCAGTGTGACAGGAGTGTAGGGCAGCTTGCAGCCCCTTAGAGTGGCTAAAGGGAATTGGAAACCTAGTCAGACTGACTGGCAACAACCCTGTCTGAGAAGCCTTGAGAGAGAGTGAGAGAGAGAAACAGCAGGTCTGCAATCGCAAGCTTTTTTTTATTCATTCATGGGATGTGGGCGTTGCTGGCTGGGCCAGCATTTATTGCCCACCCCTAGTTGCCCTTGAGAAGGTGGTGGTGAGCTGCCTTTTTGAACCGCTGCAGTCCATGTGGTGCAGGTACACCCACAGTGCTATTAGGGAGGGAGTTTGACCCTGCGACAGCGAGGGAACTGCAATATATTTCCAAGTCAGCTGGGGAGCAGTGAGCCTGGTGTGTGGCAGTGTCGAGGAGCTGAGGCCCCAAAAAGACAGAGGTTGGGAGCATCAGCAGTGACCAGTCTCTGTTAATTGTTTGTTTCTCGGAGTTACACTTTCCCTTGAGGTTTATTAAAGCTTTTAAGCTAGTGGAATAAATGAACCTCGTTTTATCTTCTTCATGCAGCCTGTGTGCTCAATCTCATGTTATAAGAGTAAAGGAAATCTTACGACAATTATACATGGTATTGGTGAGGCTACATCTGGAGTGTTTGTCTCCTTACCTAAGAAAGGAGATACTGCCCTGGAGAGGGTGTAGCAAGGTTCACTAGGCTGGTTCCTGGGATGAGGGGATGGTCCTCAGAGGTGGCATTGAGTAGACTAGGCCTTTTATCCCCGATGTTTAGAAGAATGAGAGATGATTTGATTGAAACAGACAGAATGCTAAACAGGCTTGATAGGTTCGATGCGGAGAAAATGTTTCCCTTGGCTGGGGAATCTAGAACATGGGTTAGTGGTCTTAGAATAAGTGGTTGGCCATTTAAGACTGATATGAGGAGAAATTTCTTCACTTAAAGGATTGTGAAGCTTTGGAATTCTCTACCACAGAGAGCTGTGGAAGCTCCACCATTGAGTTTATTCAAGAGAGAGGTGGGTAGGTACTTGCATAGTGAGGGAAATTAAAGGATTATGGGGATGGTGCAAGAAAGTGGAGTAGAGCTGGAAGGCCAGCCATGATCTTGTTGAAGCTCGAAGGGGCCAAATGGCCTAGACCTGCTCCTATTTCTTATGTAATCTGCCCTTGAGTATAGAAGATTAAGGGGTGATCAAATTGGAGTGCTTAAGGCAATTAAAGGATTGGATAGGATAGATAGAGAGAGAAACTATCTCCCCTTGTGGGGGGAGACAGGACAAGGGGGCATAACCTTTAAGTTTGAGCTAGGCCAGTAAGGAGTGATGTTCAGAAGCTTACCCAAAGGGTGGAGGAAATCTGAAACTCAATCCCCCAAAAGCCTGTTGAGACTGGAGGGGGGAGTTGGCTGGGGGTGGGAGGGGGGAGTTGGCTGGGGGTGGGGGTGGGGGGAAGCAACTGAAAATTTCAAAACAGAGATTGATAACTATTTTCTTGGACAAAGATTATTAAAAGTTATGGAATCAAGGCTGGTAGATGGATTTAAGATGCAGATCAACCATGATCTAATTGAATGGTGGAACAGGCTTGAGGGGCTGAATGGCCTCCTCCTGTTCCAAATATGAAAATGGGGGTGAGAGAAGAGGCTGACATTTAGCTTTGGTGCAAGGATGAGAAACTGATTAGCAGCCGAGTGCTGATCTTCACGTTTTATCCCACACGCACCCGCTAACCCTCCTCAATCCTTTGCCTATTTGTTAGGCAGCTGAACTAAAAATAAAGCAGACTCCTTTGATTTTGTGATTCAGGGAGTCTGATAACCCCTACTTCAGGGCTTGAGTCAAGGATGAATAATGACCAAATGTGCAGCCCGGACAATGTCCAGAGCCCACTGTCCACCAAACTCGTCCCTCCTGTGTAACTGGTGGCTGTCCTGCTAGAATCTCCACCACAGACCACAGCACGCACGTACCAACCCACAGGCTGCGGAGCCCAGCAAACCGGCCACAAGGACTCAGGAAGAAATTATCCTCACTGCTTCAGAGCATGTTGAGTAGATCAGATGGCAGACTGTCGGCGCAATTAAGGCATTTGCCTCTGGTTTGTTAAGCAGCAGCTGTCACCAGGCTGGGAGCTGGGAGAGGTGCCAGGCAGGTGAGTATGTTGCCAGCCTCATTACTGTTATTGTCTGTTATTGGCACTGGTAATAGGCCACTGTCCGAACCCCTCTCCCTGTCTCAGCCTGAGTATCACCTGACTTCAACCTTAACAAAGCTCATCCGTTGCTGGAACCCTCATCCATGTCGTTTTCACCTCCAGCCTTGACTATTCCAATGCCCTCCCATCAGGCCTCCACCCTCCATGAACCATCCAAAAACTGCGTTGCCTGTATCCTAGCTCGCTGCAAGTTCCGTTTATCCCCAGGCCCTCTGACCTACATTGGCTCCGAGTCCAGCAACACCTCAAATTCGAAATTATAAGATCATAAGAAACAGGCCCAGGAGTAGGTCATTCGGCCCCTCAAGCCTGCTCTGCCATTCAATAAGATCACTGATCTGATTGTGGCCTTGACTCCGCTTTCCTGACTGCTCCCCATAAAACTTGCTGAAAGAAAAAAAATTCCTCCTCATGTCTGTTTTAACTGGGAGACCCCTTATTCTGCAACTGTACTCCCTGGATTTAGATTCTTTGATGAATGGAAACATATCCTCACATCTGCAAGCAATTCTCATGCTTGCTTTCAAATCCCTCCATGGCCTCGCCCCTCTCTAACTCTGTCATCTCCAGCTCCACAGCCCTCTGAGGTATCTGCTCCTCTAACTCTGGTATCCTAGATTTTCTTTGATCCATCACGGCACCTGTGCCTTCAGCTGCCTTGGTCCTAAGCTCTCCCTCCCGAAACCTCTCTGCCATGTTACCTCTTGCTCCTCCTTTAAGGTGCTCCTTAAAACATGCCCCTTTGACCAAGATTCTTTTCCCAGCATCTGCGTCTACAGCTTGGCGTCAAATCTAGTCAAATCCTGTGGAGCACCTTGGGATGTTTTATTTATGTCAGAGGTGCTATATAAATGCAAGTTTGTTGTTGTTGACACAAAATTAAGACCATGGTGGTTTGCAGTGACCACCTAGGGGAAAATATTAACATTGGGTGATGCTGTAAAATGTTATGAACAGTTGCTCAAAATGGGTCATATTTCATTAACTGGCAATTGTGCACTCAGCCCCACTTTGCTTTCAATTGAAATCAATAGACAGGGTATATGATTCACTATTACCTGGTTTACACTCGCTCAAAGTTATAATATTGGAACAAAGTTTCTTGACTATCAACAGGACATGGAAATGGTGAGAATAAGAGCATACATCAGTAGCTTATCACTTGTTTCATTTGTTGACAGCAGGAGTAGGCCATTCAGCCCTTTGAGCAAGCTTCACAATTTAACTAGATCATGGCTGATCTTCCACCTCAACTCCACTTTCCTGTGACGACCCTTAATGTCATTGGTAGCTAGAAATCTATCGACCTCTGCTTCAAACATACCAATGACTGAGCCTCCACAACCCTCTGTGGTAGAGAATTCCAAAGATTCACCACCCTCTGAGTGAAGAAATTCCTTCTCATCTTAGTCCTAGACAGCCTGCCCCCTATTCTGAGGCTCTGTCCCTGGTTCCAGATCTCCCAGCCAGGGGAAACATCCTTCTTGCATCCACCCTGTTGAGCCCTGTGGGAGTTTTGTACACTGGTAACGAACACAAAGTTGCATTATTCTCTGTGATAGACCATGACCTTTCTACCATCTGTTGTTGAGGATAGTACTAGCAGTTTGCTTAACATGGATTCCACATTGGTGATGCCTTGATCAAACTCATCCAAATGGTGTTCCAATGTATTCCCAGTGGTCAAACCCCTTCATTCACCTCCATTGTCTAGAATCCCAGTGGACCAAAACCCTCCATTCACATCTTTTTTCTAAATTTATCCTTTCATGGGATGCGGGAGTCGCTGGCTAGGCCAACATATATTGCCCATCCCTAATGGCCATTGAGATTTGTACATTTTCTTACACTGCTCCCGGATGTGCACTCACTCACACTGACCCAAGCTGTTCAACCTTGGGATGTAGTATCTCACTGCTTTATTTACTGATCTTGCATAAGTAGGTGTTGTAACATGCCTTTAAGGGATAGGAGCATGGCATCTCTAAAAGGGAAGTGTGTCATGAGATCCAGTCTTAGTTTCACTTTGGCCTGTGAGCAGAACACAGCACACATAGCTCTGCTGCTGCTGATGTCTTCAAGCTTCCTATCTTTGTATAAATGTTCCCATGTGTCTAGACTAAACACTTGTATCTTGCAGTCATCTCTATCACAGCAAGTTAACCATATTCCATATTGCCACCTATTGTCACTTAGCTCCCATGTTGTAATATATCTTTACGGGATAGGAGCAAGACATCACTATAAAGGAAGTGTGTCATGTGATCCAGGTTTAGTTTCACTTTTGCTTTTAAGCAGGGCACACCTCAAGTGAGTCCAGGTACGTCCTGTATACAAAAAGCAGGACAAATCCAACCCAGCTAATTACTGCCCCATCAGTCTACTCTTGATCATCAGTAAAGTGATGGAAGGGACCATCAACAGTGCTATCAGGTGGCATTTGCTTAGCAATAGCTGCTCACTGACACTTAATTTGAGTTCTGCCAGAGGCACTCAGCTCCTGACCTCATTACAGCCTTGATTCAAACATGGACTAAAGTGCTGAACTCTAGAGGTGGGATGAGAGCGACTGCCCTTGACATTAGGGCAGCAATTGACCAAATGTGGCATCAAGAAGCTCTAGCAAAACTGGAATCAATGAGAATCAGGGGGGAAACTCTCCCCTGGGTTGGAGTCATATCTAGTACAAAGAAAGATGGTTGTGGTTGTTGGAGGTCAATCATTTCAGCTCTAGGACATCACTGCAGGAGTTCCTCAGGGTAGTGTCCTCGGCCCAACCTTCTTCAGCTGCTTCATCAATGACCTTCCTTCCATTATAAGGTCAGAAGTGGGGATGTTCGCTGATGATTGCACAATGTTCAGTGCCAATTTGTGACTCCTCAGATACTGAAGCAGTCCATATCCAAATGCCGCAAGACCTGGACAATATCCAGGCTTGGGGTGACAAGTGGCAAGTAATATTTGCGACACACAAGTGCCAGGCAATGACCATCTCCCACAAGAAAGAATCTAACCCTTGCCCTTTGACATTAAATGGCATTACTTTCGCTGAATCCCTACCATGAACATCCTGGGTGTTACCATTGGTCAGAAACAGAACTGGACTAGCCAAGTAAATACTGTGGCTACGATAGCAGGTCAGAGGCTAGGGATCCTGTGGCAAATAACTCATCTCTTGACTCCCCAAAGGCTGTCCACCATCTACAAGGCACAAGTCAAGAGTGATGGAATACTATCCAGTTGCCTGGGTGAGTGCAGCTCCAACAACACTCAAGAAGCTTGACACCGTCCAGGACAAAGCAGCCCGCTTGATTGGCACCCCATCCACAAACATTCACTCCCTCCACCACTGATGCATAGTAGCAGCAGTGTGTACCATCTATAAGGTGCATTGCAGGAACTCCCCAATTCTTCTTAGACAGCACCTTCCACACCCACGACCGCTACCATCTAGAAGGACAAGGACAGCAGATAGATGGGAACGCCACCATTTGGAAGTTCCCCTCCAAGTCACTCACCATCCTGACTTGGAAATATATTGTCGTTCCTTCACTGTCACTGGGTCAAAATCCTGTAACTCCCTCCTTAACAGCACTCTGGGTGTACCTACACCACATGGACTGCAGCGATTCAAGAAGGCAGCTCACCACCACCTTCTCAAGGGCAATTAGGGATGGGCAATAAATGCTGGCCTACCCTATGAAGCCCACATCCCACGAATAAAAAGAACCACATACACACAAGGCTCTGCTGATGATGATGTCTTCAAGCTTTCTACCTTTGTATAAATGAACCCACAGCATGTTTATACAATCCTTTATGAGTGATTGGTGCCTTTATATTGTTATAAAAACTTGACAGAAGGCACTTGTTAACCCATCAAATCAGGGACCAGCAGCTTCACCGTAGCTAGATACACGTGGAAATACTTCAAAATTGATACCTTGATTGTCAAATATACATGTCGTTACCAACAGAATTAACTTGTATTGACAACTGACAATTTAAAGAGATTGTGGCTTTTTTCCTTTGTTGACTGACTTGATGCAGCGATGTGCATCCCACTGAAATGGAACCAGTGCCACCTGGATGTGAAGATGTGACAACAAACTTCTCTTTCCGTGAAAAACAACAGCATTTGACAAGATGCCATTTTTACAAAGTATTTAGAGCACAGAAACACTCAACCCAGCAGCTGCACACTGTTGTTTATGCTTAACAGTCTCCTCCCACTACCTTCCCCATACTTTGTCAAGGTATCTTTTCTATTCCTTTCTCCCGGACGCGCTTATCCGGCTTCCCCTTAAAGGCTGTTTTTGTGAGGGCTACCTCCTGCCTTCCTCTCCTGAAAGTATTAACGTGATGGCATGGCGTCACCTTGGTGCCACGCACACATCGCTTGCTTTCAAAAAAAGCCTGTACAGCATTCATAGGTGATTCAACCCGAAGTCTATCCAGGCATGATCCTGCAGCTAACCGACATTCCACCCCCCCTCCCCCTCCCCCTTCCAGCAGAGATGGCCGGAGTGGGAACTCTGGATGTTTTTCCAACTACGTGGGTTCTGCAACCAATTGTGGCACAACGATGCCTTGCTGAGGCAGCCAATCACAGTGCTATTACGCCTGGTTGAGGCAGCCAATCACGGTGCTAGTCAGCCTTGTTAGAACAGCAATCACATTGCTATTTGCCTTTTTTTTCAACAGCAGCCAATTATATTCTTACGACTGGTTGAAGCAGCCTATCACAATGCTACTGTGCCTGGGGGTTGCTAAGGTAGCCAGTGCCAGGGGAGATTGGGAATTGAATCTGGATTCTTTCTGATTGGCTACTCTGCCTCAGTGATTAGGGGGTGCAGTAGAAAGGGTGAACAGATGGGATTGCTAATGTATGACATAGATGATGATGTACCGCTGATACTAGTCAGTCATTCTATCTCTTCTGTCTCTTTCTAGAGAGAGAGGTTGGAATCATGCCTAAGAGCTATCTGCCTACTCTATAAGCTGTTTCGAAGTAGTATTAATAAAGAAGTGTTAAGTGGTACCAGTGTATCTCTGTCTGAGAAACAAGTGCCATGCCTAGAGTCCAAGAGTCAAACCCAGAACATGGCAACAGTTCACAATAGGGGTCAGTACGATTAAAGAGCTAATTCTTCCACAATGTTCCCAACTGTGTTGTGAGTACAAGCGAATTGGACAGCAAGGCTGACCTATAAGAATGCCATTGGCACAGAAACAGAGAAACATGTGTCAGTCATTTAGTTCCTCAAGCCTGTTCCCCCATTCAATCAGATCATGGCTGATCTGTGAATTATATTTCTGGTAAACAAAAAAAACCTATCAATCTCAGATTTAAGATTAATATTTAATCTGGCATCAATTGCCATTTACTGCAGAGAGCTCTAAACTTCCACCACCCTTTTGTGTCTAGAAGGTCCAGAGCTTCTGATTTCCGGGGGTTCGTCTCCTAGAGGTACCCAGAAGATGTGCTGGGGGACCAGCCCATGCCCGGTAATCCCCATGCAAGGGCTGCACAAAAATTGCCTGGGAAGTTCAAACGTCCAATGGATAATTACCCTGTCTTGGGAGCCATCCGATACTCCGATTTAAATCACGGACTCCGGATGGTTCCAACACTCTTACCAGAACAGTTACCCAGGAAAAGTTAGAAGGATTAAAATCACTTTTAACTCCTGGGTTAGCTCCTGGGTTAACTCCTGGACCCCCTACTGGCCTCCTTGACTACACCCTCACCCCTCCACTGGAACCCCCACCTCTGGCCACCTTGCACCCTCCTCGAATGACCACCTGACACCCCTGACCCATCCTACACCCCCTAACCACCCCCCAATCCATCCTACACCAACCTCCAGCCTAAAACCTCACCAACTTACTTTGCACAGCCACCTCCTCCCTGACTTCTCAAACGTGGCTTAGACCTTTAAACTTAACTGCTTTATGGCAGCCAGTGCTGTAAAAAGCAGGGGCAAGGCTTCACTTTCCTCTATGCTGCTGCACTAGATTGAGAGGCTTCCTGAACAGCTCTGCTGCATATCCCTTACCAGGTCCAAGTTGGAAGGTCAGGCGAGAAATGTGCAGCTCCTGACCAAGAGGGACCGGAGTAGCAATTTGACTGTGATTGCCACTTCTTGGAAATTCTGGCCTGAAGTGCTTCCTAATTATCCTCCTGGAAGATCTGGCTTATTTAGACTACGTGCACTAGTCCATGACCTCTCAAAAAGCAGAAATAGTACTCTCTGTAACGCCCCATCTGCTCTCCGTAATATCATGGAAATTATGAGCAAATCATTGCCTCAACCTCCAAAATTCCAGGGAACGTCCTTGAAGATTAAATTCAAAGAGTTTATGAGGAGCCTTACTTTCTTCTGGAGAGCGCAGTGAAAAATGAAGATGAACATTCCCTGGAAGGCGTTGAATGTTGTGAAGAGATAGGCCATCACCATGGACTCCTCATTGATAAACATCAGGCCAAAGGCCCAGGTGAGACCCAGCAGGAAAAGGAGAGCGATGGCACCCAAAGCCCAGGACCTAAAAGACAGCACAAAGAGGGATCAGTTAGTCTCTGTACACAGAAGAATGAGAGGCTTTTCATAAACGGGCAGGGAGAGGAGGTCTCAAAGCTCTGTAGTGACTTCAAGAGAAGGTGGTTATAAATTCAGCAAATGGAGATAGTCGCCTGGAAAGTGTTACCATTTTAATAGGTTGTTTAACCCTAAATGGAATGATGGAATACTCCCCACTTACCTGGATGAGTGCAGCTTGCACAACACTCAAGAAGCTCAACACCTTCTAGGACAAAGCAGGCCACTTGATTGGCACCACAGTCTCAAACATTCACTCCCTCCACCACCGATGCACAGTGGCAGCAGTATGTACCATCTACAAGATGCCCTGCAGCAACTCAACAAGACTCCTTTGACAGCATCTTCCAAACCCATGACTTCTACCACCTTGAAGGACAAGGGCAGCGGATACATGGGAACACCACCACCTGCAAGTTCCTCTCCAAGCCAATCACCATCCTGACTTAGAAATATATTGCCGCTCCTTCACTGTCACTGGGTCAAAATCCTGGAACTCCCACCCTAACAGCACTCCTACACCACATGGACTGCAGTGGTTCAAGAAGGTAGCTCACCACCACCTTCCCAAGGGCAACTAGGGATGCGCAATAAATTCTGGCCCAGCCAGTGAAGCCCACATCCCATGAATGAATAAGAAAAAAAGGCACAGGGACTAGGGACACTTAACACCAGAATCATCTTTGGAAACACAACTCATGCTCAAAATTGATTTTGGCACATAAAGGGGTTACGGTACAGCAGCAGACCCCAAACCAGCATTGTAGGTGGAAGAGTCAGCTCGTTGCATTCCTGATCCTCATCTTCCCTTGTTGTCTAACCACTGGGTTGTATACACTTCCCCACGGCTAAGGAAACGCTTTGTGAGTGAAGACGGACTTTGTGAACCTGAAGGAGCAGTTACATGTGAAACAATAGCTGAATGGGTGAGGGAGTGACCCCTATGGTGAGCAGGGATTCAATGACATGCCCAGTGATTGAGAGGGCAGTCACATCCTTCTTTGACCAATTGGATACTCACCTCAGAGAAGACCCTTTGTAATGGTGCCATCCATCATGCTCCCCATTTAAACCTACCTATGTGTGTAGGCAGGAATATACACTTATTCAGTTACCCCTTGCTGGACTCTGTCTGTACAACAGCAGGTACAGTGGGGCACTTTTTGACTTTGTTTGATACTGTAAACTGGATGACAATGAGTTGGCAGGTCCCCTCAGTTTACACCTCTCCCCATTTTTACTTCCGTTGCGATCAGCCAGGGCTCAGTGGGTAGCACTCCTGCCCCTGAGCCAGCAGGTTGTGGATTCAAGTCCCACTCCAGAGATGTGGCTGCAAAATCCAAGCTGAAACTCCCAGTGCAGTACTGAGGGAGTGCTACACTGTCGGAGGTGCTGTCATTCAGGTGAGCTGTTAAACTGCCACCACAATTGAACGTAAAAGATGCGACGGTGCTACTTTAAAGAGCTGCTAGGGGAATTCTCCATGGTGTTTTGGGCAATATTTAGCCCTCAACCAACCATGCTAAAACAGATGATCTGGTCATTATCAGATTGCTCTGTGTGGGAGCTTGCTATGTGCTAATCGGCTGCCATGTTTTCTGCATTACAACAGTGACTACATTTCAAAAGAGTATTTCATTGGCTGTGAATTTAAGGATGTCTTGAGGTCGTAAAAAGGTGCTATAGAAAATCATATAATTATTTTGTTTGAAGTTTGGTATTTAGAGTATAGAGTTACAAGGATACTTGAACTCAGCAGAGATAACTCACATGTTCCAAGAGGAACTTGGATGAGGGAAAGTAAGCTTAACTTTACTAGGGCTGCTGCCCAATGTTGATAAGCCTACCTCAAAGTATGTGGGTAGACAACTCAAGCCCACAACGCATCTGTCCTTACATGAACACTCATGCTGATTGAGAATAGAAGTCTATAGGCAAGTAA
This sequence comes from Isurus oxyrinchus, assembly GCA_026770705.1. Classification (NCBI taxonomy): domain Eukaryota; kingdom Metazoa; phylum Chordata; class Chondrichthyes; order Lamniformes; family Lamnidae; genus Isurus; species Isurus oxyrinchus. The sequence goes on along the minus strand of JANJGN010000029.1, from coordinate 8,371,914 downwards.
TGTATTGCATGTGGAGGAGGAATCTGTAACTGGTTGACCTTTTTTCTATACTTCCTCATGGAACAGAAACCCAATGCAGAATCTGAACTGCACCTCAAGTCACCATTGGAGAGACTGTGAATCTCCCAGTGGCCCACCAGGAGTGAAAGGTGGAACAGAGAAAGGGAAGAGAGAGCAGGCGGATAGACAGCCACACCAACCTCTGTACCCAGAGATAACCCTGTAAGCTCAGCGCCAACTGCACTGAACTTTTGCTTTGAGACGTGGACAATCGTGATTGGCTGATGGTGGATGGGTGGCCCAGCTGCTCTAGACAGAAAGGTGAGAGCGTCAGGAAAAGGACTCTAGCCCTGATGAGCCATCTTGATGTTAGCACTTCTGAAAAGGTTATTTCCCACCTGCTGACCTGTGACATTTTGTGTTACGGGTTCATGCTGTCAGCAGCGGTATCTGGGGCTGGGAGGGGGGAACTTGGAGCCTCACGCTGGACAGGAGACCAGGTGGCCTACCATGCCTGTGCTGGCTCTTTGAAAGAGCTGTGTAATTAGTCCCACTACCCCTGCTCTTACCCCAGAGCCTTTTCATGTATTGATCCAGTTCTCTTTTGAAAGTCACTGTTGAATCTGCTTCACTGCCCTTTCAGACATTGCGTTCCAGATCGTAACAACTTGCCTAATCCTTCCCCCTATTGCTACTTACATTAAACCTGTGTCCTCTGGTTACTGGTCCTCTTGTCAATGGAAACAGGCTCCCCTATCTATTCTATCAAGACTTTATAATTTGCAACACCTCTATTTAACCTCCCCTTAACTTTCGCTTCTCAAAGGACAGCAACTGCTGCTTTGCTAGCCCCTCCATGTAAATGAAGTTCCTCATCTCTGGTGCCAAAATGGTAAATCTTCTCTGCACTCTCTCCAAAGGCCTTGATGGCCCAGAATTGGACATAATACTCCAGCTGATATACTTCTTGTGTTCTCTGATTCTCTTGGCCCACAGTGACTCACACATCAGACCCAGCAAGGGAAACGCTGCGATGGCTAGTACCACACAAAGGGGAGGCAGCTGAAAATATCAGACAACAGATGGATAATAGCTGCACTAGGGTTGACATTGTAACACTAGAGCTTACTTGAGAAATGGTTTGTTGTCCTCATATCTACAGAAGCAAAGAAAAGAGGTTCCATTAGAATAAGCACCAGTGTCGGGAGATCACATCAACACTTTCATAATGGCTCTGTGTAACCCAAGGCTCAACAGTCAGCACCCAACTCCAGGAAGCCGCACAATTACTAACTCCAGTGTTAAACATCTGTCCAACAAATGTTTCTGTGTGATGTAGCAGGTCACAGGAGGCTCGGAAGGATGAAACTCCCCACGCCATTGTGCATTATACAGATGAAGGCACTTGCAATCCTTGACGATATGCGCATCTGCTACTGGAGAAAGGGATAAAACCCAGGCTCACAGCTGGCAATGTTGGGGTGAGATGCAACTCCCGCGTGCTCCTACGTCCCCGCTATAACAGCGGAGCACATATTTGGTAGGACAGGCTGTGCTGAGGCTGGATTCAATAGGAATTTCCACCCAGAAACAGCTCATTCGGCCTAACTGGTCCATGCTGGTGTTTATGCTCCACATGAGCCTCATCCCGCACCTACTTCACCTCACTCCCTTGGCACCCTCCCTTCCTTTCTCCCACATATGTTTATGATGCTGACCCTTAAATGTATCTATGCTATTCACCTCAATACTCCTTGTGGTTTCACATGCTGAACACTCTCTGGGTAAAGATGTTTCCATCCTGGATTTACTGGTAACCATCATAGAACCATAGAAAAGTTACAGCACAGAAAGAGGCCATTCGGCCCATCTTGTCCATGCCAGCCCGAGGACACCCAGGTGCCCTTTCCCTTTGTTAATCTTTAAAAGTTTCCCAATCTTCCAGCCTGCCACTGACCTTTGCAATTTGGTATGCCTTTTGTGTTATCTTTAACTTCCTTGCTTAACCATGGATGCTTTTTCCCCCTCTTACCATCTTTCTTCCTCTTTGGAATATATTTTCCTTGGAAGGAATTGAATATCTCCTTAAATATCTGCCACTGTTCATCAACTGTCCTACCTTGTAGTCTTCTATATTAGGTTTATGGGCCCTAGTTCAGCTTGCGCCTAAAAATGGAAGCCCCTGCTCTATGCCTACCCTGACAAACACTTCTGTCAAGCCCTCCATCAGGTTACCCTGCTGCCTTTTCTTTTCTAGAGAATACAGCTCCTAATTTACTCCCCCCACTCCCAGCTCTTCCCAACACATTTCCCAAGGGAAAGGCAGGCCCTGGTGGATATGCAGCATTTGGGATTCATATTCCAGGAAATCCGCAGCTGCTGGTGGTTACACAGTCTCCAGGTTCTCTAGACTAAGAGATATGCAACCCTTGGGGGTTTTAATAGTCCTAGAATCATAAAACACAGAAGGAGGCCATTCAGCCCATTGTGCCTGTTTCGGCTCTTTGAAAGGGTTATCCAGTTAGAATCATTACCGCCCCTCTTTCCCCATAGCCCTGCAAAACTTTCTTTTCCAAGTATTTATCCAATGGCCTTTTGAAAGTTACTATTGTTAATCTGCTTCCACCGCCCTTTCAGGCAACATGTTCCTGATCACAACTTGCTGTGGGATTTTTTTTTCCCCTCTCACCTCCCCTCTGGGTCTTTTGCCACTTACCTTAAATGTTCTGATTACTGACTCTACCGCCAGTGGAAACAGTTTCTACTTATTCATTCCATCAAAATCCTTCACCTCTATCAAGTCTCCTGTAATCTCTGCTCTAAAGAGAACCATCCCAGCTCGTCCATATTACTGAAGTCCCATATTCCTGGTACCATTCTGCACCCCCTACAAGGGGCACTGACATCCATGCTAAAATGTGATACCCAGACCTGGACTCAATAGTCCAGCGAGGGTTTAACCAGTCATTTAGAAAGATTTCACATAATAAGGTTAAGGATAAACAGTTTGGTATTTATGAACCTGGGAGATACGCAGTCTCTGGGTTAATAAGTCCATCAGATACTGAGCCCATGGAGGGATACACAGTCTCCAGGATACAAAGCCCAGGACATATGCAGTCCTTGAGTGCACACAGCCCTCCCAGTGTGATTAGTTTGATGCTTCTCAGTCCCTGGCACTGTTTGTGGTCATGAAAGTTAGGTGAGTTAACGACTGTTCCATGGATTCACTAGCCTGCTGCTTTTCAATAAAATATAATCTAAATCACAAGAAGCAGGGAGTGGTGGGGTGGGGAGTGGTGGAGGTTGGTCTGGGTCAGCACAGTATTCTTTTACTCCTGACACCTGGGTTCACATCCAGCCCAGAGACGCTTTGAGGAGTCTGAGCAGTGTCAATCTGATGCACCATAAATATCGATAGCACAAGAGAGGTCTCACAGAAGCAGGAGGAAGACTGATCTTCTGAAATTAGGGTTAGACATTATTGGGACAGTGCTGTACCTGTCCTGGGAGTGTTTGATAGGGACAGTGTAGAGGGAGCTTTACTCTGTATCTAACCCCGTGCTGTACCTGTCCTGGGAGTGTTTGATAGGGACAGTGTAGAGGGAGCTTTACTCTGTATCTAACCCCGTGCTGTACCTGCCCTGGGAGTGTTTGATGGGGGCAGTGTAGAGGGAACTTTACTCTGTATCTAACCCCATTCTGTACCTGCCCTGGGAGTGATTGATGGGACAGTGTAGAGGGAGCTTTACTCTGTATCTAACCCCGTGCTATACCTGTCCGAGGAGCGTTTGATGGGAATAGTGTAGAGGGAGCTTTACTGTGTATCTAACCCGGTGCTATACCTGTCCTGTGATTGTTTGAGAGGGACAGTTTAGAGGGAGCTTTGCTCTGTATCTAACCCCGTTCTGTACCTGTCCTGGGAGTGTTTGATGGGACAGTATAGAGGGAGCTTTACTCTGTATCTAACCCCGTGCTTTACCTGCCTGAGGAGCGTTTGATGGGAACAGTGTAGAGGGAGCTTTATTTTGTATCTTACCCCGTGCTGTACCTGTCCTGGGAGTGTTTGATGGGGACAGTGTAGAGGGAGCTTTACTCTGTATCTAACCCCGTGCTGTACCTGTCCTGGGAGTGTTTGATGGGGACAGTGTAGAGGGAGCTTTACTTTGTATCTAACCCCATGCTGTACCCGCCCTGGGAGCGATTGATGGGGACAGTATAGAGGGAGCTTTACTCTGTATCTAACCCTGTGCTGTACCTGCCCTGGGAGTGATCGATGGGGACAGTGCAGAGGGAGCTTTACTCTGTATCTAACCCCTGCGCTGTACCTGCCCTGGGAGTGTTTGATGATAACACTGGCCACAAAAGTGAGAAAAGTTTTCCTCATTTAACATAATGCTTATAGGAGAAAGTATATTTTGATAAGTAAAGCATTGAATAAGGATCAGAAAAATGACAAAGTTCAACCAATTTAAGATCGAAAGTAAAATTTCTTTTGAATTGTTAGCGATCCCTTTTTGTTAAAACAATGGAGAAACCCTCAATCCTGTTCAACCTGTGAGATAAATCCATTGGAACAGCTCATCAATAAAGAGAGGGTGTACTATGGTATTGCGTGGTCAACTTTTAATTGCTCACCATTGTTCAAACAGACCTGTGAACCTGGAGCCTTTGCTGGATAGGCACTCAAAGCAGGTATCTGCCCTCCGACTGTAGCCTAGGACCTGTTCTGAGCTGTGAAAGCGAGGCAGACAGAAAGCCTACAGGAAGCCCAGGTACATAATAACCACCCCAGAAGGAAAAACTAGTTCAGACCAGTATCTTATTTCCCGGTTTTTACTGGTGTTCCATTTTAAGGTACACGAGACCAGTTTGGACCAGTGCTCTTATTTCCCAGTTTTTACTGTTTTTTCCTTCTGGGACAGTCATCCACTTCCCAAATCTGTGACATCCGTGGCTGTGGTGTTTACCCTTAACAGGATGCATGTCGGCAACTCGCCATTCCGGGAGGTCCCCTGGGTCCAGTTCTGGATTCCCAGAAGGGAAAAACAGTTCAGGCCAGTATTCTTATTTCCCAGTTTTCACTGGTGTTCCAATTTATGGTATACAAGACCAGTTTGGACCAGTACTCTTATTTCCCAGTTTTTACTTGTGTTCCAATTTAAGGTATACAAGACCAGTTTGGACCAGTACTCTTATTTCCAGTTTTTAACTGGTGTTCCAACTTAAGGTATACAAGACCAGTTCGGATCAGTACTCTTATTTCCAGTTTTTAACTGGTGTTCCAAATTAAGGTATACAAAACCAGTTCAGACTGGTCAGTCACCAAAAAGTAAAAGGAAGGGACAGAGTGTGTGAATGCCATATTGCACCAAGGAATCATATAAGAGCAGGGAAAATTGTCAATAGGGTGAACTTAAAGGCTTTGTATCTGAATGTGAGTAGCATTCAGAATAAAACGAATGAGTTAACAGCGCAAATAGAGATAAATAGGTATGATTTGGTGGCAATTACTGAGACTTGGTTACAGGGAGAACAGGTTTGGGAGTTGAATATCCAAGGATACTTAGTGTTTTGGAAGGATAGGCAGGAAGGAAAAGGAGGTGGTGTAGCTTTGTTAGTGTAGGAAGTGATCAGTGCTATAGTGAGGAATGATATAGGCACTGGAGAGTATGACGTCGAATCAATCTGGGTCGAAATAAGAAATAGCAAGGGAAAGAAGTCCCTGGTGGGAGTAATTTATAGGTCCCCAAACAGTAGTTCAGCAGTAGGGCACAGTATAAACAAGGAAATACTGAGAGCATGTAAGAAAGGCAAGGCAATAATCATGGGTGATTTTAGTATGCATATAGACTGGACTAATCAAATTGGCAAGGGTAGCCTCGAGGGAGAGTTCATAGAGTGTATTAGAGATTATTTCTTGGAGCAATATGTTGTGGAACCAACTAGGGAGCAGGCTATTCTGGATTTGCTTTTGTGTAATGAGATGGGATTAATTAATGGTCTCATAGTAAAGAATCCTCTAGGGAAGAGTGATCATAGCATGCTAGAATTTCAAGTTCAGTTTGAGAGTGAGAAGCTTGAGTCCCACACCAGTGTTTTGGAGTTAAGAAAAGGTAACTACATAGCATGAAGACAGATTTGGCCCTAGTGGACTGGGCAGGAAGACTACAAGGTAGGACAGTTGATGAACAGTGGCAGATATTTAAGGAGATATTCAATTCCTCCCAAGTAAAATATATTCCAAAGAGGAAGAAAGAAGGTAACGGGGGGAAAAAGCATCCATGGCTAAGCAAAGAAGTTAAAGATAACATAAAAAGCATACCAAATTGCAAAGGTCAGTGGCAGGCTGGAAGATTGGGAAACTTTTAAAGATCAACAAAGGGAAAGGGCACCTGGGTGTCCTCGGGCTGGCATGGACAGGATGGGCTGAATGGCCTCCTTCTGTGCTGTAACTTTTCTATGGTTCTATGGTTACTAAAAAAGTAATAAAAAGAGCAAAGGTAAATTATGAAAGAAAACTAGCGCAAAATGTAAAAACTGATAGCAAAAGCTTCTACAAGCATATAAAAGGAAAGAGAGTAGCCAAAGTGAATGTTGGTCCCTTGGAGGATGAGACTGGGGCGTTAAAAATGGGGAACGCAGAAATGGAAGAAACACGTAATCAATATTTTGCCTCAGTTTTCACGGCGGAGGACACTAGTACCACCCCAATAGTAACAGGTAGTGCAGAGGGTATAGAGAAGGAGGAACTTAGAACAATCACCATCACTAAGAGAAAAAGTACTGAGCAAACTATTGTGATTAAAGTGTGACAAGTCCCCAGGACCTGATGACCCACATCCCAGGGTCTTAAAGGAAGTGGCAGTGGAGATAGTGGATGCATTGGCTATAATATTCCAAAATTCCCTGGATCCTGGAAAGGTTCCAGTGGATTGGAAAAATGCTAATATAACGTGCTTATTCAAAAAGTGGGGGAGGCAGAAAGTAGGAAACTATAGACCAATTAATTTAATGCCTGTCGTTGGGAAATTATTGGAATCCATTATGAAGGAAGTAGTAATGGGGCATTTGGAAAGTCAAAATGCAATCCAGCAGAGTCAGCATGGTTTTATGAAGAGTAAATCACGTTTGACTAATTTGCTAGGGTTCTTTGAAGATGTGACAAGCAAGCGGGTAACGAGGATCCTGTAGATGTAGTATATCTGGACTTCCAGAAGGCCTTTGATAAGGTGCCGCACAAAAGATTAATACACAAGATAAGATCGCACAGAGTGAGGGGTAATACATTAGCTTGGGTAGATGATTGGCTAAGAACAGAAAGCAGAGAGTTGGGATAAATGGGTCTTTTTCTGGATGGCAAGCTATAACTAGTGGGGTGCCACAGGGTTCGGTCCTTGGGCCCCAACTATTTACAATCTATATTAATGACTTAGATTCAGGGATAGAAGGTACTATAGCTAAATTTGCAGATGACACCAAAATAGGTGGGAAAGTAAGTTGCAATGAAGAAATAAGAAATTTACAAATGGATATGGACAGGTTAGGTGAATGGGCCAAAATTTGGCAGATGGAGTTTAACATGGATAAGTGTGAGGTTATCCATTTTGGTCGGAAGAATATAAAGGTGACTTATTATTTAAATGGAGAAAAACTTCAGAATACTTCAGTGCAGAGGTATTTGGGTGTCCTCGTGCATGAATCACTGAAAGCTAGTATGCAGGTACAGCAGGTAATAAGGAAGGCAAATGGAATTTTGACATGTATTGCTAAAGGAATAGATTATAAATATGGGGAAGTGTTGTTGCAACTGTACAAGGCATTGGTGAAACCGCACCTGGAGTACTGTGCACAGTTTTGGTCCCCTTACTTGAAGCAGGAGTTGCATTGGAATTCAGAGGAGGTTCACTGGATTGATTTCAGAGATGCGGGTCTTGTCTTATGAGGGGAGGTTGAGCAGTTTAGGCCTATACTCGCTAGAGTTTAGAAGGATGAGAGAAGATCTAATTGAGGTATATAAGATGCTAAAGGGGATAGACAAAGTTGATGTGGAGCAGATGTTTCCCATTGTGGGCATTCTAGAACAAGAGGCCATAGTTTTAGGCTAATGGGTGGTAGATTTAAATCAGAGATGAGGAGTAACTACTTTTCTCAAAGGGCCTGTGGAATTCACTACCTCAGAGTGTAGTGGATGCAGGAACGCTAAATAAATTTGAGGAGATAGACAAATTTTTAATTAGTAACGGATTGAAAGGTTAAAGGGCAGGAAATTGGAGTTGAAGCCGAAATGAGATCAGCCATGTTTGTATTGAATGGTGGGGCAGACTCGAGGGGCTGAATTGCCTACTCCTGCTCCTAGTTCTTATGTTCTTATGTTAAACCAGTATTCTTATTTCCAGTGTTTACTGGTGTTCCAATTTAAAGTATACAAGACCAGTTTGGGCCAGTATTCTTATTTCCAGTTTTTACCAGTGTTCCAATTTAAGGTATACAAGACCAGTTTGGACCAGTATTCCTCGTTCCAGTTTTTACTGTTTTTTTCCTTCTGGGTTGAGAAATGTTGGGCATTTACTAGGCCTGGGCATCTCTGGGTCACGTGTCCTAGTGTTATTGGATCACGTGTTTCAGGCGTAACTTAGTCACTTGTCCATGTGTAAATGAGTCACATGCCTGCGTTGAATTGCATCCCATACCTGGGTGTAATTAGGTCAAAATCCTGGAACTCCCCAGTACTGCTGGAGCACCTTCATCGCTTGGTTGAAGAAGGTGGCTCACCACCACCTTCCCAAGGGTAACTAGGGAAGAGCGATAAATACCGGCCTTGCCAGAAATTAATAAACAGAATTTACCTGCAAGTAGCTCGCTGCATTGTGGGGGTGACTATGCAGCTAAAACTTGCCTGATCCCATCATGTTGCTGTACGCAATTCCCTCAGTCCATGGAAATGAAGAGGAGATGAGTTTAAAAAAATGGCTCAGCCCTAATGTTGAGTTCAACACCTCAGCCACTAATGCCCTGGTGCCTGTCCACTTTATCATTTATATACCTATCACCCATGGCAATGGGGTTAACATAAGATTTATCTTACAGCAGGAAAGATTAAAGGGAGATTTAATAGAGATATTGCTCGGAGTTTTGATAGAATAGAGAGGGAGAAAAATGTTTCCATTGGCAGAGAGCCTGGTAGCTGAAGGGAAGTGATTTACAGATAATTGGCAGAAGAATCAAAGGGGATGTGATGGGGAAAGGGTTTTTAAGCTGTGAGTTACACTGATCTGGAATGCATTGTCTGAATGGGCGGTGGAAGCAGATTCACTCATAACTTTCAAAGGGAATTGGATAAATACTTGAAAAGGATGCAAAATGCAAGGCTGTGGGGATAATTGATGGGGCTAATCGAATAGCTCTTTCAAAGAGCCAGCACAGACACAATGGGCTGAATAGCCTCCTGCTGTGCTGTAAGGTTCTAAGTGATTTCCCATAGTGTGAAGTGGCAAAGGCCCCATTGGGTTACACAGACACATTCAGCACAGAAGACCCAGCAATTATAAATAGCAGCAATTGCAAGGAGTGAAATGTTAAAATTTGCATTGCAGCAACACATCAGCAAAAATGCCACTCAACAAACATAGCCAAGCATCTGAGCAGCTTAAATCTGGGGCTTCTTTTCCAGTGCAACTCTTTAAGGCTTTTTGAAAAAAATGTCACATTTTCATTTCCAATAGATTTCTTCACCACAAACTGACGAAAGGCGAGAGTTTCCACACCTGCCTGCAGCCTGGGACTGCTTGGTCCCGCAGCAAGTCAATGGACTTCTGGCTGGGGTGCTGCCTCATGCCCCCCCCTGGTGGGTCCAGCCCGTGAAGGGGGCCAGAAAATCCCGGCCTAAATCCTCTCCCAGACCCAGGGGAAACAAGGACCTGTCTGTTCCTCCATGCACTGACCTCCTGCATACACCTCTCTGGACTGCACGCCTTCACATGCACACTCATGCCCACAAAAATGCCTGCACACAGACACACACCCAAGCAGCGGGATATTTGTGCTCGGCTCCATTATCCAGGAAGTATCTCTCCAAAGGATATTGTTGGTGTGATGTGCCTGTGAAAAAGTGCAATATTCTGGTCATTTTTTAAAATTCTTTTTGATAGGATGTGGGTGTTGCCCATCCCTAATTGCCCTTGAGTAGCTAGCAAGGCCATTTCAGAGGGCAGTTAACAGTCAACCATATTGCTGTGGGGATCTAGAGTCACATGTAGGCCAAACCAGGTAAGGACAACAGATTTTCTTTGATGATTTGATGAATTGATGATTGTTGTTATGGTCACCATCACTGGGACTAGCTTTATAATTCCCAATTCCAGCTGTCATGGTGAGATTTTAACCCATGTCTCCAGAGCATTAGCCTGGGCCCCTAGATTACTAGTCCATTGACATTACCACTACACCACTGGAGCTAACATAAAGGTGGACACTAGAAAAAAGTAAAAGCTGACAGGTTGTTATAAATACCCAAATGATCATATGATGGCCATCATGGAAGGGAGCTTCTCAGTCTAACCAGGATGGACTCCACGTGACTCCGGTCCCACACTATGCGGGCGGCTCTTAGTGCCGTCAAAGATGACCCACTAGCCAGTCAGTTTTCAGAGCAACCAGGAATGGACAATAAACGTGACCTTGTCTCTCTCTCTCTCCTGCTTCTGTTTTTCTCTGTCTCTGCTAGCCTGTTACTGTTGTAGTTCTGTTTCTCTCTCAGTATTGCTGTGTCTCTGACCGCCTGGCTGCCCACACACCTTTGTATCTCTGTCTTTCTGTCTGTCTGCAATATGATGGGCCGTGCTGAGGGCTGGTTGGCTTTACCTACCCAGCTCGATCAAATTGCACTTAGTTGTGCAATCTCATCATTTCTGCACTTGTGTGTAATGGTGTGTATACACAGATCTCTACACACTCACCTGAACACACACACACTCCACAGAAACACACACACTCAACAAACACTAATCCATAGATGTACACAGGCACACACACAAGCAAACACACACACACACTCTCACACATGCATACACATGCATACTCAACACTCGTGCACACACACACACATGTACATACACACACACTCACTCATGCACACATACACATGTCACACATTGAACACACACACACACACACACACATGCAGATACACACACACAATACCCACACATGCACACAGACACACACACACATTTACACATACACTCACATTACACACTAAGTGCACACACACACACACACACACACACACACACACACACAGACAGACAGACAGACACAGCCTGCCCCCGCCCTCCCACAATCTCCCACTCTCAGCCTCACTCTATCTCTAATGCAGTTTCCCAAAAGCCAGTGAACACGTAGACCATGACCCTGGATTGGTTGCTGGCCATTGTACAGTAGAAGTATTGATCAGAGCACGCCAGGAATCAGCCATTATGCGTCCATAACCAAGGACTAAGGTGTGGCTGGAAATGGTGGATAATCTGGAAATTTTTATATTATCCTGTATTAGATTCAAAGAGCACAGGTGACCCATCTTGCCAGTCACATGACAGTGCTGGGGACAAACATTCCTGGGATGCTTACAGCCAGCTTCAGGAAACTGGGAGCAAGTGGGAATAACTGATTGGCTTAGCCTTCCTCCCAGTGTGGAAAGTGCTAACAGACTCCTCAAACACTGGGTTGGTAAAATAGGTAGACTTTTGGCAAATCAGGTAGTGGTTTGGTAAAATGGGTAGAGGTTTGGTAACCCAGGCAGCAGGTTGGTAAAATGGGCAGTGGTTTGGTAAATTGGGTAGAGGTTTGGTAACCCAGGCAGCAGGTTGGTAAAATGGGTGGTGGTTTGGTACTGCAACTAACACTGGGCACTGTTCCACCCCTTCCCCTGAAAAATGCAACAGTGAGCGTGGTTCGACAGGGGCAGGTGACACCTAGGGCGGGATTTTCCAGCAGGATCTTCTGGGCACGCCGAAGTCAATGGACTTTTGGCCGGCTCGCTGGCATCTGCTACGGGGGGACCCGCCACGCTGGGGCCGGAACATTCCGGCTTCAGACTTCATCGCCTTGACAGGCAGAGGGGCGCGTGGCGAGACATGATTCCTGCCTCGGCTCTGCCGGGGAACTGCTCCAACCCAATCAACGTCTGAGTGAAGAGTTCCTGACATGACTTAAGCAAGCACGGAGAGTAGTTACGGTAACTAGCATAGTTTCATTTAAAGGGAATCTAGACGAAACACACGGAGGAGAAAGGAATAGATTGGGGCGAGAGGATGAGGATGGAGAACCCTCGTGTGGATCAAACTCTAGTAGGACTGAAGAATCTGTTTCCTGTGCCGTAGCGTTCTGTGTAATTCATCAACTTCTTTGCTAAAAAGCCTTAAGGAATCAAGATAGCCCCAGATACTTAGCAAGCATTAAGAAAAAGCCAACCCTAGCATGTTTATAACAATTCAGACTTATGTACAACACATCCATCAGATGCTAGAGTTCAGCATAGGCTCCAAATGCTTCATATGTGTCACTTTTCTCCGCCAATCTCTCTTGTCAGACCACTTTGTGCCTTTTACCTCAAGCTCAGCTCACACAAAGGCAAAACCACATCAACCCAGAGCTTATTTAGGTACTGGATACAGGTCCAAGGCAAATGGAGTTAGGACACGGGTCAGCCGTGGTCTAATTGAACGGTGGAACAAGATTAAGGGGTTGAATGGCCCGCTGTCTTGTTCCTGCGATGCTCTTAACTGAAGCTGCTTTCATGCCGGGGTGATTGCACCAGGGTCACAGGCCCCAATGCGAAGGTCGCATGGGCAACCTCAAATTAAGCTGGCTGGCTTCACTCATGGCAATAGCTCCGCTTAAATCCCATGCCCAGGGTACATGGGTCTGTCAGATTGACTCTGAGGCCGTGCCCAGCTGGGGGCCAGGAGTTAATGCCAAAATCCCGAGGAGGGAGCATCTATAATTTCTACACAAAATTTCTCCACACCTTCAACCCGGTTTCATTTAGGCTGGGTATTACCTGTCGGCTTGACTGCTCTATTAGCACAGTTAAATGTCCCAAGATGCTACATGCAGGCTAAAGGAACACAATGGCCACATGCAGAGAGAGAGAGAGAGAGTGACTGAAAGAGAGGGCCACAAACCAAGTTAAGGAGTTGAGTTTTAAGGATGGCGTCAATGGAGGAGAGGGAGGTGGAGGAGTGGAGAGGTTTAGGGAGAGAATTTGGGGCCCAGGCAGCTGAAGGCAGGGACACCAACGATCGGGTGAAGGGACAGGAGGGTCCGCAAGAAAGCAACGTCCGAGGAATCGCGAGCTATGTGAGGGTTGTAGGGCTGGAGAAGTTTACAGAGGTAGGGAGGGAACAGGCCAAGGAAGGGTTTAAGCACAAGGGCAGGAATTTTAAATTGAAGGTATTGGGGACTGGGAGCCAGTGAAGGGGAGTGAGTAAGGGTGAGTAAGATTTGGTTGGGGGTTAGGATACAGGCAACAGAGTTTTGGATGAGCTGAAGTTTAGGAAAGGTGAAGGATTGGTAGGGTTGCAAACTGTAATTCATTGTATTCCTGGAGGTTTCAAATATACAAATTAGGAGCAGGAGGAGGCCATTCGGCCCCTCAAGCCTTTCATCACATGATTTGCCCAACACTTTGGCCATTAATCGGCTGAGTTGTGATGCACTGCCTTCCTACATCAGTTGGAAAGCAAAAAAGGACTCGGTACCCAATTGGATGATGCTCGACTGTCAAACAAACAGCAATGTTTTTTTCCATTTTCAGTATTTTTAACATCTGGTAAAGAGGAATGTTCAAAGAAAATTTAAAAAAATCCCAGGGCAGGATTTTTACCTTGTTGGGCGGGTGTGGTGGGCGGGCTCGGTGGGCGGGCCTGGGAGCCACCCGCAATCGGGCCCCGACTGCGATTTCCCGCCAGTTGGCCGACTAACGGAGGAGCATGAGCGGTAGGGTGTGCGCATGCGCGTGCTGAGGTGGGAGGGGTGCACTCAGTGAAAGCTCCCTGCGGACAGAGAGTTACCTCAGGGCGCTGAAGATTTCTAACATTAAAAATAAAGATTTTAAAATGAAGGTAAACACGTCCCCATGTGCGACCTCTTGTCACGTGGGCAGGAACAGGTTAAAAATGAGATTTTAAAAATGTTTATTTAATTTTTAATTAACATCAGAAACCTCATCCAGCCTGTGGATGAGGTTTCCTCAAAAATCCAAAGGCCGCTTGGCCTTTTTGCCCGCCTGCCAACCGTAGGGTTGGATGGGCAGGGAAAAATTCACTTTAATTCATTTATTAATGGGCTTAACACCCCTCTTAATTGTCGCCAGGCGCGCTGCCGACTTCCGCGTGTGCCTGCTGACTGAAATATCGCACGAGTGCGTGATGAGGTCGGGACGCTTGCCCAATGTAATCCCGTGCCATCTCACACTCGTGGGTGTCAGGCACGTGCATGTATGCCAAGCTGGAAATCCAGCCCCCAATCGTTTTGCATGTCCTGATGATTTTGGCTCCAGGGCTGCACGCAGGCAGTGTCCCGAAGACTGATCTCCAGTTCCTGCCGGCTCCATGCCAACCTTGGAGTGTTGGCAGCCCTAAGGATTGCTTACCGCCAGAACAGGCAGACGGGAGGTGACAAAGGCACAGGGAGAGCGGTTTCATGGCCAATGGGCTAAGATCGGTGGGGCAGATGGGGGAGGCGGGGAGGGAGTAAGCTGTTTTGGTGATGGTGGGGACGTGATGCTGGAAGCCCTGCGTCAGATGTAACAGGAACCCCCAAGGATGAAAACAGTCAGTTGACGCTCATAGCCAGTGAGGCGGGTGGAGTCGGCTGTGAGCGTTTGATTATGCTGCAGGGGCTAAAGTGAAGGCTCCTGGGGCTTCTGAGTCTAAGGCTTATCCAAGTCTGGATGGGAACAGACTGACAACAGGAAATGGTCAGGAGAGCAGCAGAGGCCTAGACCTGTGATACTCCTAACACTCTGTCGGGCCCTTGTGTGACTCCTTAAACTCTGCACCATCTGCACCTTTCATGACACTTTATTGGTCCCACTGTGTTGTGCACCATTCGGTGTATGATACCCACATGGAGGGAGACCCCTTGTTTCGGAATTCTTATCCCACCCAACATGTCAACTGTACCAGCGGCTGCTCATTGCTCCTCTGAGTCTGTGTGAATGGCCCTCCAGGAACCTGAAGACCTGCTTACGGTGCCTTGTTCTACCTGGAGGTTCTGCCTGGCTTTGGTGTGGAAAGCTGAGCCATGGAATAGGTTTCTGCCAGTGGCTGGACAGAGTTCGGAGCCCTTATTAATGACTCACTCGTGGCTGTCGAAGGCAAGGATCATGAAGCATGTGGTTAGTTAATGACCTGGTGCCCAGTAATCATTAACTTCTCATCAGAAGGGCAGCCAGCCAGGCACCTACACATAATCCCTCAGAACACAAAGCTCAGACAACATCGCGTTACTCGCAGGAGAATCTGTTTTATTGAAACAATCCCCCTAAGGATGTGTCAGAAACAGATTCACACACATTTCTGGATCCAGGTTCTAGGCTCTGGCATGCTGGGTGCTCACTAGGTCCAGATGTCACTGGGTCACATGTCCGGATGCCATGTTCGATGTCACTGGGTCACATGTCCGATGCCACTGGGTCACACGCTCAATGTCACTGGGTCATGTGTCCAGGTGTCATTGGGTCACATGTCTGATGTCACTGAGTCATGTGTCCAGGTGTCATTGGGTCACATGTTTGATGCCACTGGGTCACATGTT
The DNA here is from genome assembly GCA_026770705.1 of Isurus oxyrinchus. Lineage (NCBI taxonomy): Eukaryota > Metazoa > Chordata > Chondrichthyes > Lamniformes > Lamnidae > Isurus > Isurus oxyrinchus. The sequence goes on along the minus strand of JANJGN010000029.1, from coordinate 8,356,095 downwards.
CAGCATCACTAGGTCGTGTCCAGATGTCATTGGGTCACATATTTGATGCCACTGGGTCACATGTCCGATGTCGCTGGGTCATGTGTCCAGGTGTCATTGGGTCACATGTTTGATGCCACTGGTTCACATGTTCAGCGTCACTGGGTCATGCCTCTAGATGCCATTGGTCCATGTGTCTAGATGTCATATGTTTGGTGTCACTGGGTCACGTGTCTGGGTTGTCATTCGGTCACATGTTTGGCATCACTGAGTCTCATGTCAAGGTGTCACTGGGTCATGTGATGGGCATCAATGGGTCACCTATTTGGTGTCACTGGATCATGCTTCTCTGGGTGCTGTTGATAGGGTTGTTTAGGTAAGTCCATTATATAACTGGTTTTGGAGATGCTGTGGGTGTGAATGGGAAGAAAGCAGAGTCAGGAGGGGTCTGGTTATTAATGATGACCATTGACCTGGATCCAGGTTTGTGCTGTAACTGATGTCTTAGCAGATGGAGAATGAGGAAGACAAGCTCGGAACTGAAAGCACTGGTGGTTTTCTTACCCTGGCAAATCCATACTATAGTAGCCATCACATATGGGGTAACTAGCAAGCATGAAAATTAACAAGGAGGGGAAAGGGGAGAAAGAGAGAGAGAGACAAAGAAGCACGAAAAGGTTAACTCACTCTGAACATGCAGCATGCAGCAGCTTAGACAGGAGTTTGTTCCTCAACATCCTCCCATCTCATTAATCCAGATTTCAAACAGAAAATTCCACATAACCTCAAACCATGTGGCAGCTCAGTTCCAGATTTCAACAGTATGGAAAGAAATGCACAACACAAAGGCCTGCAGATAGGGGGAGCATGCAGACCCAGAGAGAGGGCATGGTCCGCAGGGGAGGGGAGGGGTGGGGGTTGGAGGGGGGTGGTTGGGTGTGTGTCCCCAGGGGTAGGCTGTGGCCCCAAGGGGAGAGTGTGGCCCCACAGGGAGGGTTTGGACATACGGTGAAAGGTGTGGGCTGAGGGGAGTGAGTGAGAGTGCAGGGGGAAGGGGAGGTCATAGGGAAGGCTGAGGGACCTGGAGGAGTGTGTGGATCTGGCAGGGAGAGGATGTGGGTTCCTGGGAGAGGGTGTGAGCCCTGGGGATTTGTGTGGGCCCTTGGGAGGGTCTGACCCCGTTTTTGGGGGGGGGGGGGGGTGGTGTGGGGAAAGGTGTGGTCTGAGAGGAGTGAGAGTCCAGGGGGAGCATGAGGGCCCCAGGTTGGGAGGCTGGCGTGGTGGGACTTGGGGGAGGCCCACGGTCCATGGAGAAGCTTAGGGGAAGGGTACAAGTCCAGGGTTAAAGATCAGGCCTGGGGATTGGACTTCTGGGGCACAGATCTGAGAATCTGGGGAGGAGCAGGTGATACATCTCCATCATCTGTATCTTGCGATGACCAGGAAGGTTAAAGGTGAACTGGAGGAACCTTGGTCTTCTATTGTCTAGGGACTCCCTTATTTAAGGAGCAGAGTACAGGTTAAATGAGAAGGAGAAGGGGTCAGAGGTCAGGTGTAGATAAAGTCAGGATCGGGGGGCAAGCTCTCAGTCAATGCACAGGGATAGGGGTCTGTACCAGAGAGGATCAAGGGCAGGGGCAGGGTGGGTCAGGATCAGGGGTAGGGGCAGGATCAGGGTCTGGGTCAAGATGGAGGCAGGGTCAGGTGCAGGATGGGGTCAGGGTCAGGTGCAGGATGGGGTCACGGTCAAGTGCAGGGTCAGGGGCAGGATGAGGGCAGGCCCAAACACAACAGTGAGCTGCAAAATTAGCATAGGGCGATATAGGAGCTTGTAAATGATTAAATTAATCAATAAAACTAATGGTGTTTTCATTCAGAATAAGAATGAAATCCTTGCCCATAAACTACAAGGTATGGATTTGAACAGCAATGTTTTATGGTCCATCAAACATGGGAGGAGACAAAACTCTGCAATCAGCCGGAATTTGGCATAAACACAATTGTATTGGGAAACTGGAGCCATAACCTGCTTTGTCTTGTTTTCCCTCTCTGGCGCTGGTCATCCCACATTACGTTCCTATAACCCCGGGCAGTAGGTGAATGCCCAGGGTTTCCTTTACCTCATGAATGGAACAGCCAGAGGGGTACGGATGTATCTCTCAGCCCCGCCTCCTCACTCAGACTCCCCGAGATCCTGTTGCTTGTGTCGCGGGGGGGGGGGGCGGGGGGTTGTTGCGGTGGCAGCAGGAGACAGATGTAGAAACAGAGGAAGAGCCATTCCCCATCCCGACCCCCTCCAGCCCTCTGGGCGAAAACATTTCTCCTCAACCCCCTGCCCCCCCACCCCACCTCCCACTGGTTACTTTCAATCTATGCCCCCAATTTATTGACCCCTCAACTGAGGGCAACAGCTCCTTTCTTATCCACTCTCTCTCTCTCTCTAGACCCCTCATAGTTTCATACGCCTCAAATCTCCCCTCAGCCTCCTGTGTTCCAGAGGAAACAACCCCAGCCCATTCAATCTTTCCTCATTGCTGGAATTCTTAATTCCTGGCAACATCCTCGTAAATTCCTCTTAGGTCAAACCCTAAGACTAAATATAGCAAATCACTAAGTGCAATACAGGCATTGGGGTCGATGGGCTAGTTGCTTGATCTATATCATCCTTCTGTAGCAACCTGTCTTCCTCTAACACATAGAAATCTTGGTCTTCCGCACCCAACAATGGGGTTGCCAACACTTGTTGGATGTATTCCTGGAGGTTTAGTCACATGACCTCCTGCCCCCAAACTGCCTGCCCCCACACTTCAGCCGTTGGTCACCTGACTTGTCCACTTCCCCTGCGGTCAATGGGGGGCAAAATCCAGATTTCTGTTACCTATCTGGGCGATTTCTGATGTCAGCCAAGTAGCCAACTCCCGTATTTCAATAATTCTGGAACTCAAAAAATGAAAGTGTGCAAAGGGAATGCAAAAAAGGGGCAATTTTAAATGTCCTGCGATTTTTTTTTCCCTGCCAGTTGTGGCTTGTATCAGTGTCTTGGAGTTGGATCTTCAATTCCTGGAGGCTCCAGGGCAATCCTGGAGGGTTGGCAACTCAGAGCTCCTTCCAAGTGTTGATTAGTCTTGAATTTATTTGCCTTTCACCAGTTGTAGCTCCTTCCCTTGCACTGAAATGATGGTTTAACTTGGAACGGTGCTCAGCGTCAACCAACTCTATTGCGCCTTGATGTAAAACCCCTCTCATCCACCTGTGGCATTCCCAGACCTCTATATCCCACTCCCTCTGATACCAGGAAATGTTTTCCAGCTCCCCGGGGGCTTTTCCCTTGTAGCACTGTTGACCCAAAGCGAATGCGGCGCTCAAGGCGTGACCTGAGTCGTGCCCGAAACCATTGCGACAGGACAGCCAGGAGGAAACTGAACAATATTGCTCAGCTTTGCTTCGTCGGTTCTGCCTCCATGCATGGCTGTGCTCGCTGGGTGTTGGTGTCACTCTGCTTCCCCTCTCGATGTAGTTTTGCTCGTTAGGTTTTTTTTCAGTTTACGGCACTTATCGCTGTTGGTTTCCATGTGCCACCCACTTCCCTGGTCCTTCCTGCAGCTCCCTGGCTGCCTCATGGTGCCCGGCTGCTTCGCGTCACTGGCCCTTGTACTCCTGAGCCCTACTCGTGTGCGCACGTTCAACACTGTAGCAAACACGTGTCCATGTTCAGCTTCTCCCTTCCAACTGACCAGCGTGTTTATAAACCTGTCTGTCACCCACTTGCTCCATGAGATCTACCTGTCTCGCCATCATTCAACTCAACGTCAGAACGCTCAGCTCCCCCTACACGAGCTGACGTTATCAACTGCTCCCTTCCACCAAACACTGACCTCCCCCCCTCCCTTTCCGAACCACCATGATAACCCAAATGTTCCCGACTTTATAGCAGTGGTAGGAACAGAGGCTCTTCATTCTTTCACGGGATGTGAGTGTCGCTGGCGAGGCCAGCATTTGTTGCCCATCCCTAATTGCCCTTGAGCTGAGTGGCTTGCTCGGCCATTTCAGAGGGCAGTTAAGAGTCAACCACATTGCTGTGGGTCTGGAGTCACATGTAGGCCAAACCAGGTAAGGATGGAAGATTTCCTTCCCTAAAGGGGCATTAGTGAACCAGATGGGTTTTTACAACAACTGATGATAGTTTTACCCTCACTATTACTGAGACGAGCTGTTAATTGTAGATTTTATAAATTGCCGTGGTAGGATTTGAACCATGTTCCCAAAGCTTTAGTCTGGGACTCTGGACGATTAGCCCAATAATATTATGACAACATCACCGTCTCCCCCAAATATATAAAGGTGATAGTATGAGCCAATAATGTTGTTTAAAAAAAGCTATGGGATCCTTGACCTATATAAACAGCAGAGAAGAGCATGGAAGTTATGCCAAATCTTGGGGACAGTCTAGAAGCTAGGATTATTCTCATTAGAGTACAGAAGGTTAAGGGGGATTAAATAGAGATGTTCACAATTACGTTAAATTTTGATAGAGTAAATAAGGTGAAGCAGGTTCCAGTGGCAGAAGGGCCGGTAACCAAAGGACACAGATTTGAGATAATTGGCAAAAGAATCAGAGGAGGTGAGGGGATTTTTTAAAAAAACATTGTAAGCTTCTGTGATTTGTAAATACACTGCCCGAAAAGATGGCGGAATTGGATAAATAATTTGAAGAAGAGATTTTGCAAGGTTACAGGGAAAGAGCAGGATAGCTCTTGGAAGGGTTGGAACAGGCATGATGGGCCAAATGGCCTCCTTTTGTGCTGTGTAATGTAAACATCACCTAGCTATTCTTCACAAAGCCCTCTCTATCCTCTCCAATGCCTACCCACATCTAGTCTAGCCTCACCTTTCTCTATGTTGTCATTTCTAAAGCCCTCTGTTCAAAATGCCCTCAACATTGAACCAACTCACAACATCCTGTGAAGGCCCAGGCCAAAATCACCAATACTGCCCTCCGCTTAAGTGAACCCCTCCCACCAACTCTCCTTATCTTTCTCTGACCTCTCGGCAGCATTTTATATGGTAAATCATTAGTTGATTCTCCTCCATCACCTCTCCCCTGTTGTCCAGCTCTGGAGAATTACGCTTGTTTGCTTCCTTCTCTGTAGGCATATGTCTGTTGACATAGTAGGAAGACACACGTCCTCCTGGAGAGAGGCAAGTTTGAGTAGGATGGGGAGGGGGTGTGGGGGGTGGGGGGGGGTTGCTGGAGTGGGTTGGGGGATCTGGAGGGGACAGGGGTTGGCCTGCTCATGCGCCCAGGGGGCCAGTTACAGAAGGAGCCCCCATCCTCCCCCGCCGCTTCCACCAGCCCATACAGCAAAAGTTGCCAGGCTGGCCTCCTTTCTGGGAATTAATTGCCCACTTAAATGCCTCAATTGGCCCGCAAGATGGGCAGGCTGCCAGATGCCCACCCCACTGCTGGGTACGATTGTGGCAATGGAAGACTGCCCATTGGATTTAACGTGTCCTTCTCCCACACCATCGGCTGGGGAGCGTTAAACCCAGCCCTTTAATGCAGTACAGAGGGAATGCTGTAATATCGGAGGTGCAGTCTTTCAATTAAGGTCCTAAACCCTGGCCCCTCCCAGGCCAGATGCAAAAGATCCCATGATATTGTATGAAGAAGAGTGGAGGCATTCTCCCGATGTCCTGGCCAATATTTATCCCTCAACAAACATCACCAATCATTTATCGCATTCTTACATGGTAACAGTGACTGTACTGAGGAGTGTCCTGAAGCCATGAGGGACACTAAAGAAAGCAAGTTCGAAATCTTGTCTCAACAAAAACCCTGCTCACCAATTGTCCTCAACCTCGGTGACTGTTCCAATAACTCTCTGTGGTAGAGTCTAATCTTGACATTCAATAGCATTACCATCGCTGAATCCCTCACTATCAACATCCTGGGGGTTACCATTGACCAGATACTGAACTGGACTAGCCATTTAACACTGTGGCTACAAGAGCAGGTTAGAGGCTAGGAATCCTGTGGTGAGTAACTCACCCCCTGACTCCCCAAAGCCTGTCCACAAGGCACAAGTCAGGAGTGTGGTGGAATATTCTCCACTTGCCTGGAAGAGTGCAGCTCTAACAACACACAAGAAGCTCAACACCATACAGGACAAAGCAGCCTGTTTGATTGGCACCCCATCTGCAAACATTCACTACCTCCTTCACCGATGCACAGTGGCAGCAGTGTGTACCATCTATAAGATGCACTGCAGGAACTCAACAAGCCTCCTTAGACAGCACCTTCCAAATCCCTGACCTTGACCACCTAGAAGGACAATGGCAGCAGATGCATGGGAACACCATCACCACACACCATCCAGATTTGGAACTATATCACAGTCTCTTCACTGTTACTGGGGCAAAATGCTGTAACTCCCTATCTGTGGGTCTTCCTACACCACATGGACTGTGGCAGTTTAAGAAGGGTAGCTCACCATCACCGTCTCAGGGCAATTAGAGACGGGCATTAAATACTCACCTTGCCAATGATGCCCATATTCTGAGAATGAATTTTAAAAACCCTATCACCATCTGTCTAAAGGTAATTTCCACTTTTTGCGCTCATCCTAAACTCGTACTGTTTTAAATTTCAAAATGATTATGAGGGCAAGTGACCAACAACTTGGTCAAGATGTAGTTTTTAGGGGGCTTTTTAAAAGGAGTAAAGAGAGGGAGAAAGGGAGAGGGAGAGCAAGAGAGAGATTGAGGGAGAGGGAGAGAGAGAGAGAGAGAGAGAGAGACAGAGAGAGATTGAGAGAGGGAGAGAGAGACAGACAGAGAGATTGAGAGAGAGGGAGAGAGAGAGAGACAGACAGAGACAGAGAGAGAGGGAGAGAGAGAAAGAGACAGAGAGAGTGGGAGAGAGAGAAAGAGACAGAGAGAGGGACAGCTTTAGGGAGGGAGTTCCAGAGCTGAAGGTGAAGTGATGGAAAATGGAGGCAAGAATTAAGGGCGCACAGATATCCCAGAGGATTGTAGGACTGGAAGAGATTAGCAAGATAGGGAGGGAAGAGGCCATGGAGGGATTTGTATGCAAGAATGGGAATTTTAAAATCAGGGCATGTAATTCCGGTGACCAGGACAGAGGGTGAGTGGAAAATGCCTCAGGGATACCCGAAGGCAGTGTTTGCTTCTGGGGAAGGCTGGTGAAAACATGGGCACTTCAGTCATGAAAGGAGGCGAATGAGAAGAATTCCTGCAGGAATCTCTTCACCAGGAGTCAGGTATATGAGGAGGGGAGGCTGGGTTCAGATCATTTGGCATTCTATTTTTCCCAAAATTATTATAAAGCTGCTGTTGGTCTGTGGCATCCTGGACTGATGTATGGCGAGGATCCCCGGGCCCACAACAGCCATGATGCCGTTCTTGTGAGCGGAACGTGACATACGGCAGGCTGTATGCTGGCCGAGAGTGACAAATCTCCCTCAGTCCTGGAGCCAAAGTGGCATTGACAGGTGGAGTAAACCAGGAGTGATTCAGGTTCGGCCAGTTTGCACAGGACGCTGTCACTGTTGGGCGCAGAGGCTGAGCTAGAGAAGCGGGTGAGGAGCAGGGGGGTGCCTCTGTCCCAGCGTCGGGCAGTGCCCGGTATCGGAGGCTGAGGATCGGCTCCGAGCTGTGACCAGGGCCCCGTCCTCAAAGTCAACAGAGGCCCTGATGTCTAAATGCGGCAGAATCTAGAAGTTAGAAGCAGGGAATGTTGGAAATACTCAGGAGGTCAGGCAGCATCAGTGGAGAGAGGAAAACAGAGTTAACGTTTCAGGTCGGTGACCTTATATCCGCACGGGGCAAAGTTAGAGATATGACACATCTTAAGCAGGGGCAGGGGCAGGGGGGATGAACGAAAGAATTATTTGACAAAATGGATGACGGTGAAGGCAAAAGGGCGCTGGTGGTGGGACAAGTGGAGAAACAAAACATTTTTGATCTTTTGCCGTTTAATCTCTTCCACCTTTCACCCTGTCACTAACCTTCCCTTTCATTTTATCCTCCTCTCCCCGCTTTTCCCACCTCTCAACTTGCCTGAGGCCTATTTCGGCTCTTCGCTTTTCCCTAGTTCCGACGGGGGAGGGGGAGGGGGTGGGGATCGCGGACTCGAAACGTTAACTCTGTCTCTCTGTCGCCAGGACCTGCTGAGTATTTCCAGCACTTGCTGTTTTTAATTGGGGAACTCAGGGTTGGGGGGGTGCTGACGTGTGTGGATTGGCGCAGGCTTGCAGTTGGCGTGGGTCTCGTGTGCTCCCATCGAGCTCCTTCAGGGAGATTTCTTCGACCCTCTCTGTGTTGTCCCGCTATCTGTGCTGTGCTGAGTGCTCCACCCCGCACCCACACCCCCCCCGCACCCACATCCCACACACACACACGCGCACGTGGCCGTCTTGCAGTCCAGTCCGCCGGAGCGACTGGAACACGAGTGACTGAAGACTTGCATTTATATAGCACCTTTCATGACCGCAGCGTTTATTTGCAGCCAAGTGATGCACCCTTGAAATGCAGTCGTTGATTGGATGTCGGAATCGCAGCCGCCAATTGATGCACAGCAAGCTCCCCACAAACAGCAGTGACGAAACGGTCCATCTTTGTCACTTGGGAGGTAAATAGCAGCCGGGAGAGCCTGGATCTCCTGTGAACTAATGAGCACTCCCTCAGCAGCAGAAGGAGTGCTGCCCTAGAATTTATACTCCAGGGCAGGATTTGAACCCAGCTACTTTATGGCTCAGAGGCAAGAGTGCCTAGCAGCACTTGTAAAACAGTGCTGAGCTCCAGCAATCGCACAAGACAAAAGACCAGCTCCATTTCATCACAGTTAGAAAGAACATTCTTCATTTCTGGTCAGACAGACTGCAGGGGGAGGGAGAGCTGCCCAAGAGTTGGTTGGGGGGGGCGGGAAACTTCCACAGTTTGGAAGACCTGAGCTTAGGGTTGATGGTGGTGTGCCAAATTCAACACAGCGGGGGAGGAAGAGCATATTAAATGGAATATTTGCAGCCAAAGAACTCGATTGTTTGTAAAACAGACAAGTAAATACGGGAGAGTATGAAGTGTTTGCCATTTTTCATAGCCTGTCGCCACCATCTAGTGGGCAATGTCAAGTATTGCAGTGCAGTGCCTCAGGAGAGTCGGCATATCTGACCTCAATACATTGCTCACGACCTGAGGACCCAGCATGAGTCAAACTACAGCATACTTTCGAAATGAGGACAGAGGGCTTCCTCGCGTAGTTTTGTGAGGTTGCTTAAAAAGTTCAACGCAATTGGCAAATGACACTGTGTAGGTCCGGTCACAAATGAAACATGTCCTTCAGCACCCGATTTCTGCCAATCGCTGCAATGGTGCCAGGGAGTTGGGTTTTAAAGTCCTGTTGCAGCAAACTGCTCTGTTGTTTAACCATGGTCATATGTAGTGTTGAATTATCCCGTCACACTGCCACACTGCTCCACTCATCTACATGGTGCATTACAGGAACTCAGCAAAGATCCTTCGACAGCACCTTCCAAACCCATGACCTCTACCATCTAGAAGGACAAGGGCAGCAGACACATGGGAACACCACCACCTGGAAGTTCCCCTCCAAGCCAGTCGCCATCCTGACTTGTAACTAAATCGCCGTTCCTTCACTGTCGCTGAGTGAAAATCCTGGAACTCCTTTCCTAGCAGCACTGTGGGTGTAGCTCCACCACATGGACTGCAGTGGTTCAAGAAGGCAGCTCACCAACACATTCTCAAGGGTAATTAGGGATGGGCAATAAATGCTGGCCCAGCCAGCAACGCCTACATCCCGTGAAAGAATGTAAAAGACTGGCAGACCACAATGACACGCCAAGCCAATGTAACACTGCACTACCCTGACAGCACAAGATGTCTGATGTCAAACTAGCCCATTGCATTCCAAATATTTCACGCCTTTATAACACACCCTTCTGTTACTTTACCAGTATGGTGATGTCAATGGGATAGGTTAGAAGGAGCATCTCAAGGGAAGAGAATAAGGTGATTGGATTGGTTTAGGGAGGGAGTTCCAGAGCTTAGGGACTAGATGAGGAAAAGCTGTTCAAACAGAGACACAGAAGAGGGAAATAAAGTGGCTGCACTTCAGTGAAATGTTCACTGCAAACTCGTTTCTAAAAATTATTTCATGGGATGTGGGTGTCACTAGCAAGGCCAGCATTTGTTGCCCATCCCTAATTGCCCTTGAACTGAGTGGCTTGCCAGGCCATTTCAGAGGGCAGTTAAGAGTCAACCACATTGCTGTGAGTCTGGAGTCACACGTAGGCCAGACCAGATAAGGACAGCAGATTTCCTTCCCTAAAGGACCTTGGTGAACCTGATGGTATTTTACAACAATCATGGTCATCATCAGACTTCTAATTCCAGATTTTTATTAAACTCAAAATTCCACCATCTGCTGTGGTGCGATTTGAACCCAGGCCCCCAGAGCATTACCCTGGGTCTCTAGGTTACCAGTACAAGTGACGATATCTCTATGCCACCGCCTTATAGCGAGAAGGAACAGGTGAATATTGCAGGTGGTGCTATATAGGCTGGTAGAGGCTATGGTGGTACGCAGGCTGGGGGTGGCATACACGAGGTGTACCTTTGACCACTGACCACAGGACTTCCTCACTGGAGTCACCAGTCAAGGGACCAGCGGTAGGCCAGGTCACCTAGCAACCAGCTGTGAAGTGCCCCGGCTCCTTGATATACTGTTGGATGTTGGCACACACTGAAGGCCTGAGGTCCAACACCACCGGCATATTAATCGAGCTGAAGTATTTCTCATTAACTTACAAATAACGAGCGCAGGGTTGGACCTGGTGCCTGATACAAGCGCAGAGTGTATCACGCTATATACACACTCCCCGCCCCCAACACGAAAACCAAGCGATCTGCACAGGTAGTGGAAAAAAAACCCCCATGCGGGTGTTGTAAGGGGACCTTGTGTGTCATGAAGGAGGGCCTTGCGTGTTAGAGTGGCCTCCGCTCCAGTGCTGACGTGTCCGTTGGCTGAAGTGCCCAAAGGGTTTGGTACGTCGTTGGGACCAAACGGATGTGGTAAATGTGGTGGCCAGGCTGGGCGACACAGAGGCTTTCATAGAAACCAGGAGCAGGAGTAGGCCATTCGGCCCTTTCCCAGCCACAGGAGGAGGGGCGGTACCCGTGTTAGGCCCCCCCCCGCTGTAGCTCAAGCTCCGGCAGACAGCGCAATACCATCGGAAGTGGGAGGCGGCATGTTAGGAATGTCGAAATAAATGTGCCTGGGCTGGGGAAGGGAGTTTCTTGGCCAACTACCTGGTGGCCCAGAGTGGAATCCCATCTTCCTTCCTGCCCACTCCCCTGGTGTGAACCCTTCCCATCCAAGGATGAGGACTGGCAGGTTTGACTGGGGATCGGTGAGAGAGGCGGGTAGCAGCTGAAAGTGGGGTTCAGGAGACCTGGGCAGAAGGAGACCCATAGCTCAGACACGCAGCGGCAGACACCAGGTACAACCAACGCAAGAGCAGAAATGTGGGAAAAACTGATAAGAAAGGGCAGCAAGAAAGAGAGAAAGAAACCAGCCCTGGACATTCATCAATGAACAGCACAAGAGACCAAAAAGTGCCCAATTTAAGCAGGCGGACAAAGGGGCTTTTTAAATTCTTTCATGGGGATGTGGGCATCTCTGGCTAGGCCAGCATTTGTTGCCCATTCCTAATTTCCCCTGAGAAGGTGGTGGTGAGCCGCTGCGGTCCATCCGGTAAAGGGTCAGACGGGGCCAGGAACACAGGAGGCGGGGTGGGGGGAGGTGGGGGGGAGGTTGGCAGTGGGGGGGGATTCCCTCCCGAGGACTGAGCTCAGACACAGGCCGGTGTGCACACTGAGCCGGGGCTTCAGAAGGAAGCTCGAGGCTGGGCCCACGGTGGAGTTAGGGGCCTGGCACTGAGGCCTCTTGGTAGGCTGGCGCGATCTCGCCCATACCCCCCCCACTGTGCACGTCCTGTGCGGGGTCGGCTCTGAATTGCCAGAACGCTGGCCAAGAGCCCGGTGTTGTCCCCACCCCCATCCCATAGCAGAATGAAGTTTCCCAGGCCTGAAGGTGACAGGGCCCATGATCAGTTGGGTGAGGGGGGGGGGGGCGTTGTTGGTGGGGAGGGTGGGGGAGGAGCTGACTAGCGAACATCGAACCTCTGGTGACACTCTGTACTCCCGGAGTTCTCGTTTGATTTCTACCTGAGAAGAGCCAGCTGTTTCTTCAACTTTCCGGGGGGTGCAGCCTTTGGTCGCCCCCTTCATTAATGAGGCTTTATCCCCTCGTCCAATAACCCGCTTTCTATCTTTCACAATCCAACAAATATCCTTCAGCAGCCAATGAAATCCCCCGCCATATTGTCTCAACCAATTAAATCATCGCTGATCTGCATCCCCCCTGTCCAGGAACCAATAAAATCCCTCGACCTGTTCCTCCAATCGAGCAGACAGTAAAGTGGAACCATCTCTCAAGTGGCCAATGAAACCCCTCAACTTTCCTATAGCCTGATCCCAATCAAACTCTCCCTTTATCCAGTACTCAGTGACTCTCTGATCTTCCCTCCCCTTGTCTTCCCTTTCTGCCCTGGATCTCCTTCCCACCTCTAACTCTCTATCCTTCCTGACCTCCTTCACCAACCCCCCCCCCCCCCATCCACCCCCTCGGCCTCCGTCCCACACCATCCACCCAACCCCTCCCCCCACCCCAGCCATCCTCCTCCCTTTCCCTCTCCCTGTCCTCCCTCCCCTCCCTTCTCCCTCCTCCTTTGCCACGCCCCCCACCACCCTGCCCATCTGCCCCCTGCCCTCACTGGCCAGGAAATCACGTACTTGATGTTCTCCAGCCGGCTGGAGTCTGGCTTCAGGGAGCTGTTGCTTCGTACCATCTTGTGCAGGGTGATCATCAGAAACACCAGGTTCATCTGCCAGGGAGGAGGAGAACAGAGAGTGTCACACGGGAAAACCCTTCATAGGCAGAGTAGTGAGGTAACAGAGCAGGACGATCAATGTCTTTGACATTTTACTGGGACCACACACACAGACACACAGACACAGACACATACACAGACACGCACTGCAAAAAAACCCCCAGGACACCTCAGCCCAGAGCGACAGAAACAAAAAAAAACTTGCGGGACCCTGAATCAAACTTTGCTCTATTCAGTGAACAAGATAGCAACTTTAAATCAAAATAAAAATCACCTCACCAAATCTTTCACACTTCACTCTTGGCTTCCTCGTTAACCCTCTCGCCTCCGGGTCAGGAGGCTGCGGGTTCAAACCCCACTCTGCGGAGCCTTGAGCATTAAACCGAGGCTGACACTCACAGTGGAGTGCTGAGGGAGTGCTGCACGGTCAGAGGTGCTGTCTCTTGGATGGGCTGCTGAATCCACAGGACCTGCCTGCCTATTCAGGTGAATGAGAAACATCCCATGGCTCTATCTGAAGCAGAACAGGTCAATATTCCTCACTTCACCAAGAACAGGTGGATGAGGGCTTCGCTGGCTGGGCCAGCAGTTATTGCCCATCCCTAATTGCCCTTGAGAAGGTGGTGATGAGCTGCCTTCTTGAACCACTGCAGTCCATGTGGTGTAGGTACACCTACAGTGCTGTTAGGGAGGGAGTTCCAGCATTTTGACCCAGTGACAGTGAAGGAATGGCGATATATTTCCAAGTCAGGATGGTGGGTGACTTGGAGGGGAAGTTCCAGCTGGTGGTGTTCCCATTTATGTGCTGCCCTTGTCCTTCTAGGTGGTAGAGGTCACAGGTTTGGAAGGTGCTGTTGAAGGAGCCTTGGTGAGTTCCTACGTTGCATCTTGTAGAAGGTACACACTGCTGCTACTGTGTCGGTGATGGAAGGAGTGAATGTTTAAGATGGTGGATAGGGTGTCAGTCAAGAAATATTCAGAAAAGCACTCAGACGTACACACACACACACCCCTCCTCACTCACACATGCACTCTCACACATACACACTCTCTCTCACTTACATATACACACACACACACTCCAAGAAATCCTCCTCCACAGTATTATTGCTAGTTTGGTTTGTCCAATCGATATGTACATTAAAGTCACCCATGATTACAGTTGTACCCTTATTGCATGTATCCCTAATTTCCTCTTTAATGCCTTCCGTTACATCTCTGTTACTGTTTGGGGGCCAATAGACAATCCCCACCAATGTTTTCTGCCCCTTGGTGTTTCTTACATCCTTTCAAACAGATTCCACAAAATGATTTTCCAAGACAATATCCTTCCTCACTATTGCATTGATTTCCTCCTTTACTAACAATGCTACCGCACTTCCTTTCCCTTTTTGTCTGTCCTTCCTAAATATTGAATATCCCCCCAGATGTTCAGTTCCCATCCTTGATCACCCTGCAGCCATGTCTCCGTAATTACATCTATATCATAGTTGTTTATATCTAATTGTGCTGTTAATTCATTTACCTTATTGTGAATGCTCCATGCATTAAGATACAATGCCTTTAGACTTGTCTTTTTAACCTTGTTAGTCATCTCAGCTTTATTTTTCACTATGAGCCCATTTGTTTTCCTCCCTTGTTTTTTTCTGCCTCCCACTTTTGCTTCTTACTTTTCTGTCTTTTGTTTCTATCCTTGTTTCTCCCTCCTCTGTCTCCCTGCTCAGGTTTCCATCCCCCTCCCATTCTAGTTTAAACCCTCCCTGACCGCACTAGCAAACACCTGCCCCGAGGACATCAGTCCCGATCCTGCCCAGGTGTAACCTGTCCTGTTTGTACAAGTCCTACCTTCTCCAGAAATGGTCCCAGTGTCCCAGGAATCTGAATCCCTCCCCCCTACACCATTTCTTCAGCCGCGTATTCATCTGATATATCCTGTTATTTCCACTCTCGCGAGCACATGGTACTGGTAGTAATCCTGAGATTACCTTTGAGATCCTGCTTTTTAATTTATGTCCTAACTCCCTATATTCAGCTTGTAGGACCTCATCCCTTTTTTTAACCTATGTCTTTCCCTATACACACACACATACTCTCTCTCACTCTCTTTCTCACACATACAATATCTCTCTCTCACACGCACGCAAAACACACACACAAACATTCTCATACACACGCACACACAGGCACACACACTCTCATACACACACACAAACACACACACACAAACACACACTCATTCACACATACGCAAACACAAGCAAACACAAACACATAAACACACACATAAGCAAACACTCTCATAGACACACATTCTCTCTCATATACACACACACACATGCCACAAGGTAGCGTAATTTGCACGTACCATAATAACAAAGGACACGGGTCCAATGAAACTCCAGATAAAGTAGTTGTCCACTCGAAGCCAACATCTGTGTGTACGGGGAAGGGAGAGAGTGGGGGGAGGGAGGTGGAAAATAGGGAAGTTGAGGTAAACAAATAAAACAAGGCAAGGTAAATAAATGGATGTTGGGAAGAAAAAAGTCAGTGGGGATGATAAATGGAGGAAGAGAGCAGAGAGAAAGCATTAGCTCAGTGTGTTAGACGGAGTGAAACAACGTTGTTGATAAATGTACTGCAGTCAGCTTCATTCACTGCCCTAGCACTGATGATAGATATCCTGCCTTAAATATCAACTCTGACAGGGCACAGAGCCATTTATCAATGAAACAGAACATGAAGCTCAACATTGTTTGCAATGGGCTTTTCCGGGAGTTGGGGTTGTTGGGGAGGGGAGGGGAGGGAGAGGGCCATTTTCAGCATTAGGTTTTACTCAGTTCAGAAGGCCGATGAATCTATTACTTAAAGCAGCCCCTTCCAGATGGGAATCACTTTTTTCCCAAAAATATGCCTTATTCAAAAAAATTGTCAAAGTGCTATCCAAAACATTTTGAATTGAATGTTACAGGAAGCGTAATAGAATTCAACTTTTCTCCCCATGGCATGTTGTACCCTGAGGTGCCTCAATACAATTGCAATAACTTTGATATTCACAATGTGCATTCCATGTCCAGCATGCAACCTGAAGGGTTCTATATAATCTCCAGCCCCTTGGTGTACTGCGGGTGGAGGCTTTAGACTGTGACCTTTCCCCATTGCGCCTCTGTGGTGGGCTGCCCCAAAGCTTCAGAGCGTCCCTAAGCACATAGTCCTGCATCTTGGAATGTGCCAGTCTGCCACGCTCGCTCGCTGGGCATGCAGCTTTTTTGCACTGGAAGACCAGCCAGTTTCGGACGGACCAAAGAGCGTCTTCCATCGAGCTGATGGTCCTTCAGCCGCGATTGATGTTTGTTGGGGTACACGTCGCTGACCGGCCTGTACAAATTCTCCTGTCCAAAAGCAGGCCTTGTCCTCTAGTTGGGGGGATGGTAATAGGATGAAATATGTAAGCAGGTCCATCTGTGCCCACCCACCTTTCACTGAGAGGGTAGAGGAATCTCTACCAGTGGTGAGCAGATGTCAATTCTGTTGCAAGATGCCAGTCAAGTAGGAAGCGTTCACTGGAAGAAAGTTTCTTGTGCGGCTGTATGGGCATCAGTCTTGGCAGCCGAATAAGGTTAGAGGATCAAGCCCTCCAAGACTTGTGCACCAATGCAGGCTGGCACTGAGCACCACATTGATGGAGGTATCGCCTTTTGGGTAAGACCTTAAATTGCCTCTGTGGTGGTTGCAAAAATATCCCACACCACTATTGAAAGGAGGGCAGGGGAGTTGGACTAGTGTCATGAACAATATTTATAAATCCAGCCACCAAAAATGGGTTATGCCATTGCTGTTTTTAGGAGTTTGCTGTGTGCAGATTGGCTGTTGCATTTCCTACTTTACAACAGTGACTACACTTCAGTGGACGTAAACTGCTTTGCGAGGTCCTGAGCGCCACAGACAAATCCATGTGTTTTCTTACTCTCTATGATCAGTCTGTTTTGCATGTGAGGGGTGGGTGTGTGTATTTTCTTGCCCTTAGAGTGCTTGTCCTAATTTAAATTATTCTAGCAGCAAGCTTTTGTGAGTTTTAAAATAAGACGGTTATTTATTATCCCATTTATTTATTATTCATGAGTTATTTGTTATTGGCCCGGAAGTTTAAAAATGCAATGTCTCACTCACTCGACTTATCCATACTATCACTCACACAAAGATTAGATCCCAATGAGGAAGAAAAACAAACAATAGCCCATAACTTCCAATTTCTGGACCGTCATACTTGGGGTGGGGTGGGGTACTCCAAGATGCGCTGGGGGACCCCTTCTCCCCAGTAGTCCCCAGGTAAGGATTTCATGGCAATTGCCCGAGTGGTTCAAACATCCAATGGGCAATTACCCTATACTGGGAACGATCCGATACTCCGAATGAAATCACGGGCTTTGGATGGTTCTGACTGTATCGCAGGAATAGTTAGAAGAATTAAAACCCCTTCTAACTCCTGGTTAGTTATAGTATTGACCCTCTCTGAACGCCCATGGGACCCCCAGACTACAC
Organism: Isurus oxyrinchus; assembly: GCA_026770705.1. Lineage (NCBI taxonomy): Eukaryota > Metazoa > Chordata > Chondrichthyes > Lamniformes > Lamnidae > Isurus > Isurus oxyrinchus. Next base: position 8,338,588 of record JANJGN010000029.1, on the reverse strand, counting down.
TCCTAACCCACCTCCAACCTCACCCCATCCCAGTGGCTAACCCCCACCCCCTCACTGGACCACCTGACTATCCCTTCCATACCCAGACTGCCCTCCTGCCTCCCCAAGGAACCCCTGACTAACCCCCACGCCCACCCCCCACCAAATATATCCTGAGACTTCCACAGGATCTCCAGGCTACACTTCCAACTCCCTACAGGACCCTCTGACTACCCTCCCTATCTCTGAGTCCACCCCTATCCCCTGACAAACCCCCCCCCGATCTCCCATGGGACACCCTGAGTACTCTCCCCACCCCCTGACAACCCACCCATCCCAAAGACTACCCTCCCTTCCCCTGACACCCCTCCCTACCCACTCCTGACTACCCCAGCTACCCCCCCATGAAACCCCTCGACTACCCTCATCAACCACACTCCCCACTGATCACCCAACACCCCACCCCCACTGACCAAGAGACCCCCCACCCGCCATTGACCATCAAAAATCCCCACTACTGACAACACAAGCCCCCCAACTCAACTGCCCCTCCCCCCCCAGCCCGACCCCCTGACTACCCCCTGCCCTCCCTCCTATTCACTTACCTTACTCACTTACTTTCTCCCGGACCTTTAAACCTATCTACTGCACGGCAGCTAGTGATGTAAAAAAGAGGGCATGTCTTCCTTACTCTAGACTCTCCCAAACCCGACTGAAGACCTTAAGAACCTGCTGCACTGCATCTTTCTCACCTGGCCCGAGTCAGAAGATTGGGAAAGAAAGGTACGGCTACCGTTCAGCTTAGGTCACTAGGAGGTTATGACCAATATGATTATAAAATATAACTGTTGCAGTCTCTCTTACATGACAGGCCTGTAGTTCCTTAGATGAGTTGACACTTTTAATTGAAGCAAAGGTCTTGGAAGTAGAGGATTCTCAGTAAGCTGTGAGACTTCTTGTAGTTGAATTTCCAGGAAGTTGATTCTCAGGTGAACTTGAAGTTAGAACAGCTTGCGGGGAGTCCTTCTCCCACTTTCAAGTTTTAGTTGTTTATTACCTTGGCTGCATATTTGACTTGCAGCTTCTTTGATGGCTGTCTGATGGAATTGCCCAGAACAGCTTCTTGCCATTTTAAAAACAGGCCACAAACATGGCTGCCTCACCATGTGACCTGTCACAAGTCCAAAGTCCTTTTTCAAATAAGGCGGGCGGCCAGGCTGGTTATACATTGTGTGTGATGACTTTCACACTTTAAGAGTTCGAGACAGCTGGTGTCTTTATATCTGAATAACCCTGTAGTTGCCTAGGCCACCACACTTCCCCCCTTTTGTCCTACATAGGGATGCCCAGCGACCGGTTGCTTATTACAGTATTCGCTTAGATCCTGTTGTGCGCAGTTATCCCTCCTGTATTCGATCTGTTGTGGCAGCCTACCTCGCTGTCACCGCCGCCCAGTCCCTTACCCTAGGTACCCTGTTCTACATGTTCCCCACGCAGTCGCGGCTCTCCTTAACCGTTCGGCTACCCAACATCTTACCGCTGCCCATGTCATCTGCTATGAGACAGCCCTTTTAGGGGATCCCTCATTGAGTATTGTATGATGCATCACTCTCAACCCTGCTACCCTGTTACCCATGGAGGAAGACAGCTAGCCTCAAGACTGCTCCACTATTGTCCAGTGCTCCACTCTACCTCATCCAGATCTGCAGGATCATCCTCTGTTAAATCCCAACCTCATTCTTTTTGTCGATGGCTCCTTGACTCGATCACCAAGCGGCAATTTACTTACTGGCAATGCTATTTGTGACTCTTACTCTGTTATTGAAGCATCACGTTTGGTGGTGGAATTTTGGACATTGTGATTTATCCGATAAACTCAAGACTGTGCTACTCCGGCTTCTGACCGACTGCTGTGTTTCTGCCGCGTTAGCCATCCACCCGCCCCTGCCACACTGGCTTTGGGATCTTCACTGCACGGTGCACTACTCTTGTCTGCCTGGATCATCAGTATGGCCGTGAGGTAACAGGCTATCTGGGTGAGTGCTATGTTCTTTCTATATCTTCCCTTTGCGTTGGATCTGAAGGAGTTGCTGGCTCTGTGTCCCTACCTCCAGCTGCCCAATCACTTTTTCATGCCCAGGATGTTGCGCCTCATGTTATCCTCTGTGTCTCCATTGGGTATCAGGCCAGGGACCTTGGTCCTATGATGTACCGCCTTCAGTGCACAGATCCCCAATCATCTGTGGAATTGATGGACGATTACCTGAATATCAATGATCAGGCTATCCAATTTTTTCCCTCTATGCCCCTTGAGTATCCTGCCTATTTTCAGCCCCATGCTCTAGGCAGTGTAACCACTGGTTCCCTTGATGTTAACTATCCCGGATACCTTGTGGGCAAAGGGTCCTAATGATGTCGGTTGGGTATTATCAGCAGAACCTTTCTGGGTGCGTTTGGATCCCTCTAAACCCCTCCCTCGGAAAGCTCAATACCCTCTTAATCCCAAAGCGATGGAAGGCATAAAGCCTGTCCTTCAAGACCTTTTAAACTCCAGTGTTATTGTTCCCACTGTTAGCCCCTGCAACATTCCTGTACTCCCTGTGCGGAAGCCAGGCAAGCATACCTGCGTTTTGTCCAGGACTTGCGGGCGGTAAACGCTTGCATGATCCCAGCCTATCCACTAGTAGCCAACCTGGCTACCATACTTACCTGTGTTCCCCTTAACTCCTAACTCCACTTATTATACTGTTGTTGACCTCTGTGGAGCCTTTTTCTCCATACCCATACACCCTGACGCTCAGTTTCTCTTTGCCTTCACCTTTTATGGTGCTCAGTATACATGGACCCCGGTTGCCCCAGGGGTATACGGAAAGCCTGACCATTTTCTCCCATGCCCTGCAGGCTGATCTCGCCGATGTCTCCTTCCCCGTACTCTCCTCCAGTATGTCGATGACTTGCTTCTGTGCTCTCCATCTGAGCAGACTTGTCTCGCCGACACCCTCACCCTTTTGAAAGCCTTAGTCCTCTCATGAAAAGTTAAGAGTTTTGCTGATCCCATGTTGAATATTTGGGTCATGTTCTCGACGGCCCCGCACGACTCCTATCCAAACATCGTGTTGACAGCATAATCTCCCTTCCCCTTCCCTGAGCTAAAAAGGATCTGACTCATTTTCTTGGCATGACGGGGTATTGTCTGCAGTGGATCCCTAATTATGCGGAACTCACTAGGCCCCTACAGGATCTTGCCCTCCCTTCAGCCCCTGAGGACCTCGTTTGGGAGTCGGACGCCCAAGCCGCTTTTACGGCCCTCAAGACAGCCCTTATTTCTGCCCCCGCCCTGGGCCTTCCAGATTATACTAAACCTTTTTGCCTTTATGTTCACGAATGTTGTGGCTTTTCACAGGGGGTGCTTACCCAGTCCCATGGGGATGCTCAGCGACCGGTTGCTTATTATAGTACTCGCTTAGATCCTGTTGCGCGCGGTTATCCCTCCTGTATTCGATCTGTTGTGGCAGCCTACCTCGCTGCCGTCACCGCCCAGTCCCTTACCCTTAGGTACCCTGTTGTCCTGCATGTTCCCCACGCAGTCGCAGCTCTCCTTAACCGTTTGGCTACCCAACATCTTACCGCTGCCTGTGTCATCTGCTATGAGACAGCCCTTTTAAGGGATCCCTCATTGACTATTGTATGATGCACCACTCTCAACCCCGCCACCCTGTTACCCACGGAAGAAGACGGTGAGCCTCAAGATTGCTCCACTATTGTCCCGCACTCCAACCTACCTCATCCAGATCTGCAGGATCATCCTCTGTTAAATCCTGACCTCATTCTTTTTGTCGATGGCTCCTCGACTTGATCACCAAGTGGTGATTTACTTAACCGGCTATGATATGTGTGACTCTTACTCTGTTACTGAAGCATCACGCCTCCCGCCATCCTGCTCTGCCCAAGCCGCTGAACTTTTTGCCCTTATATGAGCCGCTTATTTGCTGCTAAACAATCGGCCAATATCTATACTGACTCTCGATATGCTTTCGGCGTGACACATGACTTTGGACAGCAGGATCCCCCTCCGCCAAGGGCAGCTCATCACTAATCTTTTAATGGCTGTCCAGCTCCTCTCCTCCCTTGCTGTTATTAAATACTCTACCCATACACAGGGCAATGGTTTTGTCTCTCAAGGTAATGATAGGCCCCGGCTGGTCTCACGGGGTCTGTGGTTCCCCTTGGTTATCAGGCTGCAACCCCTTCTCCTGTATCTAGTCTAACTGATCTTGTTCACTTGCAGTCACAGGCATCTACCCGTGAACAAAACAGTTGGACTTGTGCGCACAATGCTCTGACTGCCTCTGGATTTCTTCTGATAGCCGTGCTGTTGCCCTGCTTCACTCCTGCCCTGGATTGCCCGCATGTTACATTCATTTTCCCATGCGGTCAAAAGGGAGATGAACAGAATGGCACAGCAGATGTGGTTTGTGCCTGGGTTTTTCGCTATGGCAGCTAAAATAGCTTCACAATGTCTGCTTTGTCAACGACATAACCCAGGCATGACGCCCACAGTGGCTGCTGGTACGGGACCCCAGCCATGGGGCCTGTTTGTACACCTACAAATGGACTTTATACAAATGCCTATATGTATGGGATATAATTATGTTTTAGTTCTAGTGTGTTGTTCTCGCGATGGATGGAGGTGTAACCCACCCAACGAAATGATGCTGTTATTGTTGTAAAATTGTTGTTGCATGAATACATACCCAGATTGGGATACCAGAGATTTTATCGAGTGATAATGGGCCTCATTTTATCGCTAAAGTGATAAAGGAACCGCTGAAGGCCTTACAATGCAACCATCACCTTTCCTGCCCATACCAACCCCGGTCTACTGGGGTGGTGGAAAGACAAAAAAGCTCAGAAAAAGCCCACCATTGAAGACTGCCATCAATACCAGCCCGGAGACCTAGTTAAGACCTTCAGGAGAAAGAACTGTTTGGAACCTCGATGGGAAGGACCTTTCCAAGTCCTGCTCACCACCCATATGGCCGTGAAAGTTGAAGGATGACCTTTGTGGATCCACGCATCGCACATCAAGTGGACGCTGATCTCGGACGGAAGTGCTTGTGCAGGAACTTTAACTGAGCCGTCAGAATGTTGACTCTGATTTGGATCCTGTCCTGCGTGGTCCTTGCAGGGGCATGGACTACCAATTCTGTGGTTCAACGAATGCAGGCTGTAGCCTCGCAAGTTAATCGAACTAAATCAAAAACAGAATTACCTGGAAAAACTCAGCAGGTCTGGCAGCATCGGCGGAGAAGAAAAGAGTTGACATTTCGAGTCCTCATGACCCTTCGACAGAACTTGAGTTCGAGTCCAAGAAAGAGTTGAAATATAAGCTGGTTTAAGGTGTGTGTGTGGGGGGCGGAGAGAGAGAGGTGGGGGGAGTGGTGTGGTTGTATGGACAAACAAGCAGTGATAGAAGCAGATCATCAAAAGATGTCAACGACAATAGTACAATAGAACACATAGGTGTTAAAGTTAAAGTTGGTGATATTATCTAAACGAATGTGCTAATTAAGAATGGATGGTAGGGCACTCAAGGTATAGCTCTAGTGGGGGTGTTTTTTTTTATATAATGGAAATAGGTGGGAAAAGGAAAATCTTTATAATTTATTGGGAAAAAATGGAAGGGGGAAACAGAAAGGGGGTGGGGATGGGGGAGGGAGCTCACGACCTAAAGTTGTTGAATTCAATATTCAGTCCGGAAGGCTGTAAAGTGCCTAGTTGGAAGATGAGGAGTTGTTCCTCCAGTTTGCGTTGGGCTTCACTGGAACAATGCAGCAAGCCAAGGACAGACATGTGGGCAAGAGAGCAGGGTGGAGTGTTAAAATGGCAAGCGACAGGGAGGTTTGGGTCATTGTTGCGGACAGACCGCAGGTGTTCTGCAAAGCGGTCGCTCAGTTTACGTTTGGTCTCTCCAATGTAGAGGAGACCACATTGGGAGCAACGAATGCAGTAGACTAATTTGGGGGAAATGCAAGTGAAATGCTGCTTCACTTGAAAGGAGTGTTTGGGTCCTTGGACGGTGAGGAGAGAGGAAGTGAAGGGGCAGGCGTTGCATCTTTTGCGTGGGCATGGGGTGGTGCCATAGGAGGGGGTTGAGGAGTAGGGGGTGATGGAGGAGTGGACCAGGGTGTCCCGGAGGGAGCGATCCCTACGGAATGCCGATAAGGGGGGTGAAGGGAAGATGTGTTTGGTGGTGGCATCATGCTGTAGTTGGTGGAAATGGCGGAGGATGATCCTTTGAATGCGGAGGCTGGTGGGGTGATAAGTGAGGACAAGGGGGACCCTATCATGTTACTGGGAGGGAGGAGAAGGCGTGAGGGCGGATGCGCGGGAGATGGGCCAGACACGGTTGAGGGCCCTGTCAACGACCGTCGGTGGAAAACCTCGGTTAAGGAAGAAGGAGGACATGTCAGAGGAACTGTTTTTGAAGGTAGCATCATCGGAACAGATGCGACGGAGGCGAAGGAACTGAGAGAATGAGATGGAGTCCTTACAGGAAGCGGGGTGTGAGGAGCTGTAGTCGAGATAGCTGTGGGAGTCGGTGGGTTTGTAATGGATATTGGTGGACAGTCTATCACCAGAGATTGAGACAGAGAGGTCAAGGAAGGGAAGGGAAGTGTTAGAGATGGACCACGTGAAAATGATGGAGGGGTGGAATTTGGAAGCAAAATTAATAAATTTTTCCAAGTCCCGATGAGAGCATGAAGCGGCACCGAAGTGATCATCGATGTACCGGAGAAAGAGTTGTGGAAGGGGGTCGGAGTAGGACTGCAACAAGGAATGTTCCACATACCCCATAAAGAGACAGGCATAGCTGGGGCCCATGCAGGTACCCATAGCCACACCTTTTATTTGGAGGAAGTGAGAGGAGTTGAAGGAGAAATTGTTCAGCGTGAGAACAAGTTCAGCCAGACGGAGGAGAGTAGTGTTGGATGGGGATTGTTCGGGCCTCTGTTCGAGGAAGAAGCTAAGGGTCCTCAGACCATCCTGTTGGGGGATGGAGGTGTAGAGGGATTGGACGTCCATGGTGAAGAGGAAGCGGTTGGGGCCAGGGAACTGGAAATTGTTGATGTGACGTAAGGTGTCAGAGGAATCACGGATGTAGGTGGGAAGGGACTGGACAAGGGGAGAGAGTAGGGAGTCACGATAACGAGAAATGAGTTCTGTGGGGCAGGAGCAAGCTGAGACGATCGGTCTACCGGGGCAGTTCTGTTTGTGGATTTTGGGTAGGAGATAGAAGCGGGCCGTCCGAGGTTGGGCGACTATCAGGTTGGAAGCTGTGGGAGGGAGATCCCCAGAGGAGATGAGGTCAGTGACAGTCCTGGAAACAATGGCTTGATGTTCAGTGGTGGGGTCATGGTCCAGGGAGAGGTAGGAGGAAGTGTCTGCGAGTTGACGCTCAGCCTCCGCGAGGTAGAGGTCATTGCGCCAGACAACAACAGCACCACCCTTGTCAGCGGGTTTGATGACAATGTCAGGGTTGGACCTGAGAGAATGGAGTGCTAAATGTTGGATTTGTACTCATTTTCCTGTTAGCCCCTCCTCCTCAGAGATGCATTTTCTGGCTTCCCCCTCAGAGTCCGCATGGTCCCTAGGCAATACAGAGGCCCTCATTCATCAAACACCCATTTGGAGAAGGGAGCCCACCTTTGTGGTTGTTAAGGGGCCGGCCTGGCATCAGGAGAAATTATACCAAGGGTAGTACTCGGGTGGGTGAGTTGCCACTGGTTTCCTATGCCTACCTTGCTGATTATAACTACCAGGAGGGCCGGTTTCCAAAACCAGTCTGGTCCTATGATCACCTTTTGGGAGTGCAAGGCCAATGAGAGCGTGTGCCTTTTGCAGGTCCCAAGATCTGAGGATAGTCTCACATACTTTAATGTGAGTGGGTGTGATTGCCAACGATCATACAATCTCACCTTAAATAATTCCACCTTCACTTCGACCTCTAATGGCTACTACACTGAAGAATCTGGAGCTTGCAATTCTCCTTTTGCCTGGGGTCAGCTTAGCTTTTGCCAAAATTCCACTTATTGGTACCCTACCCTTGTCCACAATGGCTCATTCTGGCTTTGTGGAAACAGGGCGTACAAAACCCTCCCTGTCAATTGGGCAGGCACCTGCACCATTGGCTGTATTGTCCCTGTGGTCTTTCCGGTCAAGAGCCTTACTATTTACTCTCTCCACAACCATCTAGGGCCTGTGAGGCGTCATAAACAATCAACCTGGAACCTGCTTGTTACCCGTAACGCTGGATTCCACAAATTTGTCCGGGCCCTCATCCCAAGTCTAGGGGTCTCAGAGCTGGAAAAGGCCATTATTAATATTTCTGCTACAATGGAACTCATTGAGAACAAGACTGTTGACGTCATTCAGAGTCTGCAGTTGGAAGCTAAATATCTTTCCAAGGTTGTCCTCCAGAACCGTATGGCCCTGGATTTCCTGCTAGCAGCGCAGGGCGGAGTTTGTGCAGCTATTAATGAAACATGTTGTTTCTATGTTAACAAGGATCAGAGGATTGAGACTGATGTACATTTCATTCAGGACCAAGTGCACCTCCTCCAAGCAGTTGCCCAGGAAAAATCCTTTGACTGGTGGGGGTGGCTCCCTAATTTCGGTGGGTGGTTTGGGGACCATTTTAAAACCCTCCTCAAATACCTTGTCATAGGTCTTACCCTACTCATTGTTTTGTATGTTGTTATCCAGCTCATCCTCTGTTGCATCCGCTCTGTCTGCTGACTACTGAACCTCCAGAGTCCTGGTAGCAAGCCAGTTATCTATTCCCTCCCTCTCCTCAGGAATCAGGACCCCACTGAGGATGAAGCCCGGTGGCTAGGTTGCATAGAACTTGGCTAAGGTTGGTGGATTGTCCTTGTAGGACAAAAGGGGGGAAGTGTGGTGGCCTAGGCAACTACAGGGAACCCATTTAGTGCTAAAAGGGTTAATGGAGAAGTTGAATTATATGCCTAGGCCTGAAAGAAAAATACTGGAGTCTTGAGAACAATACCACCTTGTCTGACCACAGTTGTAGGATGAGCCCTGAGACATTCCATTTTGTTCTTTCCCAGGCCGAATGTAATCAGGGTTGTGATAAGCATGTGTGTAAGCACAACATCTGTTGTGAGGAGAATGGAAATTTACTGGAATATGGAATGGTCAGTTAACTTACGCAAATAAGCAGATAGGTTTGTGCAAAATTTACTGATGGGTTGTAAAAATGCTTTTAACAGGTCTTTGTGTATTCTGCTACGAGACGGTACAATAGCTCTTGTTGTATTGTCTCCCGTGTGCACAAGTAATAAATGCGGTTTCTACGATGAAATGATGCCTTGGTGTGATTAATCTCCGACACCTCGTTCAGTTTGAAATGACCCTTTTTGAATTAGTTTCAGGGAAAAGGCATCATGGAGTCGACATCAGTCTGGAAAACCCTCTGGTTGTTTGAGACTCGGGAACCTTTCAATCCACAAGAGAAGTCCAGTGATCCTTGAGCGGCCATGTTTGTAAGCTTTTGCAGTTTTTAAACATATGAAGTATTGCCTGAGATTTCATAATATACTGGAACATGAATTAGGATGTGCAAGGTGCTATATAGAGGCAAGTATTTCTTCTTCATCTTCATTTGTCACACTCACATGTTGCTCATTCCACGGCAGGACATGTGACACTGAGAGTAGCACACAGTGTGTCACGGGGGTGTAACACACAGTGTATCACGGGGACAGTAACAGAGTGTGTCACGAGGACAGTAACAGAGTGTGTCACAGGGACAGTAACACACAGTGTGTCACGGGGGAGTAACACACAGTGTATCACAGGGACAGTAACAGAGTGTGTCACGGGGACAGTAACACACAGTGTGTCACAGGGGGAGTAACACACAGTGTGTCATGGGGAGAGTAACACATAATACAGTGGGTGGGTAAGGTGTTAGCCAGCCCACCTGCCCTATTGGCCTATTGAGGCCTGTTTCCACCTCCCCGTCTCAATAATAAGCGTGGTTGGGGAAGACAGAATGTAGGAGACCAGCCTGCTACTTCACCATCTCAGGTAAAAGGCAAGAAAGCAGGGTGGTTACCTCCTTTGGGGAGGTGCTGTGTGCACATTGGGGCACCACCTCCCCAAGATGTTACTCCTCTTTTGTGACCACCCCTCCCCCGGCCTGTAAAACAGGATGTGAAACCTGACTCCGCTCCCTTATACGCCCGCCCCCGACTCCCCCAACCCCTCCCACCTTGTGTGTAGTTCCAGCAGTAGCCACTGCTGAGATCTGGCGCTGCTGGGACTACCCAGCTGTTGGCCAATCTGATTGGTCAGCAGTTCTTGAGGGCAGGACTTCTTTTCCCTGAGGGCCACAACTGCCCTGTTAAGGCTGCCCCCAGCGTAGTGTCACTGTGGGGCTGCCTTTTTAAAAGTTGACTGGCTCTTGGCCAACCTTTCTACCAGAGAGCGAGGGGCGTGGGTGGGGTGGGGGTGGCGGTCGTGGTGAGCAATACCCCAGCCCCACCCCAGTAAAATTCAGGCCAATATTTCTCTGCCCACATTAACCCTACAGGTAGAGAGGAAAAAATAACGTCTTTCAGCGCATGCTTAATAAAACTGTGACGACTTCACAAATACCTGCAGTGCTTCACCGTGTTTACACAGCTCAGAGATTGTTATTTCAAAAGCTAAATAGCCCCTAAGTGTCCACAATTTCTTTGGTGTCTCTATGGCAACAACAATCTTGAAAGCCTTGCTGAAGGCTAGCTCTCCTTTTCATAATGCTTCCGATTTTGATGCTTCCCTGAGCAGGGACACAGACTAAACGATTACCCAACCTATCTTTTAAGTGGGAGGCTTGATGAAGCGTCGCCATTGGCGGGAGGTCGTAATTACAGCGTGATTACAGTGACAAGCTTACATAGGCAGATTCCATTACAAGGGTGGGCATTGGGATTCTTCACAGAAAGACAGTAAGGACTCTAAAATCAGGATCGAGTTGGATCTATGTGGCACATGCACGAGCCGGGAATGGGCAGTGCGCGTGCAATCCGGCATTTCTGTACCTCTTCGGGTTGAGAACAGGCCAGTGCCCCTGCGAAAAAAGAAAATGGCGCGAAAGCTCCAAACCAGGGGTGGAGTGCCATAATTGAGGGAATTCCAGGGCGAAATCTTCGAAGGTGAAGACTGGAATCCCTTGCGAGAGAGACAGAGTTTTAATGAGATTGGTTGATTCACAGTGTTACCTATGTCTGGGTGGGTTGTTGAGAAATCCGTGGGATCTGTCTTGGTCGCATTTGCTATGTTTTGTATAGTGTGATATGTTCCACCACTGTTTGCCTGTTAATTCACATGCACCTCATCTTAACCCTGAATGCTAGAGTATGAGATAGTTGCTGTAAATTGTTTGATCTTTCTGACCTTGTAAAGGTAAAGTTTATTTTTGTTTGCTCAACACCTGTGGAATCCTGTGACTTTATTCTCTTAGCAAGTGCCTTGAATCTCCACTTTGTCTACTTTAAACGAAAGGTTATTGGTCCCTAACCGGATCGTGCCAAACATTTTAGGCATCTGGCCCAGGATCATGACACTGGCAAGGCTGGCATTCATTGCCAATCCCTAGTTGCCCATGCAAAGTTGGTAGTGATGGGCTTTGCCGTTTGACACATGTAGTTCATTAGGCCACTCCAGAGGGCAGTTAGGAGGTATCCTTGTTGGTGTTGGAATTGGAATCACATATTGGCTAGACCAGGTAAGGATGGGAGGTCTCCTTCCCTAAAGGACGTTACTGAACCAGTTGTGGGATTTTATGAATCTTTCTAGTCGGTTCTCAAATAGCCATGATGGCTTTAGAACTCGTACGAGCGGAAGAACATAACTAACAGGAGCAGGAGTAGGCCCCTCGAGCCTGTTCCGCCATTCAACAAGATCCTGGCTGAGCTGATTGTGACCGTAGCTCCATTTTCCTGCCTGCCCCCCCACCCCCCATAACTCTTGGCTCCCTTGTCAATCAAAAGTCTGTCCAACTCAGCCTTGAATATATTCAATGATCCATCCTCCGCTGCTCTCTGTGGGAGGGAATAACAAACAGTAACAACTCTCTGAGAGAAGAAATTCCTCCTCATCTCCATCTTGAATGGGAAACCCCTTATTTTGAAACTGTTCCCCCTAGTTCCAGATTCCCCTACAAGGGGAAACACCCTCTCAAAATGTACCCTGTCAGAACCTTATATGTTTCAATAAGATCACCTTTCATACTTCTAAATTCCAATGAGTTCAACCTGCTCAATCTTTCCTCATAAGGCAACCCCATCATTCCAGAAATCAGCCTATGAACCTTCTCTGAAATGCCTTCGTTAAGTGAAGTGACCATAAGTGTCTCATCAATGCCCTGTACAGTTGTGGCAAGACTTCCTGACTTTTATAGTCCGTTCATCTTTCAACTCATGTTCAGAGCCTCTGGATTATGAATCCAGTAACATAAGCACAACACCACCATTACCCACTGTGAGAGAGTAATTTCCTTTGTGGGATCTACAGGCCTAATTTAGACGCAGTGCCTAATCAGAGTGCGACGATCATCATTGTTCCTCTAGTGATTTAAAATTGATCCAGAGTTTGTCTGGAATATCTGAATAACAATCAAGGTCAGGGTTTCAATCCATTACCTTGGAAGCTGAACAAGTCTCTTAAAAGCTCTGTTGTAAATCACTGCAAAGATTCCACTGTTTATTGACATCTGACAGGAGATGTCTCAATGTCATTGAATTACATAGTATTTACAAAACACAAACAGGCCGTTCAGCCCTGTGCTGTTCCTTACGCTCCACATGAATCTCCTTCCATCCTACTTCCTCTCAGTGAATCCTTCTATTCTTTTCTCCCTCACGTGTTTATCTTGCTTCGCCTTAAATGCTTCTCTGCTATTTGCCTCAACTACTCAATGTGGTAGCATATTCTGCATTCCCATCACACTATTATAAATGGACTTGTTCTGCTTTACTCACGCCTTCTCAGTTCCGTAGCTCCTGTAATCCACTGCAGCGGAGATCCCAACCACCAGCGCAGGGAAGCAGTAACCGCAGAGGTAATAGTACTTCTTCCTGGAGTACTCGCTCTCGAAGACTTCGACCAGCATGAGGTAGAGATGGACACCTTCCAGACACATCCAGGAGAAGGCTGCCAGGAAGAAGAAGTGAAGGAAGCCAGCGATTATTGGGCACACGATCTGAAAAAAAGAAAGACAAAGTGAGTAACATGAGGGGCAGCAATGTTAGGACTGAGACCTGAGACTGGGATTGGGGATTGGGACCGGACCTGTGGTAGGGCCTGGGCCCGCGAGGCTGAGATTGAGACTGGACCTGTGGCTGGGATTGAGGCTGGGCATGTGGCTGGGATTGAGGCTGGGCCTGTGGCTGGGATTGAGGCTGGGTCTGTGGCTGGGATTGAGGCTGGGCCTGTGGCTGGGATTGAGGGTGGGCCTGTGGCTGGGATTGAGGCTGGGTCTGTGGCTGGGATTGAGGCTGGGTTTGTGGCTGGGATTGAGGCTGGGTTTGTGGCTGGGATTGAGGGTGGGCCTGTGGCTGGGCCTATGGCTGGTATTGAGGCTGGGTCTGTGGCTGGGATTGAGACTGGGTTTGTGGCTGGGATTGAGGGTGGGCCTGTGGCTGGGATTGAGGCTGGGTTTGTGGCTGGGATTGAGACTGAGCCCGTGGCCGGGATTGAGACTGAGCTTGTGTCCAGGATTGAGACTGGGCCTGTGGCTGAGATTGAGACCTGGGCCTGTGGCTGGGATTGACGCTGGGCCTGTGGCTGGGATTGAGACCTGGGCCTGTGGCTGGGATTGACGCTGGGCCTGTGGCTGGGATTGAGACTGGGCCTGTGGCCGGGATTGAGACTGGGCCTGTGGCTGGGATTGAGGCTGGGCCTGTAGCCGGGATTGAGAATGGGCCTGTGGCTGCGATTGAGGCTGGGCCTGTGGCTGAGTTTGAGGCTGGGCCTGTAGCTGGGATTGAGACTGGGCCTGTGGCTGCGATTGAGGCTGGGCCTGTGGCTGGGATTGAGGCTGGGCCTGTGGCTGAGATTGAGGCTGGGCCTGTAGCCGGGATTGAGACTGAACCTGTAGCCGGGATTGAGACTGGGCCTGTGGCTGGGATTGAGGCTGGGCCTGTGGCCGGGATTGAGACTGAACCTGTAGCCGGGATTGAAACTGGGCCTGTGGCTGCGATTGAGGCTGGGCCTGTGGCTGAGATTGAGGCTGGGCCTGTGGCTGCGATTGAGGCTGGGCCTGTGGCTGAGATTGAGGCTGGGCCTGTGGCTGAGATTGAGGTTGGGCCTGTGGCTGAGATTGAGGCTGGGCCTATGGCTGGGATTGAGACCTGGACCTGTGGCTGGGATTGAAACTGAGCCTGTGGCTGGGATTGAGACTGGGTTTGTGGCTGGGATTGGGACTGAAACTGGAAGCTATGATTGAAACTGGGCCCAAGGCTGGAACTGGGATTGGGATTGACCTAGGACTAGTGCTGGCAATGCATTTGACTGGATATTTGTCACATTGCAAGTTGTGAACCGCAAAAATAAATGTCAAAAATAATACTTTTATCTCCATTTTTGTCAACTCTGAGAAAGGACATGATGAGCCAATTGGCTGTGTGTTATGGCAATTTTTCTCTGCAGCATTTAGACATATTAAACATGGATCAAAATGCCCCAAACTCATTTAAAATTAGATTAATCGAGAATTGATCCTACATTTTGCCAACTCTGAATCCCGCAGAGTGCAAATAATCCCATATCATTTTATCTGACGAGGTCTTGTGGTGCAGTGGATTGGTGCTCCTGCCTCTGAGCCAGATGCCTCAGGTTCAAGTCCCACTTGAGGACTTGATGGCTAAGGAAGGTGCATTCTTAATGTGGCCAATCAGATTGATTGTCAACCTGCAAATCCTGCCACCACATGACAGATGGTAAGAGTGGGAGAGATTCCTGGTCAGCCAATGTGATGGAAAGAGCATTGGAGCCTCTCCCATCACTATCCATAGCTCCAGACAGAAACATGCAACACAGATGGCTGGCTCAGTTGGTTGGATGGCTGGTGTGGATCAGATCAGTGCCAAGAGCATGGGGTTTGATTCCTGCTCTGGCTGGGGTGGATTTGGGATCTGCCTCCTTGCTCTACCCATAATGGAGACCATGGCACTGTGGGTGAGGCACAGCCTCAGGGAGAGAATTTGAGAAGAATATTGCCTGACACAGGACAAAACACAGCTGACCTACTGGAGTAGGTCTCCTGCTGAAAGACAAAACATAATTTGATTGAGTTGACTGGGCCTATATTCCTTGGTGTTTAGAAGAATGAGTGGTGATCTAATTGAAACATATAAAATTCTGAAGGGGGCCTTGACAGGGTTGATACTGAGGGCTGGTTGGGGAATCTAAAAACATTGGAGGGGCGGGGTGGTGCAGGACACAGTCTAAGTTTAAGGGACTGATCATTTAGGACTTTTTATTTGTTCATTCATGGGATGTGGGCATCGCTGGCTAGGCCAGCATTTATTGACCATCCCTAATTGCCCTTGTTCAGAGGGCATTTTAAGAGTCAACCACATTGCTGTGGGTCTGGAGTCACATGTAGGCCAGACCTGGTAATGATGGCAGATTTCCTTCCCTAAAGGACATCAGTGAACCAGATGGGTTTTTTTTTAATGACAGTCAGCAATGGTTTCGTGGTTATCATCGGACTTTCAACTGTAGATTTTTATTGAATTCAAATTTCACCATATGCTGTGGTGGGATTATGAACCCAGGTCCCCAGAGCATTACCCTGGGTCTCTGGAATAGCAGCCCAGTGACAATACCATGGTGTCACCGCCTCACCAGTGAGGAGGAACATTTTCACTCAGGAGTTGGTGAATCCCGGGGGGTTGTGGATGCTCAGTCATTGAGTATATTCAGAGGAGAGATTGTTGGATTTTTGGGTATTAAGGGATATGAGGATAGCGCAGGAAGGTGGAGTGAGGCAGAAGATCAGCCACAATCTTATTAAATGGCGTTGCAGGCTCGAAGGACCAAAAAGGCCAACTTATAATTTAATATGGACCAAGAAAGTCGGAATCAGCCTGAAGTACACAGCTTGAAGCTTTTGGGGTGTGTGCCAAATCTCTGGATGCCATACATCTCAGCCGAGCAGAGCATGTATGTCGCTGAAAGGGCATGTTACCCAGTGCAGTTCATTTACTCTCTGTCAAGTTACGAAGTGGGATTCGATAAATCTGTTAATTTGTGGGCTAACATCTGAAAATGTTCATAAAAGATACTGGATTATTGCAAAAAAAATAACTGACTGGTTCGCTAATGTCCCTCAGAGAATAGAATCTGCTGTCCCTGCCTCATCTAGCCAACGTGCTACTCCAGTCCTGCGTTATGTAACGGATTCTTGACAGCCTCGAGGCAGGGAATCATGGTTTGTCAAAGTTACACACAGCCCAATAAAATACTGTTCTCAACAACGTTAGTTGGTCCATGCGGTTAAGTAGCTGGGCCTACAGCTTCAGCGAGGTTGGCACTGGTTTTTCGGCACAATTCTGCTGACCTCGGCGTGACCGACGGAAAAAAGAACGCGGGATTCTTAAGCGCAAATGGTGACCAGCGCAACTCAGCCTTCTGCAATCTTTTGCGGTGGTTTTAAAAATTGCAGCCCTCCCTACCAGCTGCGTGGAGGTCAGAAAGTCCGCCCCCAATAATTGAGCTGGCAAAAGAAGCATTGGCGACGTGAAGAAGACCTTTGTAAAAAAAATTACGCAGCGAGTGGTTAGGATCGGGAATGCGCTGCCCGAGAGTGTGGTGGAGGCGGGCTCGAATTGAAAAGAAAATTGGGTAATTATCTGAACAGAAAAAGAAATGCGGAGCTACGGAGGGGGTGGGTGGTGGGATGGGGTGGGGGGAAGGCAAGGGAGCAGTGTGCGAGGCGAGTTGCCCTTGCAAAGAGATGGCGTGGACGCAACGGGCCGAATGGCCTCCCCCTGTGCCGTAACCCTTCTACGATTCTATGAATCTGAATGCCTGCCTCTAACCTTTAATCGAGGACCTAAACTGCTCTCGTTATTTAAACCAGTCCAGAGCCCGCCTCCAATGTTTAAATGAGGGCCCAGGTCCGACTATGCCGGGGGCACAACTCCCGATGTTTGGAAGTTGAACCCCACCAGAGAAAGAGTCCGGTTCTGCCGAAGCTAGGCCCACACCGTGATGGCGTTACCACCATGGGGAAGGCACTGGAAGATGGTTGGGACCTGCAGACTTCAATTGTAAACTTCAAAAGAAAGTATGTTTCGGATAGACAACTGCAGTGAGGAGCCTGACAAGGGTAGTTTGATGAGCCTCACTGATTGGTAGCTCAGGTGAACATTTAGAACCCAAGAACTCTTGATCAATCTGACGGTGACAGAGCCTATTTGTTAGCTGCCCTTGAATCTCGGTCAGCCCCAAACTGACATTCCCGCAGAACAAAGGGAACCTCTGTCAAAAGTGCCAGAGACGCAGGTGGTTGATGTTGTTTTTAATACTGAGTTACCCTATTTAAAAGCATACCAAAGTGAGGATTTCATTGTTTTGCTGCAGATATCTGACTGTAAGCAAGGGCGTGTGAAACAACAGATTCCTGTGCTTTCACAGAGCTTACCAACAGATGGATTTGACAAGATACATCAGAGATCATGGTCACTACTGTTACATTCCAGAAAGCCAGTTGGTGAAGGATGGTCCTGGAGGCAATCTTTACTCAGTCTTACATTTATTTACAGAGAGAAACATGACAAGCACACGCCTCCTAACTCAGCTACCTCACAGTTTCAGTAAGTGTCTCTTTATAGGAGCTGAAAGTGAAAACCCCAATAAACGCACTCCATCTGCATATAAGATACAGTTTATATATAATTAACGACGATACAGTCAAGCATAGTGTCTGCCAAACTTGGTATCGTAGCTGTTTCTGTTGAGCGATGTCATTCGTCTAAGTTTGGATCCATGAAGGGAAAACTATTGTTACCATACAAAACTTGCTTTGATACTATGGTGTGTCGTTTGTTCAACTGGACTCCACAGGTACTCTATATCGCACTGATAGGCCATGACTATCCTAGATGTCACGGTTTGATTGTAACATAATCTAGATCCAATTGGATTTGTTCCACTAATCAGGGATGTAAAAAGTGTCAAAGGCACTGGGAGGACTTTGTTAGACCCCACTTACATATGTTGTGTTTATTGCTGGATTTCCATCAATGGAAGGGATTCTATGACGAAAACCTATATGTTCAGCAACTCAAAGGAGGTCTCTAACTGGTGAGATTCCCTCACCCTTCCCCTGATCCACACCCACAAGAAAATATCTAACCATCTCCTCTTAACATTCAATGGAATTACCATTGCTGCATCCCCCACTATCAATATCCTGGGTGTGATCATTGACCAGAAATTGAACTGGACTAGTCATATAAATACTGTGGCTACAGAGCAGGTCAGGGGCTGGGAATCCTGTGACGGGTAACTCACCTCCTGACTCCCCAAATCCTGTCCACAATCTAGAAGGCAGAAGTCAGGAATGTGATGGAATACTCTCCACTTGCCTGGATGACTGCAGCTCCAACAACACTCAAGGGGCTCCACTGTATCCAAGACAAAGCAACCTGCTTGACCAGCACCCCATCCATCACATTAAACATTCACTCTCTCGACAACCGATGCACAATGGCAGCAGTGTGTATCATCTACAAGGTGCACTCCAGCAACTCATGAAAGTTCCTCCGACAGCACTTTCCAAACCCATGAACTCTTATCTACCATCTCGAAGGACAAGGGCAGCAGACACATGTGAACACCACAACCTGCAAGTTCCCCTCCAAGCCACTCACCATCCTGACTTGGAAACAGTTCCTTCACTGTTGCAGGGTCAAAATCCTGGAACTTCTTCCCTAACTTCTTCCCAATTGGTGGGCATACCTACACCATAGGTGGGCAACAAATGCTGGCCTAGGCAGTGACACCCACACCCTTTGAAAGAATAAATAAAAACCTGGCCCCAACCTTATGGATGACCCTTGACCCTCCCTCACCCCTGTTACTGGCCTTTACCCTTCGAACTGATGGTTCCTTATACCTGGAGACCCACCTGGTATTGGGTTTTGTTGATGCCAATCAGGAAGATGAGTTCTGCAATGAAGAGGTTGATGCAGAGGTTCTTATGAATGGTGTTGCGGTCTGTTTGAATCCCTCGAAGGAAGCAAAACGTGGAGATACAGATGGTGAGGCAGACCAGTGAGATGACGATGCCCACCCAGGTGATAACGGACAGCAGCAGCCTGTGCATGCGATCTTCATACTGAGAGGAAAGAGAGAACACGGTGAAATAAGTCAATGCAGAAGACACTAGTATCAGCAAGATTCATCAAGTGGGAAACAGGGACGTGGTGGAATACTGGTATTGTCACTGGACTAATATTCCAGAGACCCAGGGTAATGCTCTGGGGACCGGGGCTTGAATCCCACCAGGACAGATGGTGAAGTTTGAAAGCAATAAAAATCTGGAATTGCAAGTCTGTTGATGACCATGAAACCATTGCTGATTGTTGTAAAAACCCATCTAGTCCTTAGGGAAGGAAATTTGCCATCTTTACCTAGGTTGGCACACTCCAGACCCACAGGAGTGTGGCTGAATGTTAAATGCCCTCTGAACAAGGGCAATTAGGGATGGACAATTGATGCCCAAAAGAAGGTTCTGAAACTGTCTGAGTCTATCCATGGTTTTAGCATAATTTCTTTGTCTGCTCTCTACCCCAACTCCCTAAAATAATCCTTCTGAACCTTTCCTTCAGTAATCTAGGAGAACTCACATTCATTGGGTGAGAGCCAACGATTCACAGGGATCTAGTATAAACTAAACTTCTTGTTTCCCCTCAGCCCAGGACCCTGAGGATCAAGGGTAGCACCTCACTGATACTCCACCCAGAGTCAGTTATCCCAGCAGAGCCAGGCGGCGGTGGAGGGTGCGGGGTGGGGGGAAGGTAGACCTAGCTTCATACAGCACTTAACGACTGGATTGATAGGGCACCTTCCAGCATTCCTGTTTCTTCTCTGTGAGTTTTCCGAGTGCAGGTCTGACCTACAATGCTGCGATCGCCATCACACGTAAGGCAAGGAAGCAGGTCCCAAATCTAGCTCAGCTGCAATGGGGATCAAACTCCATGCTGTTGGCACAAATCTGACCCACACTGACCATCCGGCCAACTGAGCCCCCAAGGAGTCCGAGTTGCTGTGGCAAGATTCACTTGTACAGGCACATTGTAGTCTGGAGCTATGGATAGTGATTGGAGAGGTTTCGATGTTTTTTTCCATTACATGACTGACCAGGAATCTCTCCCACTTTTATCACCCGCCATTCCAACGGAATGATTTAGAAGTTGACATTCAACCCCTTTGCCACCTCATGAACCCAAGTCCTGGAGTGGGATTCGAACCCAGTGCTTCTAGCTCAGAGACGAAGGATACCACCCTCTGCACCACAAGGCCGCCTCGTTCCTGTTTAAAACTGTCACAACCTTGTGGAAAGGAAAGAAGGGAGCATATAAAGTGATGAGCTCATTTCCGGATCCCTTGGAAGTTATTTCATTTCCCAACATCCTCAATTCACACTGCGCACAACTCATCAGTGAGCACAGAACATGTTCCTGCACTCAAGTAAAGTTGCTCTCTGACTGTTGGTTAGGTTAGAGCGGCCTGGGTTTACAAACAATGAGCATGAATCTGTGATCTCAGCGTATTGAAAGGCCATCGCCCTGTGTCATTTCAAACCATGGACCCTGGGGTAATTGAAGCCAATTCATTATTCTAGGGCGGCTCATGGGGGCATGGATGAATGAGAGACCAGACCAACTGCTTCTGACAAGGGAAAGCAGTTCAAATCCAGGTGATGAAAAGGGACCGAAGCACCTTCAGGAGTCAAAGAGAGGCTGGCCCCCACTGCTGGAGACACGGGCCCAGCAGCTCTGATGGGCAGGTGGTGTAGTGGTATTGTCACTGAACTGGTAATCCAGGGACCCAGGGTAATGCTCTGGAGACCTGAGCTTGATTCCCACCACAGCAGATGGTGGAATTTGAATTCAATAAAAATCTGGAGTTAAACATCTAAAGGTGACCATGAAACCATTGCCTCTTGTCATAAATACCCATCTGGTTACTAATGCCCTTTAGGGAAGGAAATCTGTTGTCCTTACCCGGTCTGGCCTACATGTGACTCCAGGTCCGCAGGGGTGGGCAATAAGTGCTGGCCTAGCCAAGCGACGCAACGCCCAAATCCCGTCAACAGATTTAAGAAAAATTTAATCTGCAATGGATAACTTAGAGGCTCTGGTACTGGTCTAGTAACCCTGAAATCAAATCCCTCTATGGCAATGTCTGGAATGAAAGTCTATAACTCAGGCAATTTATAGCTCAATGCCCTTGGACAGCAAAATCTAACTAGCTACTTAATGACCTTCAGGAAATAGTACCTGACCTGGTCTGCGTGTTAACTCTTAACTCCCCCAGGCTGGGCAGTAAATGTAACCCATCTCCCAAAGGCAATTTTACTTAAAACTCCCATATTCTGCTAGGTTGGCACAGGAGGGGAGCAGCCAGAGAAACTGGTGCAATTTGGAAAAGTGACAGACATCTCTCAAAATATATGGAAAGTTTACTTACAAACTTGACCTTGGTTTTCACCGACTTTGAATTGCAAATGATGTCGCTACATGTTCTGGGGTCACCTCGGTTCAATTTAGTTGGGAATCAGTCAGATGTGAGACTGAATTATTGCTATTCTGCAGGATTTAGGAAGCTGTGGGCCTTTCAAATTGGGTCACCCCCTGACCTTTCCTCTCCCTCCCGCATTGACGCTGAACCATTACTAATTCTGAACGGGGACCTATCGAGGGATCCTGCCTAACCTGAGGCAATCTTTCACCCTCTTCATCCTTTCTCCTCCAGTCGGTAAAGCTATTAATTGCTACAAGGGCTGAAGTTTGAATGTCTCTGCCAACACAGGGGCTCGCTCTGGGCTGACGGGTCGCTCTGCCACGGGTCAGCGTGCTTGGTGTGACCTGCCGAGCATCTTGGCTCAGAGAGTCAACTGCTGGTCAGGGAGGTCACTCGCTGCTGCCCTTTCGCTCTCAAGTACAGTGTAACTCAAGAAGCTGACAGGCTGCAAGTGCTGGAAAGAGGGAGAGTCAGGGCGGGTGGTAGAAGTGGAGAGAGAGGAGAGCAGTGGAGTGGCAGTGGAGAGAGTGGAGAGGAGTGCAGTGGCAGTGAGGAGAGTGGAGAGCAGTGGAGTGGCAGTGGAGTGAGAGGAGAGAGTGGAATGGCAGTGGAGAGAGTGGAGAGCAGCAGAGTGGCAGTGGGGAGAGAGGAAAGCAGTGGAGTGGCAGTGGAGTGAGAGGAGAGAGTGGAATGGCAGTGGAGAGAGTGGAGAGCAGCGGGGTGGCAATGGGGAGAGAAGAGTGCAGTGGAGTAGCAGTGGGGAGTGAGGAAAGCAGTGGAGTGGCAGTGGGGAGAGGAGAGCAAGTAGAGTAGCAGTGGGAGTGGGGAGAGGAGAGCACTGGAGTAGCAGTGGGGAGAGAGGAAAGCACTGGAGTGGCAGTGGGTAGAGGAGAGCACTGGAGTAGCAGTGGGAATAGAGGAAAGCAGTGGAGTAGCAGTGGGGAGAGGAGAGCAGTGGGGTGGCAGTGGAGAGAGGAGAGTAGTGGAGTGGCAGTGGGGGGAGTGGTGCATAGACCCTGTATCAGAAACTGAAAAATAAGAGATCCAGAAAAAATGTGTGTGGGGAGGAAATATACAAAGCATAAGAGCAAAACTTTCAGTTTGGTAATAAAGAGAGACAAGAATTGCTCCTTTTACCATGACAGGGTGTATAGAGTGCTTTACAGCTAACATAATTTTGAAGTGTAGTCACTGTTGTAATATAGGAAACGAATTAGCCAATTTCCACACAACAAGCTCCCAAAAAAAGCAGTTTGATAATGAGCAGGGCATTTAGTTTTAGTGATGTTGACTGAAGGATAAATATTGGCCAGGACACTGGAGAGAACACACCAGTGCTTGGATTGAAAGAGTAGCAGGGAACCTTCCATGTTCATTTGAGAGATCAGGTGGGGCCTTTAGTTCAAAGCCTCATGTGAAAGACAGCTCCTCTGAGAGTGCAGCATTCCCTCAGAACCATGTTCCCCAGGTTTTGTTCTCAGGCCCAGGAGGCCTGAGCCAGCAAAGTTTTGGCTGAGAATCGGAATTTTTAACTACTCAGCTGGATGATAAAGCAGATCATCTGAGTCAAGTAGAAAAAAGCACCAAGGAAATTAAAAGCATTAACAAAGTAAAGTTTGAGGGAAGTGATGAGGCAGTGAGAGGCTGGGGGAAGTGGGAAGAGAGGCAAGACGGGGAAGAAAGAGACCAAAACAGGCCATACAGAAGAGTGTGAGCAACTCGGAAAAATGAAAGCACAGCTCAACAGATAGGGTCATCAGAGAGAGTGACACATGTTATCAGAAAGAGTAGCACAGGTTATCACAGAGAGTGAAACAGGTTATCAGAGAGAGTGACACAGATTATCAGAACGAGTGGCACAGGTTATCACAGAGAGTGACACAGGTTATCAGAGGGAGTGACAGAGGTTATCACAGAGAGTGACACAGGTTATCAGAGAGAGAGAGAGAAAGAGTGAAACAGGTTATCAGAGAGAGTGACAGGTTATCAGAGAGAGAGAGTGAAACAGGCTATCAGAGAAAGAGTGAAACATGTTATCAGAGAGAGTGAAGCAGGTTATCAGAGAGAGTGAAACAGGTTATCAGAGAGTCCGAGGTAGGTTATCAGAGAGAGTGAAGCAGGTTATCAGAGAGAGTGAAACAGGTTATCAGAGAGAGTGAAACAGGTTATCAGAGAGACAGAAACAGGTTATCAGAGAGTGTGAAACAGGTTATCAGAGAGAATGAAACAGGTTATCAGAGAGAGAGAGAGTGAAACAGGTTATCAGAGAGAGAGTGAAACAGGTTATCAGAGAGAGAGAGAGAGAAACAGGTTATCAGAGAGAGTGACACAGATTATCAGAACGAGTGGCACAGGTTATCACAGAGAGTGACACAGGTTATCAGAGGGAGTGACAGAGGTTATCACAGAGAGTGACACAGGTTATCAGAGAGAGAGAGAGAAAGAGTGAAACAGGTTATCAGAGAGAGTGACAGGTTATCAGAGAGAGAGAGTGAAACAGGCTATCAGAGAAAGAGTGAAACATGTTATCAGAGAGAGAGAGAGTGAAACAGGTTATCAGAGAGAGTGAAGCAGGTTATCAGAGAGAGTGAAACAGGTTATCAGAGAGTCCGAGGTAGGTTATCAGAGAGAGTGAAGCAGGTTATCAGAGAGAGTGAAACAGGTTATCAGAGAGAGTGAAACAGGTTATCAGAGAGACAGAAACAGGTTATCAGAGAGTGTGAAACAGGTTATCAGAGAGAGTGAAACAGGTTATCAGAGAGAGAGAGAGTGAAACAGGTTATCAGAGAGAGAGTGAAACAGGTTATCAGAGAGAGAGAGAGAGAAACAGGTTATCAGAGAGGGTGAAACAGGTAATCAGAGAGAGTGAAACAGGTTATCAGAGAGAGTGAAACAGGTAATCAGAGAGAGTGAAACAGGTAATCAGAGAGAGTGAAACAGGTTATCAGAGAGGGTGAAACAGGTTATCAGAGAGAGTGAAACAGGTAATCAGAGAGAGTGAAACAGGTTATCAGAGAGAGTGAAACAGGTAATCAGAGAGAGTGAAACAGGTAATCAGAGAGAGTGAAACAGGTTATCAGAGAGGGTGAAACAGGTTATCAGAGAGAGTGAAACAGGTAATCAGAGAGAGTGAAACAGGTTATCAGAGAGAGTGAAACAGGTAATCAGAGAGAGTGAAACAGGTTATCAGAGAGAGAGAGTGAAACAGGTTATCAGAGAGAGTGAAACAGGTAATCAGAGAGAGTGAAACAGGTTATCAGAGAGAGTGAAACAGGTAATCAGAGAGAGTGAAACAGGTAATCAGAGAGAGTGAAACAGGTTATCAGAGAGAGTGAAACAGGTTATCAGAGAGAGAGAGTGAAACAGGTAATCAGAGAGAGAGAGTGAAGCAGGTTATCAGACAGAGAGTGAAACAGGTTATCAGACAGAGAGTGAAGCAGGTTATCAGAGAGAGTGAAACAGGTTATCAGAGAGAGAGTGTAACAGGTTATCAGAGAGAGTGAAGCAGGTTATCAGAGAGAGTGAAACAGGTTATCAGAGAGAGAGTGAAACAGGTTATCCAAGAGATAGAGTGAAACAGGTTATCAGAGAGAGAGTGAAACAGGTTATCAGAGAGAGTGAAACAGGTTATCAGAGAGAGTGAAACAGGTTATGAGAGAGAGAGAGAGTGAAACAGGTTATCAGAGAGAGAGTGAAACAGGTTATCCGAGAGAGAGTGAAACAGGTTATCAGAGAGAATGAAACAGGTTATGAGAGAGAGAGAGAGTGAAACAGGTTATCAGAGAGAGAGAGTGAAACAGGTTATCAGAGAGAGTGAAACAGGTTATCAGAGAGACAGAGTGAAACAGGTTATCAGAGAGAGTGAAACAGGTTATCAGAGAGAGAGGGCGAGTGAAACAGGTCATCAGAGAGAGAGGCCCATTTTCTCTCTTCTATTCCCCATTCTTGAATGCCCGGCCCTGCGAGATTGTGGTTCCCTGGGTCACACGCTATTACGTTGCCACGGTAGACATTCTATGTATTTGACAATGAATGTCGACAGAATGTTTGACCTTGGGACTGTTACTGGAAAGTGCTTTGGCTCCCCTTTAATGATAGAAAGAGCAGAAGGTTAGAAAAAAGACACTTTTTTTTGTGACCTCAGGGACACATTCTCAGAATAAAAGGACAGAGATGAGGAGAAATGTCTATGCTCAGAGGGCAGTGAATCTTTGGAATGTTCTACCCCAGAGGCTCAGCCATTGAATATATTCAAGACAGAGATCGGTAGAGTTTTTCAAATTAAAGATATCAAGGAATAGAATTATTACAGCACAGGAGAAGGCCATTGGGCCTACCATGGCCATGCTGGCTCTGCTAAGGAACAATTCATGTACTTGCCCTTGCCCTCTCCCTACATCCCTGCACATTCCTCCATTTCAGGTACTTAGAAAATGTAGAAAAATTTACAGCACAGACAGGCCACTCGGCCCATCGTGTCTGTGCTGGCTGAAAAATGGGATACGGGGCTATTGCAGGAAAACGGCATTGAGGTAGCAGATCAGCTATGATCTAGTGGTATGATGAAGCAGGCTCGAGGGGCCGAATGGCCTACTCCTGCTCCTATTCCCTATGTCCCTAAGTCCCAAATGAAGTACTTTTGGCGTAAGGTAGGAAATGGCAGTTAACTTACCCCCAACAAATTCCCAGAAACATCAGTGTGATAATGACCAGATAATGGCCCGAATCTCCTGGGTAGCGGCAGTGACAATTGGATTGCCGCTGCATTTGAAAATTCCCCAACTCGATGCTGCTGTGCAGTTCTCCCAGGGCCTTCTGATCTCGGCTGTCTGAGAAGCGAGCAGCAAAGCTTCCCTTGAGGAACTCCACCGGAGTGGAGTAGAGTCGGGGGAAGATGCCCCCTTTTTTACAGCACTAGCTGTTGTACGCTAAGTTTAAAGGTCCAGTCTGAGTGTTAGCGAATGGGTGAGTGGATAAATAGGTAGGTGGGTGAAGTGAGTAGTTGGATAGGTGGGCAGGTGGCTGAGGTGGGTGAGGTGGGTGAGGTGGTTGAGGTGGCTGAGGTGGCTGAGGTGGGTATGTGGGTGAGGTGGTTATGTGGGTAGGTGCATGAGGTGGATGAGGTGGGTAGGAGAGTGAGGTAGGTAAGTGGGTGGGGCAGGTGAGGTGGGTAGGTAGGTGAGGTGGGTAGGAGAATGAGGTAGGTGAGGTGGGTGAAGTAGGTGAGATGGGTAGGTAGGTGAGGTGGGTGAGGTGGGTGTGTGGGTGAGGCAGGTGAGGTGGGTAGGTAGGTAAGGTGGGTAGGTAGGTAAGGTGGGTAGGTAGGTTAGGTGAGTAGGTAGGTGAGGTGGGTAGGTAGGTTAGGTGGGTAGGTAGGTAAGGTGGGTGAGTGGTGAGATGGGTAGGTAGATGAGGTGGGTAGATGGGTAGGTAGGTGAGGTGGGTGAGGTAGGTGAAGTGGATAGGTAGGTGAGGTGGGTAGATGGGTAGGTAGGTGAGGTGGGTGAGGTAGGTGAAGTGGATAGGTAGGTGAGGTGGGTAGATGGGTAGGTAGGTGAGGTGGATGAGGTAGGTAAGTAGGTGAGGTGGATGAGATAGGTGAAGTGGGTAGGTAGGTGAGGTGTGTGAGGTAGGTGAGATGGGTGAGGTCGTTGAGGTAGGTGAGGTGGATGAGGTGGTTGAGGTGGGTAGGTGAGGTGGATGAGGTGGGTGGGTAGGTGAGGTGGATGAGGTGGGTGAGGTAGGTGAGTTGGGTGAGGTGGTTAGGTAGGTAAGGTGGGTAGGAGAGTGAGGTAGGTCAGGTGAGTGAGGCAGGTGAGGTGGGTAGGTAGGTGAAGTGGGTAGGTGGGTGAGGTGGATGAGGTGGGTAGGTAGGTGAAGTGGGTAGGTAGGTGAGGCAGGTGAGGTGGGTAGGTAGGTGAGGTGAGTGAGGTAGGTGAGGTGAGTAGGTAGGTGAGGCAGGTGAGGTGGGTAGGTAGGTGAGGTGGGTAGGTGGGTAGGTAGGTGAGTTAGGGGAAGTGGGTAGGTAGGTGAGGCAGATGAGGTGGGTAGGTAGGTGAGGTGCGTGAGGTAGGTGAGGTCGGTAGGTGAGGTGGATATGTAGGTGAGGTGAGTGAGGTGGGTAGCTGAGGTGGGTGAGGTGTGCAGGTAGGTGAGGTGGATGAGGAGGGTAGGTAGGTTAGATGGATAGGTAGGTGAGGTGTGTGAGGTAGGTGAGGTGGGTAGTTAGGTGAGGTGCGTGAGGTAGGTGAGGTCGGTAGGTGAGGTGGGTAGGTAGGTGAGGTAGGTGAGGTAGGTGAGGTAGATGAGGTGGATATGTAGGTGAGGTGGGTGAGGTGGGTAGCTGAGGTGGGTGAGGTGGGCAGGTAGGTGAGGTGGGTAGGTGGGTAGGTAGGTGAGGTGGATGAGGTGGGTAGGTACGTAAGGTGGATGAGGTGGGTGAGGTGGGTGAGGTGGGTAGGTGAGATGGGTAGGTAGGTGAGGTTGGTGAGGTGGGTAGGTGAGATGGGTAGGTAGGTGAGGTGGATGAGATGGGTAGGTGAGGTGGGTGAGGTAGATGAGGTGGGTGAGGTAGATGAGGTGGGTAGATGAGGTGGGTGAGATAGATGAGTGGGTAGGTGAGGTGGGTGAGGTGGGTAGATGAGGTGGGTAGATGAGGTGGGTGAGGTAGATGAGGTGGGTAGGTGAGGTGGGTGAGGTGGGTAGGTGAGATGGGTGAGGTGGGTAGGTGAGGTGGGTGAGGTGGGTAGGTGAGGTGGGTGAGGTAGATGAGGTGGGTGAGGTAGATGAGGTGGTTAGGTGAGGGGGTGAGGTAGGTAGGTGGATAGATGAGGTGGGTGAGGTTGGTAGATGAGGTGGGTGAGGTGGGTAGGTGGGTAGGTGAGGTGGGTGAGGTGGGTAGATGAGGTGGGTAGGTGGGTAGGTGAGGTGGGTGAGGTGGGTAGATGAGGTGGGTAGGTGGGTAGATGAGGTGGGTGAGGTGGGTAGATGAGGTGGGTAGGTGGGTAGATGAGGTGGGTGAGGTGGGTAGATGAGGTGGGTAGGTGGGTAGGTGAGGTGGGTGAGGTGGGTGAGGTGGGTAGATGAGGTGGGTAGGTGAGGTGGGTAGGTGGGTAGGTGAGGTGGGTGAGGTGGGTGAGGTAGATGAGGTGGATGAGGTAGTTGAGGTGGTTAGGTGAGGGGGTGAGGTGGGTAGGTGGATAGATGAGGTGGGTAGGTGGGTAGATGAGATGGGTGAGGTGGGTAGGTGGGTAGGTGAGGTGGGTGAGGTGGGTAGATGAGGTGGGTAGGTGGGTAGGTGAGGTGGGTGAGGTGGGTAGATGAGGTGGGTAGGTGAGGTGGGTGAAGTGGGTGAAGTGGGTAGATGAGGTGGGTAGGTGGGTAGGTGGGTAGGTGAGGTGGGTGAGGTGGGTAGATGAGGTGGGTGAGGTGGGTAGGATGCCCACATTCCGAGAAAGAATAAATTTAAAAAAAGTTCAAATGTCACAGAGCCACTTACCAGAATTTCCTTGTGAGCCATGAGCACTGCAAAATTGGTGAGGTGACTGCACGCACAGGCGGTGTGAGTTCTGTTGCTTTCAATCAGTCGACAGCCTTGTGTGGACCAAAATCCCATCATGGTTCTCTCCGAGTAATTCCAGAAGGAGCAGTTTGCATTGAAATGATTTTTTGACTGAAAGAGAAAGATATCATTTAAATCGTGGGCAGGATAAAGAAATGCAGACAACTCCAGCATGGGCCAAACCCCTTCCCAGTCACTCCATCCTAAGGAATCCCAGAGGCTGTCACCCCTTCCCACTCGCTCCATCCTAAAGAATCCCAGAGGCTGTCACCCCTTCCCACTCACTCCATCCTAAAGAATCCCAGAGGCTGTCACCTTTTCCCACTTACTCCATCTATAGAATCCCATAGGCTGTCACCCCTTCCCATTTTACATCCTATAGAATTCAATAGGCTGTCACCCCTTCCCACTCACTCCATCCCATAGAATCCTGTAGGCTGAAACATCTTCCCTATTCACTGTCAGTGTAAGATGTGCTCATTGAAGATGTGCTCATTATGAATATAGCCTACAACAACAACTTGTATCTACATAGTGCCTTTACCGCAATGAAATGTTCCAAGGGGCTTTCACAGGAGCACTATAAGCAAAATTCGACACCGAGCCACATAAGGAGATATTAGGTCAGATGACCAAAAGCTTGGTTAGAGAAGTAAGCTTTAAGAAGCATCTTAGAGGAGGAAAACAAGGTGGAGAGGTATAGGGAGGGAATTCCAGAGCTTGGGGCCCAGGTAACCGAAGGCTCAGCCACCAATGGTGGAGCGATTATAATTGGGGATGCACAAGAGGCTGGAATTGGAGTAGCGCATATATCCAACTGCAGGGGGTTTGATCCCTGTTGTGGCTGGAGTGGATTCAGGATCTGCCTCCTTGTGGTGAAGACTGTGGTGCTGTGGGTTGGACCTGCCTTCAGCCAGCGAAGTGGAGAAGAAATAGGTTGGATAATAGAATGATGTGCCAAGAGGGAAGAACTTACATTTCCAGAGTGTTTCATATTCCTAGGATAGTCCAAAGTTCTCCACAGCCAATGAATTTTTAAGTGTAGTCACTTGTTATGTAGACAAATGTAGCAGCTACTTTGTGCACAACAAGCTCCCATAAACAGTGAGGTGATGAGTAAGCAGTGAACTTAAATTGGTTGAGAGGTGAATTTTAGCCATGATACCTGGTGACTTGTCCGTACTCTTCAAATCACGCCAAGTGATCGTTTATGTCCACCAGAGCAGCCGGCTCAGCTGAAAGACACCAACAGAGCAGCACTCCTGCACTATTGCACTGAACTGTCAGCCTAGATTGTGTGCCAGAGATGTGAGTGCTACCAACTGACTCAAACTAGAGTGTTGCACAATATCTCTACATATTTGGTGCAGCAATGCCCCTTCCCTTAATACTGCTCATTCTGTCAAACAATAGGGATACAATATCTAAAAAGACTTTGAAGTCCATATGATCAATCTGTTGTCAGTGCTGAAGTGTGCTCTGTATTTGATTTAAGCAGATTTTATATTGGACGGGTTCCGCTAGTTCTGAACATACGAACATAAAATTAAGAGCTTGAGCCTGCTCTTCCATTCAATAAATCATGGCTGATCTGATTGTAACCTCAACTCCACATTCCCGCTTACCCCCGATAACCTTTCACCCCCTTGTTAATCAAGAATCATTCTATCGCTGCCTTAAAAATATTCAAAGACTCTGCTTCCACTGCCCTTTGAGGAAGAGAGTTTCAAAAACTCACGATCCTCTGAGAGAAAAAAATTCTCATCTCTGTCTTCAATGGGCGACCCCTTATTTTTGAACAGTGACCCCTAGTTCTAGATTCTCCCACAAGAGGAAACATCCTCTTCACATCCACCCTGTCAAGACCCCTCAGGGTCTGATATGTTTCAATCAAGTTGCTCTTACTCTTCTAAACCCCAGTGGATACAAGTCTACCCTGTCCAACCTTTCCTCATAAGATGACCCTCCAAATCCAGTTAACCATTTCTGAACTGCTTCCAACTAGTTCCCAACTTGTATAAAGGAAATCGACAAATTTCCTTTAGTGTTGTGCCTGGCTGCATGAGACCTGCATGTCTGGAGATGGCTGTACCAGTGTAGCATTAGAACAATGTGTTTAATGCCAATGCGAACACTCTTGCCTCTGAGTCAGAAGCCTGTTGGCTCAAGTTCCACTCCAGAGCCTCGAGCACAAACTCTGGGCTGATACTTCAGTGCTGCGCTGATGTGCCATCTTTTGGATGAGGCAATAAATTGATGCCCCATCTGCCCTCTTGGGCAGAAATAAAGCATTCCCATTTCAAAGAGGAGCGGGTAAGTTCTCCTGCCTGGTATTTCTCCCTCAACCGGTCAGGCCAGAAAGACATTAACTGGTCGTTCGACCCAACGTTCAAACGTTTGTGGCATCTTGCTGTGCAAAAGTTGGTTGCTGCATTTGGGTGGGAAAAGCCAATGGATTCACTAACCCCTCATGTTAAACTAACACCTGAACCTCCAGCCTGCTGCTGACATCACCTTCACAGCTGGGTTGACAGTCTAGGTAACCTCCCCTGCCCCCCCACTCCGCCATCCCAACCGTACTATATCGCCCGCTTCTGCGATATTTTAATATCCAGAAAGACAACTTGCCCTATGGGAACACTCCAGCTAGGAGGGATGTTGTGATTCATTCACCCAGCATCTATTCACAATGTGAGTCCTCACTCACTGGGTGCAACAGATCGGAAAATTGAGCCTGGAGTGCCGAGTGCCCAACCAGCCCATCAGTAGAGAAAATTGGGAGTGCGGAATCGCTGGGTGTGACCCAACAGAATTCCATGTTGGCAGCAAGATTGAATTAATCCCACTGAGCTGCAAGATGCACTGCAGCAACTCATCAAGGCTCCTTCGACAGCACCGTCCAAACCCACGGCCTCTATGATCTCGAAGGACAAGAGCTGCAGACACCACATGGGAACACCACCACCTGGAAGTCCGCCTCCAAGTCACTCACCATCCTGACTTGGAAATATATCACCGATCCTTCACTATCGCTGGGTCAAAATCCTGGAACTCCTTTCCTAACAGCACTGTGGGTGTACCTACCCCACATGGCCTGCAGCGGTTCAAGAATGTGGCTCACCACCACCTTCTCAAGGGTATTAGGGATGGGCAACACATTCTGGCCTAGCTAACGACACTCATGCCATGTGAAGGAATGAATAAAAATCACGACAAACGGTAACTGATGGAGTGGCTGGGTGACCTGGGCAAAGGGCCAGTGTTGCCCTGACAGCTCTAGGCTGCCCCTTGGTGAGCCCCTGTGATACGTACATCGAGGTGCTGCAGGGTGAAGATCACCGGCTCGGTGAGGAAGACCCGGCTTGACTCCTTGTTGATGGAAGCGGCAATGATCTGAGAGTTGACGACGATGGAGGTGCTCTGACTACTGATGTCTGCGCCCATCCTCACCGTGGCATTCTCCGTCGACAGAAACTGGCCCAGGTTGTTGTACAGGATTAACACCACCTTCACAACCCCTACAAAGAACAACAGCAGGCATCAGCAACTCTTCATTTCAACCCTCTGGGATGCAATAAGTCTAGGCTGGTCGAGTGTGTCTTATATGAGCTTAAGAACTTTTCTCTGAATCTCTTTCCTACCCAGTGAGTTCTTGACCCGCCTGTTTACATTGACACCCAGTGAATGTAAATGTCCCTTACCTGGGTTTTTATCCCTTGTAGAAACAGGAGGAGGCCATTCAGCCCCTCAAGCTTGTTCTGTCATTTCTCCTGATAAGGAAGGTCAAAGGGTGACCTAACAGGGATCTTTAAAATGATGAAAGGTTTTGATTGAATGGATACAGAGAGAATGTTTCTCCACGTGGAGAAGAGTATAACTAGAGGCCAGCCATATAAGACAGTCACCGAGAAATCCAGCAGGGAGTTCAAAAGGAACTTCTTCACCCAGGGAATGGTGAGAATTTGGAACTTGCTGGGGAGTGGTTGAAGCGACTGGTATAGATGCATTTCAGGGGAAACTAGACAAAGGAAGGGGTAATATGAGGGAGAAGGAAATAGAGGGTTACGATGGTAGATTTAGTTGAGAAAGATGGGAGGAAGCTTGAGTAGAGCATAAACACCAGCATGGACTGGTTGGGCCAAATGGCCTGTTTCTGTGCTGTATAGCCTAAGTAATCCAACTTAATTGAGTGAGATCCTGGCTGATCTGTTCCACCATTCCATTTACCTACCTTTGCACCATACCCCTTGATACCCTAACTCTCAGTCTTGAAAGCTGCAATTGCCTCCCAGACTCAACAGAATTTTTGGGGAGAGAGTTCCAGATTTCCCTTTGTGTGAAGAAATGCTTCCTGGCATCACTGCTGAGCAGCTTAGCTCTAACTTTGAGGTTATGCCCCATTGTTCTGGACTCTCCCGCCATTGGAAATAGTTTATCTCCATCTAACTCATCAAATGCTTTAATAACTTATCTCTTAATCATCAAAGGAACATGTGTAAATTTAGGTAATTTAACCCTTTTAGCCCTAATATCATTCTGGTGACTAACTCCCAAGTTAACTCTTGATGGACTACAAGTGACAACCTGTTCCTGTGACTGCCTGTTGCTGAACCTGGGACAGCCTGTTGCTGTGAATGCCTGTTGCCATGATGGCCCTTGTCAGGTCCTGGGACTGCCTGTTGCTGGACCTGGGACTGCCTGTTGCTGTGAGTGCCTGTTGCCGTGTTGACCCCTTGTCAGGTCCTGGGACTGCCTGTTGCTGTGAGTGCCTGTTGCCGTGTCGACCCCTTGTCAGGTCTCGGGACTGCCTGTTGCTGAGTGCATGTTGCCGTGTCGACCCCTTGTCAGGTCCTGGGACCGCGTGTTGCTGTGAGTGCCTGTTGCCGTGTCGACCCCTTGTCAGGTCCTGGGACTGCCTGTTGCTGTGAGTGCCTGTTGCCGTGATGGCCCCTTGTCAGGTCTCGGGACTGCCTGTTGCTGGACTTGGGACTGCCTGTTGCTGAGTGCATGTTGCCGTGTCGACCCCTTGTCAGGTCCTGGGACTGCCTGTTGCCGGGGCCAAGGACTGCCCATTGCCATGACTACTGGTTTCTCGGGCCAACTGTTGCTGGGACCTGGTACTCCCTATTGCCAGGGCCTGGGGCTGCCCAATGGGGACTGTCCGTTGCTGGGGCGGCCTGTTGCCGTGACTACCTGTTGACTGGCCCCACGTTGCGGTTGCTGCTCTGTGTGCATCTGTGGCGAGAGCATCAATGATATCACATGGGAGGATCACCTGTTTATATAAGGATCATAGCTGTCTTGGTTTATGTTGACAGAGAGTGGAGGGAATCTGCAGCCACATGTCAGGGACTTGCTTTAACAGTCAAGGGGAGGTGGTGGCTTAGTGATATTGTCGCTGGACTGGTAATGCCATCATAGCAGATGGTTGGATTTGAATTCAATAAAAAAAATCTGGAATAACCATTGCTGTTCGTCATAAAAACAAATGAAGGAAATCTGCTATCCTTACCTCTGGTCTGGCCTACATGTGACTCCAGACTCACAGCAATGTGGTTGACTCTGAAAAGCCCTCTGAACTAGGGCAATAAATGCTGGCCCAGCCAGTGACACCCACATCCCATGAATAAATGTATATAAAAAAACAGGATTTGTGAGGTGGGGGTTGGGAACAGAAAGAAGGTTCTCTCAATGTTACTGTTAATGCACCAGTTAAGTGATCAGATAACACTGACAAAGTCAGAAGGATCCCTCAAAGGTACAGGATCCCACTCAGATAAAAAGATCAAATGTATATACTGTCCTGAATGAGATCCATTTCTGGATGCCTTGCTGTATGAAGATCCTTGCTCAGATAGAGCAATGGTGTTGGAGGAAATAGTTGGGGAATGTGTGTTGTCAGCCTGAATGGCCCCCTCATTCACCCAGCGCACTTTAGAAGCAAAGGAATTTAATAGTCTGAATGGTGCTCACACTTACCATTGCGGCTGTTCTGTTTGATGGTATTCGGGGAGATCTGGATAAAGCTTTCTGTCAGATAGCCATTTGGAAATGTCAACTCCTTTACCTGCTCTTCAGTATTGAGCACACAGACTTCAAACACTGTGGGGAGGGGGAAAGAGAGAGAAGACAAGGAGGGATGGTGGAAGGAAATGGGAGGGGGAAAGCATGCGACAGGAAAGGATAGAAGGGAAAGAAGAGGCAAAAAGAGAGACCAAGTGAGGAGAGAAGAAAGCAAGAAAAGAGGGTTCGAGGAAAAATAAAAGCAGGAGGAGAGGGGAAAGAGAAAGGAGAAAGCAGGGAGAGGAGAGGAGGAAGATAGAATCGGAAATACAATAATTGGGCATGATAGAGTGAGAGGCAGAGAGAAACAATGAGACACGTAACAAGAAACATGACCGACAAACAAAGGGGGAACAAGAGTGAGCAGCCGGGACACAACAAAGAGGACATAAGAGGGGCAAGAACAGAAAAAAATGATAAAATAATAAGAGACAGGTGAATAAAAAGCCCAAAGAGGTACAGAGAACAGAAAGTAGAGAGGTAGAGACAGATAGTGTGAGACAGAAAGCAAAAGATGGCAGGAGAGAGGGAAGAGAAAAGTGTTTGTAGTTAGCACTGATTTTATATTCATTGGAAACAGGACAATGTTTCTCGCTTCCTGTATCAATACACAGATGAGAATTCAGGTTTGAATGAGCCTTCAGATCTCAATTATACCAACAGACGGTGGCACCAGATTAATCTGAGCCCAGGCAGGATGTAATGTGCAAACTGGGTCTGTAATGAGAGGAGGTAAATACATCTACAGATGGTGGGACAGACTGTGTGTGATGTACACAGGACACTGGGCTAGCGGGACAGACTGTGTGATGTACACCAAGGAACACTAGGGCTGGTGATGTATACAGAGAGACACGAGGCAGGCGGAGCAGTGTTTGATGATCTCTTAGCAACAAAGTAACACAGCAAGCGTGAAGTTTGACACCTCAGGAAAATGTATACCACGCAAGAGGCTTTTCACATATTACTAACCAATCTCCCGTGTTATTTCTCACTCGGTCAGTGAATTAGCCCAAGAGAACAGGTAAGGGATGGTCGATGGGTTAAAAGTCATGCACTGAGAACAATGGTTTTGGGTTTTGCAGACATTGTCTGGGATTTTCTGGCCTCGATGTGGGAACCACCACGGGATATTTGGCAGCCCCAGCCAAAGGGCCATTAGCTTTTGGAGGTCGATCCCGGTGGTGTGTGGGGCTGGAAAATCCTGCCCATTGTCCAGCTGAAGGAAACCTCAAGGCGGGGTCGGAGCTGGAGGTGTAGTGATTGCGTTGAGACACAAGGGAGGGAATCGAGAGAGCTCAGAGCATAGGGACAGGGATATGAAGACCATGGATCGGGCAACAGCATTGAAGTTGACAAGGGATTTAAAGAGGATAAAACAGGGTGGTAAGTCACAGAGTGTCACAGTTGGCTTTGGCAGGCTTGGTGCATTGGGCAGGTAAGTACGTGGAGTGGTAGCACTCGAACGAGGAGTTGTGAATGCTTCAGTGGCAGCAACAGCATGTTGGAGGAGCTTGGAAAAGGTAAAACAGGAAACAAGGGGACCCAGTGAGAAGAAGACTAAGGGTGCTCTTTTATGGTCAGAAGAGGAAGAAAATGATGAGGATTGTAAGGAATTGGAAAGATATCTGGGAGAAGTGAGGAATAGAAGACAAGGAGGAAGGCTGAGCAATTGTCTTAGTTTTGGAAGCAAAGATCAAAAGACTTAAGGCTTAAGTTTTTATTATTCTCAAAGAGAATTGTCACATTGACCAAAGGAACCTATTATTTATAGTGAAGAACTTGATTCCCAGAGGCCACAACTTAGGCAGTTAGACGTAGGAAGGATTGGAACATCTTCACCCAAAGGGCAATGGAGTTTTGGGATAAGTTACCTGGGGGAGCCATTGAAGCAGAAGGTCTGTGCACCAAGAGGGATGGTCTGAGAGAGGTTCGCTGGGTTGGCAGGACAGTCTATGCTGGGAGGCAGTGGGGCCATCTCTAACAAGGGCCAATGAGCTACGGGGTCATCCAGATAGAGGGTCACTGGGCTGGAAAGCAGGGCCCAGTAGTTGCATGTTAGTACGTCTTGGCTTGACTGCACAGAACGTGGGTGGTAGAATTAGACCTACACACCTAAGGGCTTGTATTCTATGCGAAAGACTTTTAACATGTTACTAACCAATCCCCCATGTTATTTCTTACTTTGTCAGTGAATTAGTCCAAGACTACAGGGAATGAAGGTTTGATGGATTAAATTATGGGACACGTACTCCAAGGCTTCTGAGCAGGTTCCCAGTTGGTTACTGCCACCAGCCACCCTCCGCCACCCACCCACTCAACCCCCCACACTGCACTTCCACCCAACTACCCCCCCCCCGACCCCAACCCCACCACCACCGCCATCAATACTTACCAACATTCTGCGTGGTGGTGTTGACTCTAGCTGGCACCTTGAGGTTATCTGCCAGCAGAAAGGCCCCCTCCTCCAAGATGTCCAGTAACATGGTTGCCGTATGAACCTGCTCCGTGGTGTTCATATCTTTCCAGGATTCCAGAGCCTCTGGTCTCAGCAGGTTGTCCACAGTCTGTACCACAGCCTGGAAGCAAATCACATCACTATTCATATCGGGAACACCAGGGTGGGGTTGCCAACCCCTCCGGGATTGCCCCGAAGTCTCCAGGAATTAATGAATAATCTCAAAGGTGTTGTTGAGACCACAGTCTGCCTCAATTTAGGGCACACGGGTCCAGTCAGTCCTAATCCCTGACACGCTAACCTGGATTAGACCCTTCCACCACTGACACACACAGGCAGCAGTGTAACCCACCTGCAAGATGGCACTGCAACAATTCACCGAGGCTCCTTAGACAGCACTTTACAAACCTGTAACCTCTACCATCTCGAAGGACAAAAGCAGTAGATGCCATGGGAACACCGCCACCTGCAGGTTCCCCTCCAAGTCACTCACCATCCTGACTTGGAAATATATTGCCGTTCCTTCACTGTTGCTGGGTCAAAATCCTGGAACTCCCTCCCTAACAGCACTGTAGGTGTACCTACACCACATGGACTGCAGCGATTCAAGATGGTGGCTCACCACCACCTTCTCAAGGGCAATTAGGGATGGGCAATAAATGCTGGCCCAGCCAGCGACGCTCAAATTCCATTAAAAAACTTTACGAAAGCTTTAGAGTGCGTCGTTAAGCCACGAACTTCTATGCCAGCTGACTTTTTAGGCGGAATTAAAGAGAGGGAGAGGAAGAGAGCCAGACTGGAAAGGTAGAGGCAGAGAAGAGATTAAGAATACATTTCTGGCAAATGGGAAGATTGCATGAATCAAACACGAACACCAATACGTTCACACAGACACTCACATACCTCTATGTATGCTCTGCAGGTCCTCTCCCGTTTTTGAATC
The DNA here is from genome assembly GCA_026770705.1 of Isurus oxyrinchus. NCBI lineage: Eukaryota > Metazoa > Chordata > Chondrichthyes > Lamniformes > Lamnidae > Isurus > Isurus oxyrinchus. Next base: position 8,299,756 of record JANJGN010000029.1, on the reverse strand, counting down.
TGCGGCCATTTGGAGAGAGAAAAACAAAACACAGCGTATGTCACTTAGTATCAGAAGATATCAAACATTTACATGTGTGCAGAGGAAGATCCCACTATTGGGAGTGACTATTAAGCAGCTTCTCTCCTCTAAATCCTCAATGTCCTGAAGTCTCGTTTGCCCCAAATACAGTGACAGTGCCCTATGTATGTGGGCAGTGCCTGATGTACATGGGCAGTGCCCTATGTACACGGGCAGTGTCCGATGTACTTGGGCAGTGCCTTCCTTTTAAACCTGCACTGGAGCACTGGGAACAGGAGGAGGTCATTCAGGCCCTCAAGCTCGCTTCACCATTCCATTAGACCATGTCCCTTAATCCCATTATCCCACCTTACTCCATATCACTTGATTCCCTTACCAAAGTAAAATCTGTTAATTTCAATATTGAAAGCTCCAATTGTCCCCTAGTATCCTCGGCCTTTTGGGAAACAGAGGTTCCAGATTTCTAATACACTCTGTGTGAAAAATTGCTTGCTGCTTGACTGGCCTAGCTCTAATTTTAAGATTGTGCCCCTTTGTTCTGCACTCCTCCCCACCGTGCCCAACCAGAGGAAATAGATTGTCATTATCCGCCTGATCGAACACAGGAAATTTGAAACAGGAGTAGAACATATGGCCCATTGAGCCTGCTCCGCCATTCAGTATGACCATGGCTGATGTTGGGTTTCAGCTCCACTTTCCTACTCGCTCCCCATGTCCATCGATTTGCTGAGGGGCAAAATTCTGTCTATCCCAGCCCTAAATGTAGTCAACGATGGAGCTTCCACAATCCTCTGCTGTAAAGAATTCCAAAGATGCACAACCCTTTGAGTAAAGTGACTTCTCCTCATTTCAGTCCTAAATGGTTGGCCCCTTATTTAAGACAGTCCCCTCATGTTTTAGATTCACCGACCAGCGGAAACAATCTCTCAGCGTTTACCCTAACAAGCCCTTTCAGAATCTTGTGTATTTCAATGAGATTGACTCTCATTCTTCTAAACTCCAGAGTATAGGCTCAATTTACTCAGACTCTCATCATAGGATAAACCTATCATCCCAGGGACTAATTTGGTGAACATTTGCTGTAGTGTATTCATTGCAAATATTGCGAAGCTTCCGGCAGCAGGTGGCGATTCTTGGGGAGAATACCGAGTGGGGGAACTGGTCGGCCCTTATGAGACCCTCCCAGTGTTTCTGACAAGCTGAAGGCTGGAGCCAGATGTCGTGAGGCAAGGGCGAAAGCAGCCAGTACAAATCCAGAACTTCTGAGTGGCAGTGTTACAGGAGCCTGGGATAATGTGAATGCGGCTGAAGAGCCAGGAAGGGGAGTTGGGACCTAGTCCAGCTGACTGGCAGCACCCTGAGTCTGAGAAGCCTCATGGAGAGAAAGAGGAGCATGACTGCAGCCAGGAGCTGGGCAGCAGGACAAGTCTGAACATACCTGGTGAGTGTTGCATTGAGGAGCTGAGGCTCCAACTAGGACAGCAACCTGGAGCATCAGCTGTGAATATTCTTTGTAAATAGTTGTTTCTTGGAGTTATACTTTATCTTTACAGTTTAGACAGTTTTGATGCCAATAGAATAAAGGAGTCTTGCTTTTTAATTTTTGTGCAATCCATGTGCGTAAACCGCACATTGTACAAATGTATATTTTCTTAAACGTGGAGGCCAAAATTGTGCACTACTCCAGATGTGGTCTCACCAAAACCCTGTACAATTGTAGCAGGACTTCCTTATTCCTGTGCTCCAATCCCCTTGCAATAAATGCTATTATCACTTCAAACTTGAATCGATCCTCTGCAATCTTCTGTTTTCAAGAGAAATACATGTCACGTTTACACAACCTGTCCCCCCGCCAATTCCCAGCATCATTCCGATAAATCTGTGCTGCACCATATCCAAGAACACAAAGTCCCTGAAAACAGTGTGCGAAAATCAATGCAGCGGACTAGATGGGGTCTAACCTGAGGAGCTAAAGCATATTGTCCCAACTTTCGTAATCCACCCGCTTTGAGATAAGGGTCAATGTTCCAGTAGCCTTTCCAATTGCTTCTGTATCAGCCTCCGAGCTGTTAAACCTCTCAATTTTTTTTTGCTCTTCCCACTTTTTTCCACCATTTAGAAAATATTCTGATTGGACCCCCCTTGGGTCCAAGGTGATGGTCTCAAGCTTGCTGGCATCGACTTCCATTTGGCATTTTTTTTTATCCACTCACTCACTCCTCCATCTCCACATTGTCAACCCCTACTCTCCAAATTCCTCACAACCCCACAGATAAATACTTTGATAATATTTTTATGCAGGATCCTTTTAGATGCTATTTTTGGAGCATGTTTAGAAACGGCTTTCTTCCTCTGCAGATGCAGCCACCTCCCACCACACAATCTGTGCAAAAATAGCAAAACACTTGTGCATTGTGAAACTAATTCTTAAAAAATGCTTCTGTGAACCCAGTTTCCAAGCTTAACATACATTCTCCATCTCTCTCTCTGTATTGGCTGGCCTTCCACATTCCGTTTCATCACTTCATCCCTTTAAATTCTTAGTCTGTTTACTGAATAGGAAGGACTGGGTTAGGGTGAGGTGGGACGGGATAGATGGGGTGGGATTAGGTAGGGTGTGATGGGATGAGGTAGGATGGGATGGAATGGGATTGGATGGGATGTGGTGAGTGCAATGCATTGGGGTGGGATGAGGTGAGAGGGGTGGGATGCAGTAGGATGCGATGCATTGGGGTGGGATGGGGTGGGAATGAGGTGGGGCGTTTGGAAGGTGAGGGGTGGAATGGTCTCCCCGCTATGTATTCTCCCTCTCTCCATTCTGCATTTTTTCTCTCTATGATCTGTGTTTACTGTCCCACTCCCTCACTCTCCCTCCCTCACCAGTCTGTATTCTTTCTTTGTCTCTCTTGGTCTACATTTTTTTTTCTCTCTTCAGTCTGCTACCACTCTCTCTCTCTGCTCTGCACTCTCTCTTTCTTCACTATTCTCTCTCTCTCTTTGCTCTGCATTCTCTGTCTCTCCATGCCTGAGCTGGAGGCCCTGTATGTGCTGGCTATAGCTGTAATGACAGCAGTCGCTATGAAGGAAATTTACTCAAACCTTGTTGTAGCTCCGTCCTGCTGACTCCTTGTCGCTGGGTCTCAGAGCCTGCAGCTGGGCATCGAGGATATCCAGTAACTGCTCCATTAGTTTGACAGAGGAGCTAACATCACCAGCATAAATGGGGCCTCTGGTGTGATGAGACAGCTCGTTCGCAATATTAGCTGCATTCTCTCCACTCTTTATCTGCGGAGACAAGGTCCAAGATGACACAAATCAGCACAGGAAGATCCAAGTTGGTCAAATTTGCACAGGACGATCCATGTCAGAAAAATCAGTAAAGGAAGTAGGCTGTTGGACTCTTGCTGTGTCTGTGCGCTGGCCTAAATAGCCAAGTGGTTATGGTACTGGGCTTGTAACCCCAAGATCAGGAGTTCAAATCTCACAATGGCAAACTATGAAACAATGTAACTTCATCTGAAACAGATGGAAACATGTTTGTACTCGAAAGAGTTAACAGTCAATTAGCTGAAAGTGGTTGCCTGAATAAGTTAATTAAAACGGTGGGCGTGAATCGGAGACTCAGTAACTTCTTTGCCCACTCCCAAGACCCACGTGTTGTAGTCAGCTCTCTTGCCCTCCCGCTAACCTGGGATCTCAAGCTTTGGCACAGGCTGTGGCAAGTCAAGGAGAAGGCAGTTGAACAGGAAACCTGTTGTCAGTGAGGTTGTTTGGCTGGCTTTGGCTTGATGAGTGGCAGCTGCTTATTTACACATACAGCAGATTGTGGTTTGACTAGCCGGGAAATAAAGTGGCAAAAACTGAGAGACAGGATTTGGCATTTGAAGCTGCTGAAAGCAATCAGCTTCTCCTGAAGGTTAAACTGTGCAATGGAATAGTACCCCTGCTGTGGGAATGCTTGTACTGTTGGATGACACGTCCTGGACTGGTACAGTGAAGCTTGCAATATGCCTACACCAATACAAAGGAGTGGACACCAATGGGTGGCTACTGCCAACAATACTTAAGTTAGAAAAGTGATACGCTGAGCTTATCTACACTGACTACAGGGGGGCAAAGCATAGAATTTCACAGTGCATAAGGGGGCCATTTGGTACATTATGCCTGTGCTGGCTCTTTGAAAACACTATTCCACTTAACCCACCTCTCCTGCTTGTCCCCCATAGCCCCGCAAGATTATTTCTCCTTTTCAAGCACGTACCAAATGGCCCCCTTATGCACTGTGAAATTCTATGCTTTGCCCCCCTGTAGTGGTTATGGTACTGGCTGGGTTATGGTACTGGAAAAATTCATTTTTCAAAGTTACTATTAAATTTGCTTCCACCGCCCTTTCGGGCAGCGCATTCCAGATCACAACAACGTGCTGTGTGAAATGAATTCTCCTCGCCTCCCTGCTCTGATTCTTTTGCCAATTGTCTTAAATCTGTGCCCTCTAGTTACTGACCATCTTACTGGCAGAATTTTTATTTGCACTCTGAATGTGGGCAATATTGGCAAGGCTGGGTTTATTATCCATCCCTGGTTGCTTGGAGAAGGTGATGGTGGGGTGCCTTCTTGAGCTACAGCAGATCTTGTGGTGATCCATAAGACGTTGATCCAGCAATGATGAATGGACAGAGATATGTGCAACTTGGAAGGATATGAGCGGCTGCGTCACTGCTGATAGATCAGATGGCTCTTTTCTTATTTTTAAAGTTGGTCATAGTTCAGAGGGCATTAAATTATGCAGATTTAGTGGCATAGTGGCAATGTCACTGTACTAGTAATCTGGGGAGACAGGTTCAAATGTCACCACAGCGATGGGTAGAGTTTAAATTCAATTGAAAGGATCTGGAATTGAAAGCTAGTCTCAGTAATGGAACGCTCATTGATTGTCATAAACGAAATGTGTGGTTCTCTGATGTCCCTTTTAGGGAAGGAAATCTGCCACCCTCACCTGGCCTGGCCTACATGTGACTCCAGGCCCACAGCAATGTGGTTGACCCTTAACTGTTCTCAAGGGATGGACAAAAAATGTTGGCCTTGCCTACGGCACCCACGCCCCATAAGTAAGCGAAAAAGTGATTTAGCCACACAATGTGGGACACGGAGACTGGGAAGGACACGAGTGAGCCAGCTGTGTATTTACTGCAGAGCATGAATTTATTTTGGTGCCATTTCAGTGCTTGCGATGGTAGGCTTTGAACTGACAACCACCCCTTTGTTTGTCTAGTGCCGTCACCCGCTGGGCCACCTCTTTCTGTCAGCCGATTTTTAATCATCCATTAATCGCCTGTTCCCCGCTGACTGGGCTCCAAATCATTGAGCTGAATTTACACCCCACCGGGTGTAATTTTGCGCATGGTGATGTCAGGCGAGCGCCCTGGCGTCATGGCAACCCCCGCGCGATATTTTGGTTGGCGGGCATGGGCGAGAGCCGGCTGCGCGCCCGCTGACAATTAGGAGGCCTATTAAAGCCTTTAAGCGAGGTAATCAATTGGTATTTTTCGCTGCCCGTCCAACCCTACGGTTGGCAGGCGGGCAAATCAGCCAGGCGGCTTTTCCACTTTTGAGGAAACCTCATCCATGGGCTGGATGAGGTTTATGGCATTAATTTAAAAAAAAGAATAAAAATGCTCTGGCGTAATTTTTATTATGTATGTGCTCATGTGCGCGAGTCCTATGCGGGGACGTTTTCTTTGACAGAACTTCCGAATCTTTATTTCTGATTTTAAAATTCTTCGGCTCCCTGAGCCTTAAGGGAGCTTTCAGTGTGCGCTCCTCCCCCACCCTGCGCACCCGCAGACTGCAGCGCTCGCCCTCCTCTCCTCCCCCACCCCGGGCAGCGCTGAGCCCCTCAGCGCGCCTTTCATGCTGGCTGACCGTTAACTGGCCGGCCAGCGTGAAATCATCTACCGCGCCCGCCCGAGTATCCTGGCTGTTGTTTCTACTTCTGCAAACAACCAAGCCGGGTTTTCTTAACACGTTCATTTTTAATCTTAATATTCATTTTGTCATTAACATGATTTAATCACAAAGAAATGCGTTAGTCCATGAACAAGGCTGAATCTTGCTGACTCAGCAACTCTGGCTGCAGTATCTGTGGCAAGTTACATAAATCAGCACTAAAACTCCATTGGACCCTCGCTGTAATATTCTTTCTGAGGTTTTTGCTTGTTCATTGGAACACAGGGAGACTTTTTAACCCCTCAAGCCTGTTCCATCCTTCAAATAGATTCTGCCCAAAATTCTATCTGCCTCGGTGCCCTTTCCACTAATACCTTTTGATGTGGGATATAAAGGGTTAATACGATTATTATGAGTGATAAAGTGAGTTATGCTTATGAGAGCTGTCTCTTTCACTGCATTTTTCCACCACAACTCTTGGCCTACCCATCTGCTTATTGCTTTTCTCTATGTGTATAGAGATGAAGTTACTGTAGCCAATAAGCCTGAGCTGTTTATCTGTTTCTTTTACATTTTGTCCTCTCCCACTAGCCTGCTTGCCTGCGAGAATATGATAGGACATGTTTATTAGGGACAGAAGAAAGCTATGAACAAACAAAACAGGCTCAGGCATGCGGCCAGCTGAAGCTGTATTGTGTATAAACGCTTGTCACAATAACTGTTTTTTGAGATGCTTCGGTTCGCTGAAGCACTCCCCTGCAATGCTTGTAATAAAATTTCCTGCTGTCAACTGACTCCAGACTCTGCTTTTCATCCCACAACCCCCTTGCCTAACAAAAATCTATCAATCTCAGTTTGGAAATTTTCAACTGAGCCCCAGCCTCAGGAACTTTTCAAAGGAGAGAGTTCCAGATTCCCGCTAGCTTTTTTGTGTGAAGAACACCTCGCTAAGCCTCCCTTGACAGCACCTTCCAAACACCTGACCTTTATCCCCTTGAATGACAAGGGCAGCAGGCACCTGGAAGTTCCTCTCCAAGCCACTCACCATCCTGACTTGGAAATATATCACTGTTCCTTCACTGTCGTTGGGTCAAAATCCTGGAACTGCTCCCCCCTCCACACCATGTGGACTGCAGCAGTTCAAGAAGGCGGCTCACCACCACCTTCCCAGGGGCAATTCTGGGCAACAATGGGCTGCATGGCCTTTTTCTGCGCTGTAACGTTTCTATGGTTCGAATTAGGGATGGACAACAAAAGCTGTCTTTACCAGAAATGCTCATATTTCATGGAAGAATAAATAAAAAGGAAGAAGCTCCTGATATCCTGGCTCTAATTTTAAGGTTATGTCCCCTTGTTCTGGACTGTCCGCCAGAGAAAATAGTTTCTCTCTATCGACACTATGAACTACTTTAATCATCTTAAGCAGCTCAGTTGGATCACTCCTTAAGCTTTTATACGCAAGAAAATACAAACTGATTCCAGGCAGCCTGTAGTTTTAATTTAACACTTTTAGCGCCATTATCATTCTGCTGAAACTGCACCGTATTCCCTTTAAGGTCAATGTATCCTTCCTGATGTCAACTGCCCAGGTTGGAAGTCATCACTCGAGATAGGATTTATATAATTTATACATAACTGTTACTTAATTTCCACTTCTTTGGATGTCAGCCTTGAGATTAAGGCCAACATTCCATGAGCCTTTTTAATTTTCTTTTATACCTACCCAATATCTCTGACGGATTAAAAGCAAAACACTGTGGATGTTGGAAATCTGAAATAGGGACAGGAACTGCTGGAAAAGCTCAGCAGGTCAGGCAGCATCTGTTGACAGAGTTGACATTTCAAGTTGAATATTTTGACTCGAAACCTTACTCTGTTTCCCGCTCCACCAATGCTGCCAGGCCTGCTGAGCTTTCCTGGCACTTTTTGTTTTTAGTCCTAACTTGGACCCTGCTATATGTTCGTGTTGTTTTTGGATCACTGATGTTGGTAATAGTGACACGTTAAGCTTGGAAAGATTAGAACTCTTTGTCTTTAACTTACCATGCTGCCTTGTACACCTGAAGGACTGGTTTGAACTGGTTCCATTACACATCACATCAGTTTCTAGAGCAGGTGTGAATTGTGGCCCCCCCGGAACACTTACACAGAATTAGTTCCTAGCTCTTTATAAATAGTTATAGATAATACAACAATATATAACAGGCCCATAAGTCTCTGTTTGTCGCAGTTACCTTTTGTGCCACTTGGTTTACCCAGGGCGAGGTGCAGTTGCTGAGATCTGGTCCTCTTGGGCTCCAGAGTCCGAGTGAAACCAGGCAGAGGTAGGAGGCGATACCTGCAACACAGAAAGAGACGGTATAATGGGTGCATGAGTTATCTCCATGATTGTATGTCTGCCACAAGTGACAAATTAACGGCACCATAAACTCACAGCCATTTCATTACTATAGGAATTACAACGTGTGCTTGGCCACTAAATTCTAATTGCAGCATTTTAGCCGCTTCCATACTTGCCCTCAAACTGCTGCCTTTCATCTTCTAGGCAGCAAATGTTGTGGGTTTGGAAGGTGTTGGCAAAGGAGCTGTTGCAAGTTGCTGCAGTGCATATTATAGATGGCATACATGCAGTCACTGTATGCCAGTGGTGGAGGGTTTGAATGTCTAAGGTGGCATATGGGCTATTGATTGAGCAGGCAGCTCTGGGGAATGAGGAATTGATGCCCAGCAATGATGGGAATCAAGAAGCCAGTGTCAGGCAGAGCAGGAACTGAGGAACTGATGCCAGGGAGTGCAGGAATGGAGAAACTGATGCCAGGCAGTGTGGGAATTGAGGAACCGATGCCAGGCATGTGGGAACTGAGGAATCGATGCCAGGCAGTGTGGGAACTGTGCAGCTGATGCCAGGCAGTGTGGGAACTGAGGAACTGATGCCAGGCAGTGATAGTAATTGAGGAACTGATGCCAAGCAGTGCGGGATCTTAGGAACTGATGCCAGGCAGTGCGGGACCTTAGGAACTGATGCCAGGCAGTGTGAGAACTGAGGAACTGATGCCAGGCAGTGTGGGAACTTAGGAACTGCTGTCAGGCAGTGCAGGAAATTAGGAACTGATGCCAGGAAGTGTGGGGACTGAGGGACTGATGCCAGGCAGTGCGGGAACTTAGGAACTGATGTCAGGCAGTGCGGGAAATTAGGAACTGATGCCAGGCAGTGTGGGAATTGAGGAACTGATGCCAGGCAGTGCGGGAGCTGAGGAACTGATGCCAGGCAGTGTGGGAACTGAGCTACTGGTACAAGGCAGTGCTGGAACTGAGCAAGTGATGGCAGAAAGTTGGGAACTGAGCAACTGATGCCAGGCAGTGCGGAATGTTAGGAACTGAAGCCAGGCAGTGCGGGAACTTAGGAAGTGATGCCAGGCAGTGTGGAAATTAAGGAACTGATGCCAGGCAGTGTGGGAATTGAGGAACTGATGCCAGGCAGTGCGGGAGTTGAGGAACTGATGCCAGGCAGTGTGGGAACTGAGCTACTGATACAAGGCAGTGCTGGAACTGAGCAAGTGATGGCAGAAAGTTGGGAACTGAGCAACTGATGCCAGGCAGTGCGGAATGTTAGGAACTGAAGCCAGGCAGTGCGGGAACTTAGGAACTGATGCCAGGCAGTGTGTAAATTAAGGAACTGATGCCAGGCAGTGTGGCAAAAGAGGAACTGATGCCAGACTGTGTGGGAACTGAGGTACTGAAGCCAGGCAGTGTGGGAACTGAACAACTGATGCCAGGCAGTGCAGGATTTTAGGAACTGATGCATAGCAGTGTGGGAACTGAGCAACTGATGCCAGGCAGTGCAGGATTTTAGGAACTGATGCATAGCAGTGTGGGAAACGTAGGAACTGATGCCAGGCAGTGTGGGAGCAGAGGAAAAGGTGCCAGGCAGTGTGGGAACTCAGGAATTGATGCCAGGCAGTGTGGGAACTGAGGAACTGATGCCAGGCTGTGCAGGAACTGAGGAACTGATGCCAGGCAGTGCGGGATCTGAGGAATTGATGCCAGGGATTGTGGGAACTGAGGAACTGAGGCCAGGCAGTGTGGGAACTGAGAACCTGATGCCAGGCAGTGCAGGATCTTAGGAACTGATGCCAAGCAATGTTGGGAATTGAGGAACTGTTGCCAGGTGGTGTGGGAACTGATGATCTGATGCCAGGCAGTGTGGGAACTGAAGTACAGATGCCTGGCAGTGTGGGACTGAGGAAATGCTCCCAGGCAGTGTGGGAATTTAGAACTGATGGCGGGTAGTGTGGGAACTGGTGAACTGATGACAGGCAGTGTGGAAACTCAGGAACCGAGCCAGGCAGTGTGGGAAATGAAGTACTGATGCCAGGCAGTGCAGGAACTGAGGAACTGAAGCCAGGCAGTGTGAAAACTGAGTAAGTGATGCCAGGACATGTGGGAACTGAGCAACTGATGTCAGGCAGTGCAGGAATTGAGGTACTGATGCCAGGCAGCGCGGGATGTTAGGAACCGATGAAAAGCAGTGCGGGAATTTATGAACGGGTGCCAGGCAGTGTGGGAACCAAGGAATTGATGCTAAGCAGTGCGGGATCTTAGGAACTGATTCTAGGCAGTGTGGGAGCAGAGGAACTGATGCCAAGCAGTGCGGGATCTTAGAAACTGATTCCAGGCAGTGCGGGAACTGAAGTACTGATGCCAGGCAGTGCGGGACCTGAGGAACTGATGCCAGGCAAGTGTGGGAACCAAGAAATTGATGCTAAGCAGTGCAGGATCTTAGGAACCGATGCCAGGCAGTGCGGGAACTGAAGTACTGATGCTAGGCAGTGCGGGAATGAGGAACTGATGCCAGGCAGTGTGGGAACTTAGGATCTCATGCCAGGTAGTGTGGGAACCAATGATCTGATGCGAGGTAGTGTGGGAATCGAGGAAAAGATGCCAGACAGTGTGAGTACTTAGGAACAGATGCCAGGCAGTGCGGGAACAGAGGAACCGATTCCAGGCAGTGCGGGACCTGAAGAACTGATGCCAGGCATTGTGGGAAAAGAAGTACTGATGCCAGGCAGTGTGGGAACTGAGGAACTGATGCCAGGAAATGTGGGAACTGAGGAACTGATTCCAGGCAGTGCAGGACCTGAAGAACTGATGCCAGGCATTGTGGGAAAAGAAGTACTGATGCCATGCAGTGTGGGAACTGAGGAACTGATGCCAGGAAATGTGGGAACTGAGGAACTGATGCCAGGCAGTGCGGGAACTGAGCAAGTAATGCCAGGAAGTGTGGGAACTCAGGAATTGATTCCAGGCAGTGCGGGAACTGAGGTACTTATGCCAGGTAGTGTGGGACTAATGATCTGATGCCAGGTAGTGTGGGAACTGAGCAACTGATGCCAGGCAGTGTGGGAACTGAGCAACAGATGCAAGGCAGTGCGGGAGTTGAGGAACTGAAGCCAGGGTGTGCAGGATCATAGGAACTGCTGCAAACAGTGCAGGATCTTAGGAACTGTTGCCAGGCAGTGTGGGAACAGGGGAACTGATTGCAGGCAGTGTGGGAATTGAACTGATGCCAGGCAGTGTGGGAACTGAGGAACTGATGCCAGGCAGTGCGGGAACTGAGGAACTGATGCCAGGCTGTGCGGGATCTTATGAACTGATGCCAGGCATTGTGGGAAATGAAGTACTGATGCCAGGCAGTGCGGGAACTGAGCAAGTGATGCCAGGAAGTGTGGGAACTCAGGAATTCATGCCAGGCAGTGCGGGAACTGAGGTACTTATGCCAGGCAGTGTTGGGAACTTAGGAACTGATGCCTAATAGTGTGGGTCCTAATGATCTGATGCCAGGTAGTGTGGAAACTGAGGAACTGATGCCAGGCAGTGTGGGAGTTAAGCAACTGAAGCCAGGGTGTGCGAGATCAAATGAACTGATGCAAACAGTGCAGGATCTTAGGAACTGTTGCCAGGCAGTGCGGGAACTTAGGAACTGATGCCAGGCAGTGCGGGAACTTAGGAACTGATTGCAGGCAGTGTGTGAACTGAGGAACTGATGCCAGGCAGTGCGAGATCTTAGGAACTGATGCCAGATAGTGCAGGATTTTAAGAACTCATGCCAGTTACTGTGGGAAGTTAAGAACTGATGCCAGGCAGTGAGGCAACTGAGTAATTGATGCCAGGCAGTGCGGGAACAAGGGAACTGATGCTAGGTATTGTGGCAAAAGAATTACTGATGCCAGGCAGTGCGGGAATTGGCAAGTAATGCCAGGAAGTGTGGGAACTCAGGAATTAATGCCTGGCAGTGCGGGAATTGAGGTACTTATGCCAGGTAGCGTGGGACTAATGATCTGATGCCAGGTAGTGTGGAACTGAGCAACTGATGCCAGGCAGTGTGGGAACTGAGCAACAGATGCCAGGAAATGTGGGAACTGAGGAACTGATGCCAGGCAGTGCGGGAACTGAGCAAGTAATGCTAGGAAGTGTGGGAACTCAGGAGTTGATGCCAGGCAGTGCAGGAACTGAGGTACTTATGCCAGGTAGTGTGGGACTAATGATCTGATGCCAGGTATTGTGGGAACTGAGCAACTGATGCCAGGCAGTGTGGGAACTGAGGTACTGATGCCTGGCAGTGTTGGGACTGAGGAAATGCTCCCAGGCAGTGTGGGAATTGAGGAACTGAGGCCCGGCAGTGTGGGAATTTAGAACTGATGGCGGGTAGTGTGGGAACTGGTGAACTGATGACAGGCAGTGTGGAAACTCAGGAACTGAGCCAGGCAGTGTGGGAAATGGAGTACTGATGCCAGGCAGTGCAGGAGCTAAGGAACTGAAGCCAGGCAGTGTGAAAACTGAGTAAGTGATGCCAGGACATGTGGGAACTGAGCAACTGATGTCAGGCAGTGCAGGAATTGAGGTACTGATGCCAGGCAGCGCGGGATGTTAGGAACTGATGAAATGCAGCGCGGGAATTTATGAATGGATGCCAGGCAGTGTGGGAACCAAGGAATTGATGCTAAGCAGTGCGGGATCTTAGGAACTGATGCCAAGCAGTGCGGGATCTTAGGAACTGATTCTAGGCAGTGCGGGAACAGAGGAACTGATGCCAAGCAGTGCGGGAACCAAGAAATTGATGCTAAGCAGTGCAGGATCTTAGGAACCGATGCCAGGCAGTGCGGGAACTTAGAATCTCATGCCAGGCAGTGTGGGAACTTAGAATCTCATGCCAGGCAGTGTGGGAACCAAGGAATTGATGCTAAGCAGTGCGGGATCTTAGGAACTGATGCCAAGCAGTGCGGGATCTTAGGAACTGATGCCAGGCAGTGTGGGAACTTAGGATCTCATGCCAGGTAGTGTGGGAACCAATGATCTGATGCGAGGTAGTGTGGGAATCGAGGAAAAGATGCCAGACAGTGTGAGTACTTAGGAACAGATGCCAGGCAGTGCGGGAACAGAGGAACCGATTCCAGGCATGCGGGACCTGAAGCACTGATGCCAGGTATTGTGGGAAAAGAAGTACTGATGCCAGGCAGTGTGGGAACTGAGGAACTGATGCCAGGAAATGTGGGAACAGAGGAACCGATTCCAGGCAGTGCAGGACCTGAAGAACTGATGCCAGGCATTGTGGGAAAAGAAGTACTGATGCCATGCAGTGTGGGAACTGAGGAACTGATGCCAGGAAATGTGGGAACTGAGCAAGTAATGCCAAGAAGTGTGGGAACTCAGGAATTGATTCCAGGCAGTGCGGGAACTGAGGTAATTATGCCAGGTAGTGTGGGACTAATGATCTGATGCCAGGTAGTGTGGGAACTGAGCAACTGATGCCAGGCAGTGTGGGAACTGAGCAACAGATGCAAGGCAGTGCGGGAGTTGAGGAACTGAAGCCAGGGTGTGCAGGATCATAGGAACTGCTGCAAACAGTGCAGGATCTTAGGAACTGTTGCCAGGCAGTGCGGGAACAAGGGAACTGATTGCAGGCAGTGTGGGAATTGAGGAACTGATGCCAAGCAGTGTGGGAACTGAGGAACTGATGCCAGGCAGTGCGGGAACTGAGGAACTGATGCCAGGCTGTGCGGGATCTTATGAACTGATGCCAGGCATTGTGGGAAATGAAGTACTGATGCCAGGCAGTGCGGGAACTGAGCAAGTGATGCCAGGAAGTGTGGGAACTCAGGAATTCATGCCAGGCAGTGCAGGAACTGAGGTACTTATGCCAGGCAGTGTTGGGAACTTAGGAACTGATGCCTAATAGTGTGGGTCCTAATGATCTGATGCCAGGTAGTGTGGGAACTGAGGAACTGATGCCAGGCAGTGTGGGAGTTAAGCAACTGAAGCCAGGGTGTGCGAGATCATATGAACTGATGCAAACAGTGCAGGATCTTAGGAACTGTTGCCAGGCAGTGCGGGAACTTAGGAACTGATGCCAGGCAGTGCGGGAACTTAGGAACTGATTGCAGGCAGTGTGTGAACTGAGGAACTGATGCCAGGCAGTGCGAGATCTTAGGAACTGATGCCAGATAGTGCAGGATTTTAAGAACTCATGCCAGTTACTGTGGGAAGTTAAGAACTGATGCCAGGCAGTGAGGCAACTGAGTAATTGATGCCAGGCAGTGCGGGAACAAGGAAACTGATGCTAGGCATTGTGGCAAAAGAAGTACTGATGCCAGGCAGTGCGGGAATTGAGCAAGTAATGCCAGGAAGTGTGGGAACTCAGGAATTAATGCCTGGCAATGCGGGAATTGAGGTACTTATGCCAGGTAGCGTGGGACTAATGATCTGATGCCAGGTAGTGTGGAACTGAGCAACTGATGCCAGGCAGTGTGGGAACTGAGCAACAGATGCCAGGAAATGTGGGAACTGAGGAACTGATGCCAGGCAGTGCGGGAACTGAGCAAGTAATGCTAGGAAGTGTGGGAACTCAGGAGTTGATGCCAGGCAGTGCAGGAACTGAGGTACTTATGCCAGGTAGTGTGGGACTAATGATCTGATGCCAGGTAGTGTGGGAACTGAGCAACTGATGCCAGGCAGTGTGGGAACTGAGGTACTGATGCCTGGCAGTGTTGGGACTGAGGAAATGCTCCCAGGCAGTGTGGGAATTGAGGAACTGAGGCCCGGCAATGTGGGAATTTAGAACTGATGGCGGGTAGTGTGGGAACTGGTGAACTGATGACAGGCAGTGTGGAAACTCAGGAACCAAGCCAGGCAGTGTGGGAAATGAAGTAATGATGCCAGGCAGGGCAGGAACTGAGGAACTGATGCCAGGAAATGTGGGAACTGAGGAACTGATGCCAAGCAGTGTGAAAACTGAGTAAGTGATGCCAGGACATATGGGAACTGAGCAACTGATGTCAGGCAGTGCAGGAATTGAGGTACTGATGCCAGGCAGCGCGGGATATTAGGAACTGATGAAAAGCAGTGCGGGAATTTATGAACGGATGCCAGGCAGTGTGGGAACCAAGGAATTGGTGCTAAGCAGTGCGGGATCTTAGGAACTGATGCCAGGCAGTGTGGGAACTGAGGAAATGATGCCAAGCAGTGCGGGATCTTAGGAACTGATTCCAGGCAGTGCGGGAACAGAGGAACTGACGCCAAGCAGTGCGGGATCTTAGAAACTGATTCCAGGCAGTGCGGGAACTGAAGTACTGATGCAAGGCAGTGCGGGAACTGAGGAACCGATGCCAGGCAGTGCAGGAACTGAAGTACTGATGCTAAGCAGTGCGGGAATGAGGAACTGATGCCAGGCAGTGTGGGAACTTAGGATCTCATGCCAGGTAGTGTGGGAACCAATGATCTGATGCGAGGTTGTGTGGGAATCGAGGAAAAGATGCCAGACTGTGTGAGTACTTAGGAACAGATGCGAGGCAGTGCGGGAACAGAGGAACCGATTCCAGGCAGTGCGGGACCTGAAGAACTGATGCCAGGCATTGTGGGAAAAGAAGTACTGATGCCAGGCAGTGTGGGAACTTAGGAACTGATGCCAGGAAATGTGGGAACTGAGGAACTGATGCCAGGCAGTGCGGGAACTGAGCAAGTAATGCCAGGAAGTGTGGGAACTCAGGAATTGATTCCAGGCAGTGCGGGACCTGAAGAACTGATTCCAGGCATTGTGGGAAAAGAAGTACTGATGCCAGGCATTTTGGGAACTGAGGAACTGATGCCAGGAAATGTGGGAACTGAGGTACTGGTGCCAGGCAGCACGGGATGTTAGGAACTGGTGAAAAGCAGTGCGGGAATTTATGAACGGATGCCAGGCAGTGTGGGAACCAAGGAATTGATGCTAAGCAGTGCGGGATCTTAGGAACTGATGCCAGGCAGTGTGGGAACTGAGGAACTGATGCCAGGCAGTGCGGGAAATGAAGTACAGATGCCAGGCAGTGTGGGAACTGAGGAACTGATGCCAGGTAGTGTGGGAATCGAGGAAAAGATGCCAGGCAGTGTGGGAACTGAGGAACTGATGCCAGTCAGTGCGGGATCTTAGGAACTGATGACAGGCATTGTGGGAAATGAAGTACTGATGCCAGGCATTGTGGGAACTGAGGAACCGATGCCAGGAAATGTGGGAACTGAGGAACTGATGTCAGGCAGTGTGGGAACTAAGCAAGTGATGCCAGGAAGTGTGGGAACTCAGGAGTTGATGGCAGGCCAGTGCGGGAACTGAGGTTCTTATGCCAGGCAATGTTGGGACATTAGGAACTGATGCCAGATAGTGTGGGTACTAATGATCTGATGCCAGGTAGTGTGGGAACTGAGGAATTATGCCAGGAAGTGTGGGAGTTGAGCAACTGAAGCCAGGGTGTGCGGGATCATAGGAACTGATGCAAACAGTGCAGGATTTTAGGAACTGTTGCCAGGCAGTGCAGGAACTTAGGAACTGATTGCAGGCAGTGGGTGAACTGAGGAACTGATGCCAGGCAGTGCGGGATCTTAGGAACTGATGCCAGTTAGTGCAGGATTTTAAGAACTCATGCCAGTTACTGTGGGAAGTTAGGAACTGATGCCAGGCAGTGAGGCAACTGAGTAGTTGATGCCAGGCAGTGCGGAAACAAGGGAACTGATGCTAGGCATTGTGGGAAAAGAAGTACTGATGCCAGGCAGTGTGGGAACTCAGGAATTGATGCCAGGCAGTGAGGGAACTGAGGAACTGGTGCCAGGCAGTGCGGGAACTGAGAAACTGATGCCAAGCATTGTGGGAACTGAAGAACTGATGCCAGGCAGTGAGGGAACTGAGGTACTGATGCCAGGCAGTGTGGGAACTGAGGAACTGATGCCAGGCAGTGCGGGAACTGAGAAACTGATGTCAAGCATTGTGGGAACTGAAGAACTGATGCCAGGCAGTGAGGGAACTGAGGTACTGATGCCAGGCAGTGTGGGAATTTAGAACTGATGGCGGGTAGTGTGGGAACTGGTGAACTGATGACAGGCAGGGTGGAAACTCAGGAACCAAGCCAGGCAGTGTGGGAAATGGAGTACTGATACCAGGCAGTGCAGGAACTGAGGAACTGATGCCAGGCAGTGCGGGAACTGAGGAACTGATGCCAGGCTGTGCGGGATCTTATGAACTGATGCCAGGCATTGTGGGAAATGAAGTACTGATGCCAGGCAGTGCGGGAACTGAGCAAGTGATGCCAGGAAGTGTGGGAACTCAGGAATTCATGCCAGGCAGTGCAGGAACTGAGGTACTTATGCCAGGCAGTGTTGGGAACTTAGGAACTGATGCCTAATAGTGTGGGTCCTAATGATCTGATGCCAGGTAGTGTGGGAACTGAGGAACTGATGCCAGGCAGTGTGGGAGTTAAGCAACTGAAGCCAGGGTGTGCGAGATCATATGAACTGATGCAAACAGTGCAGGATCTTAGGAACTGTTGCCAGGCAGTGCGGGAACTTAGGAACTGATGCCAGGCAGTGCGGGAACTTAGGAACTGATTGCAGGCAGTGTGTGAACTGAGGAACTGATGCCAGGCAGTGCGAGATCTTAGGAACTGATGCCAGATAGTGCAGGATTTTAAGAACTCATGCCAGTTACTGTGGGAAGTTAAGAACTGATGCCAGGCAGTGAGGCAACTGAGTAATTGATGCCAGGCAGTGCGGGAACAAGGAAACTGATGCTAGGCATTGTGGCAAAAGAAGTACTGATGCCAGGCAGTGCGGGAATTGAGCAAGTAATGCCAGGAAGTGTGGGAACTCAGGAATTAATGCCTGGCAATGCGGGAATTGAGGTACTTATGCCAGGTAGCGTGGGACTAATGATCTGATGCCAGGTAGTGTGGAACTGAGCAACTGATGCCAGGCAGTGTGGGAACTGAGCAACAGATGCCAGGAAATGTGGGAACTGAGGAACTGATGCCAGGCAGTGCGGGAACTGAGCAAGTAATGCTAGGAAGTGTGGGAACTCAGGAGTTGATGCCAGGCAGTGCAGGAACTGAGGTACTTATGCCAGGTAGTGTGGGACTAATGATCTGATGCCAGGTAGTGTGGGAACTGAGCAACTGATGCCAGGCAGTGTGGGAACTGAGGTACTGATGCCTGGCAGTGTTGGGACTGAGGAAATGCTCCCAGGCAGTGTGGGAATTGAGGAACTGAGGCCCGGCAATGTGGGAATTTAGAACTGATGGCGGGTAGTGTGGGAACTGGTGAACTGATGACAGGCAGTGTGGAAACTCAGGAACCAAGCCAGGCAGTGTGGGAAATGAAGTAATGATGCCAGGCAGGGCAGGAACTGAGGAACTGATGCCAGGAAATGTGGGAACTGAGGAACTGATGCCAAGCAGTGTGAAAACTGAGTAAGTGATGCCAGGACATATGGGAACTGAGCAACTGATGTCAGGCAGTGCAGGAATTGAGGTACTGATGCCAGGCAGCGCGGGATATTAGGAACTGATGAAAAGCAGTGCGGGAATTTATGAACGGATGCCAGGCAGTGTGGGAACCAAGGAATTGGTGCTAAGCAGTGCGGGATCTTAGGAACTGATGCCAGGCAGTGTGGGAACTGAGGAAATGATGCCAAGCAGTGCGGGATCTTAGGAACTGATTCCAGGCAGTGCGGGAACAGAGGAACTGACGCCAAGCAGTGCGGGATCTTAGAAACTGATTCCAGGCAGTGCGGGAACTGAAGTACTGATGCAAGGCAGTGCGGGAACTGAGGAACCGATGCCAGGCAGTGCAGGAACTGAAGTACTGATGCTAAGCAGTGCGGGAATGAGGAACTGATGCCAGGCAGTGTGGGAACTTAGGATCTCATGCCAGGTAGTGTGGGAACCAATGATCTGATGCGAGGTTGTGTGGGAATCGAGGAAAAGATGCCAGACTGTGTGAGTACTTAGGAACAGATGCGAGGCAGTGCGGGAACAGAGGAACCGATTCCAGGCAGTGCGGGACCTGAAGAACTGATGCCAGGCATTGTGGGAAAAGAAGTACTGATGCCAGGCAGTGTGGGAACTTAGGAACTGATGCCAGGAAATGTGGGAACTGAGGAACTGATGCCAGGCAGTGCGGGAACTGAGCAAGTAATGCCAGGAAGTGTGGGAACTCAGGAATTGATTCCAGGCAGTGCGGGACCTGAAGAACTGATTCCAGGCATTGTGGGAAAAGAAGTACTGATGCCAGGCATTTTGGGAACTGAGGAACTGATGCCAGGAAATGTGGGAACTGAGGTACTGGTGCCAGGCAGCACGGGATGTTAGGAACTGGTGAAAAGCAGTGCGGGAATTTATGAACGGATGCCAGGCAGTGTGGGAACCAAGGAATTGATGCTAAGCAGTGCGGGATCTTAGGAACTGATGCCAGGCAGTGTGGGAACTGAGGAACTGATGCCAGGCAGTGCGGGAAATGAAGTACAGATGCCAGGCAGTGTGGGAACTGAGGAACTGATGCCAGGTAGTGTGGGAATCGAGGAAAAGATGCCAGGCAGTGTGGGAACTGAGGAACTGATGCCAGTCAGTGCGGGATCTTAGGAACTGATGACAGGCATTGTGGGAAATGAAGTACTGATGCCAGGCATTGTGGGAACTGAGGAACCGATGCCAGGAAATGTGGGAACTGAGGAACTGATGTCAGGCAGTGTGGGAACTAAGCAAGTGATGCCAGGAAGTGTGGGAACTCAGGAGTTGATGGCAGGCCAGTGCGGGAACTGAGGTTCTTATGCCAGGCAATGTTGGGACATTAGGAACTGATGCCAGATAGTGTGGGTACTAATGATCTGATGCCAGGTAGTGTGGGAACTGAGGAATTATGCCAGGAAGTGTGGGAGTTGAGCAACTGAAGCCAGGGTGTGCGGGATCATAGGAACTGATGCAAACAGTGCAGGATTTTAGGAACTGTTGCCAGGCAGTGCAGGAACTTAGGAACTGATTGCAGGCAGTGGGTGAACTGAGGAACTGATGCCAGGCAGTGCGGGATCTTAGGAACTGATGCCAGTTAGTGCAGGATTTTAAGAACTCATGCCAGTTACTGTGGGAAGTTAGGAACTGATGCCAGGCAGTGAGGCAACTGAGTAGTTGATGCCAGGCAGTGCGGAAACAAGGGAACTGATGCTAGGCATTGTGGGAAAAGAAGTACTGATGCCAGGCAGTGTGGGAACTCAGGAATTGATGCCAGGCAGTGAGGGAACTGAGGAACTGGTGCCAGGCAGTGCGGGAACTGAGAAACTGATGCCAAGCATTGTGGGAACTGAAGAACTGATGCCAGGCAGTGAGGGAACTGAGGTACTGATGCCAGGCAGTGTGGGAACTGAGGAACTGATGCCAGGCAGTGCGGGAACTGAGAAACTGATGTCAAGCATTGTGGGAACTGAAGAACTGATGCCAGGCAGTGAGGGAACTGAGGTACTGATGCCAGGCAGTGTGGGAATTTAGAACTGATGGCGGGTAGTGTGGGAACTGGTGAACTGATGACAGGCAGGGTGGAAACTCAGGAACCAAGCCAGGCAGTGTGGGAAATGGAGTACTGATACCAGGCAGTGCAGGAACTGAGGAACTGATGCCAGGCAGTGCGGGAACTGAGGAACTGATGCCAGGCTGTGCGGGATCTTATGAACTGATGCCAGGCATTGTGGGAAATGAAGTACTGATGCCAGGCAGTGCGGGAACTGAGCAAGTGATGCCAGGAAGTGTGGGAACTCAGGAATTCATGCCAGGCAGTGCAGGAACTGAGGTACTTATGCCAGGCAGTGTTGGGAACTTAGGAACTGATGCCTAATAGTGTGGGTCCTAATGATCTGATGCCAGGTAGTGTGGGAACTGAGGAACTGATGCCAGGCAGTGTGGGAGTTAAGCAACTGAAGCCAGGGTGTGCGAGATCATATGAACTGATGCAAACAGTGCAGGATCTTAGGAACTGTTGCCAGGCAGTGCGGGAACTTAGGAACTGATGCCAGGCAGTGCGGGAACTTAGGAACTGATTGCAGGCAGTGTGTGAACTGAGGAACTGATGCCAGGCAGTGCGAGATCTTAGGAACTGATGCCAGATAGTGCAGGATTTTAAGAACTCATGCCAGTTACTGTGGGAAGTTAAGAACTGATGCCAGGCAGTGAGGCAACTGAGTAATTGATGCCAGGCAGTGCGGGAACAAGGAAACTGATGCTAGGCATTGTGGCAAAAGAAGTACTGATGCCAGGCAGTGCGGGAATTGAGCAAGTAATGCCAGGAAGTGTGGGAACTCAGGAATTAATGCCTGGCAATGCGGGAATTGAGGTACTTATGCCAGGTAGCGTGGGACTAATGATCTGATGCCAGGTAGTGTGGAACTGAGCAACTGATGCCAGGCAGTGTGGGAACTGAGCAACAGATGCCAGGAAATGTGGGAACTGAGGAACTGATGCCAGGCAGTGCGGGAACTGAGCAAGTAATGCTAGGAAGTGTGGGAACTCAGGAGTTGATGCCAGGCAGTGCAGGAACTGAGGTACTTATGCCAGGTAGTGTGGGACTAATGATCTGATGCCAGGTAGTGTGGGAACTGAGCAACTGATGCCAGGCAGTGTGGGAACTGAGGTACTGATGCCTGGCAGTGTTGGGACTGAGGAAATGCTCCCAGGCAGTGTGGGAATTGAGGAACTGAGGCCCGGCAATGTGGGAATTTAGAACTGATGGCGGGTAGTGTGGGAACTGGTGAACTGATGACAGGCAGTGTGGAAACTCAGGAACCAAGCCAGGCAGTGTGGGAAATGAAGTAATGATGCCAGGCAGGGCAGGAACTGAGGAACTGATGCCAGGAAATGTGGGAACTGAGGAACTGATGCCAAGCAGTGTGAAAACTGAGTAAGTGATGCCAGGACATATGGGAACTGAGCAACTGATGTCAGGCAGTGCAGGAATTGAGGTACTGATGCCAGGCAGCGCGGGATATTAGGAACTGATGAAAGACAGTGCGGGAATTTATGAACGGATGCCAGGCAGTGTGGGAACCAAGGAATTGGTGCTAAGCAGTGCGGGATCTTAGGAACTGATGCCAGGCAGTGTGGGAACTGAGGAAATGATGCCAAGCAGTGCGGGATCTTAGGAACTGATTCCAGGCAGTGCGGGAACAGAGGAACTGACGCCAAGCAGTGCGGGATCTTAGAAACTGATTCCAGGCAGTGCGGGAACTGAAGTACTGATGCAAGGCAGTGCGGGAACTGAGGAACCGATGCCAGGCAGTGCAGGAACTGAAGTACTGATGCTAAGCAGTGCGGGAATGAGGAACTGATGCCAGGCAGTGTGGGAACTTAGGATCTCATGCCAGGTAGTGTGGGAACCAATGATCTGATGCGAGGTTGTGTGGGAATCGAGGAAAAGATGCCAGACTGTGTGAGTACTTAGGAACAGATGCGAGGCAGTGCGGGAACAGAGGAACCGATTCCAGGCAGTGCGGGACCTGAAGAACTGATGCCAGGCATTGTGGGAAAAGAAGTACTGATGCCAGGCAGTGTGGGAACTTAGGAACTGATGCCAGGAAATGTGGGAACTGAGGAACTGATGCCAGGCAGTGCGGGAACTGAGCAAGTAATGCCAGGAAGTGTGGGAACTCAGGAATTGATTCCAGGCAGTGCGGGACCTGAAGAACTGATTCCAGGCATTGTGGGAAAAGAAGTACTGATGCCAGGCATTTTGGGAACTGAGGAACTGATGCCAGGAAATGTGGGAACTGAGGTACTGGTGCCAGGCAGCACGGGATGTTAGGAACTGGTGAAAAGCAGTGCGGGAATTTATGAACGGATGCCAGGCAGTGTGGGAACCAAGGAATTGATGCTAAGCAGTGCGGGATCTTAGGAACTGATGCCAGGCAGTGTGGGAACTGAGGAACTGATGCCAGGCAGTGCGGGAAATGAAGTACAGATGCCAGGCAGTGTGGGAACTGAGGAACTGATGCCAGGTAGTGTGGGAATCGAGGAAAAGATGCCAGGCAGTGTGGGAACTGAGGAACTGATGCCAGTCAGTGCGGGATCTTAGGAACTGATGACAGGCATTGTGGGAAATGAAGTACTGATGCCAGGCATTGTGGGAACTGAGGAACCGATGCCAGGAAATGTGGGAACTGAGGAACTGATGTCAGGCAGTGTGGGAACTGAGCAAGTGATGCCAGGAAGTGTGGGAACTCAGGAGTTGATGGCAGGCCAGTGCGGGAACTGAGGTTCTTATGCCAGGCAATGTTGGGACATTAGGAACTGATGCCAGATAGTGTGGGTACTAATGATCTGATGCCAGGTAGTGTGGGAACTGAGGAATTATGCCAGGAAGTGTGGGAGTTGAGCAACTGAAGCCAGGGTGTGCGGGATCATAGGAACTGATGCAAACAGTGCAGGATTTTAGGAACTGTTGCCAGGCAGTGCAGGAACTTAGGAACTGATTGCAGGCAGTGGGTGAACTGAGGAACTGATGCCAGGCAGTGCGGGATCTTAGGAACTGATGCCAGTTAGTGCAGGATTTTAAGAACTCATGCCAGTTACTGTGGGAAGTTAGGAACTGATGCCAGGCAGTGAGGCAACTGAGTAGTTGATGCCAGGCAGTGCGGAAACAAGGGAACTGATGCTAGGCATTGTGGGAAAAGAAGTACTGATGCCAGGCAGTGTGGGAACTGAAGAACTGATGCCAGGCAGTGAGGGAACTGAGGAACTGATGCCAGGCAGTGTGGGAACTGAGGAACTGATGCCAGGCAGTGTGGGAACTGAAGAACTGATGCCAGGCAGTGAGGGAACTGAGGAACTGATGCCAGGCAGTGTGGGAACTGAGGAACTGATGCCAGGCAGTGCGGGAACTGAGAAACTGATGTCAAGCATTGTGGGAACTGAAGAACTGATGCCAGGCAGTGAGGGAACTGAGGTACTGATGCCAGGCAGTGTGGGAATTTAGAACTGATGGCGGGTAGTGTGGGAACTGGTGAACTGATGACAGGCAGGGTGGAAACTCAGGAACCAAGCCAGGCAGTGTGGGAAATGGAGTACTGATACCAGGCAGTGCAGGAACTGAGGAACTGATGCCAGGAAATGTGGGAACTGAGGAACTGATGCCAAACAATGTGAAAACTGAGTAAGTGATGCCAGGACATGTGGGAACTGAGCAACCGATGTCAGGCAGTGCAGGAATTGAGGTACTGATGCCAGGTACCGCGGGATGTTAGGAACTGATGAAAAGCAGTGCGGGAATTTATGAACGGATGCCAGGCAGTGTGGGAACCAAGGAATTGATGCTAAGCAGTGCGGGATCTTCGGAACTGACTGCAGGCAGTGTGTGAACTGAGGAACTGATGCCAGGCAGTGCGGGAAATGAAGTACTGATGCCAGGCAGTGTGGGAACTGAGGAACTGATGCCAGGCAGTGCGGGAACTGAGGTACTGATGCCAGGCAGCGTGGGAACTGAGGAACCGATGCCAGGAAGTGTGGGAACTGAGGAACTGATGCCAGGCAGTGTGGGAGTTGAGCAACTGAAGTCAGGGTGTGAAGGGATCATATGAACTGATGCAAACAGTGCAGCTTCTCAGGAACTGTTGCCAGGCAGTGCGTGAACTGAGGAACTGATGCCAGGCAATGTGTGAACTGAGGAACTGATGCCAGGCAGTGTGGGATCTTAGGAACTGATTCCAGTTAGTGCAGGATTTTAAGAAGTCATGCCAGTTAATGTGGGAAGTTAGGAACTGATGCCAGGCAATTAGGCAACTGAGAAATTGATGCCAGGCAGTGCGGGAACAAGGGAACTGATGCTCGGCAGATGTGGAAATTGAGGTACTGATGCCAGGCAGTGTGGAAGCTGAGGAATTGATGCCAGGCATTGTGGGAACTGAGGAACTGATGCCAGGCAGGGAGGGAACTCAGGACCTGGTGCCAGGCAGTGTGGGAACTGAAGAACTGATGCCAGGCAGTGAGGGTACTGAGGTACTGATGCCAGGCAACGTGGGAACTGAGGAACCGATGCCTAGCAGTGCGGGATCTTAGGAATTGATTCCAGGCATTGCGGGAACAGAGGAACTGATGCCAAGCAGTGCGGGATCTTAGGAACTGTTGCCAGGCAGTGCGGGAACTTAGGATTGCAGGCAGTGTGTGAACTGAGGAACTGATGACAGGCTGTGCAGGATCTTAGGAACTGATGCCAGTTAGTGCAGGATTTTTAGAACTCTTGCCAGTTACTGTGGGAAGTTAGGAACTGATGTCAGGCAATTAGGCAACTGAGTAATTGATGACAGGCAGTGCGGGAACAAGGGAACTGAGGCTAGGCATTGTGGGAAAAGAAGTACTGATGCCAGGCAGTGTGGTAACTCAGGAATTGATGCCAGGCAGTGAGGAAACTTAGGAACCGGTGCCAGGCAGTGCGGGAACTGAGGAACTGATGCCAGGCATTGTGGGAACTGAAGAACTGATGCCAGGCAG
The DNA here is from genome assembly GCA_026770705.1 of Isurus oxyrinchus. Classification (NCBI taxonomy): domain Eukaryota; kingdom Metazoa; phylum Chordata; class Chondrichthyes; order Lamniformes; family Lamnidae; genus Isurus; species Isurus oxyrinchus. The sequence goes on along the minus strand of JANJGN010000029.1, from coordinate 8,273,972 downwards.
TGAGAGACCTGAGGTACTGATGCCAGGCAGTGCGGGAACTGAGGAACCAATACCAGGCAGTGTGGGAACTGAGAAACCGATGCCAGGCAGTGCGGGAACTGAGGTACTGATGCCCGATAGTGTGGGAACTGAGGAACCGATGCCAGGCAGAGTAGGAACTGTGAAACTGTTCCCAGGCAGTGCGGGAACTGATCAAGTAATGCCAGGAAGTGTGGGAACTCAGGAGTTGATGCCAGGCAGTGCAGGAACTGAGGTATTTATGCCAGGTAGTGTGGGACTAATGATCTGATGCCAGGTAGTGTGGGAACTGAGCAACTGATGCCAGGCAGTGTGGGAACTGAGCAACAGATGCAAGGCAGTGCGGGAGTTGAGGAACTGAAGCCAGGGTGTGCGGGATCCTAGGAACTGATGCAAACAATGCAGGATCTCAGGAACTGTTGCCAGGCAGTGCAGGAACCTAGGAACTGATTGCAGTCAGTGTGGGAACTAAGGAACTGATGCCAGGCAGTGCGGGATCTTTGGAACTGATGCCGCGCAGTGTGGGAACTGCGGAACTGATGCCAGACAGTGCAGCAACTGAGGAACTGATGCCAGATAGTGTGGGAATCGAGGAAAAGATGCCAGGCAGTGTGGGAACTGAGGAACTGATGCCAGGCAGTGTGGGAACTTAGGAACTGATGCCAGGCATTGTGGGAAATGAAGTACTGATGCCAGGCAGTGTGGGAACTGAGTAGTGGATGCCAGGCAGTGTGGGAACTGAGGAACTGATGCCAGGAATTGTGGGACCTGAGGAACTGATGCCAGGCAGTGTGGGAACTGAGGAACTGATGCCAGGCAGTGTGGGAACTGAGCAAGTGATGCCAGGAAGTGTGGGAACTCAGGAATTGATGCCAGGCAGTGCGGGAACTGAGGTACTGATGCCCGATAGTGTGGGAACTGAGGAACCGATGCCAGGCAGAGTAGGAACTGTGAAACTGATCCCAGGCAGTGCGGGAACTGATCAAGTAATGCCAGGAAGTGTGGGAACTCAGGAGTTGATGCCAGGCAGTGCAGGAACTGAGGTATTTATGCCAGGTAGTGTGGGACTAATGATCTGATGCCAGGTAGTGTGGGAACTGAGCAACTGATGCCAGGCAGTGTTGGAACTGAGCAACAGATGCAAGGCAGTGCGGGAGTTGAGGAACTGAAGCCAGGGTGTGCGGGATCCTAGGAACTGATGCAAACAATGCAGGATCTCAGGAACTGTTGCCAGGCAGTGCAGGAACTTAGGAACTGATTGCAGTCAGTGTGGGAACTAAGGAACTGATGCCAGGCAGTGCGGGATCTTTGGAACTGATGCCGCGCAGTGTGGGAACTGCGGAACTGATGCCAGACAGTGCAGCAACTGAGGAACTGATGCCAGATAGTGTGGGAATCGAGGAAAAGATGCCAGGCAGTGTGGGAACTGAGGAACTGATGCCAGGCAGTGTGGGAACTTAGGAACTGATGCCAGGCATTGTGGGAAATGAAGTACTGATGCCAGGCAGTGTGGGAACTGAGTAGTGGATGCCAGGCAGTGTGGGAACTGAGGAACTGATGCCAGGCATTGTGGGAACTGAGGAACTGATGCCAGGCAGTGTGGGAACTGAGGAACTGATGCCAGGCAGTGTGGGAACTGAGCAAGTGATGCCAGGAAGTGTGGGAACTCAGGAATTGATGCCAGGCAGTGCGGGAACTGAGGTACTTATGCCAGGCAGTTTTGGGAACTTAGGAACTGATGCCAGATAGTGTGGGAACTAATGATCTGATGCCAGGTAGTGTGGGGACTGAGGAACTGATGCCAGGCAGTGTGGGAGTTGAGGAACCGAGGCCAGGGTGTGCGGGATCATAGGAACTGATGCAAACAGTGCAGGATCTTTGGAACTGTTGCCAGGCAGTGCGGGAACTGAGGAACTGATGCCAGGCATTGTGGGAACTGAAGAACGGATGCCAGGCAGTGAGGGAACTGTGGTACTGATGCCAGGCAGTGTGGGAACTGAGGAACCGATGACAGGAGGTGTGGGAACTGAGGAACTGATGCCAGGCAGTGTGGGAGTTGAGCAACTGAAGTCAGGGTGTGAAGGGATCATATGAACTGATGCAAACAGTGCAGCTTCTTAGGAACTGTTGCCAGGCAGTGCGTGAACTTAGGAACTGATTGCAGGCAGTGTGTGAACTGAGGAACTGATGCCAGGCAGTGTGGGATCTTAGGAACTGTTACCAGTTAGTGCAGGATTTTAAGAGGAAGGATTTTAATTGAGGAAGTCATGCCAGTTAATTTGGGAAGTTAGGAACTGATGCCAGGCAATTAGGCAACTGAGAAATTGATGCCAGGCAGTGCGGGAAGAAGGGAACTGATGCCAGGCAGGGAGGAAACTGAGGGACTGGTGCCAGGCAGTGCGGGAACTGAGGAACTGATGCCAGGCAGTGAGGGTACTTAGGTACTGATGCCAGGCAGTGTGGAAGCTGAGGAATTGATGCCAGGCATTGTGGGAAATGAAGTACTGATGCCAGGCAGTGTGGGAACTGAGTAGTGGATGCCAGGCAGTGCGGGAACTGAGGAACTGATGCCAGGCATTGTGGGAACTGAAGAACTGATGCCAGGCAGTGAGGGTACTGAGGTACTGATGCCAGGCAGTTTGGGAACTGAGGAACCGATGCCAAGCAGTGCGGGATCTTAGGAATTGATTCCAGGCAGTGCGGGAACAGAGGAACTGATGCCAAGCAGTGTGGGATCTTAGAAACTGTTTCCAGTTTGTGCGGGAACTGAGGAACTGATGCCAGGCAGTGTGAGAACCAAGAAGTTGATGCTAAGCAGTGCTGGATCTTAGGAACTGTTGTCAGGAAGTGCGGGAACTGAAGTACTGATGCTAGGCAGTGTGGGAATGAGGAACTGATGCCAGAAAATGTGGGAACTGAGGAACTGATGCCAGGCTGTGCGGGAACTGAGCAAGTAATGCCAGGAAGTGTGGCTACTCTGGAATTGATTCCAGGCAGTGTGGGAACTGAGGAACTGATGCCAGGCAGTGCGGAAACTGTTTTACTTATGCCAGGCAGTGTGAGACTGATGATCTGATGCCAGGTAGTGTGGGAACTGAGCAACTGATGCCAGGCAGTGTGGGGCTGAGGAAATGCTCCCAGGCAGTGCGGGAACTGAGGAACTGTTGCCAGGCAGTGCGGGAACTGAGTTACTTATGCCAGGTTGTGGGGGATTAATGATCTGATGCCAGGTACTGTGGGACTGAGGAAATGCTCCCAGGCAGTGTGGGAACAGAGGAACTGAGGCCCGGCAGTGTGGGAATTTAGAACTGATGGCGGGTAGTGTGGGAATTGGTGAACTGATGACAGGCAGTGTGGAAACTCAGGAACCGAGCCAGGCAGTGTGGGAAATGAAGTAATGATGCCAGGCAGTGCAGGAACTGAGGAACTGATGCCAGGAAATGTGGGAACTGAGGAACTGATGCCAAGCAGTGTGAAAACTGAGTAAGTGATGCCAGGACATGTGGGAACGGTGCAACTGATGTCAGGTAGTGCAGGAATTGAGGTACTGATGCCAGGCAGTGCGGGATGTTAGGAACTGATGAAAAGCAGTGCGTGAATTTATGAACGGATGCCAGGCAGTGTGGGAACCAAGGAATTGATGCTAAGCAGTGCGGGATCTTAGGAACTGATGCCAGGCAGTGTGAGAACTGAGGAACCGATGCCAGGCAGTGCGGGATCTTAGGAACTGATTCCAGGCAGTGCGGGAACTGAAGTACTGATGCTAGGCAGTGCGGGAATGAGGAACTGATGCCACGAAATGTGGGAACCGAGGAACTGATGCCAGGCAGTGCGGGAACTGAGCAAGTAATCCCAGTAACTGTGAGAACTCAGGAGTTGATTCCAGGCAGTGCGGGAACTGAGGTACTTATGCCAGGTAGTGTGGGACTAATGATCTGATGCCAGGTAGTGTTGGAACTGAGCAACTGATGACTGGCAGTGTGGGAAATGAGCAACAGATGCAAGGCAGTGCGGGAGTTGAGGAACTGAAGCCAGGGTGTGCAGGATAATAGGAACTGATGCAAACAGTGCAGGATCTTAGGAACTGTTGCCAGGCAGTGCTGGAACATAGGAACTGATTGCAGGCAGTGTGGGAACTGAGGAACTGATGCCAGGCAGTGCGGGAACTGAGGAACTGATGCCAGACAGTGCAGGAACTGAGGAACTGATGCCAGATAGTGTGGGAATCGAGGAAAAGATGCCAGGCAGTGTGGGAACTGAGGAACTGATGCCAGGCAGTGCGGGATCTTAGGAACTGATGCCAGGCATCGTGGGAAAGGAAGTACGGATGCCAGGCAGTGTGGGAACTGAGCAGTGGATGCTAGGCAGTGCGGGAACTGAGCACGTGATGCCAGGAAGTGTGGGAACTCAGGAATTCATGCCAGGCAGTGCGGGAACTGAGGTACTTATGCCAGGCAGTGTTGGGATCTTAGGAACTGATGCCAGATAGTGTGGGTCCTAATGATCTGATGCCAGGTAGTGTGGGAACTGAGGAACTGATGCCAGGCAGTGTGGGAGTTGAGCAACTGAAGCCAGGGTGTGCGGGATCTTATGAACTGATGCAAACAGTGCAGGATCTTAGGAACTGTTGCCAGGCAGTGCGGGAACTTAGGAACTGATTGCAGGCAGTGTGTGAACTGAGGAACTGATGGCAGGCAGTGCGGGATCTTAGGAACTGATGCCAGTTAGTGCAGGATTTTTAGAACTCTTGCCAGTTACTGTGGGAAGTTAGGAACTGATGCCAGGCAATTAGGCAACTGAGTAATTGATGCCAGGCAGTGCGGGAACAAGGGAACTGAGGCTAGGCATTGTGGGAAAAGAAGTACTGATGCCAGGCAGTGTGGTAACTCAGGAATTGATGCCAGGCAGTGAGGGAACTGAGGAACCGGTGCCAGGCAGTGCAGGAACTGAGGAACTGATGCCAGGCATTGTGGGAACTGAAGAACTGATGCCAGGCAGTGAAGGAACTGAGGTAATGATGCCAGGCAGTGTGGGAACTGAGGAACCGATGCCAGGCAGTGTGGGAACTGAGAAACTGATGCCAGGCAGTGCGGGAACTGCGGTACTGATGCCCGATAGTGTGGGAACTGAGGAACCGATGCCAGGCAGTGTGGGAACTGTGAAACTGATCCCAGGCAGTGCGGGAACTGAGCAAGTTATGCCAGGAAATGTGGGAACTCAGGAGTTGATGCCAGGCAGTGCAGGAACTGAGGTATTTATGCCAGGTAGTGTGGGACTAATGATCTGATGCCAGGTAGTGTGGGAACAGAGCAACAGATGTCAGGCAGTGTGGGAACTGAGCAACAGATGCCAGGCAGTGTGAGAGTTGAGGAACCGGGATCCTAGGAACTGATGTAAACATTGCAGGATGTTAGGAACTGTTGCCAGGCAGTGCTGGAACTTAGGAACTGATTGCAGGCAGTGTGGGAACTGAGGAACTGATGCCAGGCAGTGCGGGATCTTAGGAACTGATGCCGGGCAGTGTGGGAACTGAGGAACTGATGCCAGGCAGTGCGGGAACTGAAGAACTGATGCCAGGCAGTGCGGGAACAAGGGAACTGATGCTCGGCAGATGTGGAAATTGAGGTACTGATGCCAGTCAGTGTGGGAACTGAGGAACTGATGCCAGGCAGTGAGGGAACTGAGGACCTGGTGCCAGGCAGTGCCAGAACTGAGGAACTGATGCCAGGCGTTGTGGGAACTGAAGTACTGATGCCAGGCAGTGAGGGTACTGAGGTACTGATGCCAGGCAATGTGGGAACTGGTGGAATCGATGCCAGGCAGTGTGGGAACTGAGAAACTGATGCCAGGCAGTGCGGGAACTGAGCAAGTAATGCCAGGAAGTGTGGGGACTCAGGAATTGAAGCCAAGCAGTGCGGGAACTGAGGTTCTTATGCCACGTAGTGTGGGACAAATGATCCGATGCCAGGTAGTGTGGGAACTGAACAACTGATGCCAGGCAGTGTGGGAACTGAGCAACAGATGCCAGGCAGTGCGGGAGTTGAGGAACTGAAGCCAGGGTGTGCGGGATCATAGGAACTGATGCAAACAGTGCAGGATCTTAGGAACTGATTGCAGGCAGTGTAGGAACTGAGGAACTGATGCCAGGCAGTGTGGAAACTGATGAACTGATGCCAAATAGTGTGGGAATCGAGGAAAAGATGCCAGGCAGTGAGGGAACTGAGGAACTGATGTCAGGCATTGTGGGAACTGAAGAACCAATGCCAGGCAGTGAGGGAACTGAGAAACTGATGCCAGGCATTGCGGGAATTGAGCAAGTAATGCCAGGAAATGTGGAAACTCAGGAATTGATGCCAAGCAGTGCGGGAACTGAGGTTCTTATGCCAGGTAGTGTGGGACTACTGATCCGATGCCAGGTGGTGTGGGAACTGAGCAACTGATGTCAGGCAGTGTGGGAACTGAGCAACAGGTGCCAGGCAGTGCGGGAGTTGAGGAACTGAAGCCAGGGTGTGCGGGATCATAGGAACTGATGCAAACAGTGCAGGATCTTAGGAACTGTTGCCAGGCAGTGAGGGAATTTAGGAACTGATTGCAAGCAGTGTGGGAACTGAGGAACTGATGCCAGGCATTGTGGGAAATGAAGTACTAATGCCAGGCAGTGTGGGAACTGAGTAGTGGATGCCAGGCAGTGTGCGAACTGAGGAACTGATGCCAGGAATTGTGGGACCTGAGCAACTGGTGCCAGGCAGTGTGGGAACTGAGGAACTGATGCCAGGCAGTGCGGGAATTGAGGTACTTGTGCCAGGCAGTTTTGGGAACTTAGGAACTGATGCCAGATAGTTTGGGAACTAATGATCTGATGCCAATTAGTGTGGCGACTGAGGAACTGATGCCAGGCAGTGTGGGAGTTGAGGAACCGAAGCCAGGGTGTGCGGGATCATAGGAACTGATGCAAACAGTGCAGGATGTTAGGAACTGTTGCCTGGCAGTGCGGGAACTGAGGAACTGATGCCAGGCATTGTGGGAACTGAGGAACTGATGCCAGGTAGTGTGGGAACTGAGGAACTGATGCCAGGCAGTGTAGGATCTTAGGAACTGATGCCAGTTAGTGCAGGATTTTAAGAAGTCATGCCAGTTACTGTGGGAAGTTAGGAACTGATGCCAGGCAATTAAGCAACTGAGAAATTGATGCCAGGCAGTGCGAGAACAAGGGAACTGATGCTCGGCAGATGTGGAAATTGAGGTACTGATGCCAGGCAGTGTGGAAGCTGAGGAATTGATGCCAGACATTGTGGGAACTGAGGAACTGATGCCAGGCAGTGAGGGAACTGAGGAACTGGTGCCAAGTAGTGCGGGAACAGAGGAACTGATGCCAGGCATTGGGGGGACTGAAGAACTGATGCCAGGCAGTGAGAGTACTGAGGTACTGATGCCAGGCAATGTGGGAACTGGTGGAATCGATGCCAGGCAGTGTGGGAACCGAGAAACTGATGCCAGGCAGTGCGGGAACTGAGCACGTAATGCCAGGAAGTGTGTGAACTCAGGAATTGATGCCAAGCAGTGCGGGAACTGAGGTACTTATGCCAGGTAGTGTGCGACAAATGATCCGATGCCAGGTAGTGTGGGAACTGAACAACTGATGCCAGGCAGTGTGAGAACTGAGCAACAGATGCCAGGCAGTGCGGGAGTTGAGGAACTGACGTGTGGGTGTGCAGGATCATAGGAACTGATGCAGCAGTGCAGGATCTTAGGTACTGTTGCCAGGCAGTGCGGGAACTTATGAACTGATTGCAGGCAGTGTGGGAACTGAGGAACTGATGCCAGGCAGTGCGGGAACTGTTGAACTGATGCCAAATAGTGTGGGAATCAAGGAAAAGATGCCAGGCACTGTGGGCACTGAGGAACTGATGCCAGGCAGTGTGGGAAATGAAGTACTGATGCCAGGCAGTGTGGGACCAGAGCAACTGATGCCAGGCAGTGTGGGAACTGAGGAACTGATGCCAGGCAGTGCAGGAACTGAGGTACTAATGCCAGGCAGTGTTGGGAACTTAGGAACTGATGCCAGATTGTGTGGGAACTAATGATCTGATGCCAGGTAGTGTGGGGACTGAGGAACTGATGCCAGGCAGTGTGGGAGTTGAGGAACTGAAGTCAGGGTGTGCGGGATCATATGAACTGATGCAGGCAGTGCAGGATCTTAGGAACTGTTGCCTGGCAGTGCGGGAACTTAGGAACTGATGCCAGGCATTGTGGGAACTGAAGAACGGATGCCAGGCAGTGAGGGAACTGATGTACTGATGCCATGCAGTGCGGGAACTGAGCAAGTAATGCCAGGAAGTGTGTGAACTCAGGAATTGATGCCAAGCAGTGCCGGAACTGAGATACTTATGCCAGGTAGTGTGGGACAAATGATCCGATGCCAGGTGGTGTGGGAACTGAGCAACAGATGCCAGGCAGTGTGAGAACTGAGCACAGATGCCAGGCAGTGCGGGAGTTGAGGAACTGAAGTGTGGGTGTGCGGGATCATAGGAACTGATGCAGCAGTGCAGGATCTTAGGAACTGTTGCCAGGCAGTGCGGGAACTTATGAACTGATTGCAGGCAGTGTGGGAACTGAGGAACTGATGCCAGGCAGTGTGGAAACTGTTGAACTGTTGCCAAATAGTGTGGGAATCGAGGAAAAGATGCCAGGCAGCGTGGGCACTGAGGAACTGATGCCAGGCAGTGCGGGAAATGAAGTACTGATGCCAGGCAGTGTGGGAACTGAGTAGTGGATGCAAGGCAGTGTGGGACCTGAGCAACTGATGCCAGGAAATGTGGGACCTGAGCAACTGATGCCAGGCAGTGTGGGAACTGAGGAACTGATGCCAGGCAGTTTGGGAACTGAGCAAGTGATGCCAGGAAGTGTGGGAACTCAGGAATTGATGCCAGGCAGTGCAGGAATGAGGTACTAATGCCAGGCAGTGTTGGGAACTTAGGAACTGATGCCAGTTTGTGTGGGAACTAATGATCTGATGCCAGGTAGTGTTGGGACTGAGGAACTGATGCCAGGCAGTGTGGGAGTTGAGGAACTGAAGCCAGGGTGTTTGGGATCATATGAACTGATGCAGACAGTGCAGTATCTTAGGAACTGTTGCCAGGCAGTGTGGGAACTTAGGAACTGATGCCAGGCATTGTGGGAACTGAAGAACGGATGCCAGGCAGTGAGGGAACTGAGGTACTGATGCCAGGCAGTGTGGGAACTGAGGAACTGATGCCAGGTAGTGTGGGAACTGAGGAACTGATGCCAGGCAGTGTAGGAGTTGAGCAACTGAAGTCAAGGTGTGAAGGGATCATATGAACTGATGCAAACAGTGCAGCTTCTTAGGAACTGTTGCCAGGCAGTGCGTGAACTTAGGAACTGATGCCAGGCAGTGTAGGATCTTAGGAACTGATGCCAGTTAGTGCAGGATTTTAAGAAGTCATGCCAGTTACTGTGGGAAGTTAGGAACTGATGCCAGGCAATTAGGCAACTGAGTAATTGATGCCAGGCAGTGCGGGAACAAGGAAACTGATGCCAGGCAGATGTGGAAATTGAGGTACTGATGCCAGGCAGTGTGGAAGCTGAGGAATTGATGCCAGACATTGTGGGAACTGAGGAAGTGATGCCAGGCAGTGGGGGAACTGAGGAACTGGTGCCAGGTAGTGCGGGAACAGAGGAACTGATGCCAGGCATTGTGGGAACTGAAGAACTGATGCCAGGCAGTGAGGGTACTGAGGAAATGGTGCCAGGTAGTGCGGGAACAGAGGAACTGACGCCAGGCATTGTGGGAACTGAAGAACCGATGCCAGGCATTGTGGGAACTGAAGAACCAATGCCAGGCAGTGAGGGAACTGAGAAACTGATGCCAGGCATTGCGGGAATTGAGCAAGTAATGCCAGGAAGTGTGGAAACTCAGGAATTGATGCCAAGCAGTGCGGGAACTGAGGTACTTATGCCAGGTAGTGTGGGACTACTGATCTGATGCCAGGTGGTGTGGGAACTGAGCAACTGATGTCAGGCAGTGTGGGAACTGAGCAACAGATGCCAGGCAGTGCGGGAGTTGAGGAACTGATGCCAGGGTGTGCGGAATCATAGGAACTGATGCAAACAGTGCAGGATCTTAGGAACTGTTGCCAGGCAGTGAGGGAACTTAGGAACTGATTGCAAGCAGTGTGGGAACTGAGGAACTGATGTCAGGCATTGTGGGAAATGAAGTACTAATGCCAGGCAGTATGGGAACTGAGTAGTGGATGCCAGGCAGTGTGCGAACTGAGGAACTGATGCCAGGAATTGTGGGACCTGAGCAACTGGTGCCAGGCAGTGTGGGAACTGAGGAACTGATGCCAGGCAGTGCGGGAATTGAGGTACTTGTGCCAGGCAGTTTTGCGAACTGAGGAACTGATGCCAGGTAGTGTGGGAACTGAGGAACTGATGCCAGGCAGTGTAGGAGTTGAGCAACTGAAGTCAAGGTGTGAAGGGATCATATGAACTGATGCAAACAGTGCAGCTTCTTAGGAGCTGTTGCCAGGCAGTGCGTGAACTTAGGAACTAATGCCAGGCAGTGTTGGGAACTTAGGAACTGATGCCAGTTTGTGTGGGAACTAATGATCTGATGCCAGGTAGTGTGGGGACTGAGGAACTGATGCCAGGCAGTGTGGGAGTTGAGGAACTGAAGCCAGGGTGTGCGGGATCATAGGAACTGATGCAGACAGTGCAGTATCTTACGAACTGTTGCCAGGCAGTGTGGGAACTTAGGAACTGATGCCAGGCAGTGTAGGATCTTAGGAACTGATGCCAGTTAGTGCAGGATTTTAAGAAGTCATGCCAGTTACTGTGGGAAGTTAGGAACTGATGTCAGGCAATTAGGCAACTGAGTAATTGATGCCAGGCAGTGCTTGAACAAGGAAACTGATGCCAGGCAGATGTGGAAATTGAGGTACTGATGCCAGGCAGTGTGGAAGCTGAGGAATTGATGCCAGACATTGTGGGAACTGAGGAACTGGTGCCAAGTAGTGCGGGAACAGAGGAACTGATGCCAGGCATTGTGGGAACTGAAGAACTGATGCCAGGCAGTGAGGGTACTGAGGAAATGGTGCCAGGTAGTGCGGGAACAGAGGAACTGACGCCAGGCATTGTGGGAATTGAAGAACCGATGCCAGGCATTGTGGGAACTGAAGAACCAATGCCAGGCAGTGAGGGAACTGAGAAACAGATGCCAGGCATTGCGGGAATTGAGCAAGTAATGCCAGGAAGTGTGGAAACTCAGGAATTGATGCCAAGCAGTGCGGGAACTGAGGTACTTATGCCAGGTAGTGTGGGACTACTGATCTGATGCCAGGTGGTGTGGGAACTGAGCAACTGATGTCAGGCAGTGTGGGAACTGAGCAACAGATGCCAGGCAGTGCGGGAGTTGAGGAACTGAAGCCAGGGTGTGCGGGATCATAGGAACTGATGCAAACAGTGCAGGATCTTAGGAACTGTTGCCAGGCAGTGAGGGAACTTAGGAACTGATTGCAAGCAGTGTGGGAACTGAGGAACTGATGCCAGGCATTGTGGGAAATGAAGTACTAATGCCAGGCAGTGTGGGAACTGAGTAGTGGATGCCAGGCAGTGTGCGAACTGAGGAACTGATGCCAGGAATTGTGGGACCTGAGCAACTGGTGCCAGGCAGTGTGGGAACTGAGGAACTGATGCCAGGCAGTGCGGGAATTGAGGTACTTGTGCCAGGCAGTTTTGGGAACTGAGGAACTGATGCCAGGTAGTGTGGGAACTGAGGAACTGATGCCAGGCAGTGTAGGAGTTGAGCAACTGAAGTCAAGGTGTGAAGGGATCATATGAACTGATGCAAACAGTGCAGCTTCTTAGGAACTGTTGCCAGGCAGTGCGTGAACTTAGGAACTAATGCCAGGCAGTGTTGGGAACTTAGGAACTGATGCCAGTTTGTGTGGGAACTAATGATCTGATGCCAGGTAGTGTGGGGACTGAGGAACTGATGCCAGGCAGTGTGGGAGTTGAGGAACTGAAGCCAGGGTGTGCGGGATCATAGGAACAGATGCAGACAGTGCAGTATCTTACGAACTGTTGCCAGGCAGTGTGGGAACTTAGGAACTGATGCCAGGCATTGTGGGAACTGAAGAACGGATGCCAGGCAGTGAGGGAACTGATGTACTGATGCCAGGCAGTGTGGGAACTGAGGAACTGATGCCAGGTAGTGTGGGAACTGAGGAACTGATGCCAGGCAGTGTAGGAGTTGAGCAACTGAAGTCAAGGTGTGAAGGGATCATATGAACTGATGCAAACAGTGCAGCTTCTTAGGAACTGTTGCCAGGCAGTGTAGGATCTTAGGAACTGATGCCAGTTAGTGCAGGATTTTAAGAAGTCATGCCAGTTACTGTGGGAAGTTAGGAACTGATGCCAGGCAATTAGGCAACTGAGTAATTGATGCCAGGCAGTGCGGGAACAAGGAAACTGATGCCAGGCAGATGTGGAAATTGAGGTACTGATGCCAGGCAGTGTGGAAGCTGAGGAATTGATGCCAGACATTGTGGGAACTGAGGAACTGATGCCAGGCAGTGAGGGAACTGAGGAAATGGTGCCAGGTAGTGCGGGAACAGAGGAACTGATGCCAGGCATTGTGGGAACTGAAGAACCAATGCCAGGCAGTGAGGGAACTGAGAAACTGATGCCAGGCATTGCGGGAATTGAGCAAGTTATGCCAGGAAGTGTGGAAACTCAGGAATTGATGCCAAGCAGTGCGGGAACTGAGGTACTTATGCCAGGTAGTGTGGGACTACTGATCTGATGCCAGGTGGTGTGGGAACTGAGCAACTGATGTCAGGCAGTGTGGGAACTGAGCAACAGATGCCAGGCAGTGCGGGAGTTGAGGAACTGAAGCCAGGGTGTGCGGGATCATAGGAACTGATGCAAACAGTGCAGGATCTTAGGAACTGTTTCCAGGCAGTGAGGGAACTTAGGAACTGATTGCAAGCAGTGTGGGAACTGAGGAACTGATGCCAGGCATTGTGGGAAATGAAGTACTAATGCCAGGCAGTGTGGGAACTGAGTAGTGTATGCCAGGCAGTGTGCGAACTGAGGAACTGATGCCAGGAATTGTGGGACCTGAGCAACTGGTGCCAGGCAGTGTGGGAACTGAGGAACTGATGCCAGGCAGTGCGGGAATTGAGGTACTTGTGCCAGGCAGTTTTGGGAACTTAGGAACTGATGCCAGATAGTTTGGGAACTAATGATCTGATGCCAATTAGTGTGGCGACTGAGGAACTGATGCCAGGCAGTGTGGGAGTTGAGGAACCGAAGCCAGGGTGTGCGGGATCATATGAACTGATGCAAACAGTGCAGGATGTTAGGAACTGTTGCCTGGCAGTGCGGGAACTGAGGAACTGATGCCAGGCATTGTGGGAACTGAAGAACGGATGCCAGGCAGTGAGGGAACTGTGGTACTGATGCCAGGCAGTGTGGGAACTGAGGAACTGATGCCAGGTAGTGTGGGAACTGAGGAACTGATGCCAGGCAGTGTAGGATCTTAGGAACTGATGCCAGTTAGTGCAGGATTTTAAGAAGTCATGCCAGTTACTGTGGGAAGTTAGGAACTGATGCCAGGCAATTAGGCAACTGAGAAATTGATGCCAGGCAGTGCGGGAACAAGGGAACTGATGCTCGGCAGATGTGGAAATTGAGGAACTGATGCCAGGCAGTGTGGAAGCTGAGGAATTGATGCCAGACATTGTGGGAACTGAGGAACTGATGCCAGGCAGTGAGGGAACTGAGGAACTGGTGCCAAGTAGTGCGGGAACAGAGGAACTGATGCCAGGCATTGGGGGAACTGAGGAACTGATGCCAGGCAGTGAGAGTACTGAGGTACTGATGCCAGGCAATGTGGGAACTGGTGGAATCGATGCCAGGCAGTGTGGGAACTGAGAAACTGATGCCAGGCAGTGCGGGAACAAGGAAACTGATGCCAGGCAGATGTGGAAATTGAGGTACTGATGCCAGGCAGTGTGGAAGCTGAGGAATTGATGCCAGACATTGTGGGAACTGAGGAACTGATGCCAGGCAGTGAGGGAACTGAGGAACTGGTGCCAGGTAGTGCGGGAACAGAGGAACTGATGCCAGGCAGTGAGGGTACTGAGGAAATGGTGCCAGGTAGTGCGGGAACAGAGGAACTGATGCCAGGCATTGTGGGAACTGAAGAACCAATGCCAGGCAGTGAGGGAACTGAGAAACTGATGCCAGGCATTGCGGGAATTGAGCAAGTTATGCCAGGAAGTGTGGAAACTCAGGAATTGATGCCAAGCAGTGCGGGAACTGAGGTACTTATGCCAGGTAGTGTGGGACTACTGATCTGATGCCAGGTGGTGTGGGAACTGAGCAACTGATGTCAGGCAGTGTGGGAACTGAGCAACAGATGCCAGGCAGTGTGGGAGTTGAGGAACTGAAGCCAGGGTGTGCGGGATCATAGGAACTGATGCAAACAGTGCAGGATCTTAGGAACTGTTGCCAGGCAGTGAGGGAACTTAGGAACTGATTGCAAGCAGTGTGGGAACTGAGGAACTGATGCCAGGCATTGTGGGAAATGAAGTACTAATGCCAGGCAGTGTGGGAACTGAGTAGTGGATGCCAGGCAGTGTGCGAACTGAGGAACTGATGCCAGGAATTGTGGGACCTGAGCAACTGGTGCCAGGCAGTGTGGGAACTGAGGAACTGATGCCAGGCAGTGCGGGAATTGAGGTACTTGTGCCAGGCAGTTTTGGGAACTTAGGAACTGATGCCAGATAGTTTGGGAACTAATGATCTGATGCCAATTAGTGTGGCGACTGAGGAACTGATGCCAGGCAGTGTGGGAGTTGAGGAACCGAAGCCAGGGTGTGCGGGATCATAGGAACTGATGCAAACAGTGCAGGATGTTAGGAACTGTTGCCTGGCAGTGCGGGAACTGAGGAACTGATGCCAGGCATTGTGGGAACTGAAGAACGGATGCCAGGCAGTGAGGGAACTGTGGTACTGATGCCAGGCAGTGTGGGAACTGAGGAACTGATGCCAGGTAGTGTGGGAACTGAGGAACTGATGCCAGGCAGTGTAGGATCTTAGGAACTGATGCCAGTTAGTGCAGGATTTTAAGAAGTCATGCCAGTTACTGTGGGAAGTTAGGAACTGATGCCAGGCAATTAGGCAACTGAGAAATTGATGCCAGGCAGTGCGGGAACAAGGGAACTGATGCTCGGCAGATGTGGAAATTGAGGTACTGATGCCAGGCAGTGTGGAAGCTGAGGAATTGATGCCAGACATTGTGGGAACTGAGGAACTGATGCCAGGCAGTGGGGGAACTGAGGAACTGGTGCCAAGTAGTGCGGGAACAGAGGAACTGATGCCAGGCATTGGGGGAACTGAAGAACTGATGCCAGGCAGTGAGAGTACTGAGGTACTGATGCCAGGCAATGTGGGAACTGGTGGAATCGATGCCAGGCAGTGTGGGAACTGAGAAACTGATGCCAGGCAGTGCGGGAACTGAGCAAGTAATGCCAGGAAGTGTGTGAACTCAGGAATTGATGCCAAGCAGTGCGGGAACTGAGGTACTTATGCCAGGTAGTGTGGGACAAATGATCCGATGCCAGGTAGTGTGGGAACTGAACAACTGATGCCAGGCAGTGTGAGAACTGAGCAACAGATGCCAGGCAGTGCGGGAGTTGAGGAACTGAAGCCAGGGTGTGCGGGATCATAGGAACTGATGCAAACAGTGCAGGATCTTAGGAACTGTTGCCAGGCAGTGAGGGAACTTAGGAACTGATTGCAAGCAGTGTGGGAACTGAGGAACTGATGTCAGGCATTGTGGGAAATGAAGTACTAATGCCAAATAGTGTGGGAATCAAGGAAAAGATGCCAGGCAGTGAGGGCACTGAGGAACTGATGCCAGGCAGTGTGGGAAATGAAGTACTGATGCCAGGCAGTGTGGGACCAGAGCAACGGATGCCAGGCAGTGTGGGAACTGAGGAACTGATGCCAGGCAGTGCGGGAACTGTTGAACTGATGCCAAATAGTGTGGGAATCAAGGAAAAGATGCCAGGCACTGTGGGCACTGAGGAACTGATGCCAGGCAGTGCGGGACCTGAGCAACCGATGCCAGGCAGTGTGGGAACTGAGGAACTGATGCCAAGCAGTGCAGGAACTGAGGTACTAATGCCAGGCAGTGTTGGGAACTTAGGAACTGATGCCAGATTGTGTGGGAACTAATGATCTGATGCCAGGTAGTGTGGGGACTGAGGAACTGATGCCAGGCAGTGTGGGAGTTGAGGAACTGAAGCCAGGGTGTTTGGGATCATATGAACTGAGGCAGGCAGTGCAGGATCTTAGGAACTGTTGCCTGTCAGTGCGGGAACTTAGGAACTGATGCCAGGCATTGTGGGAACTGAAGAACGGATGCCAGGCAGTGAGGGAACTGATGTACTGATGCCAGGCAGTGCGGGAACTGAGGAACTGATGCCAGGCAGTGTGGGATCTTATGAACTGATGCCAGATAGTGCAGGATTTTAAGAACTCATGCCAGTTACTGTGGGAAGTTAGGAACTGATGCCAGGCAATTAGGCAACTGAGTAATTGATGCCAGGCAGTGCAGGAACAAGGGAACTGATGCTAGGCAGATGTGGAAATTGAGGTACTGATGCCAGGCAGTGTGGAAGCTGAGGAATTGATGCCAGACATTGTGGGAACTGAGGAACTGATGCCAGGCATTTTGGGAACTGAGGATCTGATGCCAGGCAGTGTGGGAACTGAAGAACTGCTGCCAGGCAGTGAGGGAACTGAGGAACTGGTGCCAGGCAGTGAGGGAACTGAGGAACTGATGTCAGTCATTGGGGGAACTGAAGAACCAATGCCAGGCAGTGAGGGAACTGAGAAACTGATGCCAGGCATTGCGGGAACTGAGCAATGAATGCCAGGAAGTGTGGGAACTCAGGAATTGATTCCAAGCAGTGCAGGAACTGAGGTACTTATGCCAGGTAGTGTGGGACTAATGATCCGATGCCAGGTGGTGTGGGAACTGAGCAACAGATGTCAGGCAGTGTGGGAACTGAGCAACAGATGCCAGGCAGTGCGGGAGTTGAGGAACTGAAGCCAGGGTGTGCGGGATCATAGGAACTGATGCAAACAGTGCAGGATCTTAGGAACTGTTGCCAGGCAGTGAGGGAACTTAGGAACTGATTGCAAGCAGTGTGGGAACTGAGGAACTGGTGCCAGGCAGTGCGGGAACTGTTGAACTGATGCCAAATAGTGTGGGAATCACGGAAAAGATGCCAGGCAGTGTGGGCACTGAGGAACTGATGCCAGGCAGTGTGGGAAATGAAGTACTGATGCCAGGCAGTGTGGGACCAGAACAACTGATGCCAGGCAGTGTGGGAACTGAGGAACTGATGCCAGGCAGTCCAGGAACTGAGGTACTAATGCCAGGCAGTGTTGGGAACTTAGGAACTGATGCCAGATTGTGTGGGAACTAATGATCTGATGCCAGGTAGTGTGGGGACTGAGGAACCGATGCCAGGCAGTGTGGGAGTTGAGGAACTGAAGTCAGGGTGTGCGGGATCATATGAACTGATGCAGGCAGTGCAGGATCTTAGGAACTGTTGCCTGGCAGTGCGGGAACTTAGGAACTGATGCCAGGCATTGTGGGAACTGAAGAACGGATGCCAGGCAGTGAGGCAACTGATGTACTGATGCCAGGCAGTGCGGGAACTGAGCAAGTAATGCCAGGAAGTGTGTGAACTCAGGAATTGATGCCATGCAGTGCGGGAACTGAGATACTTATGCCAGGTAGTGTGGGACAAATGATCCGATGCCAGGTAGTGTGGGAACTGAACAACTGATGCCAGGCAGTGTGAGAACTGAGCAACAGATGCCAGGCAGTGCGGGAGTTGAGGAACTGAAGTGTGGGTGTGCGGGATCATAGGAACTGATGCAGCAGTACAGGATCTGAGGAACTGTTGCCAGGCAGTGCGGGAACTTATGAACTGATTGCAGGCAGTGTGGGAACTGAGGAACTGATGCCAGGCAGTGCGGGAACTGTTGAACTGATGCCAAATAGTGTGGGAATCAAGGAAAAGATGCCAGGCACTGTGGGCACTGAGGAACTGATGCCAGGCAGTGTGGGAATTGAAGTACTGATGCCAGGCAGTGTGGGACCTGAGCAACCGATGCCAGGCAGTGTGGGAACTGAGGAACTGATGCCAGGCAGTGCAGGAACTGAGGTACTAATGCCAGGCAGTGTTGGGAACTTAGGAACTGATGCCAGATTGTGTGGGAACTAATGATCTGATGCCAGGTAGTGTGGGGACTGAGGAACTGATGCCAGGCAGTGTGGGAGTTGAGGAACTGAAGCCAGGGTGTGCGGGATCATATGAACTGATGCAGGCAGTGCAGGATCTTAGGAACTGTTGCCTGGCAGTGCGGGAACTTAGGAACTGATGCCAGGCATTGTGGGAACAGAAGAACGGATGCCAGGCAGTGAGGGAACTGATGTACTGATGCCAGGCAGTGTGGGAACTGAGGAACTGATGCCAGGCAGTGTGGGAGTTGAGCAACTGAAGTCAGGGTGTGAAGGGATCATATGAACTGATGCAAACAGTGCAGCATCTTAGGAACTGTTGCCAGGCAGTGCGTGAACTGAGGAACTGATGCCAGGTAGTGTGGGATCTTATGAACTGATGCCAGATAGTGCAGGATTTTAAGAACTCATGCCAGTTACTGTGGGAAGTTAGGAACTGATGCCAGGCAATTAGGCAACTGAGTAATTGATGCCAGGCAGTGCAGGAACAAGGGAACTGATGCTAGGCAGATGTGGAAATTGAGGTACTGATGCCAGGCAGTGTGGAAGCTGAGGAATTGATGCCAGACATTGTGGGAACTGAGGAACTGATGCCAGGCAGTGAGGGAACTGAGGATCTCATGCCAGGCAGTGTGGGAACTGAAGAACTGATGCCAGGCAGTGAGGGATCTGAGGAACTGGTGCCAGGCAGTGAGGGAACTGAGGAACTGATGTCAGGCATTGGGGGAACTGAAGAACCAATGCCAGGCAGTGAGGGAACTGAGAAACTGATGCCAGGCATTGCGGGAACTGAGCAATGAATGCCAGGAAGTGTGGGAACTCAGGAATTGATGCCAAGCAGTGCAGGAACTGAGGTACTTATGCCAGGTAGTGTGGGACTAATGATCCGATGCCAGGTGGTGTGGGAGCTGAGCAACAGATGTCAGGCAGTGTGGGAACTGAGCAACAGATGCCAGGCAGTGCGGGAGTTGAGGAACTGAAGCCAGGGTGTGCGGGATCATAGGTACTGATGCAAACAGTGCAGGATCTTAGGAACTGTTGCCAGGCAGTGCGGGAAATGAAGTACTGATGCCAGGCAGTGTGGGAACTGAGGAACTGATGCCAGACAGTGCGGGAACTGAGGAACTGATGCCAGATAGTGTGGGAATCGAGGAAAAGATGCCAGGCAGTGTGGGAACTGAGGAACTGATGCCAGGCAGTGCGGGAAATGAAGTACTGATGCCAGGCAGTGTGGGAACTGAGGAACTGATGCCAGACAGTGCGGGAACTGAGGAACTGATGCCAGATAGTGTGGGAATCGAGGAAAAGATGCCAGGCAGTGTGGGAACTGAGGAACTGATGCCAGGCAGTGTGGGAACTTAGGAACTGATGCCAGGCATTGTGGGAAATGAAGTACTGATGCCAGGCAGTGTGGGAACTGAGTAGTGGATGCCAGGCAGTGTGGGAACTGAGGAACCGATGCCAGGAATTGTGGGACCTGAGCAACTGATGCCAGGCAGTGTGGGAACTGAGGAACTGATGCCAGGCAGTGCGGGAATTGAGGTACTTGTGCCAGGCAGTTTTGGGAACTTAGGAACTGATGCCAGATAGTTTGGGAACTAATGATCTGATGCCAATTAGTGTGGCGACTGAGGAACTGATGCCAGGCAGTGTGGGAGTTGAGGAACCGAAGCCAGGGTGTGCGGGATCATAGGAACTGATGCAAACAGTGCAGGATGTTAGGAACTGTTGCCTGGCAGTGCGGGAACTGAGGAACTGATGCCAGGCATTGTGGGAACTGAAGAACGGATGCCAGGCAGTGAGGGAACTGTGGTACTGATGCCAGGCAGTGTGGGAACTGAGGAACTGATGCCAGGTAGTGTGGGAACTGAGGAACTGATGCCAGGCAGTGTAGGATCTTAGGAACTGATGCCAGTTAGTGCAGGATTTTAAGAAGTCATGCCAGTTACTGTGAAAGTTAGGAACTGATGCCAGGCAATTAGGCAACTGAGAAATTGATGCCAGGCAGTGCGGGAACAAGGGAACTGATGCTCGGCAGATGTGGAAATTGAGGTACTGATGCCAGGCAGTGTGGAAGCTGAGGAATTGATGCCAGACATTGTGGGAACTGAGGAACTGATGCCAGGCAGTGGGGGAACTGAGGAACTGGTGCCAAGTAGTGCGGGAACAGAGGAACTGATGCCAGGCATTGGGGGAACTGAAGAACTGATGCCAGGCAGTGAGAGTACTGAGGTACTGATGCCAGGCAATGTGGGAACTGGTGGAATCGATGCCAGGCAGTGTGGGAACTGAGAAACTGATGCCAGGCAGTGCGGGAACTGAGCAAGTAATGCCAGGAAGTGTGTGAACTCAGGAATTGATGCCAAGCAGTGCGGGAACTGAGGTACTTATGCCAGGTAGTGTGGGACAAATGATCCGATGCCAGGTAGTGTGGGAACTGAACAACTGATGCCAGGCAGTGTGAGAACTGAGCAACAGATGCCAGGCAGTGCGGGAGTTGAGGAACTGACGTGTGGGTGTGCGGGATCATAGGAACTGATGCAGCAGTGCAGGATCATAGGAACTGTTGCCAGGCAGTGCGGGAACTTATGAACTGATTGCAGGCAGTGTGGGAACTGAGGAACTGATGCCAGGCAGTGCGGGAACTGTTGAACTGATGCCAAATAGTGTGGGAATCAAGGAAAAGATGCCAGGCAGTGTGGGCACTGAGGAACTGATGCCAGGCAGTGTGGGAAATGAAGTACTGATGCCAGGCAGTGTGGGACCAGAGCAACGGATGCCAGGCAGTGTGGGAACTGAGGAACTGATGCCAGGCAGTGCGGGAACTGTTGAACTGATGCCAAATAGTGTGGGAATCAAGGAAAAGATGCCAGGCACTGTGGGCACTGAGGAACTGATGCCAGGCAGTGCGGGACGTGAGCAACCGATGCCAGGCAGTGTGGGAACTGAGGAACTGATGCCAAGCAGTGCAGGAACTGAGGTACTAATGCCAGGCAGTGTTGGGAACTTAGGAACTGATGCCAGATTGTGTGGGAACTAATGATCTGATGCCAGGTAGTGTGGGGACTGAGAAACTGATGCCAGGCAGTGTGGGAGTTGAGGAACTGAAGCCAGGGTGTTTGGGATCATATGAACTGATGCAGGCAGTGCAGGATCTTAGGAACTGTTGCCTGGCAGTGCGGGAACTTAGGAACTGATGCCAGGCATTGTGGGAACTGAAGAACGGATGCCAGGCAGTGAGGGAACTGATGTACTGATGCCAGGCAGTGCGGGAACTGAGGAACTGATGCCAGGCAGTGTAGGAGTTGAGCAACTGAAGTCAGGGTGTGAAGGGATCATATGAACTGATGCAAACAGTGCAGCATCTTAGGAACTGTTGCCAGGCAGTGCGTGAACTTAGGAACTGATTGCAGGCAGTGTGTGAACTGAGGAACTGATGCCAGGCAGTGTGGGATCTTATGAACTGATGCCAGATAGTGCAGGATTTTAAGAACTCATGCCAGTTACTGTGGGAAGTTAGGAACTGATGCCAGGCAATTAGGCAACTGAGTAATTGATGCCAGGCAGTGCAGGAACAAGGGAACTGATGCTAGGCAGATGTGGAAATTGAGGTACTGATGCCAGGCAGTGTGGAAGCTGAGGAATTGATGCCAGACATTGTGGGAACTGAGGAACTGATGCCAGGCATTTTGGGAACTGAGGATCTGATGCCAGGCAGTGTGGGAACTGAAGAACTGATGCCAGGCAGTGAGGGAACTGAGGAACTGGTGCCAGGCAGTGAGGGAACTGAGGAACTGATGTCAGGCATTGGGGGAACTGAAGAACCAATGCCAGGCAGTGAGGGAACTGAGAAACTGATGCCAGGCATTGCGGGAACTGAGCAATGAATGCCAGGAAGTGTGGGAACTCAGGAATTGATGCCAAGCAGTGCAGGAACTGAGGTACTTATGCCAGGTAGTGTGGGACTAATGATCCGATGCCAGGTGGTGTGGGAACTGAGCAACAGATGTCAGGCAGTGTGGGAACTGAGCAACAGATGCCAGGCAGTGCGGGAGTTGAGGAACTGAAGCCAGGGTGTGCGGGATCATAGGAGCTGATGCAAACAGTGCAGGATCTTAGGAACTGTTGCCAGGCAGTGAGGGAACTTAGGAACTGATTGCAAGCAGTGTGGGAACTGAGGAACTGGTGCCAGGCAGTGCGGGAACTGTTGAACTGATGCCAAATAGTGTGGGAATCAAGGAAAAGATGCCAGGCAGTGTGGGCACTGAGGAACTGATGCCAGGCAGTGTGGGAAATGAAGTACTGATGCCAGGCAGTGTGGGACCAGAACAACTGATGCCAGGCAGTGTGGGAACTGAGGAACTGATGCCAGGCAGTCCAGGAACTGAGGTACTAATGCCAGGCAGTGTTGGGAACTTAGGAACTGATGCCAGATTGTGTGGGAACTAATGATCTGATGCCAGGTAGTGTGGGGACTGAGGAACCGATGCCAGGCAGTGTGGGAGTTGAGGAACTGAAGTCAGGGTGTTTGGGATCATATGAACTGATGCAGGCAGTGCAGGATCTTAGGAACTTTTGCCTGGCAGTGCGGGAACTTAGGAACTGATGCCAGGCATTGTGGGAACTGAAGAACGGATGCCAGGCAGTGAGGCAACTGATGTACTGATGCCAGGCAGTGCGGGAACTGAGCAAGTAATGCCAGGAAGTGTGTGAACTCAGGAATTGATGCCATGCAGTGCGGGAACTGAGATACTTATGCCAGGTAGTGTGGGACAAATGATCCGATGCCAGGTAGTGTGGGAACTGAGGAACTGATGCCAGGCAGTGTGAGAACTGAGCAACAGATGCCAGGCAGTGCGGGAGTTGAGGAACTGAAGTGTGGGTGTGCGGGATCATAGGAACTGATGCAGCAGTGCAGGATCTGAGGAACTGTTGCCAGGCAGTGCGGGAACTTATGAACTGATTGCAGGCAGTGTGGGAACTGAGGAACTGATGCCAGGCAGTGCGGGAACTGTTGAACTGATGCCAAATAGTGTGGGAATCAAGGAAAAGATGCCAGGCACTGTGGGCACTGAGGAACTGATGCCAGGCAGTGTGGGAATTGAAGTACTGATGCCAGGCAGTGTGGGACCTGAGCAACCGATGCCAGGCAGTGTGGGAACTGAGGAACTGATGCCAGGCAGTGCAGGAACTGAGGTACTAATGCCAGGCAGTGTTGGGAACTTAGGAACTGATGCCAGATTGTGTGGGAACTAATGATCTGATGCCAGGTAGTGTGGGGACTGAGGAACTGATGCCAGGCAGTGTGGGAGTTGAGGAACTGAAGCCAGGGTGTGCGGGATCATATGAACTGATGCAGGCAGTGCAGGATCTTAGGAACTGTTGCCTGGCAGTGCGGGAACTTAGGAACTGATGCCAGGCATTGTGGGAACAGAAGAACGGATGCCAGGCAGTGAGGGAACTGATGTACTGATGCCAGGCAGTGTGGGAACTGAGGAACTGATGCCAGGCAGTGTAGGAGTTGAGCAACTGAAGTCAGGGTGTGAAGGGATCATATGAACTGATGCAAACAGTGCAGCATCTTAGGAACTGTTGCCAGGCAGTGCGTGAACTGAGGAACTGATGCCAGGCAGTGTGGGATCTTATGAACTG
This sequence comes from Isurus oxyrinchus, assembly GCA_026770705.1. Taxonomy (NCBI): domain Eukaryota; kingdom Metazoa; phylum Chordata; class Chondrichthyes; order Lamniformes; family Lamnidae; genus Isurus; species Isurus oxyrinchus. The sequence continues at coordinate 8,249,953 of JANJGN010000029.1, read as the reverse complement.
ATGCCAGATAGTGCAGGATTTTAAGAACTCATGCCAGTTACTGTGGGAAGTTAGGAACTGATGCCAGGCAATTAGGCAACTGAGTAATTGATGCCAGGCAGTGCAGGAACAAGGGAACTGATGCTCGGCAGATGTGGAAATTGAGGTACTGATGCCAGGCAGTGTGGAAGCTGAGGAATTGATGCCAGACATTGTGGGAACTGAGGAACTGATGCCAGGCATTTTGGGAACTGATGCCAGGCAGTGTGGGAACTGAAGAACTGATGCCAGGCAGTGAGGGAACTGAGGAACTGGTGCCAGGCAGTGCGGGAACTGAAGAACCAATGCCAGGCAGTGAGGGAACTGAGAAACTGATGCCAGGCATTGCGGGAACTGAGCAATGAATGCCAGGAAGTGTGGGAACTCAGGAATTGATGCCAAGCAGTGCAGGAACTGAGATACTTATGCCAGGTAGTGTGGGACTAATGATCCGATGCCAGGTGGTGTGGGAGCTGAGCAACAGATGTCAGGCAGTGTGGGAACTGAGCAACAGATGCCAGGCAGTGCGGGAGTTGAGGAACTGAAGCCAGGGTGTGCGGGATCATAGGTACTGATGCAAACAGTGCAGGATCTTAGGAACTGTTGCCAGGCAGTGAGGGAACTTAGGAACTGATTGCAAGCAGTGTGGGAACTGAGGAACTGATGCCAGGCAGTGCGGGAAATGAAGTACTGATGCCAGGCAGTGTGGGAACTGAGGAACTGATGCCAGACAGTGCGGGAACTGAGGAACTGATGCCAGATAGTGTGGGAATCGAGGAAAAGATGCCAGGCAGTGTGGGAACTGAGGAACTGATGCCAGGCAGTGTGGGAACTTAGGAACTGATGCCAGGCATTGTGGGAAATGAAGTACTGATGCCAGGCAGTGTGGGAACTGAGTAGTGGATGCCAGGCAGTGTGGGAACTGAGGAACTGGTGCCAGGTAGTGCGGGAACAGAGGAACTGATGCCAGGCATTGTGGGAACTGAAGAACTGATGCCAGGCAGTGAGGGTACTGAGGAAATGGTGCCTGGTAGTGCGGGAACTGAGGAACTGACGCCAGGCATTGTGGGAACTGAAGATCTGATGCCAGGCATTGTGGGAACTGAAGAACCAATGCCAGGCAGTGAGGGAACTGAGAAACTGATGCCAGGCATTGCGGGAATTGAGCAAGTAATGCCAGGAAGTGTGGAATCTCTGGAATTGATGCCAAGCAGTGCGGGAACTGAGGTACTTATGCCAGGTAGTGTGGGACTACTGATCTGATGCCAGGTGGTGTGGGAACTGAGCAACTGATGTCAGGCAGTGTGGGAACTGAGCAACAGATGCCAGGCAGTGTGGGAACTGAGCAACAGATGCCAGGCAGTGCGGGAGTTGAGGAACTGAAGCCAGGGTGTGCGGGATCATAGGAACTGATGCAAACAGTGCAGGATCTTAGGAACTGTTGCCAGGCAGTGAGGGAACTTAGGAACTGATTGCAAGCAGTGTGGGATCTTAGGAACTGATGCCAGGGATTGTGGGAAATGAAGTCCTAATGCCAGGCAGTGTGGGAACTGAGTAGTGGATGCCAGGCAGTGTGCGAACTGAGGAACTGATGCCAGGAATTGTGGGACCTGAGCAACTGATGCCAGGCAGTGTGGGAACTGAGGAACTGATGCCAGGCATTGCGGGAATTGAGGTACTTGTGCCAGGCAGTTTTGGGAACTGAGGAACTGATGCCAGGTAGTGTGGGAACTGAGGAACTGATGCCAGGCATTGTAGGAGTTGAGCAACTGAAGTCAAGGTGTGAAGGGATCATATGAACTGATGCAAACAGTGCAGCTTCTTAGGAACTGTTGCCAGGCAGTGCGTGAACTTAGGAACTGATGCCAGGCAGTGTAGGATCTTAGGAACTGATGCCAGTTAGTGCAGGATTTTAAGAAGTCATGCCAGTTACTGTGGGAAGTTAGGAACTGATGCCAGGCAATTAGGCAACTGAGTGATTGATGCCAGGCAGTGCGGGAAAAAGGGAACAGATGCTCGGCAGATGTGGAAATTGAGGTACTGATGCCAGGCAGTGTGGAAGCTGAGGAATTGATGCCAGACATTGTGGGAACTGAGGAACTGATGCCAGGCAGTGAGGGAACTGAGGAACTGGTGCCAGGTAGTGCGGGAACAGAGGAACTGATGCCAGGCATTGTGGGAACTGAAGAACTGATGCCAGGCAGTGAGGGTACTGAGGAAATGTTGCCAGGTAGTGCGGGAACAGAGGAACTGACGCCAGGCATTGTGGGAACTGAAGAACTGATGTCAGGCATTGTGGGAACTGAAGAACCAATGCCAGGCAGTGAGGGAACTGAGAAACCGATGCCAGGCATTGCGGGAATTGAGCAAGTAATGCCAGGAAGTGTGGAAACTCAGGAATTGATGCCAAGCAGTGCGGGAACTGAGGTTCTTATGCCAGGTAGTGTGGGACTACTGATCTGATGCCAGGTAGTGTGGGAACAGAGCAACTGATGTCAGGCAGTGTGGGAACTGAGCAACAGATGCCAGGCAGTGTGGGAACTGAGGAACTGATGCCAGGCAGTGCGGGAATTGAGGTACTTGTGCCAGGCAGTTTTGGGAACTTAGGAACTGATGCCAGATAGTTTGGGAACTAATGATCTGATGCCAATTAGTGTGGCGACTGAGGAACTGATGCCAGGCAGTGTGGGAGTTGAGGAACCGAAGCCAGGGTGTGCGGGTTCATAGGAACTGATGCAAACAGTGCAGGATGTTTGGAACTGTTGCCTGGCAGTGCGGGAACTGAGGAACTGATGCCAGGCATTGTGGGAACTGAAGAACGGATGCCAGGCAGTGAGGGAACTGTGGTACTGATGCCAGGCAGTGTGGGAACTGAGGAACTGATGCCAGGTAGTGTGGGAACTGAGGAACTGATGCCAGGCAGTGTAGGATCTTAGGAACTGATGCCAGTTAGTGCAGGATTTTAAGAAGTCATGCCAGTTACTGTGGGAAGTTAGGAACTGATGCCAGGCAATTAGGCAACTGAGAAATTGATGCCAGGCAGTGCGGGAACAAGGGAACTGATGCTCGGCAGATGTGGAAATTGAGGTACTGATGCCAGGCAGTGTGGAAGCTGAGGAATTGATGCCAGGCAGTGAGGGAACTGAGGAAATGGTGCCAGGTAGTGCGGGAACAGAGGAACTGATGCCAGGCATTGTGGGAACTGAAGAACCAATGCCAGGCAGCGAGGGAACTGAGGAACTGATGCCAGGCAGTGCGGGAAATGAAGTACTGATGCCAGGCAGTGTGGGAACTGAGGAACTGATGCCAGACAGTGCGGGAACCGAGGAACTGATGCCAGATAGTGTGGGAATCGAGGAAAAGATGCCAGGCAGTGTGGGAACTGAGGAACTGATGCCAGGCAGTGTGGGAACTTAGGAACTGATGCCAGGCATTGTGGGAAATGAAGTACTGATGCCAGGCAGTGTGGGAACTGAGTAGTGGATGCCAGGCAGTGTGGGAACTGAGGAACCGATGCCAGGAATTGTGGGACCTGAGCAACTGATGCCAGGCAGTGTGGGAACTGAGGAACTGATGCCAGGCAGTGTGGGAGTTGAGGAACTGAAGCCAGGGTGTGCGGGATCATAGGAACTGATGCAAACAGTGCAGGATCTTAGGAACTGTTGCCAGGCAGTGAGGGAACTTAGGAACTGATTGCAAGCAGTGTGGGAACTGAGGAACTGATGCCTGGCATTGTGGGAAATGAAGTACTAATGCCAGGCAGTGTGGGAACTGAGTAGTGGATGCCAGGCAGTGTGCGAACTGAGGAACTGATGCCAGGAATTGTGGGACCTGAGCAACTGGTGCCAGGCAGTGTGGGAACTGAGGAACTGATGCCAGGCAGTGCGGGAATTGAGGTACTTGTGCCAGGCAGTTTTGGGAACTTAGGAACTGATGCCAGATAGTTTGGGAACTAATGATCTGATGCCAATTAGTGTGGCGACTGAGGAACTGATGCCAGGCAGTGTGGGAGTTGAGGAACCGAAGCCTGGGTGTGCGGGATCATAGGAACTGATGCAAACAGTGCAGGATGTTAGGAACTGTTGCCTGGCAGTGCGGGAACTGAGGAACTGATGCCAGGCATTGTGGGAACTGAAGAACGGATGCCAGGCAGTGAGGGAACTGTGGTACTGATGCCAGGCAGTGTGGGAACTGAGGAACTGATGCCAGGTAGTGTGGGAACTGAGGAACTGATGCCAGGCAGTGTAGGATCTTAGGAACTGATGCCAGTTAGTGCAGGATTTTAAGAAGTCATGCCAGTTACTGTGGGAAGTTAGGAACTGATGCCAGGCAATTAGGCAACTGAGAAATTGATGCCAGGCAGTGCGGGAACAAGGGAACTGATGCTCGGCAGATGTGGAAATTGAGGTACTGATGCCAGGCAGTGTGGAAGCTGAGGAATTGATGCCAGACATTGTGGGAACTGAGGAACTGATGCCAGGCAGTGGGGGAACTGAGGAACTGGTGCCAAGTAGTGCGGGAACAGAGGAACTGATGCCAGGCATTGGGGGAACTGAAGAACTGATGCCAGGCAGTGAGAGTACTGAGGTACTGATGCCAGGCAATGTGGGAACTGGTGGAATCGATGCCAGGCAGTGTGGGAACTGAGAAACTGATGCCAGGCAGTGCGGGAACTGAGCAAGTAATGCCAGGAAGTGTGTGAACTCAGGAATTGATGCCAAGCAGTGCGGGAACTGAGGTACTTATGCCAGGTAGTGTGGGACAAATGATCCGATGCCAGGTAGTGTGGGAACTGAACAACTGATGCCAGGCAGTGTGAGAACTGAGCAACAAATGCCAGGCAGTGCGGGAGTTGAGGAACTGACGTGTGGGTGTGCGGGATCATAGGAACTGATGCAGCAGTGCAGGATCATAGGAACTGTTGCCAGGCAGTGCGGGAACTTATGAACTGATTGCAGGCAGTGTGGGAACTGAGGAACTGATGCCAGGCAGTGCGGGAACTGTTGAACTGATGCCAAATAGTGTGGGAATCAAGGAAAAGATGCCAGGCAGTGTGGGCACTGAGGAACTGATGCCAGGCAGTGTGGGAAATGAAGTACTGATGCCAGGCAGTGTGGGACCAGAGCAACGGATGCCAGGCAGTGTGGGAACTGAGGAACTGATGCCAGGCAGTGCGGGAACTGTTGAACTGATGCCAAATAGTGTGGGAATCAAGGAAAAGATGCCAGGCACTGTGGGCACTGAGGAACTGATGCCAGGCAGTGCAGGACGTGAGCAACCGATGCCAGGCAGTGTGGGAACTGAGGAACTGATGCCAAGCAGTGCAGGAACTGAGGTACTAATGCCAGGCAGTGTTGGGAACTTAGGAACTGATGCCAGATTGTGTGGGAACTAATGATCTGATGCCAGGTAGTGTGGGGACTGAGGAACTGATGCCAGGCAGTGTGGGAGTTGAGGAACTGAAGCCAGGGTGTTTGGGATCATATGAACTGATGCAGGCAGTGCAGGATCTTAGGAACTGTTGCCTGGCAGTGCGGGAACTTAGGAACTGATGCCAGGCATTGTGGGAACTGAAGAACGGATGCCAGGCAGTGAGGGAACTGATGTACTGATGCCAGGCAGTGCGGGAACTGAGGAACTGATGCCAGGCAGTGTAGGAGTTGAGCAACTGAAGTCAGGGTGTGAAGGGATCATATGAACTGATGCAAACAGTGCAGCATCTTAGGAACTGTTGCCAGGCAGTGCGTGAACTTAGGAACTGATTGCAGGCAGTGTGTGAACTGAGGAACTGATGCCAGGCAGTGTGGGATCTTATGAACTGATGCCAGATAGTGCAGGATTTTAAGAACTCATGCCAGTTACTGTGGGAAGTTAGGAACTGATGCCAGGCAATTAGGCAACTGAGTAATTGATGCCAGGCAGTGCAGGAACAAGGGAACTGATGCTAGGCAGATGTGGAAATTGAGGTACTGATGCCAGGCAGTGTGGAAGCTGAGGAATTGATGCCAGACATTGTGGGAACTGAGGAACTGATGCCAGGCATTTTGGGAACTGAGGATCTGATGCCAGGCAGTGTGGGAACTGAAGAACTGATGCCAGGCAGTGAGGGAACTGAGGAACTGGTGCCAGGCAGTGAGGGAACTGAGGAACTGATGTCAGGCATTGGGGGAACTGAAGAACCAATGCCAGGCAGTGAGGGAACTGAGAAACTGATGCCAGGCATTGCGGGAACTGAGCAATGAATGCCAGGAAGTGTGGGAACTCAGGAATTGATGCCAAGCAGTGCAGGAACTGAGGTACTTATGCCAGGTAGTGTGGGACTAATGATCCGATGCCAGGTGGTGTGGGAACTGAGCAACAGATGTCAGGCAGTGTGGGAACTGAGCAACAGATGCCAGGCAGTGCGGGAGTTGAGGAACTGAAGCCAGGGTGTGCGGGATCATAGGAGCTGATGCAAAAAGTGCAGGATCTTAGGAACTGTTGCCAGGCAGTGAGGGAACTTAGGAACTGATTGCAAGCAGTGTGGGAACTGAGGAACTGGTGCCAGGCAGTGCGGGAACTGTTGAACTGATGCCAAATAGTGTGGGAATCAAGGAAAAGATGCCAGGCAGTGTGGGCACTGAGGAACTGATGCCAGGCAGTGTGGGACCAGAACAACTGATGCCAGGCAGTGTGGGAACTGAGGAACTGATGCCAGGCAGTCCAGGAACTGAGGTACTAATGCCAGGCAGTGTTGGGAACTTAGGAACTGATGCCAGATTGTGTGGGAACTAATGATCTGATGCCAGGTAGTGTGGGGACTTAGGAACCGATGCCAGGCAGTGTGGGAGTTGAGGAACTGAAGTCAGGGTGTTTGGGATCATATGAACTGATGCAGGCAGTGCAGGATCTTAGGAACTGTTGCCTGGCAGTGCGGGAACTTAGGAACTGATGCCAGGCATTGTGGGAACTGAAGAACGGATGCCAGGCAGTGAGGCAACTGATGTACTGATGCCAGGCAGTGCGGGAACTGAGCAAGTAATGCCAGGAAGTGTGTGAACTCAGGAATTGATGCCATGCAGTGCGGGAACTGAGATAATAATGCCAGGTAGTGTGGGACAAATGATCCGATGCCAGGTAGTGTGGGAACTGAGGAACTGATGCCAGGCAGTGTGAGAACTGAGCAACAGATGCCAGGCAGTGCGGGAGTTGAGGAACTGAAGTGTGGGTGTGCGGGATCATAGGAACTGATGCAGCAGTGCAGGATCTGAGGAACTGTTGCCAGGCAGTGCGGGAACTTATGAACTGATTGCAGGCAGTGTGGGAACTGAGGAACTGATGCCAGGCAGTGCGGGAACTGTTGAACTGATGCCAAATAGTGTGGGAATCAAGGAAAAGATGCCAGGCAGTGTGGGCACTGAGGAACTGATGCCAGGCAGTGTGGGAATTGAAGTACTGATGCCAGGCAGTTTGGGACCTGAGCAACCGATGCCAGGCAGTGTGGGAACTGAGGAACTGATGCCAGGCAGTGCAGGAACTGAGGTACTAATGCCAGGCAGTGTTGGGAACTTAGGAACTGATGCCAGATTGTGTGGGAACTAATGATCTGATGCCAGGTAGTGTGGGGACTGAGGAACTGATGCCAGGCAGTGTGGGATTTGAGGAACTGAAGCCAGGGTGTGCGGGATCATATGAACTGATGCAGGCAGTGCAGGATCTTAGGAACTGTTGCCTGGCAGTGCGGGAACTTAGGAACTGATGCCAGGCATTGTGGGAACAGAAGAACGGATGCCAGGCAGTGAGGGAACTGATGTACTGATGCCAGGCAGTGTGGGAACTGAGGAACTGATGCCAGGCAGTGTGGGAGTTGAGCAACTGAAGTCAGGGTGTGAAGGGATCATATGAACTGATGCAAACAGTGCAGCATCTTAGGAACTGTTGCCAGGCAGTGCGTGAACTGAGGAACTGATGCCAGGCAGTGTGGGATCTTATGAACTGATGCCAGATAGTGCAGGATTTTAAGAACTCATGCCAGTTACTGTGGGAAGTTAGGAACTGATGCCAGGCAATTAGGCAACTGAGTAATTGATGCCAGGCAGTGCAGGAACAAGGGAACTGATGCTCGGCAGATGTGGAAATTGAGGTACTGATGCCAGGCAGTGTGGAAGCTGAGGAATTGATGCCAGACATTGTGGGATCTGAGGAACTGATGCCAGGCATTTTGGGAACTGATGCCAGGCAGTGTGGGAACTGAAGAACTGATGCCAGGCAGTGTGGGAACTGAAGAACTGATGCCAGGCAGTGAGGGAACTGAGGAACTGGTGCCAGGCAGTGCGGGAACTGAAGAACCAATGCCAGGCAGTGAGGGAACTCAGGAATTGATGCCAAGCAGTGCAGGAACTGAGATACTTATGCCAGGTAGTGTGGGACTAATGATCCGATGCCAGGTGGTGTGGGAGCTGAGCAACAGATGTCAGGCAGTGTGGGAACTGAGCAACAGATGCCAGGCAGTGCGGGAGTTGAGGAACTGAAGCCAGGGTGTGCGGGATCATAGGTACTGATGCAAACAGTGCAGGATCTTAGGAACTGTTGCCAGGCAGTGAGGGAACTTAGGAACTGATTGCAAGCAGTGTGGGAACTGAGGAACTGATGCCAGGCAGTGCGGGAAATGAAGTACTGATGCCAGGCAGTGTGGGAACTGAGGAACTGATGCCAGACAGTGCGGGAACTGAGGAACTGATGCCAGATAGTGTGGGAATCGAGGAAAAGATGCCAGGCAGTGTGGGAACTGAGGAACTGATGCCAGGCAGTGTGGGAACTTAGGAACTGATGCCAGGCATTGTGGGAAATGAAGTACTGATGCCAGGCAGTGTGGGAACTGAGTAGTGGATGCCAGGCAGTGTGGGGACTGAGGAACCGATGCCAGGAATTGTGGGACCTGAGCAACTGATGCCAGGCAGTGTGGGAACTGAGGAACTGATGCCAGGCAGTGTGGGAACTGAGGAACTGGTGCCAGGTAGTGCGGGAACAGAGGAACTGATGCCAGGCATTGTGGGAACTGAAGAACTGATGCCAGGCAGTGAGGGTACTGAGGAAATGGTGCCTGGTAGTGCGGGAACTGAGGAACTGACGCCAGGCATTGTGGGAACTGAAGAACTGATGCCAGGCATTGTGGGAACTGAAGAACCAATGCCAGGCAGTGAGGGAACTGAGAAACTGATGCCAGGCATTGCGGGAATTGAGCAAGTAATGCCAGGAAGTGTGGAATCTCAGGAATTGATGCCAAGCAGTGCGGGAACTGAGGTACTTATGCCAGGTAGTGTGGGACTACTGATCTGATGCCAGGTGGTGTGGGAACTGAGCAACTGATGTCAGGCAGTGTGGGAACTGAGCAACAGATGCCAGGCAGTGCGGGAGTTGAGGAACTGAAGCCAGGGTGTGCGGGATCATAGGAACTGATGCAAACAGTGCAGGATCTTAGGAACTGTTGCCAGGCAGTGAGGGAACTTAGGAACTGATTGCAAGCAGTGTGGGATCTTAGGAACTGATGCCAGGGATTGTGGGAAATGAAGTCCTAATGCCAGGCAGTGTGGGAACTGAGTAGTGGATGCCAGGCAGTGTGCGAACTGAGGAACTGATGCCAGGAATTGTGGGACCTGAGCAACTGATGCCAGGCAGTGTGGGAACTGAGGAACTGATGCCAGGCATTGCGGGAATTGAGGTACTTGTGCCAGGCAGTTTTGGGAACTGAGGAACTGATGCCAGGTAGTGTGGGAACTGAGGAACTGATGCCAGGCATTGTAGGAGTTGAGCAACTGAAGTCAAGGTGTGAAGGGATCATATGAACTGATGCAAACAGTGCAGCTTCTTAGGAACTGTTGCCAGGCAGTGCGTGAACTTAGGAACTGATGCCAGGCAGTGTAGGATCTTAGGAACTGATGCCAGTTAGTGCAGGATTTTAAGAAGTCATGCCAGTTACTGTGGGAAGTTAGGAACTGATGCCAGGCAATTAGGCAACTGAGTGATTGATGCCAGGCAGTGCGGGAAAAAGGGAACAGATGCTCGGCAGATGTGGAAATTGAGGTACTGATGCCAGGCAGTGTGGAAGCTGAGGAATTGATGCCAGACATTGTGGGAACTGAGGAACTGATGCCAGGCAGTGAGGGAACTGAGGAACTGGTGCCAGGTAGTGCGGGAACAGAGGAACTGATGCCAGGCATTGTGGGAACTGAAGAACTGATGCCAGGCAGTGAGGGTACTGAGGAAATGTTGCCAGGTAGTGCGGGAACAGAGGAACTGACGCCAGGCATTGTGGGAACTGAAGAACTGATGTCAGGCATTGTGGGAACTGAAGAACCAATGCCAGGCAGTGAGGGAACTGAGAAACCGATGCCAGGCATTGCGGGAATTGAGCAAGTAATGCCAGGAAGTGTGGAAACTCAGGAATTGATGCCAAGCAGTGCGGGAACTGAGGTTCTTATGCCAGGTAGTGTGGGACTACTGATCTGATGCCAGGTAGTGTGGGAACAGAGCAACTGATGTCAGGCAGTGTGGGAACTGAGCAACAGATGCCAGGCAGTGTGGGAACTGAGGAACTGATGCCAGGCAGTGCGGGAATTGAGGTACTTGTGCCAGGCAGTTTTGGGAACTTAGGAACTGATGCCAGATAGTTTGGGAACTAATGATCTGATGCCAATTAGTGTGGCGACTGAGGAACTGATGCCAGGCAGTGTGGGAGTTGAGGAACCGAAGCCAGGGTGTGCGGGATCATAGGAACTGATGCAAACAGTGCAGGATGTTAGGAACTGTTGCCTGGCAGTGCGGGAACTGAGGAACTGATGCCAGGCATTGTGGGAACTGAAGAACGGATGCCAGGCAGTGAGGGAACTGTGGTACTGATGCCAGGCAGTGTGGGAACTGAGGAACTGATGCCAGGTAGTGTGGGAACTGAGGAACTGATGCCAGGCAGTGTAGGATCTTAGGAACTGATGCCAGTTAGTGCAGGATTTTAAGAAGTCATGCCAGTTACTGTGGGAAGTTAGGAACTGATGCCAGGCAATTAGGCAACTGAGAAATTGATGCCAGGCAGTGCGGGAACAAGGGAACTGATGCTCGGCAGATGTGGAAATTGAGGTACTGATGCCAGGCAGTGTGGAAGCTGAGGAATTGATGCCAGGCAGTGAGGGAACTGAGGAAATGGTGCCAGGTAGTGCGGGAACAGAGGAACTGATGCCAGGCATTGTGGGAACTGAAGAACCAATGCCAGGCAGCGAGGGAACTGAGGAACTGATGCCAGGCAGTGCGGGAAATGAAGTACTGATGCCAGGCAGTGTGGGAACTGAGGAACTGATGCCAGACAGTGCGGGAACCGAGGAACTGATGCCAGATAGTGTGGGAATCGAGGAAAAGATGCCAGGCAGTGTGGGAACTGAGGAACTGATGCCAGGCAGTGTGGGAACTTAGGAACTGATGCCAGGCATTGTGGGAAATGAAGTACTGATGCCAGGCAGTGTGGGAACTGAGTAGTGGATGCCAGGCAGTGTGGGAACTGAGGAACCGATGCCAGGAATTGTGGGACCTGAGCAACTGATGCCAGGCAGTGTGGGAACTGAGGAACTGATGCCAGGCAGTGTGGGAGTTGAGGAACTGAAGCCAGGGTGTGCGGGATCATAGGAACTGATGCAAACAGTGCAGGATCTTAGGAACTGTTGCCAGGCAGTGAGGGAACTTAGGAACTGATTGCAAGCAGTGTGGGAACTGAGGAACTGATGCCTGGCATTGTGGGAAATGAAGTACTAATGCCAGGCAGTGTGGGAACTGAGTAGTGGATGCCAGGCAGTGTGCGAACTGAGGAACTGATGCCAGGAATTGTGGGACCTGAGCAACTGGTGCCAGGCAGTGTGGGAACTGAGGAACTGATGCCAGGCAGTGCGGGAATTGAGGTACTTGTGCCAGGCAGTTTTGGGAACTTAGGAACTGATGCCAGATAGTTTGGGAACTAATGATCTGATGCCAATTAGTGTGGCGACTGAGGAACTGATGCCAGGCAGTGTGGGAGTTGAGGAACCGAAGCCTGGGTGTGCGGGATCATAGGAACTGATGCAAACAGTGCAGGATGTTAGGAACTGTTGCCTGGCAGTGCGGGAACTGAGGAACTGATGCCAGGCATTGTGGGAACTGAAGAACGGATGCCAGGCAGTGAGGGAACTGTGGTACTGATGCCAGGCAGTGTGGGAACTGAGGAACTGATGCCAGGTAGTGTGGGAACTGAGGAACTGATGCCAGGCAGTGTAGGATCTTAGGAACTGATGCCAGTTAGTGCAGGATTTTAAGAAGTCATGCCAGTTACTGTGGGAAGTTAGGAACTGATGCCAGGCAATTAGGCAACTGAGAAATTGATGCCAGGCAGTGCGGGAACAAGGGAACTGATGCTCGGCAGATGTGGAAATTGAGGTACTGATGCCAGGCAGTGTGGAAGCTGAGGAATTGATGCCAGACATTGTGGGAACTGAGGAACTGATGCCAGGCAGTGGGGGAACTGAGGAACTGGTGCCAAGTAGTGCGGGAACAGAGGAACTGATGCCAGGCATTGGGGGAACTGAAGAACTGATGCCAGGCAGTGAGAGTACTGAGGTACTGATGCCAGGCAATGTGGGAACTGGTGGAATCGATGCCAGGCAGTGTGGGAACTGAGAAACTGATGCCAGGCAGTGCGGGAACTGAGCAAGTAATGCCAGGAAGTGTGTGAACTCAGGAATTGATGCCAAGCAGTGCGGGAACTGAGGTACTTATGCCAGGTAGTGTGGGACAAATGATCCGATGCCAGGTAGTGTGGGAACTGAACAACTGATGCCAGGCAGTGTGAGAACTGAGCAACAGATGCCAGGCAGTGCGGGAGTTGAGGAACTGACGTGTGGGTGTGCGGGATCATAGGAACTGATGCAGCAGTGCAGGATCATAGGAACTGTTGCCAGGCAGTGCGGGAACTTATGAACTGATTGCAGGCAGTGTGGGAACTGAGGAACTGATGCCAGGCAGTGCGGGAACTGTTGAACTGATGCCAAATAGTGTGGGAATCAAGGAAAAGATGCCAGGCAGTGTGGGCACTGAGGAACTGATGCCAGGCAGTGTGGGAAATGAAGTACTGATGCCAGGCAGTGTGGGACCAGAGCAACGGATGCCAGGCAGTGTGGGAACTGAGGAACTGATGCCAGGCAGTGCGGGAACTGTTGAACTGATGCCAAATAGTGTGGGAATCAAGGAAAAGATGCCAGGCACTGTGGGCACTGAGGAACTGATGCCAGGCAGTGCAGGACGTGAGCAACCGATGCCAGGCAGTGTGGGAACTGAGGAACTGATGCCAAGCAGTGCAGGAACTGAGGTACTAATGCCAGGCAGTGTTGGGAACTTAGGAACTGATGCCAGATTGTGTGGGAACTAATGATCTGATGCCAGGTAGTGTGGGGACTGAGGAACTGATGCCAGGCAGTGTGGGAGTTGAGGAACTGAAGCCAGGGTGTTTGGGATCATATGAACTGATGCAGGCAGTGCAGGATCTTAGGAACTGTTGCCTGGCAGTGCGGGAACTTAGGAACTGATGCCAGGCATTGTGGGAACTGAAGAACGGATGCCAGGCAGTGAGGGAACTGATGTACTGATGCCAGGCAGTGCGGGAACTGAGGAACTGATGCCAGGCAGTGTAGGAGTTGAGCAACTGAAGTCAGGGTGTGAAGGGATCATATGAACTGATGCAAACAGTGCAGCATCTTAGGAACTGTTGCCAGGCAGTGCGTGAACTTAGGAACTGATTGCAGGCAGTGTGTGAACTGAGGAACTGATGCCAGGCAGTGTGGGATCTTATGAACTGATGCCAGATAGTGCAGGATTTTAAGAACTCATGCCAGTTACTGTGGGAAGTTAGGAACTGATGCCAGGCAATTAGGCAACTGAGTAATTGATGCCAGGCAGTGCAGGAACAAGGGAACTGATGCTAGGCAGATGTGGAAATTGAGGTACTGATGCCAGGCAGTGTGGAAGCTGAGGAATTGATGCCAGACATTGTGGGAACTGAGGAACTGATGCCAGGCATTTTGGGAACTGAGGATCTGATGCCAGGCAGTGTGGGAACTGAAGAACTGATGCCAGGCAGTGAGGGAACTGAGGAACTGGTGCCAGGCAGTGAGGGAACTGAGGAACTGATGTCAGGCATTGGGGGAACTGAAGAACCAATGCCAGGCAGTGAGGGAACTGAGAAACTGATGCCAGGCATTGCGGGAACTGAGCAATGAATGCCAGGAAGTGTGGGAACTCAGGAATTGATGCCAAGCAGTGCAGGAACTGAGGTACTTATGCCAGGTAGTGTGGGACTAATGATCCGATGCCAGGTGGTGTGGGAACTGAGCAACAGATGTCAGGCAGTGTGGGAACTGAGCAACAGATGCCAGGCAGTGCGGGAGTTGAGGAACTGAAGCCAGGGTGTGCGGGATCATAGGAGCTGATGCAAAAAGTGCAGGATCTTAGGAACTGTTGCCAGGCAGTGAGGGAACTTAGGAACTGATTGCAAGCAGTGTGGGAACTGAGGAACTGGTGCCAGGCAGTGCGGGAACTGTTGAACTGATGCCAAATAGTGTGGGAATCAAGGAAAAGATGCCAGGCAGTGTGGGCACTGAGGAACTGATGCCAGGCAGTGTGGGACCAGAACAACTGATGCCAGGCAGTGTGGGAACTGAGGAACTGATGCCAGGCAGTCCAGGAACTGAGGTACTAATGCCAGGCAGTGTTGGGAACTTAGGAACTGATGCCAGATTGTGTGGGAACTAATGATCTGATGCCAGGTAGTGTGGGGACTTAGGAACCGATGCCAGGCAGTGTGGGAGTTGAGGAACTGAAGTCAGGGTGTTTGGGATCATATGAACTGATGCAGGCAGTGCAGGATCTTAGGAACTGTTGCCTGGCAGTGCGGGAACTTAGGAACTGATGCCAGGCATTGTGGGAACTGAAGAACGGATGCCAGGCAGTGAGGCAACTGATGTACTGATGCCAGGCAGTGCGGGAACTGAGCAAGTAATGCCAGGAAGTGTGTGAACTCAGGAATTGATGCCATGCAGTGCGGGAACTGAGATAATAATGCCAGGTAGTGTGGGACAAATGATCCGATGCCAGGTAGTGTGGGAACTGAGGAACTGATGCCAGGCAGTGTGAGAACTGAGCAACAGATGCCAGGCAGTGCGGGAGTTGAGGAACTGAAGTGTGGGTGTGCGGGATCATAGGAACTGATGCAGCAGTGCAGGATCTGAGGAACTGTTGCCAGGCAGTGCGGGAACTTATGAACTGATTGCAGGCAGTGTGGGAACTGAGGAACTGATGCCAGGCAGTGCGGGAACTGTTGAACTGATGCCAAATAGTGTGGGAATCAAGGAAAAGATGCCAGGCAGTGTGGGCACTGAGGAACTGATGCCAGGCAGTGTGGGAATTGAAGTACTGATGCCAGGCAGTTTGGGACCTGAGCAACCGATGCCAGGCAGTGTGGGAACTGAGGAACTGATGCCAGGCAGTGCAGGAACTGAGGTACTAATGCCAGGCAGTGTTGGGAACTTAGGAACTGATGCCAGATTGTGTGGGAACTAATGATCTGATGCCAGGTAGTGTGGGGACTGAGGAACTGATGCCAGGCAGTGTGGGATTTGAGGAACTGAAGCCAGGGTGTGCGGGATCATATGAACTGATGCAGGCAGTGCAGGATCTTAGGAACTGTTGCCTGGCAGTGCGGGAACTTAGGAACTGATGCCAGGCATTGTGGGAACAGAAGAACGGATGCCAGGCAGTGAGGGAACTGATGTACTGATGCCAGGCAGTGTGGGAACTGAGGAACTGATGCCAGGCAGTGTGGGAGTTGAGCAACTGAAGTCAGGGTGTGAAGGGATCATATGAACTGATGCAAACAGTGCAGCATCTTAGGAACTGTTGCCAGGCAGTGCGTGAACTGAGGAACTGATGCCAGGCAGTGTGGGATCTTATGAACTGATGCCAGATAGTGCAGGATTTTAAGAACTCATGCCAGTTACTGTGGGAAGTTAGGAACTGATGCCAGGCAATTAGGCAACTGAGTAATTGATGCCAGGCAGTGCAGGAACAAGGGAACTGATGCTCGGCAGATGTGGAAATTGAGGTACTGATGCCAGGCAGTGTGGAAGCTGAGGAATTGATGCCAGACATTGTGGGATCTGAGGAACTGATGCCAGGCATTTTGGGAACTGATGCCAGGCAGTGTGGGAACTGAAGAACTGATGCCAGGCAGTGTGGGAACTGAAGAACTGATGCCAGGCAGTGAGGGAACTGAGGAACTGGTGCCAGGCAGTGCGGGAACTGAAGAACCAATGCCAGGCAGTGAGGGAACTCAGGAATTGATGCCAAGCAGTGCAGGAACTGAGATACTTATGCCAGGTAGTGTGGGACTAATGATCCGATGCCAGGTGGTGTGGGAGCTGAGCAACAGATGTCAGGCAGTGTGGGAACTGAGCAACAGATGCCAGGCAGTGCGGGAGTTGAGGAACTGAAGCCAGGGTGTGCGGGATCATAGGTACTGATGCAAACAGTGCAGGATCTTAGGAACTGTTGCCAGGCAGTGAGGGAACTTAGGAACTGATTGCAAGCAGTGTGGGAACTGAGGAACTGATGCCAGGCAGTGCGGGAAATGAAGTACTGATGCCAGGCAGTGTGGGAACTGAGGAACTGATGCCAGACAGTGCGGGAACTGAGGAACTGATGCCAGATAGTGTGGGAATCGAGGAAAAGATGCCAGGCAGTGTGGGAACTGAGGAACTGATGCCAGGCAGTGTGGGAACTTAGGAACTGATGCCAGGCATTGTGGGAAATGAAGTACTGATGCCAGGCAGTGTGGGAACTGAGTAGTGGATGCCAGGCAGTGTGGGGACTGAGGAACCGATGCCAGGAATTGTGGGACCTGAGCAACTGATGCCAGGCAGTGTGGGAACTGAGGAACTGATGCCAGGCAGTGTGGGAACTGAGGAACTGGTGCCAGGTAGTGCGGGAACAGAGGAACTGATGCCAGGCATTGTGGGAACTGAAGAACTGATGCCAGGCAGTGAGGGTACTGAGGAAATGGTGCCTGGTAGTGCGGGAACTGAGGAACTGACGCCAGGCATTGTGGGAACTGAAGAACTGATGCCAGGCATTGTGGGAACTGAAGAACCAATGCCAGGCAGTGAGGGAACTGAGAAACTGATGCCAGGCATTGCGGGAATTGAGCAAGTAATGCCAGGAAGTGTGGAATCTCAGGAATTGATGCCAAGCAGTGCGGGAACTGAGGTACTTATGCCAGGTAGTGTGGGACTACTGATCTGATGCCAGGTGGTGTGGGAACTGAGCAACTGATGTCAGGCAGTGTGGGAACTGAGCAACAGATGCCAGGCAGTGCGGGAGTTGAGGAACTGAAGCCAGGGTGTGCGGGATCATAGGAACTGATGCAAACAGTGCAGGATCTTAGGAACTGTTGCCAGGCAGTGAGGGAACTTAGGAACTGATTGCAAGCAGTGTGGGATCTTAGGAACTGATGCCAGGGATTGTGGGAAATGAAGTCCTAATGCCAGGCAGTGTGGGAACTGAGTAGTGGATGCCAGGCAGTGTGCGAACTGAGGAACTGATGCCAGGAATTGTGGGACCTGAGCAACTGATGCCAGGCAGTGTGGGAACTGAGGAACTGATGCCAGGCATTGCGGGAATTGAGGTACTTGTGCCAGGCAGTTTTGGGAACTGAGGAACTGATGCCAGGTAGTGTGGGAACTGAGGAACTGATGCCAGGCATTGTAGGAGTTGAGCAACTGAAGTCAAGGTGTGAAGGGATCATATGAACTGATGCAAACAGTGCAGCTTCTTAGGAACTGTTGCCAGGCAGTGCGTGAACTTAGGAACTGATGCCAGGCAGTGTAGGATCTTAGGAACTGATGCCAGTTAGTGCAGGATTTTAAGAAGTCATGCCAGTTACTGTGGGAAGTTAGGAACTGATGCCAGGCAATTAGGCAACTGAGTGATTGATGCCAGGCAGTGCGGGAAAAAGGGAACAGATGCTCGGCAGATGTGGAAATTGAGGTACTGATGCCAGGCAGTGTGGAAGCTGAGGAATTGATGCCAGACATTGTGGGAACTGAGGAACTGATGCCAGGCAGTGAGGGAACTGAGGAACTGGTGCCAGGTAGTGCGGGAACAGAGGAACTGATGCCAGGCATTGTGGGAACTGAAGAATTGATGCCAGGCAGTGAGGGTACTGAGGAAATGGTGCCAGGTAGTGCGGGAACAGAGGAACTGACGCCAGGCATTGTGGGAACTGAAGAACTGATGCCAGGCATTGTGGGAACTGAAGAACCAATGCCAGGCAGTGAGGGAACTGAGAAACCGATGCCAGGCATTGCGGGAATTGAGCAAGTAATGCCAGGAAGTGTGGAAACTCAGGAATTGATGCCAAGCAGTGCGGGAACTGAGGTTCTTATGCCAGGTAGTGATGGACTACTGATCTGATGCCAGGTAGTGTGGGAACAGAGCAACTGATGTCAGGCAGTGTGGGAACTGAGCAACAGATGCCAGGCAGTGTGGGAACTGAGGAACTGATGCCAGGCAGTGCGGGAATTGAGGTACTTGTGCCAGGCAGTTTTGGGAACTTAGGAACTGATGCCAGATAGTTTGGGAACTAATGATCTGATGCCAATTAGTGTGGCGACTGAGGAACTGATGCCAGGCAGTGTGGGAGTTGAGGAACCGAAGCCAGGGTGTGCGGGATCATAGGAACTGATGCAAACAGTGCAGGATGTTAGGAACTGTTGCCTGGCAGTGCGGGAACTGAGGAACTGATGCCAGGCATTGTGGGAACTGAAGAACGGATGCCAGGCAGTGAGGGAACTGTGGTACTGATGCCAGGCAGTGTGGGAACTGAGGAACTGATGCCAGGTAGTGTGGGAACTGAGGAACTGATGCCAGGCAGTGTAGGATCTTAGGAACTGATGCCAGTTAGTGCAGGATTTTAAGAAGTCATGCCAGTTACTGTGGGAAGTTAGGAACTGATGCCAGGCAATTAGGCAACTGAGAAATTGATGCCAGGCAGTGCGGGAACAAGGGAACTGATGCTCGGCAGATGTGGAAATTGAGGTACTGATGCCAGGCAGTGTGGAAGCTGAGGAATTGATGCCAGACATTGTGGGAACTGAGGAACTGATGCCAGGCAGTGAGGGAACTGAGGAAATGGTGCCAGGTAGTGCGGGAACAGAGGAACTGATGCCAGGCATTGTGGGAACTGAAGAACCAATGCCAGGCAGCGAGGGAACTGAGGAACTGATGCCAGGCAGTGCGGGAAATGAAGTACTGATGCCAGGCAGTGTGGGAACTGAGGAACTGATGCCAGACAGTGCGGGAACTGAGGAACTGATGCCAGATAGTGTGGGAATCGAGGAAAAGATGCCAGGCAGTGTGGGAACTGAGGAACTGATGCCAGGCAGTGTGGGAACTTAGGAACTGATGCCAGGCATTGTGGGAAATGAAGTACTGATGCCAGGCAGTGTGGGAACTGAGTAGTGGATGCCAGGCAGTGTGGGAACTGAGGAACCGATGCCAGGAATTGTGGGACCTGAGCAACTGATGCCAGGCAGTGTGGGAACTGAGGAACTGATGCCAGGCAGTGTGGGAGTTGAGGAACTGAAGCCAGGGTGTGCGGGATCATAGGAACTGATGCAAACAGTGCAGGATCTTAGGAACTGTTGCCAGGCAGTGAGGGAACTTAGGAACTGATTGCAAGCAGTGTGGGAACTGAGGAACTGATGCCAGGCATTGTGGGAAATGAAGTACTAATGCCAGGCAGTGTGGGAACTGATTAGTGGATGCCAGGCAGTGTGCGAACTGAGGAACTGATGCCAGGAATTGTGGGACCTGAGCAACTGGTGCCAGGCAGTGTGGGAACTGAGGAACTGATGCCAGGCAGTGCGGGAATTGAGGTACTTGTGCCAGGCAGTTTTGGGAACTTAGGAACTGATGCCAGATAGTTTGGGAACTAATGATCTGATGCCAATTAGTGTGGCGACTGAGGAACTGATGCCAGGCAATGTGGGAGTTGAGGAACCGAAGCCTGGGTGTGCGGGATCATAGGAACTGATGCAAACAGTGCAGGATGTTAGGAACTGTTGCCTGGCAGTGCGGGAACTGAGGAACTGATGCCAGGCATTGTGGGAACTGAAGAACGGATGCCAGGCAGTGAGGGAACTGTGGTACTGATGCCAGGCAGTGTGGGAACTGAGGAACTGATGCCAGGTAGTGTGGGAACTGAGGAACTGATGCCAGGCAGTGTAGGATCTTAGGAACTGATGCCAGTTAGTGCAGGATTTTAAGAAGTCATGCCAGTTACTGTGGGAAGTTAGGAACTGATGCCAGGCAATTAGGCAACTGAGAAATTGATGCCAGGCATTGCGGGAACAAGGGAACTGATGCTCGGCAGATGTGGAAATTGAGGTACTGATGCCAGGCAGTGTGGAAGCTGAGGAATTGATGCCAGACATTGTGGGAACTGAGGAACTGATGCCAGGCAGTGGGGGAACTGAGGAACTGGTGCCAAGTAGTGCGGGAACAGAGGAACTGATGCCAGGCATTGGGGGAACTGAAGAACTGATGCCAGGCAGTGAGAGTACTGAGGTACTGATGCCAGGCAATGTGGGAACTGGTGGAATCGATGCCAGGCAGTGTGGGAACTGAGAAACTGATGCCAGGCAGTGCGGGAACTGAGCAAGTAATGCCAGGAAGTGTGTGAACTCAGGAATTGATGCCAAGCAGTGCGGGAACTGAGTTACTTATGCCAGGTAGTGTGGGACAAATGATCCGATGCCAGGTAGTGTGGGAACTGAACAACTGATGCCAGGCAGTGTGAGAACTGAGCAACAGATGCCAGGCAGTGCGGGAGTTGAGGAACTGACGTGTGGGTGTGCGGGATCATAGGAACTGATGCAGCAGTGCAGGATCATAGGAACTGTTGCCAGGCAGTGCGGGAACTTATGAACTGATTGCAGGCAGTGTGGGAACTGAGGAACTGATGCCAGGCAGTGCGGGAACTGTTGAACTGATGCCAAATAGTGTGGGAATCAAGGAAAAGATGCCAGGCAGTGTGGGCACTGAGGAACTGATGCCAGGCAGTGTGGGAAATGAAGTACTGATGCCAGGCAGTGTGGGACCAGAGCAACGGATGCCAGGCAGTGTGGGAACTGAGGAACTGATGCCAGGCAGTGCGGGAACTGTTGAACTGATGCCAAATAGTGTGGGAATCAAGGAAAAGATGCCAGGCACTGTGGGCACTGAGGAACTGATGCCAGGCAGTGCGGGACGTGAGCAACCGATGCCAGGCAGTGTGGGAACTGAGGAACTGATGCCAAGCAGTGCAGGAACTGAGGTACTAATGCCAGGCAGTGTTGGGAACTTAGGAACTGATGCCAGATTGTGTGGGAACTAATGATCTGATGCCAGGTAGTGTGGGGACTGAGAAACTGATGCCAGGCAGTGTGGGAGTTGAGGAACTGAAGCCAGGGTGTTTGGGATCATATGAACTGATGCAGGCAGTGCAGGATCTTAGGAACTGTTGCCTGGCAGTGCGGGAACTTAGGAACTGATGCCAGGCATTGTGGGAACTGAAGAACGGATGCCAGGCAGTGAGGGAACTGATGTACTGATGCCAGGCAGTGCGGGAACTGAGGAACTGATGCCAGGCAGTGTAGGAGTTGAGCAACTGAAGTCAGGGTGTGAAGGAATCATATGAACTGATGCAAACAGTGCAGCATCTTAGGAACTGTTGCCAGGCAGTGCGTGAACTTAGGAACTGATTGCAGGCAGTGTGTGAACTGAGGAACTGATGCCAGGCAGTGTGGGATCTTATGAACTGATGCCAGATAGTGCAGGATTTTAAGAACTCATGCCAGTTACTGTGGGAAGTTAGGAACTGATGCCAGGCAATTAGGCAACTGAGTAATTGATGCCAGGCAGTGCAGGAACAAGGGAACTGATGCTAGGCAGATGTGGAAATTGAGGTACTGATGCCAGGCAGTGTGGAAGCTGAGGAATTGATGCCAGACATTGTGGGAACTGAGGAACTGATGCCAGGCATTTTGGGAACTGAGGATCTGATGCCAGGCAGTGTGGGAACTGAAGAACTGATGCCAGGCAGTGAGGGAACTGAGGAACTGGTGCCAGGCAGTGAGGGAACTGAGGAACTGATGTCAGGCATTGGGGGAACTGAAGAACCAATGCCAGGCAGTGAGGGAACTGGGAAACTGATGCCAGGCATTGCGGGAACTGAGCAATGAATGCCAGGAAGTGTGGGAACTCAGGAATTGATGCCAAGCAGTGCAGGAACTGAGGTACTTATGCCAGGTAGTGTGGGACTAATGATCCGATGCCAGGTGGTGTGGGAACTGAGCAACAGATGTCAGGCAGTGTGGGAACTGAGCAACAGATGCCAGGCAGTGCGGGAGTTGAGGAACTGAAGCCAGGGTGTGCGGGATCATAGGAGCTGATGCAAACAGTGCAGGATCTTAGGAACTGTTGCCAGGCAGTGAGGGAACTTAGGAACTGATTGCAAGCAGTGTGGGAACTGAGGAACTGGTGCCAGGCAGTGCGGGAACTGTTGAACTGATGCCAAATAGTGTGGGAATCAAGGAAAAGATGCCAGGCAGTGTGGGCACTGAGGAACTGATGCCAGGCAGTGTGGGAAATGAAGTACTGATGCCAGGCAGTGTGGGACCAGAACAACTGATGCCAGGCAGTGTGGGAACTGAGGAACTGATGCCAGGCAGTCCAGGAACTGAGGTACTAATGCCAGGCAGTGTTGGGAACTTAGGAACTGATGCCAGATTGTGTGGGAACTAATGATCTGATGCCAGGTAGTGTGGGGGCTGAGGAACCGATGCCAGGCAGTGTGGGAGTTGAGGAACTGAAGTCAGGGTGTTTGGGATCATATGAACTGATGCAGGCAGTGCAGGATCTTAGGAACTGTTGCCTGGCAGTGCGGCAACTTAGGAACTGATGCCAGGCATTGTGGGAACTGAAGAACGGATGCCAGGCAGTGAGGCAACTGATGTACTGATGCCAGGCAGTGCGGGAACTGAGCAAGTAATGCCAGGAAGTGTGTGAACTCAGGAATTGATGCCATGCAGTGCGGGAACTGAGATACTTATGCCAGGTAGTGTGGGACAAATGATCCGATGCCAGGTAGTGTGGGAACTGAGGAACTGATGCCAGGCAGTGTGAGAACTGAGCAACAGATGCCAGGCAGTGCGGGAGTTGAGGAACTGAAGTGTGGGTGTGCGGGATCATAGGAACTGATGCAGCAGTGCAGGATCTGAGGAACTGTTGCCAGGCAGTGCGGGAACTTATGAACTGATTGCAGGCAGTGTGGGAACTGAGGAACTGATGCCAGGCAGTGCGGGAACTGTTGAACTGATGCCAAATAGTGTGGGAATCAAGGAAAAGATGCCAGGCACTGTGGGCACTGAGGAACTGATGCCAGGCAGTGTGGGAATTGAAGTACTGATGCCAGGCAGTGTGGGACCTGAGCAACCGATGCCAGGCAGTGTGGGAACTGAGGAACTGATGCCAGACAGTGCAGGAACTGAGGTACTAATGCCAGGCAGTGTTGGGAACTTAGGAACTGATGCCAGATTGTGTGGGAACTAATGATCTGATGCCAGGTAGTGTGGGGACTGAGGAACTGATGCCAGGCAGTGTGGGAGTTGAGGAACTGAAGCCAGGGTGTGCGGGATCATATGAACTGATGCAGGCAGTGCAGGATCTTAGGAACTGTTGCCTGGCAGTGCGGGAACTTAGGAACTGATGCCAGGCATTGTGGGAACAGAAGAACGGATGCCAGGCAGTGAGGGAACTGATGTACTGATGCCAGGCAGTGTGGGAACTGAGGAACTGATGCCAGGCAGTGTGGGAGTTGAGCAACTGAAGTCAGGGTGTGAAGGGATCATATGAACTGATGCAAACAGTGCAGCATCTTAGGAACTGTTGCCAGGCAGTGCGTGAACTGAGGAACTGATGCCAGGCAGTGTGGGATCTTATGAACTGATGCCAGATAGTGCAGGATTTTAAGAACTCATGCCAGTTACTGTGGGAAGTTAGGAACTGATGCCAGGCAATTAGGCAACTGAGTAATTGATGCCAGGCAGTGCAGGAACAAGGGAACTGATGCTCGGCAGATGTGGAAATTGAGGTACTGATGCCAGGCAGTGTGGAAGCTGAGGAATTGATGCCAGACATTGTGGGAACTGAGGAACTGATGCCAGGCATTTTGGGAACTGATGCCAGGCAGTGTGGGAACTGAGGAACTGGTGCCAGGCAGTGCGGGAACTGAAGAACCAATGCCAGGCAGTGAGGGAACTGAGAAACTGATGCCAGGCATTGCGGGAACTGAGCAATGAATGCCAGGAAGTGTGGGAACTCAGGAATTGATGCCAAGCAGTGCAGGAACTGAGATACTTATGCCAGGTAGTGTGGGACTAATGATCCGATGCCAGGTGGTGTGGGAGCTGAGCAACAGATGTCAGGCAGTGTGGGAACTGAGCAACAGATGCCAGGCAGTGCGGGAGTTGAGGAACTGAAGCCAGGGTGTGCGGGATCATAGGTACTGATGCAAACAGTGCAGGATCTTAGGAACTGTTGCCAGGCAGTGAGGGAACTTAGGAACTGATTGCAAGCAGTGTGGGAACTGAGGAACTGATGCCAGGCAGTGCGGGAAATGAAGTACTGATGCCAGGCAGTGTGGGAACTGAGGAACTGATGCCAGACAGTGCGGGAACTGAGGAACTGATGCCAGATAGTGTGGGAATCGAGGAAAAGATGCCAGGCAGTGTGGGAACTGAGGAACTGATGCCAGGCAGTGTGGGAACTTAGGAACTGATGCCAGGCATTGTGGGAAATGAAGTACTGATGCCAGGCAGTGTGGGAACTGAGTAGTGGATGCCAGGCATTGTGGGGACTGAGGAACCGATGCCAGGAATTGTGGGACCTGAGCAACTGATGCCAGGCAGTGTGGGAACTGAGGAACTGATGCCAGGCAGTGTGGGAACTGAGGAACTGGTGCCAGGTAGTGCGGGAACAGAGGAACTGATGCCAGGCATTGTGGGAACTGAAGAACTGATGCCAGGCAGTGAGGGTACTGAGGAAATGGTGCCAGGTAGTGCGGGAACAGAGGAACTGACGCCAGGCATTGTGGGAACTGAAGAACTGATGCCAGGCATTGTGGGAACTGAAGAACCAATGCCAGGCAGTGAGGGAACTGAGAAACCGATGCCAGGCATTGCGGGAATTGAGCAAGTAATGCCAGGAAGTGTGGAAACTCAGGAATTGATGCCAAGCAGTGCGGGAACTGAGGTTCTTATGCCAGGTAGTGTGGGACTACTGATCTGATGCCAGGTGGTGTGGGAACAGAGCAACTGATGTCAGGCAGTGTGGGAACTGAGCAACAGATGCCAGGCAGTGTGGGAACTGAGGAACTGATGCCAGGCAGTGCGGGAATTGAGGTACTTGTGCCAGGCAGTTTTGGGAACTTAGGAACTGATGCCAGATAGTTTGGGAACTAATGATCTGATGCCAATTAGTGTGGCGACTGAGGAACAGATGCCAGGCAGTGCGGGAGTTGAGGAACTGAAGCCAGGGTGTGCGGGATCATAGGAACTGATGCAAACAGTGCAGGATGTTAGGAACTGTTGCCTGGCAGTGCGGGAACTGAGGAACTGATGCCAGGCATTGTGGGAACTGAAGAACGGATGCCAGGCAGTGAGGGAACTGATGTACTGATGCCAGGCAGTGTGGGAACTGAGGAACTGATGCCAGGTAGTGTAGGATCTTAGGAACTGATGCCAGTTAGTGCAGGATTTTAAGAAGTCATGCCAGTTACTGTGGGAAGTTAGGAACTGATGCCAGGCAATTAGGCAACTGAGAAATTGATGCCAGGCAGTGCGGTAACAAGGGAACTGATGCTCGGCAGATGTGGAAATTGAGGTACTGATGCCAGGCAGTGTGGAAGCTGAGGAATTGATGCCAGACATTGTGGGAACTGAGGAACTGATGCCAGGCAGTGAGGGAACTGAGGAACCGGTGCCAAGTAGTGCGGGAACAGAGGAACTGATGCCAGGCATTGGGGGAACTGAAGAACTGATGCCAGGCAGTGAGAGTACTGAGGTACTGATGCCAGGCAATGTGGGAACTGGTGGAATCGATGCCAGGCAGTGTGGGAACTGAGAAACTGATGCCAGGCAGTGCGGGAACTGAGCAAGTAATGCCAGGAAGTGTGTGAACTCAGGAATTGATGCCAAGCAGTGCGGGAACTGAGGTACTTATGCCAGGTAGTGTGGGACAAATGATCCGATGCCAGGTAGTGTGGGAACTGAACAACTGATGCCAGGCAGTGTGAGAACTGAGCAACAGATGCCAGGCAGTGCGGGAGTTGAGGAACTGACGTGTGGGTGTGCGGGATCATAGGAACTGATGCAGCAGTGCAGGATCATAGGAACTGTTGCCAGGCAGTGCGGGAACTTATGAACTGATTGCAGGCAGTGTGGGAACTGAGGAACTGATGCCAGGCAGTGCGAGAACTGTTGAACTGATGCCAAATAGTGTGGGAATCAAGGAAAAGATGCCAGGCAGTGTGGGCACTGAGGAACTGATGCCAGGCAGTGTGGGAAATGAAGTACTGATGCCAGGCAGTGTGGGACCAGAGCAACGGATGCCAGGCAGTGTGGGAACTGAGGAACTGATGCCAGGCAGTGCGGGAACTGTTGAACTGATGCCAAATAGTGTGGGAATCAAGGAAAAGATGCCAGGCACTGTGAGCACTGAGGAACTGATGCCAGGCAGTGCGGGAAATGAAGTACTGATGCCAGGCAGTGTGGGACCTGAGCAACCGATGCCAGGCAGTGTGGGAACTGAGGAACTGATGCCTAGCAGTGCAGGAACTGAGGTACTAATGCCAGGCAGTGTTGGGAACTTAGGAACTGATGCCAGATTGTGTGGGAACTAATGATCTGATGCCAGGTAGTGTGGGGACTGAGGAACTGATGCCAGGCAGTGTGGGAGTTGAGGAACTGAAGCCAGGGTGTTTGGGATCATATGAACTGATGCAGGCAGTGCAGGATCTTAGGAACTGTTGCCTGGCAGTGCGGGAACTTAGGAACTGATGCCAGGCATTGTGGGAAATGAAGAACGGATGCCAGGCAGTGAGGGAACTGATGTACTGATGCCAGGCAGTGTGGGAACTGAGGAACTGATGCCAGGCAGTGTGGGAGTTGAGCAACTGAAGTCAGGGTGTGAAGGGATCATATGAACTGATGCAAACAGTGCAGCATCTTAGGAACTGTTGCCAGGCAGTGCGTGAACTTAGGAACTGATTGCAGGCAGTGTGTGAACTGAGGAACTGATGCCAGGCAGTGTGGGATCTTATGAACTGATGCCAGATAGTGCAGGATTTTAAGAACTCATGCCAGTTACTGTGGGAAGTTAGGAACTGATGCCAGGCAATTAGGCAACTGAGTAATTGATGCCAGGCAGTGCAGGAACAAGGGAACTGATGCTAGGCAGATGTGGAAATTGAGGTACTGATGCCAGGCAGTGTGGAAGCTGAGGAATTGATGCCAGACATTGTGGGAACTGAGGAACTGATGCCAGGCATTTTGGGAACTGAGGATCTGATGCCAGGCAGTGAGGGAACTGAGGAACTGGTGCCAGGCAGTGAGGGAACTGAGGAACTGATGTCAGGCATTGGGGGAACTGAGGAACCAATGCCAGGCAGTGAGGGAACTGAGAAACTGATGCCAGGCATTGCGGGAACTGAGCAATGAATGCCAGGAAGTGTGGGAACTCAGGAATTGATGCCAAGCAGTGCAGGAACTGAGGTACTTATGCCAGGTAGTGTGGGACTAATGATCCGATGCCAGGTGGTGTGGGAACTGAGCAACAGATGTCAGGCAGTGTGGGAACTGAGCAACAGATGCCAGGCAGTGCGGGAGTTGAGGAACTGAAGCCAGGGTGTGCGGGATCATCGGAACTGATGCAAACAGTGCAGGATCTTTGGAACTGTTGCCAGGCAGTGAGGGAACTTAGGAACTGATTGCAAGCAGTGTGGGAACTGAGGAACTGGTGCCAGGCAGTGCGGGAACTGTTGAACTGATGCCAAATAGTGTGGGAATCAAGGAAAAGATGCCAGGCAGTGTGGGCACTGAGGAACTGATGCCAGGCAGTGTGGGAAATGAAGTACTGATGCCAGGCAGTGTGGGAACTGAGGAACTGATGCCAGGCAGTGCAGGAACTGAGGTACTAATGCCAGGCAGTGTTGGGAACTTAGGAACTGATGCCAGATTGTGTGGGAACTAATGATCTGATGCCAGGTAGTGTGGGGACTGAGGAACTGATGCCAGGCAGTGTGGGAGTTGAGGAACTGAAGTCAGGGTGTGCGGGATCATATGAACTGATGCAGGCAGTGCAGGATCTTAGGAACTGTTGCCTGGCAGTGCGGGAACTTAGGAACTGATGCCAGGCATTGTGGGAACTGAAGAACAGATGCCAGGCAGTGAGGCAACTGATGTACTGATGCCAGGCAGTGCGGGAACTGAGCAAGTAATGCCAGGAAGTGTGTGAACTCAGGAATTGATGCCATGCAGTGCGGGAACTGAGATAATTATGCCAGGTAGTGTGGGACAAATGATCCGATGCCAGGTAGTGTGGGAACTGAACAACTGATGCCAGGCAGTGTGAGAACTGAGCAACAGATGCCAGGCAGTGCGGGAGTTGAGGAACTGAAGTGTGGGTGTGCGGGATCATAGGAACTGATGCAGCAGTGCAGGATCTTAGGAACTGTTGCCAGGCAGTGCGGGAACTTATGAACTGATTGCAGGCAGTGTGGGAACTGAGGAACTGATGCCAGGCAGTGCGGGAACTGTTGAACTGATGCCAAATAGTGTGGGAATCAAGGAAAAGATGCCAGGCAATGTGGGCACTGAGGAACTGATGCCAGGCAGTGTGGGAAATGAAGTACTGATGCCAGGCAGTGTGGGACCTGAGCAACTGATGCCAGGCAGTGTGGGAACTGAGGAACTGATGCCAGGCAGTGCAGGAACTGAGGTACTAATGCCAGGCAGTGTTGGGAACTTAGGAACTGATGCCAGATTGTGTGGGAACTAATGATCTGATGCCAGGTAGTGTGGGGACTGAGGAACTGATGCCAGGCAGTGTGGGAGTTGAGGAACTGAAGCCAGGGTGTGCGGGATCATATGAACTGATGCAGGCAGTGCAGGATCTTAGGAACTGTTGCCTGGCAGTGCGGGAACTTAGGAACTGATGCCAGGCATTGTGGGAACTGAAGAACGGATGCCAGGCAGTGAGGGAACTGATGTACTGATGCCAGGCAGTGTGGGAACTGAGGAACTGATGCCAGGCAGTGTGGGAGTTGAGCAACTGAAGTCAGGGTGTGAAGGGATCATATGAACTGATGCAGGCAGTGCAGGATCTTAGGAACTGTTGCCTGGCAGTGCGGGAACTTAGGAACTGATGCCAGGCATTGTGGGAACTGAAGAACGGATGCCAGGCAGTGAGGGAACTGATGTACTGATGCCAGGCAGTGTGGGAACTGAGGAACTGATGCCAGGCAGTGTGGGAGTTGAGCACCTGAAGTCAGGGTGTGAAGGGATCATATGAACTGATGCAAACAGTGCAGCATCTTAGGAACTGTTGCCAGGCAGTGCGTGAACTGAGGAACTGATGCCAGGCAGTGTGGGATCTTATGAACTGATGCCAGATAGTGCAGGATTTTAAGAACTCATGCCAGTTACTGTGGGAAGTTAGGAACTGATGCCAGGCAATTAGGCAACTGAGTAATTGATGCCAGGCAGTGCAGGAACAAGGGAACTGATGCTAGGCAGATGTGGAAATTGAGGTACTGATGCCAGGCAGTGTGGAAGCTGAGGAATTGATGCCAGACATTGTGGGAACTGAGGAACCGATGCCAGGCATTTTGGGAACTGAGGATCTGATGCCAGGCAGTGTGGGAACTGAAGAACTGATGCCAGGCAGTGAGGGAACTGAGGAACTGATGTCAGGCATTGGGGTACTGAAGAACCATTGCCAGGCAGTGAGGGAACTGAGAAACTGATGCCAGGCATTGCGGGAACTGAGCAATGAATGCCAGGAAGTGTGGGAACTCAGGAATTGATGCCAAGCAGTGCAGGAACTGAGGTACTTATGCCAGGTAGTGTGGCACTAATGATCCGATGCCAGGTGGTGTGGGAGCTGAGCAACAGATGTCAGGCAGTGTGGGAACTGAGCAACAGATGCCAGGCAGTGCGGGAGTTGAGGAACTGAAGCCAGGGTGTGCGGGATCATAGGTACTGATGCAAACAGTGCAGGATCTTAGGAACTGTTGCCAGGCAGTGAGGGAACTTAGGAACTGATTGCAAGCAGTGTGGGAACTGAGGAACCGATGCCAGGCAGTGCGGGAAATGAAGTACTGATGCCAGGCAGTGTGGGAACTGAGGAACTGAGGAACTGATGCCAGACAGTGCGGGAACTGAGGAACTGATGCCAGATAGTGTGGGAATCGAGGAAAAGATACCAGGCAGTGTGGGAACTGAGGAACTGATGCCAGGTAGTGTGGGAACTTAGGAACTGATGCCAGGCATTGTGGGAAATGAAGTACTGATGCCAGGCAGTGTTGGAACTGAGTAGTGGATGCCAGGCAGTGTGGGAACTGAGGAACCGATGCCAGGAATTGTGGGACCTGAGCAACTGATGCCAGGCAGTGTGGGAACTGAGGAACTGATGCCAGGCAGTGTGGGAACTGAGGAACTGGTGCCAGGTAGTGCGGGAACAGAGGAACTGATGCCAGGCATTGTGGGAACTGAAGAACTGATGCCAGGCAGTGAGGGTACTGAGGAAATGGTGCCTGGTAGTGCGGGAACTGAGGAACTGATGCCAGGCATTGTGGGAACTGAAGAACCAATGCCAGGCAGTGAGGGAACTGAGAAACTGATGCCAGGCATTGCGGGAATTGAGCATGTAATGCCAGAAAGTGTGGAAACTCAGGAATTGATGCCAAGCAGTGCGGGAACTGAGGTACTTATGCCAGGTAGTGTGGGACTAATGATCCGATGCCAGGTGGTGTGGGAACTGAGCAACTGATGTCAGGCAGTGTGGGAACTGAGCAACAGATGCCAGGCAGTGCGGGAGTTGAGGAACTGAAGCCAGGGTGTGCGGGATCATAGGAACTGATGCAAACAGTGCAGGATCTTAGGAACTGTTGCCAGGCAGTGAGGGAACTTAGGAACTGATTGCAAGCAGTGTGGGATCTTAGGAACTGATGCCAGGCATTGTGGGAAATGAAGTACTAATGCCAGGCAGTGTGGGAACTGAGTAGTGGATGCCAGGCAGTGTGCGAACTGAGGAACTGATGCCGGGAATTGTGGGACCTGAGCAACTGATGCCAGGCAGTGTGGGAACTGTGGAACTGATGCCAGGCAGTGCGGGAATTGAGGTACTTGTGCCAGGCAGTTTTGGGAACTTATGAACTGATGCCAGATAGTTTGGGAACTAATGATCTGATGCCAATTAGTGTGGCGACTGAGGAAC
Source organism: Isurus oxyrinchus (assembly GCA_026770705.1). Lineage (NCBI taxonomy): Eukaryota > Metazoa > Chordata > Chondrichthyes > Lamniformes > Lamnidae > Isurus > Isurus oxyrinchus. The sequence goes on along the minus strand of JANJGN010000029.1, from coordinate 8,218,300 downwards.
TGATGCCAGGCAGTGTGGGAGTTGAGGAACCGAAGCCAGGGTGTGCGGGATCATAGGAACTGATGCAAACAGTGTAGGATCTTAGGAACTGTTGCCTGGCATGTGGGAAATGAGGAACTGATGCCAGGCATTGTGGGAACTGAAGAACGGATGCCAGGCAGTAAGGGAACTGTGGTACTGATGCCAGGTAGTGTGGGAACAAGGGAACTGATGCCAGGCAGTGTAGGATCTTAGGAACTGATGCCAGTTAGTGCAGGATTTTAAGAAGTCATGCCAGTTACTGTGGGAAGTTAGGAACTGATGCCAGGCAATTAGGCAACTGAGAAATTGATGCCAGGCAGTGCGGGAACAAGGGAACAGATGCTCGGCAGATGTGGAAATTGAGGTACTGATGCCAGGCAGTGTGGAAGCTGAGGAACTGATGCCAGGCATTTGGGGAACTGAGGAACTGGTGCCAGGTAGTGCGGGAACAGAGGAACTGATGCCAGGCATTGTGGGAACTGAAGAACTGATGCCAGGCAGTGAGGGTACTGAGGTACTGATGCCAGGCAATGTGGGAACTGGTGGAATCGATGCCAGGCAGTGTGGGAACTGATGTACTGATGCCAGGCAGTGCGGGAACTGAGCAAGTAATGCCAGGAAGTGTGTGAACTCAGGAATTGATGCCAAGCAGTGCAGGAACTGAGGTACTTATGCCCGGTAGTGTGGGACAAATGATCCGATGCCAGGTAGTGTGGGAACTGAACAACTGATGCCAGGCAGTGTGAGAACTGAGCAACAGATGCCAGGCAGTGCGGGAGTTGAGGAACTGAAGTGTGGGTGTGCGGGATCATAGGAACTGATGCAGCAGTGCAGGATCTTAGGAACTGTTGCCAGGCAGTGCGGGAACTTATGAACTGATTGCAGGCAGTGTGGGAACTGAGGAACTGATGCCAGGCAGTGTGGGAACTGTTGAACTGATGCCAAATAGTGTGGGAATCAAGGAAAAGATGCCAGGCAGTGTGGGCACTGAGGAACTGATGCCAGGCAGTGTGGGAAATGAAGTACTGATGCCAGGCAGTGTGGGACCTGAGCAACTGATGCCAGGCAGTGTGGGAACTGAGGAACTGATGCCAGGCAGTGCAGGAACTGAGGTACTAATGCCAGGCAGTGTTGGGAACTTAGGAACTGATGCCAGATTGTGTGGGAACTAATGATCTGATGCCAGGTAGTGTGGGGACTGAGGAACTGATGCCAGGCAGTGTGGGAGTTGAGGAACTGAAGCCAGGGTGTGCGGGATCATATGAACTGATGCAGGCAGTGCAGGATCTTAGGAACTGTTGCCTGGCAATGCGGGAACTTAGGAACTGATGCCAGGCATTGTGGGAACTGAAGAACGGATGCCAGGCAGTGAGGGAACTGATGTACTGATGCCAGGCAGTGAGGGAACTGAGGAACTGATGCCAGGCAGTGTGGGAGTTGAGCAACTGAAGTCAGGGTGTGAAGGGATCATATGAACTGATGCAAACAGTGCAGCATCTTAGGACCTGTTGCCAGGCAGTGCGTGAACTTGGGAACTGATTGCAGGCAGTTTGTGAACTGAGGAACTGATGCCAGGCAGTGTGGGATCTTATGAATTGATGCCAGTTAGTGCAGGATTTTAAGAACTCATGCCAGTTACTGTGGGAAGTTAGGAACTGATGCCAGGCAATTAGGCAACTGAGTAATTGATGCCAGGCAGTGCAGGAACAAGGGAACTGATGCTCGGCAGATGTGGAAACTGAGGTACTGATGCCAGGCAGTGTGGAAGCTGAGGAATTGATGCCAGACATTGTGGGAACTGAGGAACTGATGCCAGGCAGTGAGGGAACTGAGGAACTGGTGCCAAATAGTGCGGGAACAGAGGAACTGATGCCAGGCATTGGGGGAACTGAAGAACTGATGCCAGGCAGTGAGAGTACTGACGAACTGATGCCAGGCATTTTGGGAACTGAGGATCTGATGCCAGGCATTGTGGGAACTGAAGAACTGATGCCAGGCAGTGAGGGAACTGAGGAACTGGTGCCAGGCAGTGAGGGAACTGAGGAACTGATGTCAGGCATTGGGGACCTGAAGAACCAATGCCAGGCAGTGAGGGAACTGAGAAACTGATGCCAGGCATTGCGGGAACTGAGCAATGAATGCCAGGAAGTGTGGGAACTCAGGAATTGATGCCAAGCAGTGCAGGAACTGAGGTACTTATGCCAGGTAGTGTGGGACTAATGATCCGATGCCAGGTGGTGTGGGAACTGAGCAACAGATGTCAGGCAGTGTGGGAACTGAGCAACAGATGCCAGGCAGTGCGGGAGTTGAGGAACTGAAGCCAGGGTGTGCGGGATCATAGGAACTGATGCAAACAGTGCAGGATCTTAGGAACTGTTGCCAGGCAATGAGGGAACTTAGGAACTGATTGCAAGCAGTGTGGGAACTGAGGAACTGGTGCCAGGCAGTGCGGGAACTGTTGAACTGATGCCAAATAGTGTGGGAATCAAGGAAAAGATGCCAGGCAGTGTGGGCACTGAGGAACTGATGCCAGGCAGTGTGGGAAATGAAGTACTGATGCCAGGCAGTGTGGGACCAGAACAACTGATGCCAGGCAGTGTGGGAACTGAGGAACTGAAGCCAGGCAGTGCAGGAACTGTGGTACTAATGCCAGGCAGTGTTGAGAACTTAGGAACTGATGCCAGATTGTGTGGGAACTAATGATCTGATGCCAGGTAGTGTGGGGACTGAGGAACTGATGCCAGGCAGTGTGGGAGTTGAGGAACTGAAGTCAGGGTGTGCGGGATCATATGAACTGATGCAGGCAGTGCAGGATCTTAGGAACTGTTGCCTGGCAGTGCGGGAACTTAGGAACTGATGCCAGGCATTGTGGGAACTGAAGAACGGATGCCAGGCAGTGAGGCAACTGATGTACTGATGCCAGGCAGTGCGGGAACTGAGCAAGTAATGCCAGGAAGTGTGTGAACTCAGGAATTGATGCCATGCAGTGCGGGAACTGAGATACTTATGCCAGGTAGTGTGGGACAAATGATCCGATGCCAGGTAGTGTGGGAACTGAACAACTGATGCCAGGCAGTGTGAGAACTGAGCAACAGATGCCAGGCAGTGCGGGAGTTGAGGAACTGAAGTGTGGGTGTGCGGGATCATAGGAACTGATGCAGCAGTGCAGGATCTGAGGAACTGTTGCCAGGCAGTGCGGGAACTTATGAACTGATTGCAGGCAGTGTGGGAACTGAGGAACTGATGCCAGGCAGTGCGGGAACTGTTGAACTGATGCCAAATAGTGTGGGAATCAAGAAAAAGATGCCAGGCACTGTGGGCACTGAGGAACTGATGCCAGGCAGTGTGGGAAATGAAGTACTGATGCCAGGCAGTGTGGGACCTGAGCAACTGATGCCAGGCAGTGTGGGAACTGAGGAACTGATGCCAGGCAGTGCAGGAACTGAGGTACTAATGCCAGGCAGTGTTGGGAACTTAGGAACTGATGCCAGATTGTGTGGGAACTAATGATCTGATGCCAGGTAGTGTGGGGACTGAGGAACTGATGCCAGGCAGTGTGGGAGTTGAGGAACTGAAGCCAGGGTGTGCGGGATCATATGAACTGATGCAGGCCGTGCAGGATCTTAGGAACTGTTGCCTGGCAGTGCGGGAACTTAGGAACTGATGCCAGGCATTGTGGGAACTGAAGAACGGATGCCAGGCAGTGAGGGAACTGATGTACTGATGCCAGGCCGTGTGGGAACTGAGGAACTGATGCCAGGCAGTGTGGGAGTTGAGCAACTGAAGTCAGGGTGTGAAGGGATCATATGAACTGATGCAAACAGTGCAGCATCTTAGGAACTGTTGCCAGGCAGTGCGTGAACTGAGGAACTGTTGCCAGGCAGTGTGGGATCTTATGAACTGATGCCAGATAGTGCAGGATTTTAAGAACTCATGCCAGTTACTGTGGGAAGTTAGGAACTGATGCCAGGCAATTAGGCAACTGAGTAATTGATGCCAGGCAGTGCAGGAACAAGGGAACTGATGCTTGGCAGATGTGGAAATTGAGGTGCTGATGCCAGGCAGTGTGGAAGCTGAGGAATTGATGCCAGACATTGTGGGAACTGAGGAACCGATGCCAGGCATTTTGGGAACTGAGGATCTGATGCCAGGCAGTGTGGGAACTGAAGAACTGATGCCAGGCAGTGAGGGAACTGAGGAACTGGTGCCAGGCAGTGAGGGAACTGAGGAACTGATGTCAGGCATTGGGGGAACTGAGCAATGAATACCAGGAAGTGTGGGAACTCAGGAATTGATGCCAAGCAGTGCAGGAACTGAGGTACTTATGCCAGGTAGTGTGGGACTAATGATCCGATGCCAGGTGGTGTGGGAGCTGAGCAACAGATGTCAGGCAGTGTGGGAACTGAGCAACAGATGCCAGGCAGTGCGGGAGTTGAGGAACTGAAGCCAGGGTGTGCGGGATCATAGGTACTGATGCAAACAGTGCAGGATCTTAGGAACTGTTGCCAGGCAGTGAGGGAACTTAGGAACTGATTGCAAGCAGTGTGGGAACTGAGGAACTGATGCCAGGCAGTGCGGGAAATGAAGTACTGATGCCAGGCAGTGTGGGAACTGAGGAACTGATGCCAGACAGTGCGGGAACTGAGGAGCTGATGCCAGATAGTGTGGGAATCGAGGAAAAGATGCCAGGCAGTGTGGGAACTGAGGAACTGATGCCAGGTAGTGTGGGAACTTAGGAACTGATGCCAGGCATTGTGGGAAATGAAGTACTGATGCCAGGCAGTGTGGGAACTGAGTAGTGGATGCCAGGCAGTGTGGGAACTGAGGAACCGATGCCAGGAATTGTGGGACCTGAGCAACTGATGTCAGGCAGTGTGGGAACTGAGGAACTGATGCCAGGCAGTGTGGGAACTTAGGAACTGGTGCCAGGTAGTGCGGGAACAGAGGAACTGATGCCAGGCATTGTGGGAACTGAAGATCTGATGCCAGGCAGTGTGGGAACTGAGGAAGTGGTGCCTGGTAGTGCGGGAACTGAGGAACTGACGCCAGGCATTGTGGGAACTGAAGAACTGATGCCAGGCATTGTGGGAACTGAAGAACCAATGCCAGGCAGTGAGGGAACTGAGAAACTGATGCCAGGCATTGCGGGAATTGAGCAAGTAATGCCAGGAAGTGTGGAAACTCAGGAATTGATGCCAAGCAGTGTGGGAACTGAGGTACTTATGCCAGGTAGTGTGGGACTAATGATCCGATGCCAGGTGGTGTGGGAACTGAGCAACTGATGTCAGGCAGTGTGGGAACTGAGCAACAGATGCCAGGCAGTGCGGGAGTTGAGGAACTGAAGCCAGGGTGTGCGGGATCATAGGAACTGATGCAAACAGTGCAGGATCTTAGGAACTGTTGCCAGGCAGTGAGGGAACTTAGGAACTGATTGCAAGCAGTGTGGGATCTTAGGAACTGATGCCAGGCATTGTGGGAAATGAAGTACTAATGCCAGGCAGTGTGGGAACTGAGTAGTGGATGCCAGGCAGTGTGCGAACTGAGGAACTGATGCCAGGAATTGTGGGACCTGAGCAACTGATGCCAGACAGTGTGGGAACTGAGGAACTGATGCCAGGCAGTGCGGGAATTGAGGTACTTGTGCCAGGCAGTTTTGGGAACTTATGAACTGATGCCAGATAGTTTGGGAACTAATGATCTGATGCCAATTAGTGTGGCGACTGAGGAACTGATGTCAGGCAGTGTGGGAGTTGAGGAACCGAAGCCAGGGTGTGCGGGATCATAGGAACTGATGCAAACAGTGTTGGATCTTAGGAACTGTTGCCTGGCAGTGCGGGAACTGAGGAACTGATGCCAGGCATTGTGGGAACTGAAGAACGGATGCCAGGCAGTGAGGGAACTGTGGTACTGATGCCAGGTAGTGTGGGAACAAGGGAACTGATGCCAGGCAGTGTAGGATCTTAGGAACTGATGCCAGATAGTGCAGGATTTTAAGAAGTCATGCCAGTTACTGTGGGAAGTTAGGAACTGATGCCAGGCAATTAGGCAACTGAGAAATTGATGCCAGGCAGTGCGGGAACAAGGGAACAGATGCTCGGCAGATGTGGAAATTGAGGTACTGATGCCAGGCAGTGTGGAAGCTGAGGAATTGATGCCAGACATTGTGGGAACTGAGGAACTGATGCCAGGCAGTGAGGGAACTGAGGAACTGGTGCCAGGTAGTGCGGGAACAGAGGAATTGATATCAGGCATTGTGGGAACTGAAGAACTGATGCCAGGCAGTGAGGGTACTGAGGTACTGATGCCAGGCAATGTGGGAACTGGTGGAATCGATGCCAGGCAGTGTGGGAACTGATGGAGTGATGCCAGGCAGTGCGGGAACTGAGCAAGTAATGCCAGGAAGTGTGTGAACTCAGGAATTGATGCCAAGCAGTGTGGGAACTGAACAACTGATGCCAGGCAGTGTGAGAACTGAGCAACAGATGCCAGGCAGTGCGGGAGTTGAGGAACTGAATTGTAGGTGTGCGGGTTCATTGGAACTGATGCAGCAGTGCAGGATCTTAGGAACTGTTGCCAGGCAGTGCGGGAACTTATGAACTGATTGCAGGCAGTGTGGGAACTGAGGATCTGATGCCAGGCAGTGTGGGAACTGTTGAACTGATGCCAAATAGTGTGGGAATCAAGGAAAAGATGCCAGGCAGTGTGGGCACTGAGGAACTGATGCCAGGCAGTGTGGGAAATGAAGTACTGATGCCAGGCAGTGTGGGACCTGAGCAACTGATGCCAGGCAGTGTGGGAACTGAGGAACTGATGCCAGGCAGTGCAGGAACTGAGGTACTAATGCCAGGCAGTGTTGGGAACTTAGGAACTGATGCCAGATTGTGTGGGAACTAATGATCTGATGCCAGGTAGTGTGGGGACTGAGGAACTGATGCCAGGCAGTGTGGGAGTTGAGGAACTGAAGCCAGGGTGTGCGGGATCATATGAACTGATGCAGGCAGTGCAGGATCTTAGGAACTGTTGCCTGGCAATGCGGGAACTTAGGAACTGATGCCAGGCATTGTGGGAACTGAAGAACGGATGCCAGGCAGTGAGGGAACTGAGGAACTGATGCCAGGCAGTGTGGGAGTTGAGCAACTGAAGTCAGGGTGTGAAGGGATCATATGAACTGATGCAAACAGTGCAGCATCTTAGGAACTGTTGCCAGGCAGTGCGTGAACTTGGGAACTGATTGCAGGCAGTGTGTGAACTGAGGAACTGATGCCAGGCAGTGTGGGATCTTATGAATTGATGCCAGTTAGTGCAGGATTTTAAGAACTCATGCCAGTTACTGTGGGAAGTTAGGAACTGATGCCAGGCAATTAGGCAACTGAGTAATTGATGCCAGGCAGTGCGGGAACAAGGGAACTGATGCTAGGCAGATGTGGAAATTGAGGTACTGATGCCAGGCAGTGTGGAAGCTGAGGAATTGATGCCAGACATTGTGGGAACTGAGGAACTGATGCCAGGCAGTGAGGGAACTGAGGAACTGGTGCCAAGTAGTGTGGGAACAGAGGAACTGATGCCAGGCATTGGGGGAACTGAAGAACTGATGCCAGGCAGTGAGAGTACTGAGGTACTGATGCCAGGCAATGTGGGAACTGGTGGAAATGATGCCAGGCAGTGTGGGAACTGAGAAACCGATGCCAGGCAGTGCGGGAACTGAGCAAGTAATGCCAGGAAGTGTGTGAACTCAGGAATTGATGCCAAGCAGTGCGGGAACTGAGGTACTTATGCCAGGTAGTGTGGGACAAATGATCCGATGCCAGGTAGTGTGGGAACTGAACAACTGATGCCAGGCAGTGTGAGAACTGAGCAACAGATGCCAGGCAGTGCGGGAGTTGAGGAACTGAAGTGTGGGTGTGCGGGATTATAGGAACTGATGCAGCAGTGCAGGATCTTAGGAACTGTTGCCAGGCAGTGCGGGAACTGTTGAACTGATGCCAAATAGTGTGGGAATCAAGGAAAAGATGCCAGGCACTGTGGGCACAGAGGAACTGATGCCAGGCAGTGCGGGAAATGAAGTACTGATGCCAGGCAGTGTGGGACCTGAGCAACTGATGCCAGGCAGTGTGGGAACTGAGGAACTGATCCCAGGCAGTGCAGGAACTGAGGTACTAATGCCAGGCAGTGTTGGGAACTTAGGAACTGATGCCAGATTGTGTGGGAACTAATGATCTTATGCCAGGTAGTGTGGGGACTGAGGAACTGATGCCAGGCAGTGTGGGAGTTGAGGAACTGAAGCCAGGGTGTTTGGGATCATATGAACTGATGCAGGCAGTGCAGGATCTTAGGAACTGTTGCCTGGCAGTGCGGGAACTTAGGAACTGATGCCAGGCATTGCGGGAACTGAAGAACGGATGCCAGGCAGTGAGGGAACTGATGTACTGATGCCAGGCAGTGTGGGAACTGAGGAACTGATGCCAGGCAGTGTGGGAGTTGAGCAACTGAAGTCAGGGTGTGAAGGGATCATATGAACTGATGCAAACAGTGCAGCATCTTAGGAACTGTTGCCAGGCAGTGCGTGAACTTAGGAACTGATTGCAGGCAGTGTGTGAACTGAGGAACTGATGCCAGGCAGTGTGGGATCTTATGAACTGATGCCAGATAGTGCAGGATTTTAAGAACTCATGCCAGTTACTGTGGGAAGTTAGGAATTGATGCCAGGCAATTAGGCAATTGAGTAATTGATGCCAGGCAGTGCAGGAACAAGGGAACTGATGCTAGGCAGATGTGGAAATTGAGGTACTGATGCCAGGCAGTGTGGAAGCTGAGGAATTGATGCCAGACATTGTGGGAACTGAGGAACTGATGCCAGGCATTTTGGGAACAGAGGATCTGATGCCAGGCAGTGTGGGAACTGAAGAACTGATGCCAGGCAGTGAGGGAACTGAGGAACTGGTGCCAGGCAGTGAGGGAACTGAGGAACTGATGTCAGGCATTGGGGGAACTGAAGAACCAATGCCAGGCAGTGAGGGAACTGAGAAACTGATGCCAGGCATTGCGGGAACTGAGCAATGAATGCCAGGAAGTGTGGGAACTCAGGAATTGATGCCAAGCAGTGCAGGAACTGAGGTACTTATGCCAGGTAGTGTGGGACTAATGATCCGATGCCAGGTGGTGTGGGAACTGAGCAACAGATGTCAGGCAGTGTGGGAACTGAGCAACAGATGCCAGGCAGTGCGGGAGTTGAGGAACTGAAGCCAGGGTGTGCGGGATCATAGGAACTGATGCAAACAGTGCAGGATCTTAGGAACTGTTGCCAGGCAGTGAGGGAACTTAGGAACTGATTGCAAGCAGTGTGGGAACTGAGGAACTGGTGCCAGGCAGTGCGGGAACTGTTGAACTGATGCCAAATAGTGTGGGAATCAAGGAAAAGATGCCAGGCAGTGTGGGCACTGAGGAACTGATGCCAGGCAGTGTGGGAAATGAAGTACTGATGCCAGGCAGTGCAGGAACTGAGGTACTAATGCCAGGCAGTGTTGGGAACTTAGGAACTGATGCCAGATTGTGTGGGAACTAATGATCTGATGCCAGGTAGTGTGGGGACTGAGGAACTGATGCCAGGCAGTGTGGGAGTTGAGGAACTGAAGTCAGGGTGTGCGGGATCATATGAACTGATGCAGGCAGTGCAGGATCTTAGGAACTGTTGCCTGGCAGTGCGGGAACTTAGGAACTGATGCCAGGCATTGTGGGAACTGAAGAACGGATGCCAGGCAGTGAGGGAACTGATGTACTGATGCCAGGCAGTGCGGGAACTGAGCTAGTAATGCCAGGAAGTGTGTGAACTCTGGAACTGATGCCAAGCAGTGCGGGAACTGAGATACTTATGCCAGGTAGTGTGGGACAAATGATCCGATGCCAGGTAGTGTGGGAACTGAACAACAGATGCCAGGCAGTGTGAGAACTGAGCAACAGATGCCAGGCAGTGCGGGAGTTGAGGAACTGAAGTGTGGGTGTGCGGGATCATAGGAACTGATGCAGCAGTGCAGGATCATAGGAACTGTTGCCAGGCAGTGCGTGAACTTGGGAACTGATTGCAGGCAGTGTGGGAACTGAGGAACTGATGCCAGGCAGTGTGGGATCTTATGAATTGATGCCAGTTAGTGCAGGATTTTAAGAACTCATGCCAGTTACTGTGGGAAGTTAGGAACTGATGCCAGGCAATTAGGCAACTGAGTAATTGATGCCAGGCAGTGCGGGAACAAGGGAACTGATGCTAGGCAGATGTGGAAATTGAGGTACTGATGCCAGGCAGTGTGGAAGCTGAGGAATTGATGCCAGACATTGTGGGAACTGAAGAACTGATGCCAGCCAGTGAGGGAACTGAGGAACTGGTGCCAAGTAGTGCGGGAACAGAGGAACTGATGACAGGCATTGGGGGAACTGAAGAACTGATGCCAGGCAGTGAGAGTACTGAGGTACTGATGCCAGGCAATGTGGGAACTGGTGGAATCGATGCCAGGCAGTGTGGGAACTGAGAAACTGATGCCAGGCAGTGCGGGAACTGAGCAAGTAATGCCAGGAAGTGTGTGAACTCAGGAATTGATGCCAAGCAGTGCGGGAACTGAGGTACTTATGCCAGGTAGTGTGGGACAAATGATCCGATGCCAGGTAGTGTGGGAACTGAACAACTGATGCCAGGCAGTGTGAGAACTGCGCAACAGATGCCAGGCAGTGCGGGAGTTGAGGAACTGAAGTGTGGGTGTGCGGGATCATAGGAACTGATGCAGCAGTGCAGGATCTTAGGAACTGTTGCCAGGCAGTGCGGGAACTTATGAACTGATTGCAGGCAGTGTGGGAACTGGGGAACTGATGCCAGGCAGTGCGGGAACTGTTGAACTGATGCCAAATAGTGTGGGAATCAAGGAAAAGATGCCAGGCACTGTGGGCACTGAGGAACTGATGCCAGGCAGTGCGGGAAATGAAGTACTGATGCCAGGCAGTGTGGGACCTGAGCAACTGATGCCAGGCAGTGTTGGGAACTTAGGAACTGATGCCAGATTGTGTGGGAACTAATGATCTGATGCCAGGTAGTGTGGGGACTGAGGAACTGATGCCAGGCAGTGTGGGAGTTGAGGAACTGAAGCCAGGGTGTGCGGGATCATATGAACTGATGCAGGCAGTGCAGGATCTTACGAACTGTTGCCTGGCAGTGCGGGAACTTAGGAACTGATGCCAGGCATTGTGGGAACTGAAGAACGGATGCCAGGCAGTGAGGGAACTGATGTACTGATGCCAGGCAGTGTGGGAACTGAGGAACTGATGCCAGGCAGTGTGGGAGTTGAGCAACTGAAGTCAGGGTGTGAAGGGATCATATGAACTGATGCAAACAGTGCAGCATCTTAGGAACTGTTGCCAGGCAGTGCGTGAACTGAGGAACTGATGCCAGGCAGTGTGGGATCTTATGAACTGATGCCAGATAGTGCAGGATTTTAAGAACTCATGCCAGTTACTGTGGGAAGTTAGGAACTGATGCCAGGCAATTAGGCAACTGAGTAATTGATGCCAGGCAGTGCAGGAACAAGGGAACTGATGCTAGGCAGATGTGGAAGTTGAGGTACTGATGCCAGGCAGTGTGGAAGCTGAGGAATTGATGCCAGACATTGTGGGAACTGAGGAACTGATGCCAGGCATTTTGGGAACTGAGGAACTGATGCCAGGCAGTGAGGGAACTGAGGAACTGGTGCCAGGCAGTGAGGGAACTGAGGAACTGATGTCAGGCATTGTGGGAACTGAAGAACCAATGCCAGGCAGTGAGGGAACTGAGAAACTGATGTCAGGCATTGCGGGAACTGAGCAATGAATGCCAGGAAGTGTGGGAACTCAGGAATTGATGCCAAGCAGTGCAGGAACTGAGGTACTTATGCCAGGTAGTGTGGGACTAATGATCCGATGCCAGGTGGTGTGGGAGCTGTGCAACAGATGTCAGGCAGTGTGGGAACTGAGCAACAGATGCCAGGCAGTGCGGGAGTTGAGGAACTGAAGCCAGGGTGTGCGGGATCATAGGAACTGATGCAAACAGTGCAGGATCTTAGGAACTGTTGCCAGGCAGTGAGGGAACTTAGGAACTGATTGCAAGCAGTGTGGGAACTGAGGAACTGATGCCAGGCAGTGCGGGAAATGAAGTACTGATGCCAGACAGTGTGGGAACTGAGGAACTGATGCCAGACAGTGCGGGAACTGAGGAAAAGATGCCAGGCAGTGTGGGAACTGAGGAACTGATGCCAGGTAGTGTTGGAACTTAGGAACTGATGCCAGGCATTGTGGGAAATGAAGTACTGATGCCAGGCAGTGTGGGAACTGAGTAGTGGATGCCAGGCAGTGTGGGAACTGAGGAACCGATGCCAGGAATTGTGGGACCTGAGCAACTGATGCCAGGCAGTGTGGTAACTGAGGAACTGATGCCAGGCAGTGTGGGAACTGAGGAACTGGTGCCAGGTAGTGCGGGTACAGAGGAACTGATGCCAGGCATTGTGGGAACTGAAGATCTGATGCCAGGCAGTGAGGGTACTGAGGAAATGGTGCCTGGTAGTGCGGGAACAGAGGAACTGACGCCAGGCATTGTGGGAACTGAAGAACTGATGCCAGGCATTGTGGGAACTGAAGAACCAATGCCAGGCAGTGAGGGAACTGAGAAACTGATGCCAGGCATTGCGGGATTTGAGCAAGTAATGCCAGGAAGTGTGGAAACTCAGGAATTGATGCCAAGCAGTGTGGGAACTGAGGTACTTATGCCAGGTAGTGTGGGACTAATGATCCGATGCCAGGTGGTGTGGGAACTGAGCAACTGATGTCAGGCAGTGTGGGAACTGAGCAACAGATGCCAGGCAGTGCGGGAGTTGAGGAACTGAAGCCAGGGTGTGCGGGATCATAGGAACTGATGCAAACAGTGCAGGATCTTAGGAACTGTTGCCAGGCAGTGAGGGAATTTAGGAACTGATTGCAAGCAGTGTGGGATCTTAGGAACTGATGCCAGGCATTGTGGGAAATGAAGTACTAATGCCAGGCAGTGTGGGAACTGAGTAGTGGATGCCAGGCAGTGTGCGAACTGAGGAACTGATGCCAGGAATTGTGGGACCTGAGCAACTGATGCCAGGCAGTGTGGGAACTGAGGAACTGATGCCAGGCAGTGCAGGAATTGAGGTACTTGTGCCAGGCAGTTTTGGGAACTTATGAACTGATGCCAGATAGTTTGGGAACTAATGATCTGATGCCAATTAGTGTGGCGACTGAGGAACTGATGCCAGGCAGTGTGGGAGTTGAGGAACCGAAGCCAGGGTGTGCGGGATCATAGGAACTGATGCAAACAGTGCAGGATCTTAGGAACTGTTGCCTGGCAGTGCGGGAACTTAGGAACTGATGCCAGGCATTGTGGGAACTGAAGAACGGATGCCAGGCAGTGAGGGAACTGATGTACTGATGCCAGGCAGTGTGGGAACTGAGGAACTGATGCCAGGCAGTGTGGGAGTTGAGCAACTGAAGTCAGGGTGTGAAGGGATCATATGAACTGATGCAAAGAGTGCAGCATCTTAGGAACTGTTGCCAGGCAGTGCGTGAACTTAGGAACTGATTGCAGGCAGTGTGTGAACTGAGGAACTGATGCCAGGCAGTGTGGGATCTTATGAACTGATGCCAGATAGTGCAGGATTTTAAGAACTCATGCCAGTTACTGTGGGAAGTTAGGAACTGATGCCAGGCAATTAGGCAACTGAGTAATTGATGCCAGGCAGTGCAGGAACAAGGGAACTGATGCTAGGCAGATGTGGAAATTGAGGTACTGATGCCAGGCAGTGCGGAAGCTGAGGAATTGATGCCAGACATTGTGGGAACTGAGGAACCGATGTCAGGCATTTTGGGAACTGAAGAACTGATGCCAGGCAGTGAGGGAACTGAGGAACTGGTGCCAGGCAGTGAGGGAACTGAGGAACTGATGTCAGGCATTGTGGGAACTGAAGAACCAATGCCAGGCAGTGAGGGAACTGAGAAACTGATGCCAGGCATTGCGGGAACTGAGCAATGAATGCCAGGAAGTGTGGGAACTCAGGAATTGATGCCAAGCAGTGCAGGAACTGAGGTACTTATGCCAGGTAGTGTGGGACTAATGATCCGATGCCAGGTCGTGTGGGAGCTGTGCAACAGATGTCAGGCAGTGTGGGAACTGAGCAACAGATGCCAGGCAGTGCGGGAGTTGAGGAACTGAAGCCAGGGTGTGCGGGATCATAGGAACTGATGCAAACAGTGCAGGATCTTAGGAACTGTTGCCAGGCAGTGAGGGAACTTAGGAACTGATTGCAAGCAGTGTGGGAACTGAGGAACTGGTGCCAGGCAGTGCGGGAGTTGAGGAACTGAAGTGTGGGTGTGCGGGATCATAGGAACTGATGCAGCAGTGCAGGATCTTAGGAACTGTTGCCAGGCAGTGCGGGAACTTATGAACTGATTGCAGGCAGTGTGGGAACTGAGGAACTGATGCCAGGCAGTGCGGGAACTGTTGAACTGATGCCAAATAGTGTGGGAATCAAGGAAAAGATGCCAGGCACTGTGGGCACTGAGGAACTGATGCCAGGCAGTGCGGGAAATGAAGTACTGATGCCAGGCAGTGTGGGACCTGAGCAACTGATGCCAGGCAGTGTTGGGAACTTAGGAACTGATGCCAGATTGTGTGGGAACTAATGATCTGATGCCAGGTAGTGTGGGGACTGAGGAACTGATGCCAGGCAGTGTGGGAGTTGAGGAACTGAAGCCAGGGTGTGCGGGATCATATGAACTGATGCAGGCAGTGCAGGATCTTACGAACTGTTGCCTGGCAGTGCGGGAACTTAGGAACTGATGCCAGGCATTGTGGGAACTGAAGAACGGATGCCAGGCAGTGAGGGAACTGATGTACTGATGCCAGGCAGTGTGGGAACTGAGGAACTGATGCCAGGCAGTGTGGGAGTTGAGCAACTGAAGTCAGGGTGTGAAGGGATCATATGAACTGATGCAAACAGTGCAGCATCTTAGGAACTGTTGCCAGGCAGTGCGTGAACTGAGGAACTGATGCCAGGCAGTGTGGGATCTTATGAACTGATGCCAGATAGTGCAGGATTTTAAGAACTCATGCCAGTTACTGTGGGAAGTTAGGAACTGATGCCAGGCAATTAGGCAACTGAGTAATTGATGCCAGGCAGTGCAGGAACAAGGGAACTGATGCTAGGCAGATGTGGAAGTTGAGGTACTGATGCCAGGCAGTGTGGAAGCTGAGGAATTGATGCCAGACATTGTGGGAACTGAGGAACTGATGCCAGGCATTTTGGGAACTGAGGAACTGATGCCAGGCAGTGAGGGAACTGAGGAACTGGTGCCAGGCAGTGAGGGAACTGAGGAACTGATGTCAGGCATTGTGGGAACTGAAGAACCAATGCCAGGCAGTGAGGGAACTGAGAAACTGATGCCAGGCATTGCGGGAACTGAGCAATGAATGCCAGGAAGTGTGGGAACTCAGGAATTGATGCCAAGCAGTGCAGGAACTGAGGTACTTATGCCAGGTAGTGTGGGACTAATGATCCGATGCCAGGTGGTGTGGGAGCTGTGCAACAGATGTCAGGCAGTGTGGGAACTGAGCAACAGATGCCAGGCAGTGCGGGAGTTGAGGAACTGAAGCCAGGGTGTGCGGGATCATAGGAACTGATGCAAACAGTGCAGGATCTTAGGAACTGTTGCCAGGCAGTGAGGGAACTTAGGAACTGATTGCAAGCAGTGTGGGAACTGAGGAACTGATGCCAGGCAGTGCGGGAAATGAAGTACTGATGCCAGACAGTGTGGGAACTGAGGAACTGATGCCAGACAGTGCGGGAACTGAGGAAAAGATGCCAGGCAGTGTGGGAACTGAGGAACTGATGCCAGGTAGTGTTGGAACTTAGGAACTGATGCCAGGCATTGTGGGAAATGAAGTACTGATGCCAGGCAGTGTGGGAACTGAGTAGTGGATGCCAGGCAGTGTGGGAACTGAGGAACCGATGCCAGGAATTGTGGGACCTGAGCAACTGATGCCAGGCAGTGTGGTAACTGAGGAACTGATGCCAGGCAGTGTGGGAACTGAGGAACTGGTGCCAGGTAGTGCGGGTACAGAGGAACTGATGCCAGGCATTGTGGGAACTGAAGATCTGATGCCAGGCAGTGAGGGTACTGAGGAAATGGTGCCTGGTAGTGCGGGAACAGAGGAACTGACGCCAGGCATTGTGGGAACTGAAGAACTGATGCCAGGCATTGTGGGAACTGAAGAACCAATGCCAGGCAGTGAGGGAACTGAGAAACTGATGCCAGGCATTGCGGGATTTGAGCAAGTAATGCCAGGAAGTGTGGAAACTCAGGAATTGATGCCAAGCAGTGTGGGAACTGAGGTACTTATGCCAGGTAGTGTGGGACTAATGATCCGATGCCAGGTGGTGTGGGAACTGAGCAACTGATGTCAGGCAGTGTGGGAACTGAGCAACAGATGCCAGGCAGTGCGGGAGTTGAGGAACTGAAGCCAGGGTGTGCGGGATCATAGGAACTGATGCAAACAGTGCAGGATCTTAGGAACTGTTGCCAGGCAGTGAGGGAATTTAGGAACTGATTGCAAGCAGTGTGGGATCTTAGGAACTGATGCCAGGCATTGTGGGAAATGAAGTACTAATGCCAGGCAGTGTGGGAACTGAGTAGTGGATGCCAGGCAGTGTGCGAACTGAGGAACTGATGCCAGGAATTGTGGGACCTGAGCAACTGATGCCAGGCAGTGTGGGAACTGAGGAACTGATGCCAGGCAGTGCAGGAATTGAGGTACTTGTGCCAGGCAGTTTTGGGAACTTATGAACTGATGCCAGATAGTTTGGGAACTAATGATCTGATGCCAATTAGTGTGGCGACTGAGGAACTGATGCCAGGCAGTGTGGGAGTTGAGGAACCGAAGCCAGGGTGTGCGGGATCATAGGAACTGATGCAAACAGTGCAGGATCTTAGGAACTGTTGCCTGGCAGTGCGGGAACTTAGGAACTGATGCCAGGCATTGTGGGAACTGAAGAACGGATGCCAGGCAGTGAGGGAACTGATGTACTGATGCCAGGCAGTGTGGGAACTGAGGAACTGATGCCAGGCAGTGTGGGAGTTGAGCAACTGAAGTCAGGGTGTGAAGGGATCATATGAACTGATGCAAAGAGTGCAGCATCTTAGGAACTGTTGCCAGGCAGTGCGTGAACTTAGGAACTGATTGCAGGCAGTGTGTGAACTGAGGAACTGATGCCAGGCAGTGTGGGATCTTATGAACTGATGCCAGATAGTGCAGGATTTTAAGAACTCATGCCAGTTACTGTGGGAAGTTAGGAACTGATGCCAGGCAATTAGGCAACTGAGTAATTGATGCCAGGCAGTGCAGGAACAAGGGAACTGATGCTAGGCAGATGTGGAAATTGAGGTACTGATGCCAGGCAGTGCGGAAGCTGAGGAATTGATGCCAGACATTGTGGGAACTGAGGAACCGATGCCAGGCATTTTGGGAACTGAAGAACTGATGCCAGGCAGTGAGGGAACTGAGGAACTGGTGCCAGGCAGTGAGGGAACTGAGGAACTGATGTCAGGCATTGTGGGAACTGAAGAACCAATGCCAGGCAGTGAGGGAA
This sequence comes from Isurus oxyrinchus, assembly GCA_026770705.1. Taxonomy (NCBI): domain Eukaryota; kingdom Metazoa; phylum Chordata; class Chondrichthyes; order Lamniformes; family Lamnidae; genus Isurus; species Isurus oxyrinchus. The sequence continues at coordinate 8,200,604 of JANJGN010000029.1, read as the reverse complement.
CTGAGAAACTGATGCCAGGCATTGCGGGAACTGAGCAATGAATGCCAGGAAGTGTGGGAACTCAGGAATTGATGCCAAGCAGTGCAGGAACTGAGGTACTTATGCCAGGTAGTGTGGGACTAATGATCCGATGCCAGGTGGTGTGGGAGCTGTGCAACAGATGTCAGGCAGTGTGGGAACTGAGCAACAGATGCCAGGCAGTGCGGGAGTTGAGGAACTGAAGCCAGGGTGTGCGGGATCATAGGAACTGATGCAAACAGTGCAGGATCTTAGGAACTGTTGCCAGGCAGTGAGGGAACTTAGGAACTGATTGCAAGCAGTGTGGGAACTGAGGAACTGATGCCAGGCAGTGCGGGAAATGAAGTACTGATGCCAGACAGTGTGGGAACTGAGGAACTGATGCCAGACAGTGCGGGAACTGAGGAAAAGATGCCAGGCAGTGTGGGAACTGAGGAACTGATGCCAGGTAGTGTTGGAACTTAGGAACTGATGCCAGGCATTGTGGGAAATGAAGTACTGATGCCAGGCAGTGTGGGAACTGAGTAGTGGATGCCAGGCAGTGTGGGAACTGAGGAACCGATGCCAGGAATTGTGGGACCTGAGCAACTGATGCCAGGCAGTGTGGTAACTGAGGAACTGATGCCAGGCAGTGTGGGAACTGAGGAACTGGTGCCAGGTAGTGCGGGTACAGAGGAACTGATGCCAGGCATTGTGGGAACTGAAGATCTGATGCCAGGCAGTGAGGGTACTGAGGAAATGGTGCCTGGTAGTGCGGGAACAGAGGAACTGACGCCAGGCATTGTGGGAACTGAAGAACTGATGCCAGGCAGTGAGGGAATTTAGGAACTGATTGCAAGCAGTGTGGGATCTTAGGAACTGATGCCAGGCATTGTGGGAAATGAAGTACTAATGCCAGGCAGTGTGGGAACTGAGTAGTGGATGCCAGGCAGTGTGCGAACTGAGGAACTGATGCCAGGAATTGTGGGACCTGAGCAACTGATGCCAGGCAGTGTGGGAACTGAGGAACTGATGCCAGGCAGTGCAGGAATTGAGGTACTTGTGCCAGGCAGTTTTGGGAACTTATGAACTGATGCCAGATAGTTTGGGAACTAATGATCTGATGCCAATTAGTGTGGCGACTGAGGAACTGATGCCAGGCAGTGTGGGAGTTGAGGAACCGAAGCCAGGGTGTGCGGGATCATAGGAACTGATGCAAACAGTGCAGGATCTTAGGAACTGTTGCCTGGCAGTGCGGGAACTTAGGAACTGATGCCAGGCATTGTGGGAACTGAAGAACGGATGCCAGGCAGTGAGGGAACTGATGTACTGATGCCAGGCAGTGTGGGAACTGAGGAACTGATGCCAGGCAGTGTGGGAGTTGAGCAACTGAAGTCAGGGTGTGAAGGGATCATATGAACTGATGCAAAGAGTGCAGCATCTTAGGAACTGTTGCCAGGCAGTGCGTGAACTTAGGAACTGATTGCAGGCAGTGTGTGAACTGAGGAACTGATGCCAGGCAGTGTGGGATCTTATGAACTGATGCCAGATAGTGCAGGATTTTAAGAACTCATGCCAGTTACTGTGGGAAGTTAGGAACTGATGCCAGGCAATTAGGCAACTGAGTAATTGATGCCAGGCAGTGCAGGAACAAGGGAACTGATGCTAGGCAGATGTGGAAATTGAGGTACTGATGCCAGGCAGTGCGGAAGCTGAGGAATTGATGCCAGACATTGTGGGAACTGAGGAACCGATGTCAGGCATTTTGGGAACTGAAGAACTGATGCCAGGCAGTGAGGGAACTGAGGAACTGGTGCCAGGCAGTGAGGGAACTGAGGAACTGATGTCAGGCATTGTGGGAACTGAAGAACCAATGCCAGGCAGTGAGGGAACTGAGAAACTGATGCCAGGCATTGCGGGAACTGAGCAATGAATGCCAGGAAGTGTGGGAACTCAGGAATTGATGCCAAGCAGTGCAGGAACTGAGGTACTTATGCCAGGTAGTGTGGGACTAATGATCCGATGCCAGGTCGTGTGGGAGCTGTGCAACAGATGTCAGGCAGTGTGGGAACTGAGCAACAGATGCCAGGCAGTGCGGGAGTTGAGGAACTGAAGCCAGGGTGTGCGGGATCATAGGAACTGATGCAAACAGTGCAGGATCTTAGGAACTGTTGCCAGGCAGTGAGGGAACTTAGGAACTGATTGCAAGCAGTGTGGGAACTGAGGAACTGGTGCCAGGCAGTGCGGGAGTTGAGGAACTGAAGTGTGGGTGTGCGGGATCATAGGAACTGATGCAGCAGTGCAGGATCTTAGGAACTGTTGCCAGGCAGTGCGGGAACTTATGAACTGATTGCAGGCAGTGTGGGAACTGAGGAACTGATGCCAGGCAGTGCGGGAACTGTTGAACTGATGCCAAATAGTGTGGGAATCAAGGAAAAGATGCCAGGCACTGTGGGCACTGAGGAACTGATGCCAGGCAGTGCGGGAAATGAAGTACTGATGCCAGGCAGTGTGGGACCTGAGCAACTGATGCCAGGCAGTGTTGGGAACTTAGGAACTGATGCCAGATTGTGTGGGAACTAATGATCTGATGCCAGGTAGTGTGGGGACTGAGGAACTGATGCCAGGCAGTGTGGGAGTTGAGGAACTGAAGCCAGGGTGTGCGGGATCATATGAACTGATGCAGGCAGTGCAGGATCTTACGAACTGTTGCCTGGCAGTGCGGGAACTTAGGAACTGATGCCAGGCATTGTGGGAACTGAAGAACGGATGCCAGGCAGTGAGGGAACTGATGTACTGATGCCAGGCAGTGTGGGAACTGAGGAACTGATGCCAGGCAGTGTGGGAGTTGAGCAACTGAAGTCAGGGTGTGAAGGGATCATATGAACTGATGCAAACAGTGCAGCATCTTAGGAACTGTTGCCAGGCAGTGCGTGAACTGAGGAACTGATGCCAGGCAGTGTGGGATCTTATGAACTGATGCCAGATAGTGCAGGATTTTAAGAACTCATGCCAGTTACTGTGGGAAGTTAGGAACTGATGCCAGGCAATTAGGCAACTGAGTAATTGATGCCAGGCAGTGCAGGAACAAGGGAACTGATGCTAGGCAGATGTGGAAGTTGAGGTACTGATGCCAGGCAGTGTGGAAGCTGAGGAATTGATGCCAGACATTGTGGGAACTGAGGAACTGATGCCAGGCATTTTGGGAACTGAGGAACTGATGCCAGGCAGTGAGGGAACTGAGGAACTGGTGCCAGGCAGTGAGGGAACTGAGGAACTGATGTCAGGCATTGTGGGAACTGAAGAACCAATGCCAGGCAGTGAGGGAACTGAGAAACTGATGCCAGGCATTGCGGGAACTGAGCAATGAATGCCAGGAAGTGTGGGAACTCAGGAATTGATGCCAAGCAGTGCAGGAACTGAGGTACTTATGCCAGGTAGTGTGGGACTAATGATCCGATGCCAGGTGGTGTGGGAGCTGTGCAACAGATGTCAGGCAGTGTGGGAACTGAGCAACAGATGCCAGGCAGTGCGGGAGTTGAGGAACTGAAGCCAGGGTGTGCGGGATCATAGGAACTGATGCAAACAGTGCAGGATCTTAGGAACTGTTGCCAGGCAGTGAGGGAACTTAGGAACTGATTGCAAGCAGTGTGGGAACTGAGGAACTGATGCCAGGCAGTGCGGGAAATGAAGTACTGATGCCAGACAGTGTGGGAACTGAGGAACTGATGCCAGACAGTGCGGGAACTGAGGAAAAGATGCCAGGCAGTGTGGGAACTGAGGAACTGATGCCAGGTAGTGTTGGAACTTAGGAACTGATGCCAGGCATTGTGGGAAATGAAGTACTGATGCCAGGCAGTGTGGGAACTGAGTAGTGGATGCCAGGCAGTGTGGGAACTGAGGAACCGATGCCAGGAATTGTGGGACCTGAGCAACTGATGCCAGGCAGTGTGGTAACTGAGGAACTGATGCCAGGCAGTGTGGGAACTGAGGAACTGGTGCCAGGTAGTGCGGGTACAGAGGAACTGATGCCAGGCATTGTGGGAACTGAAGATCTGATGCCAGGCAGTGAGGGTACTGAGGAAATGGTGCCTGGTAGTGCGGGAACAGAGGAACTGACGCCAGGCATTGTGGGAACTGAAGAACTGATGCCAGGCATTGTGGGAACTGAAGAACCAATGCCAGGCAGTGAGGGAACTGAGAAACTGATGCCAGGCATTGCGGGATTTGAGCAAGTAATGCCAGGAAGTGTGGAAACTCAGGAATTGATGCCAAGCAGTGTGGGAACTGAGGTACTTATGCCAGGTAGTGTGGGACTAATGATCCGATGCCAGGTGGTGTGGGAACTGAGCAACTGATGTCAGGCAGTGTGGGAACTGAGCAACAGATGCCAGGCAGTGCGGGAGTTGAGGAACTGAAGCCAGGGTGTGCGGGATCATAGGAACTGATGCAAACAGTGCAGGATCTTAGGAACTGTTGCCAGGCAGTGAGGGAATTTAGGAACTGATTGCAAGCAGTGTGGGATCTTAGGAACTGATGCCAGGCATTGTGGGAAATGAAGTACTAATGCCAGGCAGTGTGGGAACTGAGTAGTGGATGCCAGGCAGTGTGCGAACTGAGGAACTGATGCCAGGAATTGTGGGACCTGAGCAACTGATGCCAGGCAGTGTGGGAACTGAGGAACTGATGCCAGGCAGTGCAGGAATTGAGGTACTTGTGCCAGGCAGTTTTGGGAACTTATGAACTGATGCCAGATAGTTTGGGAACTAATGATCTGATGCCAATTAGTGTGGCGACTGAGGAACTGATGCCAGGCAGTGTGGGAGTTGAGGAACCGAAGCCAGGGTGTGCGGGATCATAGGAACTGATGCAAACAGTGCAGGATCTTAGGAACTGTTGCCTGGCAGTGCGGGAACTTAGGAACTGATGCCAGGCATTGTGGGAACTGAAGAACGGATGCCAGGCAGTGAGGGAACTGATGTACTGATGCCAGGCAGTGTGGGAACTGAGGAACTGATGCCAGGCAGTGTGGGAGTTGAGCAACTGAAGTCAGGGTGTGAAGGGATCATATGAACTGATGCAAAGAGTGCAGCATCTTAGGAACTGTTGCCAGGCAGTGCGTGAACTTAGGAACTGATTGCAGGCAGTGTGTGAACTGAGGAACTGATGCCAGGCAGTGTGGGATCTTATGAACTGATGCCAGATAGTGCAGGATTTTAAGAACTCATGCCAGTTACTGTGGGAAGTTAGGAACTGATGCCAGGCAATTAGGCAACTGAGTAATTGATGCCAGGCAGTGCAGGAACAAGGGAACTGATGCTAGGCAGATGTGGAAATTGAGGTACTGATGCCAGGCAGTGCGGAAGCTGAGGAATTGATGCCAGACATTGTGGGAACTGAGGAACCGATGCCAGGCATTTTGGGAACTGAAGAACTGATGCCAGGCAGTGAGGGAACTGAGGAACTGGTGCCAGGCAGTGAGGGAACTGAGGAACTGATGTCAGGCATTGTGGGAACTGAAGAACCAATGCCAGGCAGTGAGGGAACTGAGAAACTGATGCCAGGCATTGCGGGAACTGAGCAATGAATGCCAGGAAGTGTGGGAACTCAGGAATTGATGCCAAGCAGTGCAGGAACTGAGGTACTTATGCCAGGTAGTGTGGGACTAATGATCCGATGCCAGGTGGTGTGGGAGCTGTGCAACAGATGTCAGGCAGTGTGGGAACTGAGCAACAGATGCCAGGCAGTGCGGGAGTTGAGGAACTGAAGCCAGGGTGTGCGGGATCATAGGAACTGATGCAAACAGTGCAGGATCTTAGGAACTGTTGCCAGGCAGTGAGGGAACTTAGGAACTGATTGCAAGCAGTGTGGGAACTGAGGAACTGATGCCAGGCAGTGCGGGAAATGAAGTACTGATGCCAGACAGTGTGGGAACTGAGGAACTGATGCCAGACAGTGCGGGAACTGAGGAAAAGATGCCAGGCAGTGTGGGAACTGAGGAACTGATGCCAGGTAGTGTTGGAACTTAGGAACTGATGCCAGGCATTGTGGGAAATGAAGTACTGATGCCAGGCAGTGTGGGAACTGAGTAGTGGATGCCAGGCAGTGTGGGAACTGAGGAACCGATGCCAGGAATTGTGGGACCTGAGCAACTGATGCCAGGCAGTGTGGTAACTGAGGAACTGATGCCAGGCAGTGTGGGAACTGAGGAACTGGTGCCAGGTAGTGCGGGTACAGAGGAACTGATGCCAGGCATTGTGGGAACTGAAGATCTGATGCCAGGCAGTGAGGGTACTGAGGAAATGGTGCCTGGTAGTGCGGGAACAGAGGAACTGACGCCAGGCATTGTGGGAACTGAAGAACTGATGCCAGGCAGTGAGGGAATTTAGGAACTGATTGCAAGCAGTGTGGGATCTTAGGAACTGATGCCAGGCATTGTGGGAAATGAAGTACTAATGCCAGGCAGTGTGGGAACTGAGTAGTGGATGCCAGGCAGTGTGCGAACTGAGGAACTGATGCCAGGAATTGTGGGACCTGAGCAACTGATGCCAGGCAGTGTGGGAACTGAGGAACTGATGCCAGGCAGTGCAGGAATTGAGGTACTTGTGCCAGGCAGTTTTGGGAACTTATGAACTGATGCCAGATAGTTTGGGAACTAATGATCTGATGCCAATTAGTGTGGCGACTGAGGAACTGATGCCAGGCAGTGTGGGAGTTGAGGAACCGAAGCCAGGGTGTGCGGGATCATAGGAACTGATGCAAACAGTGCAGGATCTTAGGAACTGTTGCCTGGCAGTGCGGGAACTTAGGAACTGATGCCAGGCATTGTGGGAACTGAAGAACGGATGCCAGGCAGTGAGGGAACTGATGTACTGATGCCAGGCAGTGTGGGAACTGAGGAACTGATGCCAGGCAGTGTGGGAGTTGAGCAACTGAAGTCAGGGTGTGAAGGGATCATATGAACTGATGCAAAGAGTGCAGCATCTTAGGAACTGTTGCCAGGCAGTGCGTGAACTTAGGAACTGATTGCAGGCAGTGTGTGAACTGAGGAACTGATGCCAGGCAGTGTGGGATCTTATGAACTGATGCCAGATAGTGCAGGATTTTAAGAACTCATGCCAGTTACTGTGGGAAGTTAGGAACTGATGCCAGGCAATTAGGCAACTGAGTAATTGATGCCAGGCAGTGCAGGAACAAGGGAACTGATGCTAGGCAGATGTGGAAATTGAGGTACTGATGCCAGGCAGTGCGGAAGCTGAGGAATTGATGCCAGACATTGTGGGAACTGAGGAACCGATGCCAGGCATTTTGGGAACTGAAGAACTGATGCCAGGCAGTGAGGGAACTGAGGAACTGGTGCCAGGCAGTGAGGGAACTGAGGAACTGATGTCAGGCATTGTGGGAACTGAAGAACCAATGCCAGGCAGTGAGGGAACTGAGAAACTGATGCCAGGCATTGCGGGAACTGAGCAATGAATGCCAGGAAGTGTGGGAACTCAGGAATTGATGCCAAGCAGTGCAGGAACTGAGGTACTTATGCCAAGTAGTGTGGGACTAATGATCCGATGCCAGGTGGTGTGGGAGCTGTGCAACAGATGTCAGGCAGTGTGGGAACTGAGCAACAGATGCCAGGCAGTGCGGGAGTTGAGGAACTGAAGCCAGGGTGTGCGGGATCATAGGAACTGATGCAAACAGTGCAGGATCTTAGGAACTGTTGCCAGGCAGTGAGGGAACTTAGGAACTGATTGCAAGCAGTGTGGGAACTGAGGAACTGATGCCAGGCAGTGCGGGAAATGAAGTACTGATGCCAGACAGTGTGGGAACTGAGGAACTGATGCCAGACAGTGCGGGAACTGAGGAAAAGATGCCAGGCAGTGTGGGAACTGAGGAACTGATGCCAGGTAGTGTTGGAACTTAGGAACTGATGCCAGGCATTGTGGGAAATGAAGTACTGATGCCAGGCAGTGTGGGAACTGAGTAGTGGATGCCAGGCAGTGTGGGAACTGAGGAACCGATGCCAGGAATTGTGGGACCTGAGCAACTGATGCCAGGCAGTGTGGTAACTGAGGAACTGATGCCAGGCAGTGTGGGAACTGAGGAACTGGTGCCAGGTAGTGCGGGTACAGAGGAACTGATGCCAGGCATTGTGGGAACTGAAGATCTGATGCCAGGCAGTGAGGGTACTGAGGAAATGGTGCCTGGTAGTGCGGGAACAGAGGAACTGACGCCAGGCATTGTGGGAACTGAAGAACTGATGCCAGGCATTGTGGGAACTGAAGAACCAATGCCAGGCAGTGAGGGAACTGAGAAACTGATGCCAGGCATTGCGGGATTTGAGCAAGTAATGCCAGGAAGTGTGGAAACTCAGGAATTGATGCCAAGCAGTGTGGGAACTGAGGTACTTATGCCAGGTAGTGTGGGACTAATGATCCGATGCCAGGTGGTGTGGGAACTGAGCAACTGATGTCAGGCAGTGTGGGAACTGAGCAACAGATGCCAGGCAGTGCGGGAGTTGAGGAACTGAAGCCAGGGTGTGCGGGATCATAGGAACTGATGCAAACAGTGCAGGATCTTAGGAACTGTTGCCAGGCAGTGAGGGAATTTAGGAACTGATTGCAAGCAGTGTGGGATCTTAGGAACTGATGCCAGGCATTGTGGGAAATGAAGTACTAATGCCAGGCAGTGTGGGAACTGAGTAGTGGATGCCAGGCAGTGTGCGAACTGAGGAACTGATGCCAGGAATTGTGGGACCTGAGCAACTGATGCCAGGCAGTGTGGGAACTGAGGAACTGATGCCAGGCAGTGCAGGAATTGAGGTACTTGTGCCAGGCAGTTTTGGGAACTTATGAACTGATGCCAGATAGTTTGGGAACTAATGATCTGATGCCAATTAGTGTGGCGACTGAGGAACTGATGCCAGGCAGTGTGGGAGTTGAGGAACCGAAGCCAGGGTGTGCGGGATCATAGGAACTGATGCAAACAGTGCAGGATCTTAGGAACTGTTGCCTGGCAGTGCGGGAACTTAGGAACTGATGCCAGGCATTGTGGGAACTGAAGAACGGATGCCAGGCAGTGAGGGAACTGATGTACTGATGCCAGGCAGTGTGGGAACTGAGGAACTGATGCCAGGCAGTGTGGGAGTTGAGCAACTGAAGTCAGGGTGTGAAGGGATCATATGAACTGATGCAAAGAGTGCAGCATCTTAGGAACTGTTGCCAGGCAGTGCGTGAACTTAGGAACTGATTGCAGGCAGTGTGTGAACTGAGGAACTGATGCCAGGCAGTGTGGGATCTTATGAACTGATGCCAGATAGTGCAGGATTTTAAGAACTCATGCCAGTTACTGTGGGAAGTTAGGAACTGATGCCAGGCAATTAGGCAACTGAGTAATTGATGCCAGGCAGTGCAGGAACAAGGGAACTGATGCTAGGCAGATGTGGAAATTGAGGTACTGATGCCAGGCAGTGCGGAAGCTGAGGAATTGATGCCAGACATTGTGGGAACTGAGGAACCGATGCCAGGCATTTTGGGAACTGAAGAACTGATGCCAGGCAGTGAGGGAACTGAGGAACTGGTGCCAGGCAGTGAGGGAACTGAGGAACTGATGTCAGGCATTGGGGGAACTGAAGAACCAATGCCAGGCAGTGAGGGAACTGAGAAACTGATGCCAGGCATTGCGGGAACTGAGCAATGAATGCCAGGAAGTGTGGGAACTCAGGAATTGATGCCAAGCAGTGCAGGAACTGAGGTACTTATGCCAGGTAGTGTGGGACTAATGATCCGATGCCAGATGGTGTGGGAGCTGAGCAACAGATGTCAGGCAGTGTGGGAACTGAGCAACAGATGCCAGGCAGTGCGGGAGTTGAGGAACTGAAGTGTTGGTGTGCGGGATCATAGGAACTGATGCAGCAGTGCAGGATCTTAGGAACTGTTGCCAGGCAGTGCGGGAACTTATGAACTGATTGCAGGCAGTGTGGGAACTGAGGAACTGATGCCAGGCAGTGCGGGAACTGAGGAACTGATGCCAGGCATTGTGGGAACTGACGAACCAATGCCAGGCAGTGAGGGAACTGAGAAACTGATGCCAGGCATTGCGGGAATTGAGCAAGTAATGCCAGGAAGTGTGGAAACTCAGGAATTGATGCCAAGCAGTGTGGGAACTGAGGTACTTATGCCAGGTAGTGTGGGACTAATGATCCGATGCCAGGTGGTGTGGGAACTGAGCAACTGATGTCAGGCAGTGTGGGAACGGAGCAACAGATGCCAGGCAGTGCGGGAGTTGAGGAACTGAAGCCAGGGTGTGCGGGATCATAGGAACTGATGCAAACAGTGCAGGATCTTAGGAACTGTTGCCAGGCAGTGAGGGAATTTAGGAACTGATTGCAAGCAGTGTGGGATCTTAGGAACTGATGCCAGGCATTGTGGGAAATGAAGTACTAATGCCAGGCAGTGTGGGAACTGAGTAGTGGATGCCAGGCAGTGTGCGAACTGAGGAACTGATGCCAGGAATTGTGGGACCTGAGCAACTGATGCCAGGCAGTGTGGGAACTGAGGAACTGATGCCAGGCAGTGCAGGAATTGAGGTACTTGTGCCAGGCAGTTTTGGGAACTTATGAACTGATGCCAGATAGTTTGGGAACTAATGATCTGATGCCAATTAGTGTGGCGACTGAGGAACTGATGCCAGGCAGTGTGGGAGTTGAGGAACCGAAGCCAGGGTGTGCGGGATCATAGGAACTGATGCAAACAGTGTAGGATCTTAGGAACTGTTGCCTGGCAGTGCGGGAACTGAGGAACTGATGCCAGGCATTGTGGGAACTGAAGAACGGATGCCAGGCAGTGAGGGAACTGTGGTACTGATGCCAGGTAGTTTGGGAACAAGGGAACTGATGCCAGGCAGTGTAGGATCTTAGGAACTGATGCCAGTTAGTGCAGGATTTTAAGATGTCATGCCAGTTACTGTGGGAAGTTAGGAACTGATGCCAGGCAATTAGGCAACTGAGAAATTAATGCCAGGCAGTGCGGGAACAAGGGAACAGATGCTCGGCAGATGTGGAAATTGAGGTACTGATGCCAGGCAGTGTGGAAGCTGAGGAATTGATGCCAGACATTGTGGGAACTGAGGAACTGATGCCAGGCAGTGAGGGTACTGAGGTACTGATGCCAGGCAATGTGGGAACTGGTGGAATCGATGCCAGGCAGTGTGGGAACTGAGGAACTGATGCCAGGCAGTGCAGGAATTGAGGTACTTGTGCCAGGCAGTTTTGGGAACTTATGAACTGATGCCAGATAGTTTGGGAACTAATGATCTGATGCCAATTAGTGTGGCGACTGAGGAACTGATGCCAGGCAGTGTGGGAGTTGAGGAACCGAAGCCAGGGTGTGCGGGATCATAGGAACTGATGCAAACAGTGCAGGATCTTAGGAACTGTTGCCTGGCAGTGCGGGAACTTAGGAACTGATGCCAGGCATTGTGGGAACTGAAGAACGGATGCCAGGCAGTGAGGGAACTGATGTACTGATGCCAGGCAGTGTGGGAACTGAGGAACTGATGCCAGGCAGTGTGGGAGTTGAGCAACTGAAGTCAGGGTGTGAAGGGATCATATGAACTGATGCAAAGAGTGCAGCATCTTAGGAACTGTTGCCAGGCAGTGCGTGAACTTAGGAACTGATTGCAGGCAGTGTGTGAACTGAGGAACTGATGCCAGGCAGTGTGGGATCTTATGAACTGATGCCAGATAGTGCAGGATTTTAAGAACTCATGCCAGTTACTGTGGGAAGTTAGGAACTGATGCCAGGCAATTAGGCAACTGAGTAATTGATGCCAGGCAGTGCAGGAACAAGGGAACTGATGCTAGGCAGATGTGGAAATTGAGGTACTGATGCCAGGCAGTGCGGAAGCTGAGGAATTGATGCCAGACATTGTGGGAACTGAGGAACCGATGCCAGGCATTTTGGGAACTGAAGAACTGATGCCAGGCAGTGAGGGAACTGAGGAACTGGTGCCAGGCAGTGAGGGAACTGAGGAACTGATGTCAGGCATTGTGGGAACTGAAGAACCAATGCCAGGCAGTGAGGGAACTGAGAAACTGATGCCAGGCATTGCGGGAACTGAGCAATGAATGCCAGGAAGTGTGGGAACTCAGGAATTGATGCCAAGCAGTGCAGGAACTGAGGTACTTATGCCAGGTAGTGTGGGACTAATGATCCGATGCCAGGTGGTGTGGGAGCTGTGCAACAGATGTCAGGCAGTGTGGGAACTGAGCAACAGATGCCAGGCAGTGCGGGAGTTGAGGAACTGAAGCCAGGGTGTGCGGGATCATAGGAACTGATGCAAACAGTGCAGGATCTTAGGAACTGTTGCCAGGCAGTGAGGGAACTTAGGAACTGATTGCAAGCAGTGTGGGAACTGAGGAACTGATGCCAGGCAGTGCGGGAAATGAAGTACTGATGCCAGACAGTGTGGGAACTGAGGAACTGATGCCAGACAGTGCGGGAACTGAGGAAAAGATGCCAGGCAGTGTGGGAACTGAGGAACTGATGCCAGGTAGTGTTGGAACTTAGGAACTGATGCCAGGCATTGTGGGAAATGAAGTACTGATGCCAGGCAGTGTGGGAACTGAGTAGTGGATGCCAGGCAGTGTGGGAACTGAGGAACCGATGCCAGGAATTGTGGGACCTGAGCAACTGATGCCAGGCAGTGTGGTAACTGAGGAACTGATGCCAGGCAGTGTGGGAACTGAGGAACTGGTGCCAGGTAGTGCGGGTACAGAGGAACTGATGCCAGGCATTGTGGGAACTGAAGATCTGATGCCAGGCAGTGAGGGTACTGAGGAAATGGTGCCTGGTAGTGCGGGAACAGAGGAACTGACGCCAGGCATTGTGGGAACTGAAGAACTGATGCCAGGCATTGTGGGAACTGAAGAACCAATGCCAGGCAGTGAGGGAACTGAGAAACTGATGCCAGGCATTGCGGGATTTGAGCAAGTAATGCCAGGAAGTGTGGAAACTCAGGAATTGATGCCAAGCAGTGTGGGAACTGAGGTACTTATGCCAGGTAGTGTGGGACTAATGATCCGATGCCAGGTGGTGTGGGAACTGAGCAACTGATGTCAGGCAGTGTGGGAACTGAGCAACAGATGCCAGGCAGTGCGGGAGTTGAGGAACTGAAGCCAGGGTGTGCGGGATCATAGGAACTGATGCAAACAGTGCAGGATCTTAGGAACTGTTGCCAGGCAGTGAGGGAATTTAGGAACTGATTGCAAGCAGTGTGGGATCTTAGGAACTGATGCCAGGCATTGTGGGAAATGAAGTACTAATGCCAGGCAGTGTGGGAACTGAGTAGTGGATGCCAGGCAGTGTGCGAACTGAGGAACTGATGCCAGGAATTGTGGGACCTGAGCAACTGATGCCAGGCAGTGTGGGAACTGAGGAACTGATGCCAGGCAGTGCAGGAATTGAGGTACTTGTGCCAGGCAGTTTTGGGAACTTATGAACTGATGCCAGATAGTTTGGGAACTAATGATCTGATGCCAATTAGTGTGGCGACTGAGGAACTGATGCCAGGCAGTGTGGGAGTTGAGGAACCGAAGCCAGGGTGTGCGGGATCATAGGAACTGATGCAAACAGTGCAGGATCTTAGGAACTGTTGCCTGGCAGTGCGGGAACTTAGGAACTGATGCCAGGCATTGTGGGAACTGAAGAACGGATGCCAGGCAGTGAGGGAACTGATGTACTGATGCCAGGCAGTGTGGGAACTGAGGAACTGATGCCAGGCAGTGTGGGAGTTGAGCAACTGAAGTCAGGGTGTGAAGGGATCATATGAACTGATGCAAAGAGTGCAGCATCTTAGGAACTGTTGCCAGGCAGTGCGTGAACTTAGGAACTGATTGCAGGCAGTGTGTGAACTGAGGAACTGATGCCAGGCAGTGTGGGATCTTATGAACTGATGCCAGATAGTGCAGGATTTTAAGAACTCATGCCAGTTACTGTGGGAAGTTAGGAACTGATGCCAGGCAATTAGGCAACTGAGTAATTGATGCCAGGCAGTGCAGGAACAAGGGAACTGATGCTAGGCAGATGTGGAAATTGAGGTACTGATGCCAGGCAGTGCGGAAGCTGAGGAATTGATGCCAGACATTGTGGGAACTGAGGAACCGATGCCAGGCATTTTGGGAACTGAAGAACTGATGCCAGGCAGTGAGGGAACTGAGGAACTGGTGCCAGGCAGTGAGGGAACTGAGGAACTGATGTCAGGCATTGGGGGAACTGAAGAACCAATGCCAGGCAGTGAGGGAACTGAGAAACTGATGCCAGGCATTGCGGGAACTGAGCAATGAATGCCAGGAAGTGTGGGAACTCAGGAATTGATGCCAAGCAGTGCAGGAACTGAGGTACTTATGCCAGGTAGTGTGGGACTAATGATCCGATGCCAGATGGTGTGGGAGCTGAGCAACAGATGTCAGGCAGTGTGGGAACTGAGCAACAGATGCCAGGCAGTGCGGGAGTTGAGGAACTGAAGTGTTGGTGTGCGGGATCATAGGAACTGATGCAGCAGTGCAGGATCTTAGGAACTGTTGCCAGGCAGTGCGGGAACTTATGCACTGATTGCAGGCAGTGTGGGAACTGAGGAACTGATGCCAGGCAGTGCGGGAACTGAGGAACTGATGCCAGGCATTGTGGGAACTGACGAACCAATGCCAGGCAGTGAGGGAACTGAGAAACTGATGCCAGGCATTGCGGGAATTGAGCAAGTAATGCCAGGAAGTGTGGAAACTCAGGAATTGATGCCAAGCAGTGTGGGAACTGAGGTACTTATGCCAGGTAGTGTGGGACTAATGATCCGATGCCAGGTGGTGTGGGAACTGAGCAACTGATGTCAGGCAGTGTGGGAACTGAGCAACAGATGCCAGGCAGTGCGGGAGTTGAGGAACTGAAGCCAGGGTGTGCGGGATCATAGGAACTGATGCAAACAGTGCAGGATCTTAGGAACTGTTGCCAGGCAGTGAGGGAATTTAGGAACTGATTGCAAGCAGTGTGGGATCTTAGGAACTGATGCCAGGCATTGTGGGAAATGAAGTACTAATGCCAGGCAGTGTGGGAACTGAGTAGTGGATGCCAGGCAGTGTGCGAACTGAGGAACTGATGCCAGGAATTGTGGGACCTGAGCAACTGATGCCAGGCAGTGTGGGAACTGAGGAACTGATGCCAGGCAGTGCAGGAATTGAGGTACTTGTGCCAGGCAGTTTTGGGAACTTATGAACTGATGCCAGATAGTTTGGGAACTAATGATCTGATGCCAATTAGTGTGGCGACTGAGGAACTGATGCCAGGCAGTGTGGGAGTTGAGGAACCGAAGCCAGGGTGTGCGGGATCATAGGAACTGATGCAAACAGTGTAGGATCTTAGGAACTGTTGCCTGGCAGTGCGGGAACTGAGGAACTGATGCCAGGCATTGTGGGAACTGAAGAACGGATGCCAGGCAGTGAGGGAACTGTGGTACTGATGCCAGGTAGTGTGGGAACAAGGGAACTGATGCCAGGCAGTGTAGGATCTTAGGAACTGATGCCAGTTAGTGCAGGATTTTAAGAAGTCATGCCAGTTACTGTGGGAAGTTAGGAACTGATGCCAGGCAATTAGGCAACTGAGAAATTAATGCCAGGCAGTGCGGGAACAAGGGAACAGATGCTCGGCAGATGTGGAAATTGAGGTACTGATGCCAGGCAGTGTGGAAGCTGAGGAATTGATGCCAGACATTGTGGGAACTGAGGAACTGATGCCAGGCAGTGAGGGTACTGAGGTACTGATGCCAGGCAATGTGGGAACTGGTGGAATCAATGCCAGGCAGTGTGGGAACTGATGTACTGATGCCAGGCAGTGCGGGAACTGAGCAAGTAATGCCAGGAAGTGTGTGAACTCAGGAATTGATGCCAAGCAGTGCGGGAACTGAGATACTTATGCCAGGTAGTGTGGGACAAATGATCCGATGCCAGGTAGTGTGGGAACTGAACAACTGATGCCAGGCAGTGTGAGAACTGAGCAACAGATGCCAGGCAGTGCGGGAGTCGAGGAACTGAAGTGTGGGTGTGCGGGATCATAGGAACTGATGCAGCAGTGCAGGATCTTAGGAACTGTTGCCAGGCAGTGCGGGAACTTATGAACTGATTGCAGGCAGTGTGGGAACTGAGGAACTGATGCCAGGCAGTGTGGGAACTGTTGAACTGATGCCAAATAGTGTGGGAATCAAGGAAAAGATGCCAGGCAGTGTGGGCACTGAGCAACTGATGCCAGGCAGTGTGGGAACTGAGGAACTGATGCCAGGCAGTGCAGGAACTGAGGTACTAATGCCAGGCAGTGTTGGGAACTTAGGAACTGATGCCAGATTGTGTGGGAACTAATGATCTGATGCCAGGTAGTGTGGGGACTGAGAAACTGATGCCAGGCATTGCGGGAACTGAGCAATGAATGCCAGGAAGTGTGGGAACTCAGGAATTGATGCCAAGCAGTGCAGGAACTGAGGTACTTATGCCAGGTAGTGTGGGACTAATGATCCGATGCCAGGTGGTGTGGGAACTGAGCAACAGATGTCAGGCAGTGTGGGAACTGAGCAACAGATGCCAGGCAGTGCGGGAGTTGAGGAACTGAAGCCAGGGTGTGCGGGATCATAGGAACTGATGCAAACAGTGCAGGATCTTAGGAACTGTTTCCAGGCAGTGAGGGAACTTAGGAACTGATTGCAAGCAGTGTGGGAACTGAGGAACTGATGCCAGGCAGTGCGGGAAATGAAGGACTGATGCCAGGCAGTGTGGGAACTGAGGAACTGATGCCAGACAGTGCGGGAACTGAGGAACTGATGCCAGATAGTGTGGGAATCGAGGAAAAGATGCCAGGCAGTGTGGGAACTGAGGAACTGATGCCAGGCAGTGTGGGAACTTAGGAACTGATGCCATGCATTGTGGGACCTGAGCAACTGATGCCAGGCAGTGTGGGAACTGAGGAACTGATGCCAGGCAGTGTGGGAACTGAGCAAGTGATGCCAGGAAGTGTCGGAACTTAGGAATTGATGCCAGGCAGTGCGGGAACTGAGGTACTTATGCCAGGCAGTTTTGGGAACTTAGGAACTGATGCCAGATAGTGTGGGAACTAATGATCTGATGCCAATTAGTGTGGGGACTGAGGAACTGATGCCAGGCAGTGTGGGAGTTGAGGAACTGAAGCCAGGGTGTGTGGGATCATAGGAACTGATGCAAACAGTGCAGGATCTTAGGAACTGTTGCCAGGCAGTGTGGGAACTGAGGAACCGTTGCCAGGTATTGTGGGAACTGAGGAACTGATGCCAGGCAGTGTGGGAGTTGAGCAACTGAAGTCAGTGTGTGAAGGGATCATATGAACTGATGCAAACAGTGCAGCTTCTTAGGAACTGTTGCCAGGCAGTGCGTGAACTTAGGAACTGATTGCAGGCAGTGTGTGAACTGAGGAACTGATGCCAGGCAGTGTGGGATCTTTGGAACTGATGCCAGATAGTGCAGGATTTTAAGAACTCATGCCAGTTAATGTGGGAAGTTAGGAACTGATCCCAGGCAATTAGGCAACTGAGAAATTGATGCGAGGCAGTGCGGGAACAAGGGAACTGATGCTCGGCAGATGTGGAAATTGAGGTACTGATGCCAGACATTGTGGGAACTGAGGAACTGATGCCAGGCAGTGAGGGAACTGAGGAATTGGTGCCAGGCAGTGCGGGAACAGAGGATCTGATGCCAGGCATTGTGGGAACTGAAGAACTGATGCCAGGCAATGTGGGAACTGGTGGAATCGATGCCAGGCATTGTGGGAACTGAGAAACTGATGCCAGGCAGTGCGGGAACTGAGCAAGTAATGCCAGGAAGTGTGGGAACTCAGGAATTGAAGCCAAGCAGTGCGGGAACTGAGGTAATTATGCCAGGTAGTGTGGGACAAATGATCCGATGCCAGGTAGTGTGGGAACTGAACAACTGATGCCAGGCAGTGTGGGAACTGAGCAACAGATGCCAGGCAGTGCGGGAGTTGAGGAACTGAAGCCAGGGTGTGTGGGATCATAGGAACTGATGCAAACAGTGCAGGATCTTAGGAATTGTTGCCAGGCAGTGCGGGAACTTATGAACTGATTGCAAGCAGTGTGGGAACTGAGGAACTGATGCCAGGCAGTGCGGGAAATGAAGTACTGATGCCAGGCAGTGTAGGAACTGAGGAACTGATGCCAGACAGTGCGGGAACTGAGGAAAAGATGCCAGGCAGTGTGGGAACTGAGGAACTGATGCCAGGTAGTGTTGGAACTTAGGAGCTGATGCCAGGCATTGTGGGAAATGAAGTACTGATGCCAGGCAGTGTGGGAACTGAGTAGTGGATGCCAGGCAGTGTGGGAACTGAGGAACCGATGCCAGGAATTGTGGGACCTGAGCAACTGATGCCAGGCAGTGTGGTAACTGAGGAACTGATGCCAGGCAGTGTGGGAACTGAGGAACTGGTGCCAGGTAGTGCGGGTACAGAGGAACTGATGCCAGGCATTGTGGGAACTGAAGAACTGATGCCAGGCAGTGAGGGTACTGAGGAAATGGTGCCTGGTAGTGCGGGAACAGAGGAACTGACGCCAGGCATTGTGGGAACTGAAGAACTGATGCCAGGCATTGTGGGAACTGAAGAACCAATGCCAGGCAGTGAGGGAACTGAGAAACTGATGCCAGGCATTGCGGGAATAGAGCAAGTAATGCCAGGAAGTGTGGAAACTCAGGAATTGATGCCAAGCAGTGTGGGAACTGAGGTACTTATGCCAGGTAGTGTGGGACTAATGATCCGATGCCAGGTGGTGTGGGAACTGAGCAACTGATGTCAGGCAGTGTGGGAACTGAGCAACAGATGCCAGGCAGTGCGGGAGTTGAGGAACTGAAGCCAGGGTGTGCGGGATCATAGGAACTGATGCAAACAGTGCAGGATCTTAGGAACTGTTGCCAGGCAGTGAGGGAATTTAGGAACTGATTGCAAGCAGTGTGGGATCTTAGGAACTGATGCCAGGCATTGTGGGAAATGAAGTACTAATGCCAGGCAGTGTGGGAACTGAGTAGTGGATGCCAGGCAGTGTGCGAACTGAGGAACTGATGCCAGGAATTGTGGGACCTGAGCAACTGATGCCAGGCAGTGTGGGAACTGAGGAACTGATGCCAGGCAGTGCAGGAATTGAGGTACTTGTGCCAGGCAGTTTTGGGAACTTATGAACTGATGCCAGATAGTTTGGGAACTAATGATCTGATGCCAATTAGTGTGGCGACTGAGGAACTGATGCCAGGCAGTGTGGGAGTTGAGGAACCGAAGCCAGGGTGTGCGGGATCATAGGAACTGATGCAAACAGTGCAGGATCTTAGGAACTGTTGCCTGGCAGTGCGGGAACTTAGGAACTGATGCCAGGCATTGTGGGAACTGAAGAACGGATGCCAGGCAGTGAGGGAACTGATGTACTGATGCCAGGCAGTGTGGGAACTGAGGAACTGATGCCAGGCAGTGTGGGAGTTGAGCAACTGAAGTCAGGGTGTGAAGGGATCATATGAACTGATGCAAAGAGTGCAGCATCTTAGGAACTGTTGCCAGGCAGTGCGTGAACTTAGGAACTGATTGCAGGCATTGTGTGAACTGAGGAACTGATGCCAGGCAGTGTGGGATCTTATGAAATGATGCCAGATAGTGCAGGATTTTAAGAACTCATGCCAGTTACTGTGGGAAGTTAGGAACTGATGCCAGGCAATTAGGCAACTGAGTAATTGATGCCAGGCAGTGCAGGAACAAGGGAACTGATGCTAGGCAGATGTGGAAGTTGAGGTACTGATGCCAGGCAGTGTGGAAGCTGAGGAATTGATGCCAGACATTGTGGGAACTGAGGAACTGATGCCAGGCAGTGCGGGAACTGAAGAACTGATGCCAGGCAGTGAGGGAACTGAGGAACAGGTGCCAGGCAGTGAGGGAACTGAGGAACTGATGTCAGGCATTGTGGGAACTGAAGAACCAATGCCAGGCAGTGAGGGAACTGAGAAACTGATGCCAGGCATTGCGGGAACTGAGCAATGAATGCCAGGAAGTGTGGGATCTCAGGAATTGATGCCAAGCAGTGCCGGAACTGAGGTACTTATGCCAGGTAGTGTGGGACTAATGATCTGATGCCAGGTGGTGTGGGAGCTGAGCAACAGATGTCAGGCAGTGTGGGAACTGAGCAACAGATGCCAGGCAGTGCGGGAGTTGAGGAACTGAAGCCAGGGTGTGCGGGATCATAGGAACTGATGCAAACAGTGCAGGATCTTAGGAACTGTTGCCAGGCAGTGAGGGAACTTAGGAACTGATTGCAAGCAGTGTGGGAACTGAGGAACTGATGCCAGGCAGTGCGGGAAATGAAGTACTGATGCCAGGCAGTGTGGGAACTGAGGAACTGATGCCAGACAGTGCGGGAACTGAGGAAAAGATGCCAGGCAGTGTGGGAACTGAGGAACTGATGCCAGGTAGTGTGGGAACTTAGGAACTGATGCCAGGCATTGTGGGAAATGAAGTACTGATGCCAGGCAGTGTGGGAACTGAGTAGTGGATGCCAGGCAGTGTGGGAACTGAGGAACCGATGCCAGGAATTGTGGGACCTGAGCAATTGATGCCAGGCAGTGTGGAAATGAGGAACTGATGCCAGGCAGTGTGGGAACTGAGGAACTGGTGCCAGGTAGTGCGGGATGAGAGGAACTGATGCCAGGCATTGTGGGAACTGAAGAACTGATGCCAGGCAGTGAGGGTACTGAGGAAATGGTGCCTGGTAGTGCGGGAACAGAGGAACTGACGCCAGGCATTGTGGGAACTGAAGAACTGATGCCAGGCATTGTGGGAACTGAAGAACCAATGCCAGGCAGTGAGGGAACTGAGAAACCGATGCCAGGCATTGCGGGAATTGAGCAAGTAATGCCAGGAAGTGTGGAAACTCAGGAATTGATGCCAAGCAGTGTGGGAACTGAGGCACTTATGCCAGGTAGTGTGGGACTAATGATCCGATGCCAGGTGGTGTGGGAACTGAGCAACTGATGTCAGGCAGTGTGGGAACTGAGCAACAGATGCCAGGCAGTGCGGGAGTTGAGGAACTGAAGCCAGGGTGTGCGGGATCATAGGAACTGATGCAAACAGTGCAGGATCTTAGGAACTGTTGCCAGGCAGTGAGGGAATTTAGGAACTGATTGCAAGCAGTGTGGGATCTTAGGAACTGATGCCAGGCATTGTGGGAAATGAAGTACTAATGCCAGGCAGTGTGGAAACTGAGTAGTGGATGCCAGGCTGTGTGCGAACTGAGGAACTGATGCCAGGAATTGTGGGACCTGAGCAACTGATGCCAGGCAGTGTGGGAACTGAGGAACTGATGCCAGGCAGTGCAGGAATTGAGGTACTTGTGCCAGGCAGTTTTGGGAACTTATGAACTGATGCCAGATAGTTTGGGAACTAATGATCTGATGCCAATTAGTGTGGCGACTGAGGAACTGATGCCAGGCAGTGTGGGAGTTGAGGAACCGAAGCCAGGGTGTGCGGGATCATAGGAACTGATGCAAACAGTGTAGGATCTTAGGAACTGTTGCCTGGCAGTGCGGGAACTGAGGAACTGATGCCAGGCATTGTGGGAACTGAAGAACGGATGCCAGGCAGTGAGGGAACTGTGGTACTGATGCCAGGTAGTGTGGGAACAAGGGAACTGATGCCAGGCAGTGTAGGATCTTAGGAACTGATGCCAGATAGTGCAGGATTTTAAGAAGTCATGCCAGTTACTGTGGGAAGTTAGGAACTGATGCCAGGCAATTAGGCAACTGAGAAATTGATGCCAGGCAGTGCGGGAACAAGGGAACAGATGCTCGGCAGATGTGGAAATTGAGGTACTGATGCCAGGCAGTGTGGAAGCTGAGGAATTGATGCCAGACATTGTGGGAACTGAGGAACTGATGCCAGGCAGTGAGGGAACTGAGGAACTGGTGCCAGGTAGTGCGGGAACAGAGGAATTGATATCAGGCATTGTGGGAACTGAAGAACTGATGCCAGGCAGTGAGGGTACTGAGGTACTGATGCCAGGCAATGTGGGAACTGGTGGAATCGATGCCAGGCAGTGTGGGAACTGATGTACTGATGCCAGGCAGTGCAGGAACTGAGGTACTTATGCCAGGTGGTGTGGGACTAATGATCCGATGCCAGGTGGTGTGGGAACTGAGCAACAGATGTCAGGCAGTGTGGGAACTGAGCAACAGATGCCAGGCAGTGCGGGAGTTGAGGAACTGAAGCCAGGGTGTGCGGGATCATAGGAACTGATGCAAACAGTGCAGGATCTTAGGAACTGTTTCCAGGCAGTGAGGGAACTTAGGAACTGATTGCAAGCAGTGTGGGAACTGAGGAACTGATGCCAGGCAGTGCGGGAAATGAAGGACTGATGCCAGGCAGTGTGGGAACTGAGGAACTGATGCCAGACAGTGCGGGAACTGAGGAACTGATGCCAGATAGTGTGCGATTCGAGGAAAAGATGCCAGGCAGTGTGGGAACTGAGGAACTGATGCCAGGCAGTGTGGGAACTTAGGAACTGATGCCAGGCATTGTGGGAAATGAAGTACTGATGCCAGGCAGTGTGGGAACTGAGTAGTGGATGCCAGGCAGTGTGGGAACTGAGGAACTGATGCCAGGAATTGTGGGACCTGAGCAACTGATGCCAGGCAGTGTGGGAACTGAGGAACTGATGCCAGGCAGTGTGGGAACTGAGCAAGTGATGCCAGGAAGTGTCGGAACTTAGGAATTGATGCCAGGCAGTGCGGGAACTGAGGTACTTATGCCAGGCAGTTTTGGGAACTTAGGAACTGATGCCAGATAGTGTGGGAACTAATGAATTGATGCCAATTAGTGTGGGGACTGAGGAACTGATGCCAGGCAGTGTGGGAGTTGAGGAACTGAAGCCAGGGTGTGTGGGATCATAGGAACTGATGCAAACAGTGCAGGATCTTAGGAACTGTTGCCAGGCAGTGCGGGAACTGTGGAACTGATGCCAGGCATTGTGGGAACTGAAGAACGGATGCCAGGCAGTGAGGGAACTGAGGTACTGATGCCAGGCAGTGTGGGAACTGAGGAACCGATGCCAGGTAGTGTGGGAACTGAGGAACTGATGCCAGGCAGTGTGGGAGTTGAGCAACTGAAGTCAGGGTGTGAAGGGATCATATGAACTGATGCAAACAGTGCAGCTTCTTAGGAACTGTTGCCAGGCAGTGCGTGAACTTAGGAACTGATTGCAGGCAGTGTGTGAACTGAGGAACTGATGCCAGGCAGTGTGGGATCTTTGGAACTGATGCCAGATAGTGCAGGATTTTAAGAACTCATGCCAGTTAATGTGGGAAGTTAGGAACTGATCCCAGGCAATTAGGCAACTGAGAAATTGATGCGAGGCAGTGCGGGAACAAGGGAACTGATGCTCGGCAGATGTGGAAATTGAGGTACTGATGCCAGGCATTGTGGGAACTGAAGAACTGATGCCAGGCAGTGAGGGTACTGAGGAACTGGTGCCAGGCAATGTGGGAACTGGTGGAATCGATGCCAGGCATTGTGGGAACTGAGAAACTGATGCCAGGCAGTGCGGGAACTGAGCAAGTAATGCCAGGAAGTGTGGGAACTCAGGAATTGAAGCCAAGCAGTGCGGGAACTGAGGTAATTATGCCAGGTAGTGTGGGACAAATGATCCGATGCCAGGTAGTGTGGGAACTGAACAACTGATGCCAGGCAGTGTGGGAACTGAGCAACAGATGCCAGGCAGTGCGGGAGTTGAGGAACTGAAGCCAGGGTGTGCGGGATCATAGGAACTGATGCAAACAGTGCAGGATCTTAGGAATTGTTGCCAGGCAGTGCGGGAACTTATGAACTGATTGCAGGCAGTGTGGGAACTGAGGAACTGATGCCAGGCAGTGCGGGAACTGATGAACTGATGCCAAATAGTGTGGGAATCAAGGAAAAGATGCCAGGCAGTGTGGGAACTGAGTAGTGGATGCCAGGCAGTGTGGGACCTGAGCAACTGATGCCAGGCAGTGCAGGAACTGATGAACTGAAGCCAGGGTGTGCGGGATCATATGAACTGATGCCAGGCAGTGCAGGATCTTAGGAACTGTTGTCTGGCAGTGCGGGAACTTTGGAACTGATGCCAGGCATTGTGGGAACCGATGTACTGATGCCAGGCAGTGAGGGAACTGATGTACTGATGCCAGGCAGTGTGGGAACTGAGGAACTGATGCCAGGCAGTGTGGGAGTTGAGCAACTGAAGTCAGGGTGTGAAGGGATCATATGAACTGATGCAAACAGTGCAGCATCTTAGGAACTGTTGCCAGGCAGTGCGTGAACTTGGGAACTGATTGCAGGCAGTGTGTGAACTGAGGAACTGATGCCAGGCAGTGTGGGATCTTATGAATTGATGCCAGATAGTGCAGGATTTTAAGAACTCATGCCAGTTACTGTGGGAAGTTAGGAACTGATGCCAGGAAATTAGGCAACTGAGTAATTGATGCCAGGCAGTGCGGGAACAAGGGAACTGATGCTAGGCAGATGTGGAAATTGAGGTACTGATGCCAGGCAGTGTGGAAGCTGAGGAATTGATGCCAGACATTGTGGGAACTGAGGAACTGATGCCAGGCAGTGAGGGAACTGAGGAACTGATGCCAGGCAGTGCGGGAACTGAGGAACTGATGTCAGGCATTGTGGGAACTGAAGAACCAATGCCAGGCAGTGAGGGAACTGAGAAACTGATGCCAGGCATTGCGGGAACTGAGCAAGTAATGCCAGGAAGTGTGGGAACTCAGGAATTGATGCCAAGCAGTGCAGAAACTGAGGTACTTATGCCAGGTAGTGTGGGACTAATGATCCGATGCCAGGTGGTGTGGGAACTGAGCAACAGATGTCAGGCAGTGTGGGAACTGAGCAACAGATGCCAAGCAGTGCGGGAGTTGAGGAACTGAAGCCAGGGTGTGCGGGATCATAGGAACTGATGCAAACAGTGCAGGATCTTAGGAACTGTTGCCAGGCAGTGAGGGAACTTAGGAACTGATTGCAAGCAGTGTGGGAACTGAGGAACTGATGCCAGGCAGTGCGAGAAATGAAGTACTGATGCCAGGCAGTGTGGGAACTGAGGAACTGATGCCAGACAGTGCGGGAACTGAGGAACTGATGCCAGATAGTGTGGGAATCGAGGAAAAGATGCCAGGCAGTGTGGGAACTGAGGAACTGATGCCAGGCAGTGTGGGATCTTAGGAACTGATGCCAGGCATTGTGGGAAATGAAGTACTGATGCCAGGCAGTGTGGGAACTGAGTAGTGGATGCCAGGCAGTGTGGGAACAGAGGAACGGATGCCAGGAATTGTGGGACCTGAGCAACTGATGCCAGGCAGTGTGGGAACTGAGGAACTGATGCCAGGCAGTGCAGGAACTGAGGTACTAATGCCAGGCAGTGTTGGGAACTTAGGAACTGATGCCAGATTGTGTGGGAACTAATGATCTGATGCCAGGTAGTGTGGGGACTGAGGAACTGATGCCAGGCAGTGTGGGAGTTGAGGAACTGAAGCCAGGGTGTACGGGATCATATGAACTGATGCCAGGCAGTGCAGGATCTTAGGAACTGTTGTCTGGCAGTGCTGGAACTTAGGAACTGATGCCAGGTATTGTGGGAACTGATGTACGGATGCCAGGCAGTGAGGGAACTGATGTACTGATGCCAGGCAGTGTGGGAACTGAGGAACTGATGCCAGGCAGTGTGGGATCTTATGAACTGATGCCAGATAGTGCAGGATTTTAGGAACTCATGCCAGTTACTGTGGGAAGTTAGGAACTGATGCCAGGCAATTAGGCAACTGAGTAATTGATGCCAGGAAGTGCAGGAACAAGGGAACTGATGCTAGGTAGATGTGGAAATTGAGGTACTGATGCCAGGCAGTGTGGAAGCTGAGGAATTGATGCCAGACATTGTGGGAACTGAGGAACTGATGCCAGGCAGTGTGGGAACTGAAGAACTGATGCCAGGCAGTGAGGGAACTGAGGAACTGGTGCCAGGCAGTGTGGGAACTGAGGAACTGATGTCAGGCATTGTGGGAACTGAAGAACCAATGCCAGGCAGTGAGGGAACTGAGAAACTGATGCCAGGCATTGCGGGAACTGAGCAATGAATGCCAGGAAGTGTGGGAACTCAGGAATTGATGCCAAGCAGTGCCGGAACTGAGGTACTTATGCCAGGTAGTGTGGGACTAATGATCCGATGCCAGGTGGTGTGGGAACTGAGCAACAGATGTCAGGCAGTGTGGGAACTGAGCAACAGATGCCAGGCAGTGCGGGAGTTGAGGAACTGAAGCCAGGGTGTGCGGGATCATAGGAACTGATGCAAACAGTGCAGGATCTTAGGAACTGTTGCCAGGCAATGAGGGAACTTAGGAACTGATTGCAAGCAGTGTGGGAACTGAGGAACTGATGCCAGGCAGTGCGGGAAATGAAGTACTGATGCCAGGCAGTGTGGGAACTGAGGAACTGATGCCAGACAGTGCGGGAACTGAGGAACTGATGCCAGATAGTGTGGGAATCGAGGAAAAGATGCCAGGCAGTGTGGGAACTGAGGAACTGATGCCAGGCAGTGTGGGATCTTAGGAACTGATGCCAGGCATTGTGGGATCTGAGTAGTGGATGCCAGGCAGTGTGGGAACTGAGGAACCGATGCCAGGAATTGTGGGACCTGAGCAATTGATGCCAGGCAGTGTGGGAACTGAGGAACTGATGCCAGGCAGTGCAGGAACTGAGGTACTAATGCCAGGCAGTGTTGGGAACTTAGGAACTGATGCCAGATTGTGTGGGAACTAATGATCTGATGCCAGGTAGTGTGGGGACTGAGGAACTGATGCCAGGCAGTGTGGGAGTTGAGGAACTGAAGCCAGGGTGTACGGGATCATATGAACTGATGCCAGGCAGTGCAGGATCTTAGGAACTGTTGTCTGGCAGTGCTGGAACTTAGGAACTGATGCCAGGTATTGTGGGAACTGATGTACGGATGCCAGGCAGTGAGGGAACTGATGTACTGATGCCAGGCAGTGTGGGAACTGAGGAACTGATGCCAGGCAGTGTGGGAGTTGAGCAACTGAAGTCAGGGTGTGAAGGGATCATATGAACTGATGCAAACAGTGCAGCATCTTAGGAACTGTTGCCAGGCAGTGCGTGAACTTAGGAACTGATTGCAGGCATTGTGTGAACTGAGGAACTGATGCCAGGCAGTGTGGGATCTTATGAACTGATGCCAGATAGTGCAGGATTTTAAGAACTCATGCCAGTTACTGTGGGAAGTTAGGAACTGATGCCAGGCAATTAGGCAACTGAGTAATTGATGCCAGGAAGTGCAGGAACAAGGGAACTGATGCTAGGCAGATGTGGAAATTGAGGTACTGGTGCCAGACATTGTGGGAACTGAGGAACTGATGCCAGGCATTTTGGGAACTGAGGAACTGATGCCAGGCAGTGTGGGAACTGAAGAACTGATGCCAGGCAGTGAGGGAACTGAGGAACTGGTGCCAGGCAGTGTGGGAACTGAGGAACCGATGTCAGGCATTGTGGGAACTGAAGAACCAATGCCAGGCAGTGAGGGAACTGAGAAACTGATGCCAGGCATTGCGGGAACTGAGCAATGAATGCCAGGAAGTGTGGGAACTCAGGAATTGATGCCAAGCAGTGCAGGAACTGAGGTACTTATGCCAGGTAGTGTGGGACTAATGATCCGATGCCAGGTGGTGTGGGAACTGAGCAACAGATGTCAGGCAGTGTGGGAACTGAGCAACAGATGTCAGGCAGTGCGGGAGTTGAGGAACTGAAGCCAGGGTGTGCGGGATCATAGGAACTGATGCAAACAGTGCAGGATCTTAGGAACTGTTGCCAGGCAGTGAGGGAACTTAGGAACTGATTGCAAGCAGTGTGGGAACTGACGAACTGATGCCAGGCAGTGCAGGAAATGAAGTACTGATGCCAGGCAGTGTGGGAACTGAGGAACTGATGCCAGACAGTGCGTGAACTGAGGAACTGATGCCAGATAGTATGGGAATCGAGGAAAAGATGCCAGGCAGTGTGGGAACTGAGGAACTGATGCCAGGCAGTGTGGGATCGTAGGAACTGATGCCAGGCATTGTGGGAACTGAGTAGTGGATGCCAGGCAGTGTGGGAACTGAGGAACCGATGCCAGGAATTGTGGGACCTGAGCCACTGATGCCAGGCAGTGTGGGAGTTGAGGAACTGAAGCCAGGGTGTACGGGATCATATGAACTGATGCCAGGCAGTGCAGGATCTTAGGAACTGTTGTCTGGCAGTGCTGGAACTTAGGAACTGATGCCAGGTATTGTGGGAACTGATGTACGGAAGCCAGGCAGTGAGGGAACTGATGTACTGATGCCAGGCAGTGTGGGAACTGAGGAACTGATGCCAGGCAGTGTGGGAGTTGAGCAACTGAAGTCAGGGTGTGAAGGGATCATATGAACTGATGCAAACAGTGCAGCATCTTAGGAACTGTTGCCAGGCAGTGCGTGAACTTAGGAACTGATTGCAGGCAGTGTGTGAACTGAGGAACTGATGCCAGGCAGTGTGGGATCTTATGAACTGATGCCAGATAGTGCAGGATTTTAAGAACTCATGCCAGTTACTGTGGGAAGTTAGGAACTGATGCCAGGCAATTAGGCAACTGAGTAATTGATGCCAGGAAGTGCAGGAACAAGGGAACTGATGCTAGGCAGATGTGGAAATTGAGGTACTGATGCCAGGCAGTGTGGAAGCTGAGGAATTGATGCCAGACATTGTGGGAACTGAGGAACTGATGCCAGGCATTTTGGGAACTGAGGATCTGATGCCAGGCAGTGTGGGAACTGAAGAACTGATGCCAGGCAGTGAGGGAACTGAGGAACTGTTGCCAGGCAGTGTGGGAACTGAGGAACTGATGTCAGGCATTGTGGGAACTGAAGAACCAATGCCAGGCAGTGAGGGAACTGAGAAACTGATGCCAGGCATTGCGGGAACTGAGCAATGAATGCCAGGAAGTGTGGGAACTCAGGAATTGATGCCAAGCAGTGCAGGAACTGAGGTACTTATGCCAGGTAGTGTGGGACTAATGATCCGATGCCAGGTGGTGTGGGAACTGAGCAAAAGATGTCAGGCAGTGTGGGAACTGAGCAACAGATGCCAGGCAGTGCGGGAGTTGAGGAACTGATGCCAGGCAGTGTTGGAACTTAGGAACTGATGCCAGGCATTGTGGGAAATGAAGTACTGATGCCAGGCAGTGTGGGAACTGAGTAGTGGATGCCAGGCAGTGTGGGAACTGAGGAACTGATGCCAGGAATTGTGGGACCTGAGCAACTGATGCCAGGCAGTGTGGGAACTGAGGAACTGATGCCAGGCAGTGTGGGAACTGAGCAAGTGATGCCAGGAAGTGTCGGAACTTAGGAATTGATGCCAGGCAGTGCGGGAACTGAGGTACTTATGCCAGGCAGTTTTGGGAACTTAGGAACTGATGCCAGATAGTGTGGGAACTAATGATCTGATGCCAATTAGTGTGGGGACTGAGGAACTGATGCCAGGCAGTGTGGGAGTTGAGGAACTGAAGCCAGGGTGTGTGGGATCATAGGAGCTGATGCAAACAGTACAGGATCTTAGGAACTGTTGCCAGGCAGTGCGGGAACTGAGGAACTGATGCCAGGCATTGTGGGAACTGAAGAACGGATGCCAGGCAGTGAGGGAACTGAGGTACTGATGCCAGGCAGTGTGGGAACTGAGGAACCGATGCCAGGTAGTGTGGGAACTGAGGAACTGATGCCAGGCAGTGTGGGAGTTGAGCAACTGAAGTCAGGGTGTGAAGGGATCATATGAACTGATGCAAACAGTGCAGCTTCTTAGGAACTGTTGCCAGGCAGTGCGTGAACTTAGGAACTGATTGCAGGCAGTGTGTGAACTGAGGAACTGATGCCAGGCAGTGTGGGATCTTTGGAACTGATGCCAGATAGTGCAGGATTTTAAGAACTCATGCCAGTTAATGTGGGAAGTTAGGAACTGATCCCAGGCAATTAGGCAACTGAGAAATTGATGCGAGGCAGTGCGGGAACAAGGGAACTGATGCTCGGCAGATGTGGAAATTGAGGTACTGATGCCAGACATTGTGGGAACTGAGGAACTGATGCCAGGCAGTGAGGGAACTGAGGAATTGGTGCCAGGCAGTGCGGGAACAGAGGAACTGATGCCAGGCATTGTGGGAACTGAAGAACTGATGCCAGGCAGTGAGGGTACTGAGGAATTGGTGCCAGGCAATGTGGGAACTGGTGGAATCGATGCCAGGCATTGTGGGAACTGAGAAACTGATACCAGGCAGTGCGGGAACTGAGCAAGTAATGCCAGGAAGTGTGGGAACTCAGGAATTGAAGCCAAGCAGTGCGGGAACTGAGGTAATTATGCCAGGTAGTGTGGGACAAATGATCCGATGCCAGGTAGTGTGGGAACTGAACAACTGATGCCAGGCAGTGTGGGAACTGAGCAACAGATGCCAGGCAGTGCGGGAGTTGAGGAACTGAAGCCAGGGTGTGCGGAATCATAGGAACTGATGCAAACAGTGCAGGATCTTAGGAATTGTTGCCAGGCAGTGCGGGAACTTATGAACTGATTGCAGGCAGTGTGGGAACTGAGGAACTGATGCCAGGCAGTGCGGGAACTGATGAACTGATGCCAAATAGTGTGGGAATCAAGCAAAAGATGCCAGGCAGTGTGGGAACTGAGTAGTGGATGCCAGGCAGTGTGGGACCTGAGCAACTGATGCCAGGCAGTGCAGGAACTGAGGAACTGAAGCCAGGGTGTGCGGGATCATATGAACTGATGCCAGGCAGTGCAGGATCTTAGGAACTGTTGTCTGGCAGTGCGGGAACTTTGGAACTGATGCCAGGCATTGTGGGAACCGATGTACTGATGCCAGGCAGTGAGGGAACTGATGTACTGATGCCAGGCAGTGTGGGAACTGAGGAACTGATGCCAGGCAGTGTGGGAGTTGAGCAACTGAAGTCAGGGTGTGAAGGGATCATATGAACTGATGCAAACAGTGCAGCATCTTAGGAACTGTTGCCAGGCAGTGCGTGAACTTGGGAACTGATTGCAGGCAGTGTGTGAACTGAGGAACTGATGCCAGGCAGTGTGGGATCTTATGAATTGATGCCAGATAGTGCAGGATTTTAAGAACTCATGCCAGTTACTGTGGGAAGTTAGGAACTGATGCCAGGCAATTAGGCAACTGAGTGATTGATGCCAGGCAGTGCGGGAACAAGGGAACTGATGCTAGGCAGATGTGGAAATTGAGGTACTGATGCCAGGCAGTGTGGAAGCTGAGGAATTGATGCCAGACATTGTGGGAACTGAGGAACTGATGCCAGGCATTTTGGGAACTGATGCCAGGCAGTGTGGGAACTGAAGAACTGATGCCAGGCAGTGAGGGAACTGAGGAACTGGTGCCAGGCATTGCGGGAACTGAGCAATGAATGCCAGGAAGTGTGGGAACTCAGGAATTGATGCCAAGCAGTGCAGAAACTGAGGTACTTATGCCAGGTAGTGTGGGACTAATGATCCGATGCCAGGTGGTGTGGGAACTGAGCAACAGATGTCAGGCAGTGTGGGAACTGAGCAACAGATGCCAAGCAGTGCGGGAGTTGAGGAACTGAAGCCAGGGTGTGCGGGATCATAGGAACTGATGCAAACAGTGCAGGATCTTAGGAACTGTTGCCAGGCAGTGAGGGAACTTAGGAACTGATTGCAAGCAGTGTGGGAACTGAGGAACTGATGCCAGGCAGTGCGAGAAATGAAGTACTGATGCCAGGCAGTGTGGGAACTGAGGAACTGATGCCAGACAGTGCGGGAACTGAGGAACTGCTGTCAGGCATTGTGGGAACTGAAGAACCAATGCCAGGCAGTGAGGGAACTGAGAAACTGATGCCAGGCATTGCGGGAACTGAGCAATGAATGCCAGGAAGTGTGGGAACTCAGGAATTGATGCCAAGCAGTGCCGGAACTGAGGTACTTATGCCAGGTAGTGTGGGACTAATGATCCGATGCCAGGTGGTGTGGGAACTGAGCAACAGATGTCAGGCAGTGTGGGAACTGAGCAACAGATGCCAGGCAGTGCGGGAGTTGAGGAACTGAAGCCAGGGTGTGCGGGATCATAGGAACTGATGCAAACAGTGCAGGATCTTAGGAACTGTTGCCAGGCAATGAGGGAACTTAGGAACTGATTGCAAGCAGTGTGGGAACTGAGGAACTGATGCCAGGCAGTGCGGGAAATGAAGTACTGATGCCAGGCAGTGTGGGAACTGAGGAACTGATGCCAGACAGTGCGGGAACTGAGGAACTGATGCCAGATAGTGTGGGAATCGAGGAAAAGATGCCAGGCAGTGTGGGAACTGAGGAACTGATGCCAGGCAGTGTGGGATCTTAGGAACTGATGCCAGGCATTGTGGGATCTGAGCAACTGATGCCAGGCAGTGTGGGAACTGAGGAACCGATGCCAGAAATTGTGGGACCTGAGCAATTGATGCCAGGCAGTGTGGGAACTGAGGAACTGATGCCAGGCAGTGCAGGAACTGAGGTACTAATGCCAGGCAGTGTTGGGAACTTAGGAACTGATGCCAGATTGTGTGGGAACTAATGATCTGATGCCAGGTAGTGTGGGGACTGAGGAACTGATGCCAGGCAGTGTGGGAGTTGAGGAACTGAAGCCAGGGTGTACGGGATCATATGAACTGATGCCAGGCAGTGCAGGATCTTAGGAACTGTTGTCTGGCAGTGCTGGAACTTAGGAACTGATGCCAGGTATTGTGGGAACTGATGTACGGATGCCAGGCAGTGAGGGAACTGATGTACTGATGCCAGGCAGTGTGGGAACTGAAGAACTGATGCCAGGCAGTGTGGGAGTTGAGCAACTGAAGTCAGGGTGTGAAGGGATCATATGAACTGATGCAAACAGTGCAGCATCTTAGGAACTGTTGCCAGGCAGTGCGTGAACTTAGGAACTGATTGCAGGCATTGTGTGAACTGAGGAACTGATGCCAGGCATTGTGGGATCTTATGAACTGATGCCAGATAGTGCAGGATTTTAAGAACTCATGCCAGTTACTGTGGGAAGTTAGGAACTGATGCCAGGCAAGTAGGCAACTGAGTAATTGATGCCAGGAAGTGCAGGAACAAGGGAACTGATGCTAGGCAGATGTGGAAATTGAGGTACTGATGCCAGACATTGTGGGAACTGAGGAACTGATGCCAGGCATTTGGGGAACTGAGGAACTGATGCCAGGCAGTGTGGGAACTGAAGAACTGATGCCAGGCAGTGAGGGAACTGAGGAACTGGTGCCAGGCAGTGTGGGAACTGAGGAACTGATGTCAGGCATTGTGGGAACTGAAGAACCAATGCCAGGCAGTGAGGGAACTGAGAAACTGATGCCAGGCATTGCGGGAACTGAGCAATGAATGCCAGGAAGTGTGGGAACTCAGGAATTGATGCCAAGCAGTGCCGGAACTGAGGTACTTATGCCAGGTAGTGTGGGACTAATGATCCGATGCCAGGTGGTGTGAGAACTGAGCAACAGATGTCAGGCAGTGTGGGAACTGAGCAACAGATGCCAGGCAGTGCGGGAGTTGAGGAACTGAAGCCAGGGTGTGCGGGATCATAGGAACTGATGCAAACAGTGCAGGATCTTAGGAACTGTTGCCAGGCAATGAGGGAACTTAGGAACTGATTGCAAGCAGTGTGGGAACTGAGGAACTGATGCCAGGCAGTGCGGGAAATGAAGTACTGATGCCAGGCAGTGTGGGAACTGAGGAACTGATGCCAGACAGTGCGGGAACTGAGGAACTGATGCCAGATAGTGTGGGAATCGAGGAAAAGATGCCAGGCAGTGTGGGGACTGAGGAACTGATGCCAGGCAGTGTGGGATCTTAGGAACTGATGCCAGGCATTGTGGGATCTGAGTAGTGGATGCCAGGCAGTGTGGGAACTGAGGAACCGATGCCAGGAATTGTGGGACCTGAGCAATTGATGCCAGGCAGTGTGGGAACTGAGGAACTGATGCCAGGCAGTGCAGGAACTGAGGTACTAATGCCAGGCAGTGTTGGGAACTTAGGAACTGATGCCAGATTGTGTGGGAACTAATGATCTGATGCCAGGTAGTGTGGGGACTGAGGAACTGATGCCAGGCAGTGTGGGAGTTGAGGAACTGAAGCCAGGGTGTACGGGATCATATGAACTGATGCCAGGCAGTGCAGGATCTTAGGAACTGTTGTCTGGCAGTGCTGGAACTTAGGAACTGATGCCAGGTATTGTGGGAACTGATGTACGGATGCCAGGCAGTGAGGGAACTGATGTACTGATGCCAGGCAGTGTGGGAACTGAAGAACTGATGCCAGGCAGTGTGGGAGTTGAGCAACTGAAGTCAGGGTGTGAAGGGATCATATGAACTGATGCAAACAGTGCAGCATCTTAGGAACTGTTGCCAGGCAGTGCGTGAACTTAGGAACTGATTGCAGGCATTGTGTGAACTGAGGAACTGATGCCAGGCATTGTGGGATCTTATGAACTGATGCCAGATAGTGCAGGATTTTAAGAACTCATGCCAGTTACTGTGGGAAGTTAGGAACTGATGCCAGGCAATTAGGCAACTGAGTAATTGATGCCAGGAAGTGCAGGAACAAGGGAACTGATGCTAGGCAGATGTGGAAATTGAGGTACTGATGCCAGACATTGTGGGAACTGAGGAACTGATGCCAGGCATTTTGGGAACTGAGGAACTGATGCCAGGCAGTGTGGGAACTGAAGAACTGATGCCAGGCATTGTGGGAACTGAAGAACCAATGCCAGGCAGTGAGGGAACTGAGAAACTGATGCCAGGCATTGCGGGAACTGAGCAATGAATGCCAGGAAGTGTGGGAACTCAGGAATTGATGCCAAGCAGTGCAGGAACTGAGGTACTTATGCCAGGTAGTGTGGGACTAATGATCCGATGCCAGGTGGTGTGGGAACTGAGCAACAGATGTCAGGCAGTGTGGGAACTGAGCAACAGATGCCAGGCAGTGCGGGAGTTGAGGAACTGAAGCCAGGGTGTGCGGGATCATAGGAACTGATGCAAACAGTGCAGGATCTTAGGAACTGTTTCCAGGCAGTGAGGGAACTTAGGAACTGATTGCAAGCAGTGCGGGAACTGGGGAACTGATGCCAGGCAGTGCGGGAAATGAAGGACTGATGCCAGGCAGTGTGGGAACTGAGGAACTGATGCCAGACAGTGCGGGAACTGAGGAACTGATGCCAGATAGTGTGGGAATCGAGGAAAAGATGCCAGGCAGTGTGGGAACTGAGGAACTGATGCCAGGCAGTGTGGGAACTTAGGAACTGATGCCAGGCATTGTGGGAAATGAAGTACTGATGCCAGGCAGTGTGGGAACTGAGTAGTGGATGCCAGGCAGTGTGGGAACTGAGGAACTGATGCCAGGAATTGTGGGACCTGAGCAACTGATGCCAGGCAGTGTGGGAACTGAGGAACTGATGCCAGGCAGTGTGGGAACTGAGCAAGTGATGCCAGGAAGTGTCGGAACTTAGGAATTGATGCCAGGCAGTGCGGGAACTGAGGTACTTATGCCAGGCAGTTTTGGGAACTTAGGAACTGATGCCAGATAGTGTGGGAACTAATGATCTGATGCCAATTAGTGTGGGGACTGAGGAACTGATGCCAGGCAGTGTGGGAGTTGAGGAACTGAAGCCAGGGTGTGTGGGATCATAGGAACTGATGCAAACAGTGCAGGATCTTAGGAACTGTTGCCAGGCAGTGCGGGAACTGAGGAACTGATGCCAGGCATTGTGGGAACTGAAGAACGGATGCCAGGCAGTGAGGGAACTGAGGTACTGATGCCAGGCAGTGTGGGAACTGAGGAACCGATGCCAGGTAGTGTGGGAACTGAGGAACTGATGCCAGGCAGTGTGGGAGTTGAGCAACTGAAGTCAGGGTGTGAAGGGATCATATGAACTGATGCAAACAGTGCAGCTTCTTAGGAACTGTTGCCAGGCAGTGCGTGAACTTAGGAACTGATTGCAGGCAGTGTGTGAACTGAGGAACTGATGCCAGGCAGTGTGGGATCTTTGGAACTGATGCCAGATAGTGCAGGATTTTAAGAACTCATGCCAGTTAATGTGGGAAGTTAGGAACTGATCCCAGGCAATTAGGCAACTGAGAAATTGATGCCAGGCAGTGCGGGAACAAGGGAACTGATGCTCGGCAGATGTGGAAATTGAGGTACTGATGCCAGACATTGTGGGAACTGAGGAACTGATGCCAGGCAGTGAGGGAACTGAGGAATTGGTGCCAGGCAGTGCGGGAACAGAGGATCTGATGCCAGGCATTGTGGGAACTGAAGAACTGATGCCAGGCAGTGAGGGTACTGAGGAACTGGTGCCAGGCAATGTGGGAACTGGTGGAATCGATGCCAGGCATTGTGGGAACTGAGAAACTGATGCCAGGCAGTGCGGGAACTGAGCAAGTAATGCCAGGAAGTGTGGGAACTCAGGAATTGAAGCCAAGCAGTGCGGGAACTGAGGTAATTATGCCAGGTAGTGTGGGACAAATGATCCGATGCCAGGTAGTGTGGGAACTGAACAACTGATGCCAGGCAGTGTGGGAACTGAGCAACAGATGCCAGGCAGTGCGGGAGTTGAGGAACTGAAGCCAGGGTGTGCGGGATCATAGGAACTGATGCAAACAGTGCAGGATCTTAGGAACTGTTGCCAGGCAGTGAGGGAACTTAGGAACTGATTGCAAGCAGTGTGGGAACTGAGGAACTGATGCCAGGCAGTGCGAGAAATGAAGTACTGATGCCAGGCAGTGTGGGAACTGAGGAACTGATGCCAGACAGTGCGGGAACTGAGGAACTGATGTCAGGCATTGTGGGAACTGAAGAACCAATGCCAGGCAGTGAGGGAACTGAGAAACTGATGCCAGGCATTGCGGGAACTGAGCAATGAATGCCAGGAAGTGTGGGAACTCAGGAATTGATGCCAAGCAGTGCAGAAACTGAGGTACTTATGCCAGGTAGTGTGGGACTAATGATCCGATGCCAGGTGGTGTGGGAACTGAGCAACAGATGTCAGGCAGTGTGGGAACTGAGCAACAGATGCCAAGCAGTGCGGGAGTTGAGGAACTGAAGCCAGGCTGTGCGGGATCATAGGAACTGATGCAAACAGTGCAGGATCTTAGGAACTGTTGCCAGGCAGTGAGGGAACTTAGGAACTGATTGCAAGCAGTGTGGGAACTGAGGAACTGATGCCAGGCAGTGCGAGAAATGAAGTACTGATGCCAGGCAGTGTGGGAACTGAGGAACTGATGCCAGACAGTGCGGGAACTGAGGAACTGATGCCAGATAGTGTGGGAATCGAGGAAAAGATGCCAGGCAGTGTGGGAACTGAGGAACTGATGCCCGGCAGTGTGGGATCTTAGGAACTGATGCCAGGCATTGTGGGAAATGAAGTACTGATGCCAGGCAGTGTGGGAACTGAGTAGTGGATGCCAGGCAGTGTGGGAACTGAGGAACGGATGCCAGGAATTGTGGGACCTGAGCAACTGATGCCAGGCAGTGTGGGAACTGAGGAACTGATGCCAGGCAGTGCAGGAACTGAGGTACTAATGCCAGGCAGTGTTGGGAACTTAGGAACTGATGCCAGATTGTGTGGGAACTAATGATCTGATGCCAGGTAGTGTGGGGACTGAGGAACTGATGCCAGGCAGTGTGGGAGTTGAGGAACTGAAGCCAGGGTGTACGGGATCATATGAACTGATGCCAGGCAGTGCAGGATCTTAGGAACTGTTGTCTGGCAGTGCTGGAACTTAGGAACTGATGCCAGGTATTGTGGGAACTGATGTACGGATGCCAGGCAGTGAGGGAACTGATGTACTGATGCCAGGCAGTGTGGGAACTGAGGAACTGATGCCAGGCAGTGTGGGAGTTGAGCAACTGAAGTCAGGGTGTGAAGGGATCATATGAACTGATGCAAACAGTGCAGCATCTTAGGAACTGTTGCCAGGCAGTGCGTGAACTTAGGAACTGATTGCAGGCAGTGTGTGAACTGAGGAACTGATGCCAGGCAGTGTGGGATCTTATGAACTGATGCCAGATAGTGCAGGATTTTAAGAACTCATGCCAGTTACTGTGGGAAGTTAGGAACTGATGCCAGGCAATTAGGCAACTGAGTAATTGATGCCAGGAAGTGCAGGAACAAGGGAACTGATGCTAGGCAGATGTGGAAATTGAGGTACTGATGTCAGGCAGTGTGGAAGCTGAGGAATTGATGCCAGGCATTTTGGGAACTGAGGAACTGATGCCAGGCAGTGTGGGAACTGAAGAACTGATGCCAGGCAGTGAGGGAACTGAGGAACTGGTGCCAGGCAGTGTGGGAACTGAGGAACTGATGTCAGGCATTGTGGGAACTGAAGAACCAATGCCAGGCAGTGAGGGAACTGAGAAACTGATGCCAGGCATTGCGGGAACTGAGCAATGAATGCCAGGAAGTGTGGGAACTCAGGAATTGATGCCAAGCAGTGCCGGAACTGAGGTACTTATGCCAGGTAGTGTGGGACTAATGATCCGATGCCAGGTGGTGTGGGAACTGAGCAACAGATGTCAGGCAGTGTGGGAACTGAGCAACAGATGCCAGGCAGTGCGGGAGTTGAGGAACTGAAGCCAGGGTGTGCGGGATCATAGGAACTGATGCAAACAGTGCAGGATCTTAGGAACTGTTGCCAGGCAATGAGGGAACTTAGGAACTGATTGCAAGCAGTGTGGGAACTGAGGAACTGATGCCAGGCAGTGCGGGAAATGAAGGACTGATGCCAGGCAGTGTGGGAACTGAGGAACTGATGCCAGACAGTGCGGGAACTGAGGAACTGATGCCAGATAGTGTGGGAATCGAGAAAAAGATGCCAGGCAGGGTGGGAACTGAGGAACTGATGCCAGGCAGTGTGGGATCTTAGGAACTGATGCCAGGCATTGTGGGATCTGAGTAGTGGATGCCAGGCAGTGTGGGAACTGAGGAACCGATGCCAGGAATTGTGGGACCTGAGCAATTGATGCCAGGCAGTGTGGGAACTGAGGAACTGATGCCAGGCAGTGCAGGAACTGAGGTACTAATGCCAGGCAGTGTTGGGAACTTAGGAACTGATGCCAGATTGTGTGGGAACTAATGATCTGATGCCAGGTAGTGTGGGGACTGAGGAACTGATGCCAGGCAGTGTGGGAGTTGAGGAACTGAAGCCAGGGTGTACGGGATCATATGAACTGATGCCAGGCAGTGCAGGATCTTAGGAACTGTTGTCTGGCAGTGCTGGAACTTAGGAACTGATGCCAGGTATTGTGGGAACTGATGTACGGATGCCAGGCAGTGAGGGAACTGATGTACTGATGCCAGGCAGTGTGGGAACTGAAGAACTGATGCCAGGCAGTGTGGGAGTTGAGCAACTGAAGTCAGGGTGTGAAGGGATCATATGAACTGATGCAAACAGTGCAGCATCTTAGGAACTGTTGCCAGGCAGTGCGTGAACTTAGGAACTGATTGCAGGCATTGTGTGAACTGAGGAACTGATGCCAGGCATTGTGGGATCTTATGAACTGATGCCAGATAGTGCAGGATTTTAAGAACTCATGCCAGTTACTGTGGGAAGTTAGGAACTGATGCCAGGCAATTAGGCAACTGAGTAATTGATGCCAGGAAGTGCAGGAACAAGGGAACTGATGCCAGGCAGATGTGGAAATTGAGGTACTGATGTCAGGCAGTGTGGAAGCTGAGGAATTGATGCCAGACATTGTGGGAACTGAGGAACTGATGCCAGGCATTTTGGGAACTGAGGAACTGATGCCAGGCAGTGTGGGAACTGAAGAACTGATGCCAGGCAGTGAGGGAACTGAGGAACTGGTGCCAGGCAGTGTGGGAACTGAGGAACTGATGTCAGGCATTGTGGGAACTGAAGAACCAATGCCAGGCAGTGAGGGAACTGAGAAACTGATGCCAGGCATTGCGGGAACTGAGCAATGAATGCCAGGAAGTGTGGGAACTCAGGAATTGATGCCAAGCAGTGCCGGAACTGAGGTACTTATGCCAGGTAGTGTGGGACTAATGATCCGATGCCAGGTGGTGTGGGAACTGAGCAACAGATGTCAGGCAGTGTGGGAACTGAGCAACAGATGCCAGGCAGTGCAGGAGTTGAGGAACTGAAGCCAGGGTGTGCGGGATCATAGGAACTGATGCAAACAGTGCAGGATCTTAGGAACTGTTGCCAGGCAATGAGGGAACTTAGGAACTGATTGCAAGCAGTGTGGGAACTGAGGAACTGATGCCAGGCAGTGCGGGAAATGAAGTACTGATGCCAGGCAGTGTGGGAACTGAGGAACTGATGCCAGACAGTGCGGGAACTGAGGAACTGATGCCAGATAGTGTGGGAATCGAGGAAAAGATGCCAGGCAGTGTGGGAACTGAGGAACTGATGCCAGGCAGTGTGGGATCTTAGGAACTGATGCCAGGCATTGTGGGATCTGAGTAGTGGATGCCAGGCAGTGTGGGAACTGAGGAACCGATGCCAGGAATTGTGGGACCTGAGCAATTGATGCCAGGCAGTGTGGGAACTGAGGAACTGATGCCAGGCAGTGCAGGAACTGAGGTACTAATGCCAGGCAGTGTTGGGAACTTAGGAACTGATGCCAGATTGTGTGGGAACTAATGATCTGATGCCAGGTAGTGTGGGGACTGAGGAACTGATGCCAGGCAGTGTGGGAGTTGAGGAACTGAAGCCAGGGTGTACGGGATCATATGAACTGATGCCAGGCAGTGCAGGATCTTAGGAACTGTTGTCTGGCAGTGCTGGAACTTAGGAACTGATGCCAGGTATTGTGGGAACTGATGTACGGATGCCAGGCAGTGAGGGAACTGATGTACTGATGCCAGGCAGTGTGGGAACTGAAGAACTGATGCCAGGCAGTGTGGGAGTTGAGCAACTGAAGTCAGGGTGTGAAGGGATCATATGAACTGATGCAAAGAGTGCAGCATCTTAGGAACTGTTGCCAGGCAGTGCGTGAACTTAGGAACTGATTGCAGGCATTGTGTGAACTGAGGAACTGATGCCAGGCATTGTGGGATCTTATGAACTGATGCCAGATAGTGCAGGATTTTAAGAACTCATGCCAGTTACTGTGGGAAGTTAGGAACTGATGCCAGGCAATTAGGCAACTGAGTAATTGATGCCAGGAAGTGCAGGAACAAGGGAACTGATGCTAGGCAGATGTGGAAATTGAGGTACTGATGCCAGACATTGTGGGAACTGAGGAACTGATGCCAGGCATTTTGGGAACTGAGGAACTGATGCCAGGCAGTGTGGGAACTGAAGAACTGATGCCAGGCAGTGAGGGAACTGAGGAACTGGTGCCAGGCAGTGTGGGAACTGAGGAACTGATGTCAGGCATTGTGGGAACTGAAGAACCAATGCCAGGCAGTGAGGGAACTGAGAAACTGATGCCAGGCATTGCGGGAACTGAGCAATGAATGCCAGGAAGTGTGGGAACTCAGGAATTGATGCCAAGCAGTGCAGGAACTGAGGCTCTTATGCCAGGTAGTGTGGGACTAATGATCCGATGCCAGGTGGTGTGGGAACTGAGCAACAGATG
This sequence comes from Isurus oxyrinchus, assembly GCA_026770705.1. Lineage (NCBI taxonomy): Eukaryota > Metazoa > Chordata > Chondrichthyes > Lamniformes > Lamnidae > Isurus > Isurus oxyrinchus. Next base: position 8,158,842 of record JANJGN010000029.1, on the reverse strand, counting down.
TCAGGCAGTGTGGGAACTGAGCAACAGATGCCAGGCAGTGCGGGAGTTGAGGAACTGAAGCCAGGGTGTGCGGGATCATAGGAACTGATGCAAACAGTGCAGGATCTTAGGAACTGTTGCCAGGCAGTGAGGGAACTTAGGAACTGATTGCAAGCAGTGTGGGAACTGAGGAACTGATGCCAGGCAGTGCGAGAAATGATGTACTGATGCCAGGCAGTGTGGGAACTGAGGAACTGATGCCAGACAGTGCGGGAACTGAGGAACTGATGCCAGATAGTGTGGGAATCGAGGAAAAGATGCCAGGCAGTGTGGGAACTGAGGAACTGATGCCAGGCAGTGTGGGATCTTAGGAACTGATGCCAGGCATTGTGGGAACTGAGTAGTGGATGCCAGGCAGTGTGGGAACTGAGGAACCGATGCCAGGAATTGTGGGACCTGAGCCACTGATGCCGGGCAGCGTGGGAACTGAGGAACTGATGCCAGGCAGTGCAGGAACTGAGGTACTAATGCCAGGCAGTGTTGGGAACTTCGGAACTGATGCCAGATTGTGTGGGAACTAATGATCAGATGCCAGGTAGTGTGGGGACTGAGGAACTGATGCCAGGCAGTGTGGGAGTTGAGGAACTGAAGCCAGGTTGTACGGGATCATATGAACTGATGCCAGGCAGTGCAGGATCTTAGGAACTGTTGTCTGGCAGTGCTGGAACTTAGGAACTGATGCCAGGCATTGTGGGAAATGAAGAACGGATGCCAGGCAGTGAGGGAACTGATGTACTGATGCCAGGCAGTGTGGGAACTGAGGAACTGATGCCAGGCAGTGTGGGAGTTGAGCAACTGAAGTCAGGGTGTGAAGGGATCATATGAACTGATGCAAAGAGTGCAGCATCTTAGGAACTGTTGCCAGGCAGTGCGTGAACTTAGGAACTGATTGCCGGCATTGTGTGAACTGAGGAACTGATGCCAGGCAGTGTGGGATCTTATGAACTGATGCCAGATAGTGCAGGATTTTAAGAACTCATGCCAGTTACTGTGGGAAGTTAGGAACTGATGCCAGGCAATTAGGCAACTGAGTAATTGATGCCAGGAAGTGCAGGAACAAGGGAACTGATGCTAGGCAGATGTGGAAATTGAGGTACTGATGCCAGGCAGTGTGGAAGCTGAGGAATTGATGCCAGACATTGTGGGAACTGAGGAACTGATGCCAGGCATTTTGGGAACTGAGGATCTGATGCCAGGCAGTGTGGGAACTGAGGAACTGATGCCAGGCAGTGAGGGAACTGAGGAACTGTTGCCAGGCAGTGTGGGAACTGAGGAACTGATGTCAGGCATTGTGGGAACTGAAGAACCAATGCCAGGCAGTGAGGGAACTGAGAAACTGATGCCAGGCATTGCGGGAACTGAGCAATGAATGCCAGGAAGTGTGGGAACTCAGGAATTGATGCCAAGCAGTGCAGGAACTGAGGTACTTATGCCAGGTAGTGTGGGACTAATGATCCGATGCCAGGTGGTGTGGGAACTGAGCAACAGATGTCAGGCAGTGTGGGAACTGAGCAACAGATGCCAGGCAGTGCGGGAGTTGAGGAACTGAAGCCAGGGTGTGCGGGATCATAGGAACTGATGCAAACAGTGCAGGATCTTAGGAACTGTTTCCAGGCAGTGAGGGAACTTAGGAACTGATTGCAAGCAGTGTGGGAACTGAGGAACTGATGCCAGGCAGTGCGGGAAATGAAGGACTGATGCCAGGCAGTGTGGGAACTGAGGAACTGATGCCAGACAGTGCGGGAACTGAGGAACTGATGCCAGATAGTGTGGGAATCGAGGAAAAGATGCCAGGCAGTGTGGGAACTGAGGAACTGATGCCAGGCAGTGTGGGAACTTAGGAACTGATGCCAGGCATTGTGGGAAATGAAGTACTGATGCCAGGCAGTGTGGGAACTGAGTAGTGGATGCCAGGCAGTGTGGGAACTGAGGAACTGATGCCAGGAATTGTGGGACCTGAGCAACTGATGCCAGGCAGTGTGGGAACTGAGGAACTGATGCCAGGCAGTGTGGGAACTGAGCAAGTGATGCCAGGAAGTGTCGGAACTTAGGAATTGATGCCAGGCAGTGCGGGAACTGAGGTACTTATGCCAGGCAGTTTTGGGAACTTAGGAACTGATGCCAGATAGTGTGGGAACTAATGATCTGATGCCAATTAGTGTGGGGACTGAGGAACTGATGCCAGGCAGTGTGGGAGTTGAGGAACTGAAGCCAGGGTGTGTGGGATCATAGGAACTGATGCAAACAGTGCAGGATCTTAGGAACTGTTGCCAGGCAGTGCGGGAACTGAGGAACTGATGCCAGGCATTGTGGGAACTGAAGAACGGATGCCAGGCAGTGAGGGAACTGAGGTACTGATGCCAGGCAGTGTGGGAACTGAGGAACCGATGCCAGGTAGTGTGGGAACTGAGGAACTGATGCCAGGCAGTGTGGGAGTTGAGCAACTGAAGTCAGGGTGTGAAGGGATCATATGAACTGATGCAAACAGTGCAGCTTCTTAGGAACTGTTGCCAGGCAGTGCGTGAACTTAAAACTGATTGCAGGCAGTGTGTGAACTGAGGAACTGATGCCAGGCAGTGTGGGATCTTTGGAACTGATGCCAGATAGTGCAGGATTTTAAGAACTCATGCCAGTTAATGTGGGAAGTTAGGAACTGATCCCAGGCAATTAGGCAACTGAGAAATTGATGCCAGGCAGTGCGGGAACAAGGGAACTGATGCTCGGCAGATGTGGAAATTGAGGTACTGATGCCAGGCAGTGTGGAAGCTGAGGAATTGATGCCAGACATTGTGGGAACTGAGGAACTGATGCCAGGCATTTTCGGAACTGATGCCAGGCAGTGTGGGAACTGAAGAACTGATGCCAGGCAGTGAGGGAACTGAGGAACTGATGCCAGGCAGTGCGGGAACTGAGGAACTGATGTCAGGCATTGTGGGAACTGAAGAACCAATGCCAGGCAGTGAGGGAACTGAGAAACTGATGCCAGGCATTGCGGGAACTGAGCAAGTAATGCCAGGAAGTGTGGGAACTCAGGAATTGATGCCAAGCAGTGCAGAAACTGAGGTACTTATGCCAGGTAGTGTGGGACTAATGATCCGATGCCAGGTGGTGTGGGAACTGAGCAACAGATGTCAGGCAGTGTGGGAACTGAGCAACAGATGCCAGGCAGTGCGGGAGTTGAGGAACTGAAGCCAGGGTGTGCGGGATCATAGGAACTGATGCAAACAGTGCAGGATCTTAGGAACTGTTGCCAGGCAGTGAGGGAACTTAGGAACTGATTGCAAGCAGTGTGGGAACTGAGGAACTGATGCCAGGCAGTGCGAGAAATGAAGTACTGATGCCAGGCAGTGTGGGAACTGAGGAACTGATGCCAGACAGTGCGGGAACTGAGGAACTGATGCCAGATAGTGTGGGAATCGAGGAAAAGATGCCAGGCAGTGTGGGAACTGAGGAACTGATGCCAGGCAGTGTGGGATCTTAGGAACTGATGCCAGGCATTGTGGGAAATGAAGTACTGATGCCAGGCAGTGTGGGAACTGAGTAGTGGATGCCAGGCAGTGTGGGAACTGAGGACCGATGCCAGGAATTGTGGGACCTGAGCAACAGATGCCAGGCAGTGTGGGAACTGAGGAACTGATGCCAGGCAGTGCAGGAACTGAGGTACTAATGCCAGGCAGTGTTGGGAACTTAGGAACTGATGCCAGATTGTGTGGGAACTAATGATCTGATGCCAGGTAGTGTGGGGACTGAGGAACTGATGCCAGGCAGTGTGGGAGTTGAGGAACTGAAGCCAGGATGTACGGGATCATATGAACTGATGCCAGGCAGTGCAGGATCTTAGGAACTGTTGTCTGGCAGTGCTGGAACTTAGGAACTGATGTCAGGTATTGTGGGAACTGAAGAACTGATGCCAGGCAGTGAGGGTACTGAGGTACTGATGCCAGGCAATGTGGGAACTGGTGGAATCGATGCCAGGCAGTGTGGGAACTGATGTACTGATGCCAGGCAGTGCAGGAACTGAGCAAGTAATGCCAGGAATTGTGTGAACTCAGGAATTGATGCCAAGCAGTGCGGGAACTGAGATACTTATGCCAGGTAGTGTGGGACAAATGATCCGATGCCAGGTAGTGTGGGAACTGAACAACTGATGCCAGGCAGTGTGAGAACTGAGCAACAGATGCCAGGCAGTGCGGGAGTCGAGTAACTGAACTGTGGGTGTGCGGGATCATAGGAACTGATGCAGCAGTGCAGGTTCTTAGGAACTGTTGCCAGGCAGTGCGGGAACTCATGAACTGATTGCAGGCAGTGTGGGAACTGAGGAACTGATGCCAGGCAAAGTGGGAACTGTTGAACTGATGCCAAATAGTGTGGGAATCAAGGAAAAGATGCCAGGCAGTGTGGGCACTGAGCAACTGATGCCAGGCAGTGTTGGGAACTGAGGAACTGATGCCAGATTGTGTGGGAACTAATGATCTGATGCCAGGTAGTGTGGGGACTGAGGAACTGATGCCAGGCAGTGTGGGAGTTGAGGAACTGAAGCCAGGGTGTGCGGGATCATATGAACTGATGCAGGCAGTGCAGGATCTTAGGAACTGTTGCCTGGCAATGCGGGAACTTAGGAACTGATGCCAGGCATTGTGGGAACTGAAGAACGGATGCCAGGCAGTGAGGGAACTGAGGAACTGATGCCAGGCAGTGTGGGAGTTGAGCAACTGAAGTCAGGGTGTGAAGGGATCTTATGAACTGATGCAAACAGTGCAGCATCTTAGGAACTGTTGCCAGGCAGTGCGTGAACTTGGGAACTGATTGCAGGCAGTGTGTGAACTGAGGAACTGATGCCAGGCAGTGTGGGATCTTATGAATTGATGCCAGATAGTGCAGGATTTTAAGAACTCATGCCAGTTACTGTGGGAAGTTAGGAACTGATGCCAGGCAATTAGGCAACTGAGTAATTGATGCCAGGCAGTGCGGGAACAAGGGAACTGATGCTAGGCAGAGGTGGAAATTGAGGTACTGATGCCAGGCAGTGTGGAAGCTGAGGAATTGATGCCAGACATTGTGGGAACTGAGGAACTGATGCCAGGCAGTGTGGGAACTGAAGAACTGATGCCAGGCAGTGAGGGAACTGAGGAACTGGTGCCAGGCAGTGAGGGAACTGAGGAACTGATGTCAGGCATTGTGGGAACTGAAGAACCAATGCCAGGCAGTGAGGGAACTGAGAAACTGATGCCAGGCATTGCGGGAACTGAGCAATGAATACCAGGAAGTGTGGGAACTCAGGAATTGATGCCAAGCAGTGCAGGAACTGAGGTACTTATGCCAGGTAGTGTGGGACTAATGATCCGATGCCAGGTGGTGTGGGAACTGAGCAACAGATGTCAGGCAGTGTGGGAACTGAGCAACAGATGCCAGGCAGTGCGGGAGTTGAGGAACTGAAGCCAGGGTGTGCGGGATCATAGGAACTGATGCAAACAGTGCAGGATCTTAGGAACTGTTTCCAGGCAGTGAGGGAACTTAGGAACTGATTGCAAGCAGTGTGGGAACTGAGGAACTGATGCCAGGCAGTGCGGGAAATGAAGGACTGATGCCAGGCAGTGTGGGAACTGAGGAACTGATGCCAGACAGTGCGGGAACTGAGGAACTGATGCCAGATAGTGTGGGAATCGAGGAAAAGATGCCAGGCAGTGTGGGAACTGAGGAACTGATGCCAGGCAGTGTGGGAACTTAGGAACTGATGCCAGGCATTGTGGGAAATGAAGTACTGATGCCAGGCAGTGTGGGAACTGAGTAGTGGATGCCAGGCAGTGTGGGAACTGAGGAACTGATGCCAGGAATTGTGGGACCTGAGCAACTGATGCCAGGCAGTGTGGGAACTGAGGAACTGATGCCAGGCAGTGTGGGAACTGAGCAAGTGATGCCAGGAAGTGTCGGAACTTAGGAATTGATGCCAGGCAGTGGGGGAACTGAGGTACTTATGCCAGGCAGTTTTGGGAACTTAGGAACTGATGCCAGATAGTGTGGGAACTAATGATCTGATGCCAATTAGTGTGGGGACTGAGGAACTGATGCCAGGCAGTGTGGGAGTTGAGGAACTGAAGCCAGGGTGTGTGGGATCATAGGAACTGATGCAAACAGTGCAGGATCTTAGGAACTGTTGCCAGGCAGTGCGGGAACTGAGGAACTGATGCCAGGCATTGTGGGAACTGAAGAACGGATGCCAGGCAGTGAGGGAACTGAGGTACTGATGCCAGGCAGTGTGGGAACTGAGGAACCGATGCCAGGTAGTGTGGGAACTGAGGAACTGATGCCAGGCAGTGTGGGAGTTGAGCAACTGAAGTCAGGGTGTGAAGGGATCATATGAACTGATGCAAACAGTGCAGCTTCTTAGGAACTGTTGCCAGGCAGTGCGTGAACTTAGGAACTGATTGCAGGCAGTGTGTGAACTGAGGAACTGATGCCAGGCAGTGTGGGATCTTTGGAACTGATGCCAGATAGTGCAGGATTTTAAGAACTCATGCCAGTTAATGTGGGAAGTTAGGAACTGATCCCAGGCAATTAGGCAACTGAGAAATTGATGCCAGGCAGTGCGGGAACAAGGGAACTGATGCTCGGCAGATGTGGAAATTGAGGTACTGATGCCAGACATTGTGGGAACTGAGGAACTGATGCCAGGCAGTGAGGGAACTGAGGAATTGGTGCCAGGCAGTGCGGGAACAGAGGATCTGATGCCAGGCATTGTGGGAACTGAAGAACTGATGCCAGGCAGTGAGGGTACTGAGGAACTGGTGCCAGGCAATGTGGGAACTGGTGGAATCGATGCCAGGCATTGTGGGAACTGAGAAACTGATGCCAGGCAGTGCGGGAACTGAGCAAGTAATGCCAGGAAGTGTGGGAACTCAGGAATTGAAGCCAAGCAGTGCGGGAACTGAGGTAATTATGCCAGGTAGTGTGGGACAAATGATCCGATGCCAGGTAGTGTGGGAACTAAACAAATGATGCCAGGCAGTGTGGGAACTGAGCAACAGATGCCAGGCAGTGCGGGAGTTGAGGAACTGAAGCCAGGGTGTGCGGGATCATAGGAACTGATGCAAACAGTGCAGGATCTTAGGAACTGTTGCCAGGCAGTGAGGGAACTTAGGAACTGATTGCAAGCAGTGTGGGAACTGAGGAACTGATGCCAGGCAGTGCGAGAAATGAAGTACTGATGCCAGGCAGTGTGGGAACTGAGGAACTGATGCCAGACAGTGCGGGAACTGAGGAACTGATGTCAGGCATTGTGGGAACTGAAGAACCAATGCCAGGCAGTGAGGGAACTGAGAAACTGATGCCAGGCATTGCGGGAACTGAGCAATGAATGCCAGGAAGTGTGGCAACTCAGGAATTGATGCCAAGCAGTGCAGAAACTGAGGTACTTATGCCAGGTAGTGTGGGACTAATGATCCGATGCCAGGTGGTGTGGGAACTGAGCAACAGATGTCAGGCAGTGTGGGAACTGAGCAACAGATGCCAAGCAGTGCGGGAGTTGAGGAACTGAAGCCAGGGTGTGCGGGATCATAGGAACTGATGCAAACAGTGCAGGATCTTAGGAACTGTTGCCAGGCAGTGAGGGAACTTAGGAACTGATTGCAAGCAGTGTGGGAACTGAGGAACTGATGCCAGGCAGTGCGAGAAATGAAGCACTGATGCCAGGCAGTGTGGGAACTGAGGAACTGATGCCAGACAGTGCGGGAACTGAGGAACTGATGCCAGATAGTGTGGGAATCGAGGAAAAGATGCCAGGCAGTGTGGGAACTGAGGAACTGATGCCAGGCAGTGTGGGATCTTAGGAACTGATGCCAGGCATTGTGGGAAATGAAGTACTGATGCCAGGCAGTGTGGGAACTGAGTAGTGGATGCCAGGCAGTGTGGGAACTGAGGAACGGATGCCAGGAATTGTGGGACCTGAGCAACTGATGCCAGGCAGTGTGGGAACTGAGGAACTGATGCCAGGCAGTGCAGGAACTGAGGTACTAATGCCAGGCAGTGTTGGGAACTTAGGAACTGATGCCAGATTGTGTGGGAACTAATGATCTGATGCCAGGTAGTGTGGGGACTGAGGAACTGATGCCAGGCAGTGTGGGAGTTGAGGAACTGAAGCCAGGGTGTACGGGATCATATGAACTGATGCCAGGCAGTGCAGGATCTTAGGAACTGTTGTCTGGCAGTGCTGGAACTTAGGAACTGATGCCAGGTATTGTGGGAACTGATGTACGGATGCCAGGCAGTGAGGGAACTGATGTACTGATGCCAGGCAGTGTGGGAACTGAGGAACTGATGCCAGGCAGTGTGGGAGTTGAGCAACTGAAGTCAGGGTGTGAAGGGATCATATGAACTGATGCAAACAGTGCAGCATCTTAGGAACTGTTGCCAGGCAGTGCGTGAACTTAGGAACTGATTGCAGGCAGTGTGTGAACTGAGGAACTGATGCCAGGCAGTGTGGGATCTTATGAACTGATGCCAGATAGTGCAGGATTTTAAGAACTCATGCCAGTTACTGTGGGAAGTTAGGAACTGATGCCAGGCAATTAGGCAACTGAGTAATTGATGCCAGGAAGTGCAGGAACAAGGGAACTGATGCTAGGCAGATGTGGAAATTGAGGTACTGATGTCAGGCAGTGTGGAAGCTGAGGAATTGATGCCAGACATTGTGGGAACTGAGGAACTGATGCCAGGCATTTTGGGAACTGAGGAACTGATGCCAGGCAGTGTGGGAACTGAAGAACTGATGCCAGGCAGTGAGGGAACTGAGGAACTGGTGCCAGGCAGTGTGGGAACTGAGGAACTGATGTCAGGCATTGTGGGAACTGAAGAACCAATGCCAGGCAGTGAGGGAAGTGAGAAACTGATGCCAGGCATTGCGGGAACTGAGCAATGAATGCCAGGAAGTGTGGGAACTCAGGAATTGATGCCAAGCAGTGCCGGAACTGAGGTACTTATGCCAGGTAGTGTGGGACTAATGATCCGATGCCAGGTGGTGTGGGAACTGAGCAACAGATGTCAGGCAGTGTGGGAACTGAGCAACAGATGCCAGGCAGTGCGGGAGTTGAGGAACTGAAGCCAGGGTGTGCGGGATCATAGGAACTGATGCAAACAGTGCAGGATCTTAGGAACTGTTGCCAGGCAATGAGGGAACTTAGGAACTGATTGCAAGCAGTGTGGGAACTGAGGAACTGATGCCAGGCAGTGCGGGAAATGAAGTACTGATGCCAGGCAGTGTGGGAACTGAGGAACTGATGCCAGACAGTGCGGGAACTGAGGAACTGATGCCAGATAGTGTGGGAATCGAGGAAAAGATGCCAGGCAGTGTGGGAACTGAGGAACTGATGCCAGGCAGTGTGGGATCTTAGGAACTGATGCCAGGCATTGTGGGATCTGAGTAGTGGATGCCAGGCAGTGTGGGAACTGAGGAACCGATGCCAGGAATTGTGGGACCTGAGCAATTGATGCCAGGCAGTGTGGGAACTGAGGAACTGATGCCAGGCAGTGCAGGAACTGAGGTACTAATGCCAGGCAGTGTTGGGAACTTAGGAACTGATGCCAGATTGTGTGGGAACTAATGATCTGATGCCAGGTAGTGTGGGGACTGAGGAACTGATGCCAGGCAGTGTGGGAGTTGAGGAACTGAAGCCAGGGTGTACGGGATCATATGAACTGATGCCAGGCAGTGCAGGATCTTAGGAACTGTTGTCTGGCAGTGCTGGAACTTAGGAACTGATGCCAGGTATTGTGGGAACTGATGTACGGATGCCAGGCAGTGAGGGAACTGATGTACTGATGCCAGGCAGTGTGGGAACTGAAGAACTGATGCCAGGCAGTGTGGGAGTTGAGCAACTGAAGTCAGGGTGTGAAGGGATCATATGAACTGATGCAAACAGTGCAGCATCTTAGGAACTGTTGCCAGGCAGTGCGTGAACTTAGGAACTGATTGCAGGCATTGTGTGAACTGAGGAACTGATGCCAGGCATTGTGGGATCTTATGAACTGATGCCAGATAGTGCAGGATTTTAAGAACTCATGCCAGTTACTGTGGGAAGTTAGGAACTGATGCCAGGCAATTAGGCAACTGAGTAATTGATGCCAGGAAGTGCAGGAACAAGGGAACTGATGCTAGGCAGATGTGGAAATTGAGGTACTGATGTCAGGCAGTGTGGAAGCTGAGGAATTGATGCCAGACATTGTGGGAACTGAGGAACTGATGCCAGGCATTTTGGGAACTGAGGAACTGATGCCAGGCAGTGTGGGAACTGAAGAACTGATGCCAGGCAGTGAGGGAACTGAGGAACTGGTGCCAGGCAGTGTGGGAACTGAGGAACTGATGTCAGGCATTGTGGGAACTGAAGAACCAATGCCAGGCAGTGAGGGAAGTGAGAAACTGATGCCAGGCATTGCGGGAACTGAGCAATGAATGCCAGGAAGTGTGGGAACTCAGGAATTGATGCCAAGCAGTGCCGGAACTGAGGTACTTATGCCAGGTAGTGTGGGACTAATGATCCGATGCCAGGTGGTGTGGGAACTGAGCAACAGATGTCAGGCAGTGTGGGAACTGAGCAACAGATGCCAGGCAGTGCGGGAGTTGAGGAACTGAAGCCAGGGTGTGCGGGATCATAGGAACTGATGCAAACAGTGCAGGATCTTAGGAACTGTTGCCAGGCAATGAGGGAACTTAGGAACAGATTGCAAGCAGTGTGGGAACTGAGGAACTGATGCCAGGCAGTGCGGGAAATGAAGTACTGATGCCAGGCAGTGTGGGAACTGAGGAACTGATGCCAGACAGTGCGGGAACTGAGGAACTGATGCCAGATAGTGTGGGAATCGAGGAAAAGATGCCAGGCAGTGTGGGAACTGAGGAACTGATGCCAGGCAGTGTGGGATCTTAGGAACTGATGCCAGGCATTGTGGGATCTGAGTAGTGGATGCCAGGCAGTGTGGGAACTGAGGAACCGATGCCAGGAATTGTGGGACCTGAGCAATTGATGCCAGGCAGTGTGGGAACTGAGGAACTGATGCCAGGCAGTGCAGGAACTGAGGTACTAATGCCAGGCAGTGTTGGGAACTTAGGAACTGATGCCAGATTGTGTGGGAACTAATGATCTGATGCCAGGTAGTGTGGGGACTGAGGAACTGATGCCAGGCAGTGTGGGAGTTGAGGAACTGAAGCCAGGGTGTACGGGATCATATGAACTGATGCCAGGCAGTGCAGGATCTTAGGAACTGTTGTCTGGCAGTGCTGGAACTTAGGAACTGATGCCAGGTATTGTGGGAACTGATGTACGGATGCCAGGCAGTGAGGGAACTGATGTACTGATGCCAGGCAGTGTGGGAACTGAAGAACTGATGCCAGGCAGTGTGGGAGTTGAGCAACTGAAGTCAGGGTGTGAAGGGATCATATGAACTGATGCAAACAGTGCAGCATCTTAGGAACTGTTGCCAGGCAGTGCGTGAACTTAGGAACTGATTGCAAGCATTGTGTGAACTGAGGAACTGATGCCAGGCATTGTGGGATCTTATGAACTGATGCCAGATAGTGCAGGATTTTAAGAACTCATGCCAGTTACTGTGGGAAGTTAGGAACTGATGCCAGGCAATTAGGCAACTGAGTAATTGATGCCAGGAAGTGCAGGAACAAGGGAACTGATGCTAGGCAGATGTGGAAATTGAGGTACTGATGCCAGACATTGTGGGAACTGAGGAACTGATGCCAGGCATTTTGGGAACTGAGGAACTGATGCCAGGCAGTGTGGGAACTGAAGAACTGATGCCAGGCAGTGAGGGAACTGAGGAACTGGTGCCAGGCAGTGTGGGAACTGAGGAACTGATGTCAGGCATTGTGGGAACTGAAGAACCAATGCCAGGCAGTGAGGGAACTGAGAAACTGATGCCAGGCATTGCGGGAACTGAGCAATGAATGCCAGGAAGTGTGGGAACTCAGGAATTGATGCCAAGCAGTGCCGGAACTGAGGTACTTATGCCAGGTAGTGTGGGACTAATGATCCGATGCCAGGTGGTGTGGGAACTGAGCAACAGATGTCAGGCAGTGTGGGAACTGAGCAACAGATGCCAGGCAGTGCAGGAGTTGAGGAACTGAAGCCAGGGTGTGCGGGATCATAGGAACTGATGCAAACAGTGCAGGATCTTAGGAACTGTTGCCAGGCAATGAGGGAACTTAGGAACAGATTGCAAGCAGTGTGGGAACTGAGGAACTGATGCCAGGCAGTGCGGGAAATGAAGTACTGATGCCAGGCAGTGTGGGAACTGAGGAACTGATGCCAGACAGTGCGGGAACTGAGGAACTGATGCCAGATAGTGTGGGAATCGAGGAAAAGATGCCAGGCAGTGTGGGAACTGAGGAACTGATGCCAGGCAGTGTGGGATCTTAGGAACTGATGCCAGGCATTGTGGGATCTGAGTAGTGGATGCCAGGCAGTGTGGGAACTGAGGAACCGATGCCAGGAATTGTGGGACCTGAGCAATTGATGCCAGGCAGTGTGGGAACTGAGGAACTGATGCCAGGCAGTGCAGGAACTGAGGTACTAATGCCAGGCAGTGTTGGGAACTTAGGAACTGATGCCAGATTGTGTGGGAACTAATGATCTGATGCCAGGTAGTGTGGGGACTGAGGAACTGATGCCAGGCAGTGTGGGAGTTGAGGAACTGAAGCCAGGGTGTACGGGATCATATGAACTGATGCCAGGCAGTGCAGGATCTTAGGAACTGTTGTCTGGCAGTGCTGGAACTTAGGAACTGATGCCAGGTATTGTGGGAACTGATGTACGGATGCCAGGCAGTGAGGGAACTGATGTACTGATGCCAGGCAGTGTGGGAACTGAAGAACTGATGCCAGGCAGTGTGGGAGTTGAGCAACTGAAGTCAGGGTGTGAAGGGATCATATGAACTGATGCAAACAGTGCAGCATCTTAGGAACTGTTGCCAGGCAGTGCGTGAACTTAGGAACTGATTGCAAGCATTGTGTGAACTGAGGAACTGATGCCAGGCATTGTGGGATCTTATGAACTGATGCCAGATAGTGCAGGATTTTAAGAACTCATGCCAGTTACTGTGGGAAGTTAGGAACTGATGCCAGGCAATTAGGCAACTGAGTAATTGATGCCAGGAAGTGCAGGAACAAGGGAACTGATGCTAGGCAGATGTGGAAATTGAGGTACTGATGCCAGACATTGTGGGAACTGAGGAACTGATGCCAGGCATTTTGGGAACTGAGGAACTGATGCCAGGCAGTGTGGGAACTGAAGAACTGATGCCAGGCAGTGAGGGAACTGAGGAACTGGTGCCAGGCAGTGTGGGAACTGAGGAACTGATGTCAGGCATTGTGGGAACTGAAGAACCAATGCCAGGCAGTGAGGGAACTGAGAAACTGATGCCAGGCATTGCGGGAACTGAGCAATGAATGCCAGGAAGTGTGGGAACTCAGGAATTGATGCCAAGCAGTGCAGGAACTGAGGCACTTATGCCAGGTAGTGTGGGACTAATGATCCGATGCCAGGTGGTGTGGGAACTGAGCAACAGATGTCAGGCAGTGTGGGAACTGAGCAACAGATGCCAGGCAGTGCGGGAGTTGAGGAACTGAAGCCAGGGTGTGCGGGATCATAGGAACTGATGCAAACAGTGCAGGATCTTAGGAACTGTTGCCAGGCAGTGAGGGAACTTAGGAACTGATTGCAAGCAGTGTGGGAACTGAGGAACTGATGCCAGGCAGTGCGGGAAATGATGTACTGATGCCAGGCAGTGTGGGAACTGAGGAACTGATGCCAGACAGTGCGGGAACTGAGGAACTGATGCCAGATAGTGTGGGAATCGAGGAAAAGATGCCAGGCAGTGTGGGAACTGAGGAACTGATGCCAGGCAGTGTGGGATCTTAGGAACTGATGCCAGGCATTGTGGGAACTGAGTAGTGGATGCCAGGCAGTGTGGGAACTGAGGAACCGATGCCAGGAATTGTGGGACCTGAGCCACTGATGCCGGGCAGTGTGGGAACTGAGGAACTGATGCCAGGCAGTGCAGGAACTGAGGTACTAATGCCAGGCAGTGTTGGGAACTTCGGAACTGATGCCAGATTGTGTGGGAACTAATGATCAGATGCCAGGTAGTGTGGGGACTGAGGAACTGATGCCAGGCAGTGTGGGAGTTGAGGAACTGAAGCCAGGTTGTACGGGATCATATGAACTGATGCCAGGCAGTGCAGGATCTTAGGAACTGTTGTCTGGCAGTGCTGGAACTTAGGAACTGATGCCAGGTATTGTGGGAACTGATGTACGGATGCCAGGCAGTGAGGGAACTGATGTACTGATGCCAGGCAGTGTGGGAACTGAGGAACTGATGCCAGGCAGTGTGGGAGTTGAGCAACTGAAGTCAGGGTGTGAAGGGATCATATGAACTGATGCAAAGAGTGCAGCATCTTAGGAATTGTTGCCAGGCAGTGCGTGAACTTAGGAACTGATTGCCGGCATTGTGTGAACTGAGGAACTGATGCCAGGCAGTGTGGGATCTTATGAACTGATGCCAGATAGTGCAGGATTTTAAGAACTCATGCCAGTTACTGTGGGAAGTTAGGAACTGATGCCAGGCAATTAGGCAACTGAGTAATTGATGCCAGGAAGTGCAGGAACAAGGGAACTGATGCTAGGCAGATGTGGAAATTGAGGTACTGATGCCAGGCAGTGTGGAAGCTGAGGAATTGATGCCAGACATTGTGGGAACTGAGGAACTGATGCCAGGCATTTTGGGAACTGAGGATCTGATGCCAGGCAGTGTGGGAACTGAGGAACTGATGCCAGGCAGTGAGGGAACTGAGGAACTGTTGCCAGGCAGTGTGGGAACTGAGGAACTGATGTCAGGCATTGTGGGAACTGAAGAACCAATGCCAGGCAGTGAGGGAACTGAGAAACTGATGCCAGGCATTGCGGGAACTGAGCAATGAATGCCAGGAAGTGTGGGAACTCAGGAATTGATGCCAAGCAGTGCAGGAACTGAGGTACTTATGCCAGGTAGTGTGGGACTAATGATCCGATGCCAGGTGGTGTGGGAACTGAGCAACAGATGTCAGGCAGTGTGGGAACTGAGCAACAGATGCCAGGCAGTGCGGGAGTTGAGGAACTGAAGCCAGGGTGTGCGGGATCATAGGAACTGATGCAAACAGTGCAGGATCTTAGGAACTGTTTCCAGGCAGTGAGGGAACTTAGGAACTGATTGCAAGCAGTGTGGGAACTGAGGAACTGATGCCAGGCAGTGCGGGAAATGAAGGACTGATGCCAGGCAGTGTGGGAACTGAGGAACTGATGCCAGACAGTGCGGGAACTGAGGAACTGATGCCAGATAGTGTGGGAATCGAGGAAAAGATGCCAGGCAGTGTGGGAACTGAGGAACTGATGCCAGGCAGTGTGGGAACTTAGGAACTGATGCCAGGCATTGTGGGAAATGAAGTACTGATGCCAGGCAGTGTGGGAACTGAGTAGTGGATGCCAGGCAGTGTGGGAACTGAGGAACTGATGCCAGGAATTGTGGGACCTGAGCAACTGATGCCAGGCAGTGTGGGAACTGAGGAACTGATGCCAGGCAGTGTGGGAACTGAGCAAGTGATGCCAGGAAGTGTCGGAACTTAGGAATTGATGCCAGGCAGTGCGGGAACTGAGGTACTTATGCCAGGCAGTTTTGGGAACTTAGGAACTGATGCCAGATAGTGTGGGAACTAATGATCTGATGCCAATTAGTGTGGGGACTGAGGAACTGATGCCAGGCAGTGTGGGAGTTGAGGAACTGAAGCCAGGGTGTGTGGGATCATAGGAACTGATGCAAACAGTGCAGGATCTTAGGAACTGTTGCCAGGCAGTGCGGGAACTGAGGAACTGATGCCAGGCATTGTGGGAACTGAAGAACGGATGCCAGGCAGTGAGGGAACTGAGGTACTGATGCCAGGCAGTGTGGGAACTGAGGAACCGATGCCAGGTAGTGTGGGAACTGAGGAACTGATGCCAGGCAGTGTGGGAGTTGAGCAACTGAAGTCAGGGTGTGAAGGGATCATATGAACTGATGCAAACAGTGCAGCTTCTTAGGAACTGTTGCCAGGCAGTGCGTGAACTTAGGAACTGATTGCAGGCAGTGTGTGAACTGAGGAACTGATGCCAGGCAGTGTGGGATCTTTGGAACTGATGCCAGATAGTGCAGGATTTTAAGAACTCATGCCAGTTAATGTGGGAAGTTAGGAACTGATCCCAGGCAATTAGGCAACTGAGAAATTGATGCCAGGCAGTGCGGGAACAAGGGAACTGATGCTCGGCAGATGTGGAAATTGAGGTACTGATGCCAGGCAGTGTGGAAGCTGAGGAATTGATGCCAGACATTGTGGGAACTGAGGAACTGATGCCAGGCATTTTGGGAACTGATGCCAGGCATTGTGGGAACTGAAGAACTGATGCCAGGCAGTGAGGGAACTGAGGAACTGGTGCCAGGCAGTGCGGGAACTGAGGAACTGATGTCAGGCATTGTGGGAACTGAAGAACCAATGCCAGGCAGTGAGGGAACTGAGAAACTGATGCCAGGCATTGCGGGAACTGAGCAAGTAATGCCAGGAAGTGTGGGAACTCAGGAATTGATGCCAAGCAGTGCAGAAACTGAGGTACTTATGCCAGGTAGTGTGGGACTAATGATCCGATGCCAGGTGGTGTGGGAACTGAGCAACAGATGTCAGGCAGTGTGGGAACTGAGCAACAGATGCTAGGCAGTGCGGGAGTTGAGGAACTGAAGCCAGGGTGTGCGGGATCATAGGAACTGATGCAAACAGTGCAGGATCTTAGGAACTGGTGCCAGGCAGTGAGGGAACTTAGGAACTGATTGCAAGCAGTGTGGGAACTGAGGAACTGATGCCAGGCAGTGCGAGAAATGAAGTACTGATGCCAGGCAGTGTGGGAACTGAGGAACTGATGCCAGACAGTGCGGGAACTGAGGAACTGATGCCAGATAGTGTGGGAATCGAGGAAAAGATGCCAGGCAGTGTGGGAACTGAGGAACTGATGCCAGGCAGTGTGGGATCTTAGGAACTGATGCCAGGCATTGTGGGAAATGAAGTACTGATGCCAGGCAGTGTGGGAACTGAGTAGTGGATGCCAGGCAGTGTGGGAACTGAGGAACCGATGCCAGGAATTGTGGGACCTGAGCAACTGATGCCAGGCAGTGTGGGAACTGAGGAACTGATGCCAGGCAGTGCAGGAACTGAGGTACTAATGCCAGGCAGTGTTGGGAACTTAGGAACTGATGCCAGATTGTGTGGGAACTAATGATCTGATGCCAGGTAGTGTGGGGACTGAGGAACTGATGCCAGGCAGTGTGGGAGTTGAGGAACTGAAGCCAGGATGTACGGGATCATATGAACTGATGCCAGGCAGTGCAGGATCTTAGGAACTGTTGTCTGGCAGTGCTGGAACTTAGGAACTGATGTCAGGTATTGTGGGAACTGAAGAACTGATGCCAGGCAGTGAGGGTACTGAGGTACTGATGCCAGGCAATGTGGGAACTGGTGGAATCGATGCCAGGCAGTGTGGGAACTGATGTACTGATGCCAGGCAGTGCAGGAACTGAGCAAGTAATGCCAGGAATTGTGTGAACTCAGGAATTGATGCCAAGCAGTGCGGGAACTGAGATACTTATGCCAGGTAGTGTGGGACAAATGATCCGATGCCAGGTAGTGTGGGAACTGAACAACTGATGCCAGGCAGTGTGAGAACTGAGCAACAGATGCCAGGCAGTGCGGGAGTCGAGTAACTGAACTGTGGGTGTGCGGGATCATAGGAACTGATGCAGCAGTGCAGGTTCTTAGGAACTGTTGCCAGGCAGTGCGGGAACTCATGAACTGATTGCAGGCAGTGTGGGAACTGAGGAACTGATGCCAGGCAGTGTGGGAACTGTTGAACTGATGCCAAATAGTGTGGGAATCAAGGAAAAGATGCCAGGCAGTGTGGGCACTGAGCAACTGATGCCAGGCAGTGTGGGAACTGAGGAACTGATGCCAGGCAGTGCAGGAACTGAGGTACTAATGCCAGGCAGTGTTGGGAACTGAGGAACTGATGCCAGATTGTGTGGGAACTAATGATCTGATGCCAGGTAGTGTGGGGACTGAGGAACTGATGCCAGGCAGTGTGGGAGTTGAGGAACTGAAGCCAGGGTGTGCGGGATCATATGAACTGATGCAGGCAGTGCAGGATCTTAGGAACTGTTGCCTGGCAATGCGGGAACTTAGGAACTGATGCCAGGCATTGTGGGAACTGAAGAACGGATGCCAGGCAGTGAGGGAACTGAGGAACTGATGCCAGGCAGTGTGGGAGTTGAGCAACTGAAGTCAGGGTGTGAAGGGATCTTATGAACTGATGCAAACAGTGCAGCATCTTAGGAACTGTTGCCAGGCAGTGCGTGAACTTGGGAACTGATTGCAGGCAGTGTGTGAACTGAGGAACTGATGCCAGGCAGTGTGGGATCTTATGAATTGATGCCAGATAGTGCAGGATTTTAAGAACTCATGCCAGTTACTGTGGGAAGTTAGGAACTGATGCCAGGCAATTAGGCAACTGAGTAATTGATGCCAGGCAGTGCGGGAACAAGGGAACTGATGCTAGGCAGATGTGGAAATTGAGGTACTGATGCCAGGCAGTGTGGAAGCTGAGGAATTGATGCCAGACATTGTGGGAACTGAGGAACTGATGCCAGGCAGTGTGGGAACTGAAGAACTGATGCCAGGCAGTGAGGGAACTGAGGAACTGGTGCCAGGCAGTGCGGGAACTGAGGAACTGATGTCAGGCATTGTGGGAACTGAAGAACCAATGCCAGGCAGTGAGGGAACTGAGAAACTGATGCCAGGCATTGCGGGAACTGAGCAATGAATGCCAGGAAGTGTGGGAACTCAGGAATTGATGCCAAGCAGTGCAGGAACTGAGGTACTTATGCCAGGTAGTGTGGGACTAATGATCCGATGCCAGGTGGTGTGGGAACTGAGCAACAGATGTCAGGCAGTGTGGGAACTGAGCAACAGATGCCAGGCAGTGCGGGAGTTGAGGAACTGAAGCCAGGGTGTGCGGGATCATAGGAACTGATGCAAACAGTGCAGGATCTTAGGAACTGTTTCCAGGCAGTGAGGGAACTTAGGAACTGATTGCAAGCAGTGTGGGAACTGAGGAACTGATGCCAGGCAGTGCGGGAAATGAAGGACTGATGCCAGGCAGTGTGGGAACTGAGGAACTGATGCCAGACAGTGCGGGAACTGAGGAACTGATGCCAGATAGTGTGGGAATCGAGGAAAAGATGCCAGGCAGTGTGGGAACTGAGGAACTGATGCCAGGCAGTGTGGGAACTTAGGAACTGATGCCAGGCATTGTGGGAAATGAAGTACTGATGCCAGGCAGTGTGGGAACTGAGTAGTGGATGCCAGGCAGTGTGGGAACTGAGGAACTGATGCCAGGAATTGTGGGACCTGAGCAACTGATGCCAGGCAGTGTGGGAACTGAGGAACTGATGCCAGGCAGTGTGGGAACTGAGCAAGTGATGCCAGGAAGTGTCGGAACTTAGGAATTGATGCCAGGCAGTGCGGGAACTGAGGTACTTATGCCAGGCAGTTTTGGGAACTTAGGAACTGATGCCAGATAGTGTGGGAACTAATGATCTGATGCCAATTAGTGTGGGGACTGAGGAACTGATGCCAGGCAGTGTGGGAGTTGAGGAACTGAAGCCAGGGTGTGTGGGATCATAGGAACTGATGCAAACAGTGCAGGATCTTAGGAACTGTTGCCAGGCAGTGCGGGAACTGAGGAACTGATGCCAGGCATTGTGGGAACTGAAGAACGGATGCCAGGCAGTGAGGGAACTGAGGTACTGATGCCAGGCAGTGTGGGAATTGAGGAACCGATGCCAGGTAGTGTGGGAACTGAGGAACTGATGCCAGGCAGTGTGGGAGTTGAGCAACTGAAGTCAGGGTGTGAAGGGATCATATGAACTGATGCAAACAGTGCAGCTTCTTAGGAACTGTTGCCAGGCAGTGCGTGAACTTAGGAACTGATTGCAGGCAGTGTGTGAACTGAGGAACTGATGCCAGGCAGTGTGGGATCTTTGGAACTGATGCCAGATAGTGCAGGATTTTAAGAACTCATGCCAGTTAATGTGGGAAGTTAGGAACTGATCCCAGGCAATTAGGCAACTGAGAAATTGATGCCAGGCAGTGCGGGAACAAGGGAACTGATGCTCGGCAGATGTGGAAATTGAGGTACTGATGCCAGACATTGTGGGAACTGAGGAACTGATGCCAGGCAGTGAGGGAACTGAGGAATTGGTGCCAGGCAGTTCGGGAACAGAGGATCTGATGCCAGGCATTGTGGGAACTGAAGAACTGATGCCAGGCAGTGAGGGTACTGAGGAACTGGTGCCAGGCAATGTGGGAACTGGTGGAATCGATGCCAGGCATTGTGGGAACTGAGAAACTGATGCCAGGCAGTGCGGGAACTGAGCAAGTAATGCCAGGAAGTGTGGGAACTCAGGAATTGAAGCCAAGCAGTGCGGGAACTGAGGTAATTATGCCAGGTAGTGTGGGACAAATGATCCGATGCCAGGTAGTGTGGGAACTGAACAACTGATGCCAGGCAGTGTGGGAACTGAGCAACAGATGCCAGGCAGTGCGGGAGTTGAGGAACTGAAGCCAGGGTGTGCGGGATCATAGGAACTGATGCAAACAGTGCAGGATCTTAGGAATTGTTGCCAGGCAGTGCGGGAACTTATGAACTGATTGCAGGCAGTGTGGGAACTGAGGAACTGATGCCAGGCAGTGCGGGAACTGATGAACTGATGCCAAATAGTGTGGGAATCAAGGAAAAGATGCCAGGCAGTGTGGGAACTGAGTAGTGGATGCCAGGCAGTGTGGGACCTGAGCAACTGATGCCAGGCAGTGCAGGAACTGAGGAACTGAAGCCAGGGTGTGCGGGATCATATGAACTAATGCCAGGCAGTGCAGGATCTTAGGAACTGTTGTCTGGCAGTGCGGGAACTTTGGAACTGATGCCAGGCATTGTGGGAACCGATGTACTGATGCCAGGCAGTGAGGGAACTGATGTACTGATGCCAGGCAGTGTGGGAACTGAGGAACTGATGCCAGGCAGTGTGGGAGTTGAGCAACTGAAGTCAGGGTGTGAAGGGATCATATGAACTGATGCAAACAGTGCAGCATCTTAGGAACTGTTGCCAGGCAGTGCGTGAACTTGGGAACTGATTGCAGGCAGTGTGTGAACTGAGGAACTGATGCCAGGCAGTGTGGGATCTTATGAATTGATGCCAGATAGTGCAGGATTTTAAGAACTCATGCCAGTTACTGTGGGAAGTTAGGAACTGATGCCAGGCAATTAGGCAACTGAGTAATTGATGCCAGGCAGTGCGGGAACAAGGGAACTGATGCTAGGCAGATGTGGAAATTGAGGTACTGATGCCAGGCAGTGTGGAAGCTGAGGAATTGATGCCAGACATTGTGGGAACTGAGGAACTGATGCCAGGCATTTGGGGAACTGAGGAACTGATGCCAGGCAGTGTGGGAACTGAAGAACTGATGCCAGGCAGTGAGGGAACTGAGGAACTGGTGCCAGGCAGTGTGGGAACTGAGGAACTGATGTCAGGCATTGTGGGAACTGAAGAACCAATGCCAGGCAGTGAGGGAACTGAGAAACTGATGCCAGGCATTGCGGGAACTGAGCAATGAATGCCAGGAAGTGTGGGAACTCAGGAATTGATGCCAAGCAGTGCCGGAACTGAGGTACTTATGCCAGGTAGTGTGGGACTAATGATCCGATGCCAGGTGGTGTGGGAACTGAGCAACAGATGTCAGGCAGTGTGGGAACTGAGCAACAGATGCCAGGCAGTGCGGGAGTTGAGGAACTGAAGCCAGGGTGTGCGGGATCATAGGAACTGATGCAAACAGTGCAGGATCTTAGGAACTGTTGCCAGGCAATGAGGGAACTTAGGAACTGATTGCAAGCAGTGTGGGAACTGAGGAACTGATGCCAGGCAGTGCGGGAAATGAAGTACTGATGCCAGGCAGTGTGGGAACTGAGGAACTGATGCCAGACAGTGCGGGAACTGAGGAACTGATGCCAGATAGTGTGGGAATCGAGGAAAAGATGCCAGGCAGTGTGGGAACTGAGGAACTGATGCCAGGCAGTGTGGGATCTTAGGAACTGATGCCAGGCATTGTGGGATCTGAGTAGTGGATGCCAGGCAGTGTGGGAACTGAGGAACCGATGCCAGGAATTGTGGGACCTGAGCAATTGATGCCAGGCAGTGTGGGAACTGAGGAACTGATGCCAGGCAGTGCAGGAACTGAGGTACTAATGCCAGGCAGTGTTGGGAACTTAGGAACTGATGCCAGATTGTGTGGGAACTAATGATCTGATGCCAGGTAGTGTGGGGACTGAGGAACTGATGCCAGGCAGTGTGGGAGTTGAGGAACTGAAGCCAGGGTGTACGGGATCATATGAACTGATGCCAGGCAGTGCAGGATCTTAGGAACTGTTGTCTGGCAGTGCTGGAACTTAGGAACTGATGCCAGGTATTGTGGGAACTGATGTACGGATGCCAGGCAGTGAGGGAACTGATGTACTGATGCCAGGCAGTGTGGGAACTGAGGAACTGATGCCAGGCAGTGTGGGAGTTGAGCAACTGAAGTCAGGGTGTGAAGGGATCATATGAACTGATGCAAACAGTGCAGCATCTTAGGAACTGTTGCCAGGCAGTGCGTGAACTTAGGAACTGGTGCCAGGCAGTGTGGGAACTGAGGAACTGATGTCAGGCATTGTGGGAACTGAAGAACCAATGCCAGGCAGTGAGGGAACTGAGAAACTGATGCCAGGCATTGCGGGAACTTAGCAAGTAATGCCAGGAAGTGTGGGAACTCAGGAATTGAAGCCAAGCAGTGCGGGAACTGAGGTAATTATGCCAGGTAGTGTGGGACAAATGATCCGATGCCAGGTAGTGTGGGAACTGAACAACTGATGCCAGGCAGTGTGGGAACTGAGCAACAGATGCCAGGCAGTGCGGGAGTTGAGGAACTGAAGCCAGGGTGTGCGGGATCATAGGAACTGATGCAAACAGTGCAGGATCTTAGGAATTGTTGCCAGGCAGTGCGGGAACTTATGAACTGATTGCAGGCAGTGTGGGAACTGAGGAACTGATGCCAGGCAGTGCGGGAACTGATGAACTGATGCCAAATAGTGTGGGAATCAAGGAAAAGATGCCAGGCAGTGTGGGAACTGAGTAGTGGATGCCAGGCAGTGTGGGACCTGAGCAACTGATGCCAGGCAGTGCAGGAACTGAGGAACTGAAGCCAGGGTGTGCGGGATCATATGAACTGATGCCAGGCAGTGCAGGATCTTAGGAACTGTTGTCTGGCAGTGCGGGAACTTTGGAACTGATGCCAGGCATTGTGGGAACCGATGTACTGATGCCAGGCAGTGAGGGAACTGATGTACTGATGCCAGGCAGTGTGGGAACTGAGGAACTGATGCCAGGCAGTGTGGGAGTTGAGCAACTGAAGTCAGGGTGTGAAGGGATCATATGAACTGATGCAAACAGTGCAGCATCTTAGGAACTGTTGCCAGGCAGTGCGTGAACTTGGGAACTGATTGCAGGCAGTGTGTGAACTGAGGAACTGATGCCAGGCAGTGTGGGATCTTATGAATTGATGCCAGATAGTGCAGGATTTTAAGAACTCATGCCAGTTACTGTGGGAAGTTAGGAACTGATGCCAGGCAATTAGGCAACTGAGTAATTGATGCCAGGCAGTGCGGGAACAAGGGAACTGATGCTAGGCAGATGTGGAAATTGAGGTACTGATGCCAGGCAGTGTGGAAGCTGAGGAATTGATGCCAGACATTGTGGGAACTGAGGAACTGATGCCAGGCATTTTGGGAACTGATGCCAGGCAGTGTGGGAACTGAAGAACTGATGCCAGGCAGTGAGGGAACTGAGGAACTGGTGCCAGGCATTGCGGGAACTGAGCAATGAATGCCAGGAAGTGTGGGAACTCAGGAATTGATGCCAAGCAGTGCCGGAACTGAGGTACTTATGCCAGGTAGTGTGGGACTAATGATCCGATGCCAGGTGGTGTGGGAACTGAGCAACAGATGTCAGGCAGTGTAGGAACTGAGCAACAGATGCCAAGCAGTGCGGGAGTTGAGGAACTGAAGCCAGGGTGTGCGGGATCATAGGAACTGATGCAAACAGTGCAGGATCTTAGGAACTGTTGCCAGGCAGTGAGGGAACTTAGGAACTGATTGTAAGCAGTGTGGGAACTGAGGAACTGATGCCAGGCAGTGCGAGAAATGAAGTACTGATGCCAGGCAGTGTGGGAACTGAGGAACTGATGCCACACAGTGCGGGAACTGAGGAACTGATGTCAGGCATTGTGGGAACTGAAGAACCAATGCCAGGCAGTGAGGGAACTGAGAAACTGATGCCAGGCATTGCGGGAACTGAGCAATGAATGCCAGGAAGTGTGGGAACTCAGGAATTGATGCCAAGCTGTGCAGAAACTGAGGTACTTATGCCAGTTAGTGTGGGACTAATGATCCGATGCCAGGTGGTGTGGGAACTGAGCAACAGATGTCAGGCAGTGTGGGAACTGAGCAACAGATGCCAAGCAGTGCGGGAGTTGAGGAACTGAAGCCAGGGTGTGCGGGATCATAGGAACTGATGCAAACAGTGCAGGATCTTAGGAACTGTTGCCAGGCAGTGAGGGAACTTAGGAACTGATTGCAAGCAGTGTGGGAACTGAGGAACTGATGCCAGGCAGTGCGAGAAATGAAGTACTGATGCCAGGCAGTGTGGGAACTGAGGAACTGATGCCAGACAGTGCGGGAACTGAGGAACTGACGCCGGATAGTGTGGGAATCGAGGAAAAGATGCCAGGCAGTGTGGGAACTGAGGAACTGATGCCAGGCAGTGTGGGATCTTAGGAACTGATGCCAGGCATTGTGGGAAATGAAGTACTGATGCCAGGCAGTGTGGGAACTGAGTAGTGGATGCCAGGCAGTGTGGGAACTGAGGAACCGATGCCAGGAATTGTGGGACCTGAGCATCTGATGCCAGGCAGTGTGGGAACTGAGGAACTGATGCCAGGCAGTGCAGGAACTGAGGTACTAATGCCAGGCAGTGTTGGGAACTTAGGAACTGATGCCAGATTGTGTGGGAACTAATGATCTGATGCCAGGTAGTGTGGGGACTGAGGAACTGATGCCAGGCAGTGTGGGAGTTGAGGAACTGAAGCCAGGGTGTACGGGATCATATGAACTGATGCCAGGCAGTGCAGGATCTTAGGAACTGTTGTCTGGCAGTGCTGGAACTTAGGAACTGATGCCAGGTATTGTGGGAACTGATGTACGGATGCCAGGCAGTGAGGGAACTGATGTACTGATGCCAGGCAGTGTGGGAACTGAGGAACTGATGCCAGGCAGTGTGGGAGTTGAGCAACTGAAGTCAGGGTGTGAAGGGATCATATGAACTGATGCAAACAGTGCAGCATCTTAGGAACTGTTGCCAGGCAGTGCGTGAACTTAGGAACTGATTGCAGGCAGTGTGTGAACTGAGGAACTGATGCCAGGCAGTGTGGGATCTTATGAACTGATGCCAGATAGTGCAGGATTTTAAGAACTCATGCCAGTTACTGTGGGAAGTTAGGAACTGATGCCAGGCAATTAGGCAACTGAGTAATTGATGCCAGGAAGTGCAGGAACAAGGGAACTGATGCTAGGCAGATGTGGAAATTGAGGTACTGATGCCAGGCAGTGTGGAAGCTGAGGAATTGATGCCAGACATTGTGGGAACTGAGGAACTGATGCCAGGCAGTGTGGGAACTGAAGAACTGATGCCAGGCAGTGAGGGAACTGAGGAACTGGTGCCAGGCAGTGTGGGAACTGAGGAACTGATGTCAGGCATTGTGGGAAC
Source organism: Isurus oxyrinchus (assembly GCA_026770705.1). Classification (NCBI taxonomy): domain Eukaryota; kingdom Metazoa; phylum Chordata; class Chondrichthyes; order Lamniformes; family Lamnidae; genus Isurus; species Isurus oxyrinchus. Next base: position 8,132,793 of record JANJGN010000029.1, on the reverse strand, counting down.
TGAAGAACCAATGCCAGGCAGTGAGGGAACTGAGAAACTGATGCCAGGCATTGCGGGAACTGAGCAATGAATGCCAGGAAGTGTGGGAACTCAGGAATTGATGCCAAGCAGTGCCGGAACTGAGGTACTTATGCCAGGTAGTGTGGGACTAATGATCCGATGCCAGGTGGTGTGGGAACTGAGCAACAGATGTCAGGCAGTGTGGGAACTGAGCAACAGATGCCAGGCAGTGCGGGAGTTGAGGAACTGAAGCCAGGGTGTGCGGGATCATAGGAACTGATGCAAACAGTGCAGGATCTTAGGAACTGTTGCCAGGCAGTGAGGGAACTTAGGAACTGATTGCAAGCAGTGTGGGAACTGAGGAACTGATGCCAGGCAGTGCGGGAAATGAAGTACTGATGCCAGGCAGTGTGGGAACTGAGGAACTGATGCCAGACAGTGCGGGAACTGAGGAACTGATGCCAGATAGTGTGGGAATCGAGGAAAAGATGCCAGGCAGTGTGGGAACTGAGGAACTGATGCCAGGCAGTGTGGGATCTTAGGAACTGATGCCAGGCATTGTGGGATCTGAGTAGTGGATGCCAGGCAGTGTGGGAACTGAGGAACCGATGCCAGGAATTGTGGGACCTGAGCAACTGATGCCAGGCAGTGTGGGAACTGAGGAACTGATGCCAGGCAGTGCAGGAACTGAGGTACTAATGCCAGGCAGTGTTGGGAACTTAGGAACTGATGCCAGATTGTGTGGGAACTAATGATCTGATGCCAGGTAGTGTGGGGACTGAGGAACTGATGCCAGGCAGTGTGGGAGTTGAGGAACTGAAGCCAAGGTGTACGGGATCATATGAACTGATGCCAGGCAGTGCAGGATCTTAGGAACTGTTGTCTGGCAGTGCTGGAACTTAGGAACTGATGCCAGGTATTGTGGGAACTGATGTACGGATGCCAGGCAGTGAGGGAACTGATGTACTGATGCCAGGCAGTGTGGGAACTGAGGAACTGATGCCAGGCAGTGTGGGAGTTGAGCAACTGAAGTCAGGGTGTGAAGGGATCATATGAACTGATGCAAACAGTGCAGCATCTTAGGAACTGTTGCCAGGCAGTGCGTGAACTTAGGAACTGCTTGCAGGCATTGTGTGAACTGAGGAACTGATGCCAGGCATTGTGGGATCTTATGAACTGATGCCAGATAGTGCAGGATTTTAAGAACTCATGCCAGTTACTGTGGGAAGTTAGGAACTGATGCCAGGCAATTAGGCAACTGAGTAATTGATGCCAGGAAGTGCAGGAACAAGGGAACTGATGCTAGGCAGATGTGGAAATTGAGGTACTGATGCCAGACATTGTGGGAACTGAGGAACTGATGCCAGGCATTTTGGGAACTGAGGAACTGATGCCAGGCAGTGTGGGAACTGAAGAACTGATGCCAGGCAGTGAGGGAACTGAGGAACTGGTGCCAGGCAGTGTGGGAACTGAGGAACTGATGTCAGGCATTGTGGGAACTGAAGAACCAATGCCAGGCAGTGAGGGAACTGAGAAACTGATGCCAGGCATTGCGGGAACTGAGCAATGAATGCCAGGAAGTGTGGGAACTCAGGAATTGATGCCAAGCAGTGCAGGAACTGAGGTACTTATGCCAGGTAGTGTGGGACTAATGATCCGATGCCAGGTGGTGTGGGAACTGAGCAACAGATGTCAGGCAGTGTGGGAACTGAGCAACAGATGCCAGGCAGTGCGGGAGTTGAGGAACTGAAGCCAGGGTGTGCGGGATCATAGGAACTGATGCAAACAGTGCAGGATCTTAGGAACTGTTGCCAGGCAGTGAGGGAACTTAGGAACTGATTGCAAGCAGTGTGGGAACTGAGGAACTGATGCCAGGCAGTGCGGGAAATGAAGTACTGATGCCAGGCAGTGTGGGAACTGAGGAACTGATGCCAGACAGTGCGGGAACTGAGGAACTGATGCCAGATAGTGTGGGAATCGAGGAAAAGATGCCAGGCAGTGTGAGAACTGAGGAACTGATGCCAGGCAGTGTGGGATCTTAGGAACTGATGCCAGGCATTGTGGGAACTGAGTAGTGGATGCCAGGCAGTGTGGGAACTGAGGAACCGATGCCAGGAATTGTGGGACCTGAGCCACTGATGCCAGGCAGTGTGGGAACTGAGGAACTGATGCCAGGCAGTGCAGGAACTGAGGTACTAATGCCAGGCAGTGTTGGGAACTTTGGAACTGATGCCAGATTGTGTGGGAACTAATGATCTGATGCCAGGTAGTGTGGGGACTGAGGAACTGATGCCAGGCAGTGTGGGAGTTGAGGAACTGAAGCCAGGTTGTACGGGATCATATGAACTGATGCCAGGCAGTGCAGGATCTTAGGAACTGTTGTCTGGCAGTGCTGGAACTTAGGAACTGATGCCAGGTATTGTGGGAACTGATGTACGGATGCCAGGCAGTGAGGGAACTGATGTACTGATGCCAGGCAGTGTGGGAACTGAGGAACTGATGCCAGGCAGTGTGGGAGTTGAGCAACTGAAGTCAGGGTGTGAAGGGATCATATGAACTGATGCAAACAGTGCAGCATCTTAGGAACTGTTGCCAGGCAGTGCGTGAACTTAGGAACTGGTGCCAGGCAGTGTGGGAACTGAGGAACTGATGTCAGGCATTGTGGGAACTGAAGAACCAATGCCAGGCAGTGAGGGAACTGAGAAACTGATGCCAGGCATTGCGGGAACTTAGCAAGTAATGCCAGGAAGTGTGGGAACTCAGGAATTGAAGCCAAGCAGTGCGGGAACTGAGGTAATTATGCCAGGTAGTGTGGGACAAATGATCCGATGCCAGGTAGTGTGGGAACTGAACAACTGATGCCAGGCAGTGTGGGAACTGAGCAACAGATGCCAGGCAGTGCGGGAGTTGAGGAACTGAAGCCAGGGTGTGCGGGATCATAGGAACTGATGCAAACAGTGCAGGATCTTAGGAATTGTTGCCAGGCAGTGCGGGAACCTATGAACTGATTGCAGGCAGTGTGGGAACTGAGGAACTGATGCCAGGCAGTGCGGGAACTGATGAACTGATGCCAAATAGTGTGGGAATCAAGGAAAAGATGCCAGGCAGTGTGGGAACTGAGTAGCGGATGCCAGGCAGTGTGGGACCTGAGCAACTGATGCCAGGCAGTGCAGGAACTGAGGAACTGAAGCCAGGGTGTGCGGGATCATATGAACTGATGCCAGGCAGTGCAGGATCTTAGGAACTGTTGTCTGGCAGTGCGGGAACTTTGGAACTGATGCCAGGCATTGTGGGAACCGATGTACTGATGCCAGGCAGTGAGGGAACTGATGTACTGATGCCAGGCAGTGTGGGAACTGAGGAACTGATGCCAGGCAGTGTGGGAGTTGAGCAACTGAAGTCAGGGTGTGAAGGGATCATATGAACTGATGCAAACAGTGCAGCATCTTAGGAACTGTTGCCAGGCAGTGCGTGAACTTGGGAACTGATTGCAGGCAGTGTGTGAACTGAGGAACTGATGCCAGGCAGTGTGGGATCTTATGAATTGATGCCAGATAGTGCAGGATTTTAAGAACTCATGCCAGTTACTGTGGGAAGTTAGGAACTGATGCCAGGCAATTAGGCAACTGAGTAATTGATGCCAGGCAGTGCGGGAACAAGGGAACTGATGCTAGGCAGATGTGGAAATTGAGGTACTGATGCCAGGCAGTGTGGAAGCTGAGGAATTGATGCCAGACATTGTGGGAACTGAGGAACTGATGCCAGGCATTTTGGGAACTGATGCCAGGCAGTGTGGGAACTGAAGAACTGATGCCAGGCAGTGAGGGAACTGAGGAACTGGTGCCAGGCATTGCGGGAACTGAGCAATGAATGCCAGGAAGTGTGGGAACTCAGGAATTGATGCCAAGCAGTGCCGGAACTGAGGTACTTATGCCAGGTAGTGTGGGACTAATGATCCGATGCCAGGTGGTGTGGGAACTGAGCAACAGATGTCAGGCAGTGTAGGAACTGAGCAACAGATGCCAAGCAGTGCGGGAGTTGAGGAACTGAAGCCAGGGTGTGCGGGATCATAGGAACTGATGCAAACAGTGCAGGATCTTAGGAACTGTTGCCAGGCAGTGAGGGAACTTAGGAACTGATTGCAAGCAGTGTGGGAACTGAGGAACTGATGCCAGGCAGTGCGAGAAATGAAGTACTGATGCCAGGCAGTGTGGGAACTGAGGAACTGATGCCAGACAGTGCGGGAACTGAGGAACTGATGTCAGGCATTGTGGGAACTGAAGAACCAATGCCAGGCAGTGAGGGAACTGAGAAACTGATGCCAGGCATTGCGGGAACTGAGCAATGAATGCCAGGAAGTGTGGGAACTCAGGAATTGATGCCAAGCAGTGCAGAAACTGAGGTACTTATGCCAGGTAGTGTGGGACTAATGATCCGATGCCAGGTGGTGTGGGAACTGAGCAACAGATGTCAGGCAGTGTGGGAACTGAGCAACAGATGCCAAGCAGTGCGGGAGTTGAGGAACTGAAGCCAGGGTGTGCGGGATCATAGGAACTGATGCAAACAGTGCAGGATCTTAGGAACTGTTGCCAGGCAGTGAGGGAACTTAGGAACTGATTGCAAGCAGTGTGGGAACTGAGGAACTGATGCCAGGCAGTGCGAGAAATGAAGTACTGATGCCAGGCAGTGTGGGAACTGAGGAACTGATGCCAGACAGTGCGGGAACTGAGGAACTGATGCCAGATAGTGTGGGAATCGAGGAAAAGATGCCAGGCAGTGTGGGAACTGAGGAACTGATGCCAGGCAGTGTGGGATCTTAGGAACTGATGCCAGGCATTGTGGGAAATGAAGTACTGATGCCAGGCAGTGTGGGAACTGAGTAGTGGATGCCAGGCAGTGTGGGAACTGAGGAACCGATGCCAGGAATTGTGGGACCTGAGCAACTGATGCCAGGCAGTGTGGGAACTGAGGAACTGATGCCAGGCAGTGCAGGAACTGAGGTACTAATGCCAGGCAGTGTTGGGAACTTCGGAACTGATGCCAGATTGTGTGGGAACTAATGATCTGATGCCAGGTAGTGTGGGGACTGAGGAACTGATGCCAGGCAGTGTGGGAGTTGAGGAACTGAAGCCAGGGTGTACGGGATCATATGAACTGATGCCAGGCAGTGCAGGATCTTAGGAACTGTTGTCTGGCAGTGCTGGAACTTAGGAACTGATGCCAGGTATTGTGGGAACTGATGTATGGATGCCAGGCAGTGAGGGAACTGATGTACTGATGCCAGGCAGTGTGGGAACTGAGGAACTGATGCCAGGCAGTGTGGGAGTTGAGCAACTGAAGTCAGGGTGTGAAGGGATCATATGAACTGATGCAAACAGTGCAGCATCTTAGGAACTGTTGCCAGGCAGTGCGTGAACTTAGGAACTGATTGCAGGCAGTGTGTGAACTGAGGAACTGATGCCAGGCAGTGTGGGATCTTATGAACTGATGCCAGATAGTGCAGGATTTTAAGAACTCATGCCAGTTACTGTGGGAAGTTAGGAACTGATGCCAGGCAATTAGGCAACTGAGTAATTGATGCCAGGAAGTGCAGGAACAAGGGAACTGATGCTAGGCAGATGTGGAAATTGAGGTACTGATGCCAGGCAGTGTGGAAGCTGAGGAATTGATGCCAGACATTGTGGGAACTGAGGAACTGATGCCAGGCAGTGTGGGAACTGAAGAACTGATGCCAGGCAGTGAGGGAACTGAGGAACTGGTGCCAGGCAGTGTGGGAACTGAGGAACTGATGTCAGGCATTGTGGGAACTGAAGAACCAATGCCAGGCAGTGAGGGAACTGAGAAACTGATGCCAGGCATTGCGGGAACTGAGCAATGAATGCCAGGAAGTGTGGGAACTCAGGAATTGATGCCAAGCAGTGCCGGAACTGAGGTACTTATGCCAGGTAGTGTGGGACTAATGATCCGATGCCAGGTGGTGTGGGAACTGAGCAACAGATGTCAGGCAGTGTGGGAACTGAGCAACAGATGCCAGGCAGTGCGGGAGTTGAGGAACTGAAGCCAGGGTGTGCGGGATCATAGGAACTGATGCAAACAGTGCAGGATCTTAGGAACTGTTGCCAGGCAGTGAGGGAACTTAGGAACTGATTGCAAGCAGTGTGGGAACTGAGGAACTGATGCCAGGCCGTGCGGGAAATGAAGTACTGATGCCAGGCAGTGTGGGAACTGAGGAACTGATGCCAGACAGTGCGGGAACTGAGGAACTGATGCCAGATAGTGTGGGAATCGAGGAAAAGATGCCAGGCAGTGTGGGAACTGAGGAACTGATGCCAGGCAGTGTGGGAACTTAGGAACTGATGCCATGCATTGTGGGAACTGAGCAACAGATGCCAGGCAGTGCGGGAGTTGAGGAACTGAAGCCAGGGTGTGCGGGATCATAGGAACTGATGCAAACAGTGCAGGATCTTAGGAACTGTTGCCAGGCAGTGAGGGAACTTAGGAACTGATTGCAAGCAGTGTGGGAACTGAGGAACTGATGCCAGGCAGTGCGGGAAATGAAGTACTGATGCCAGGCAGTGTGGGAACTGAGGAACTGATGCCAGACAGTGCGGGAACTGAGGAACTGATGCCAGATAGTGTGGGAATCGAGGAAAAGATGCCAGGCAGTGTGGGAACTGAGGAACTGATGCCAGGCAGTGTGGGATCTTAGGAACTGATGCCAGGCATTGTGGGATCTGAGTAGTGGATGCCAGGCAGTGTGGGAACTGAGGAACCGATGCCAGGAATTGTGGGACCTGAGCAACTGATGCCAGGCAGTGTGGGAACTGAGGAACTGATGCCAGGCAGTGCAGGAACTGAGGTACTAATGCCAGGCAGTGTTGGGAACTTAGGAACTGATGCCAGATTGTGTGGGAACTAATGATCTGATGCCAGGTAGTGTGGGGACTGAGGAACTGATGCCAGGCAGTGTGGGAGTTGAGGAACTGAAGCCAAGGTGTACGGGATCATATGAACTGATGCCAGGCAGTGCAGGATCTTAGGAACTGTTGTCTGGCAGTGCTGGAACTTAGGAACTGATGCCAGGTATTGTGGGAACTGATGTACGGATGCCAGGCAGTGAGGGAACTGATGTACTGATGCCAGGCAGTGTGGGAACTGAGGAACTGATGCCAGGCAGTGTGGGAGTTGAGCAACTGAAGTCAGGGTGTGAAGGGATCATATGAACTGATGCAAACAGTGCAGCATCTTAGGAACTGTTGCCAGGCAGTGCGTGAACTTAGGAACTGCTTGCAGGCATTGTGTGAACTGATGAACTGATGCCAGGCATTGTGGGATCTTATGAACTGATGCCAGATAGTGCAGGATTTTAAGAACTCATGCCAGTTACTGTGGGAAGTTAGGAACTGATGCCAGGCAATTAGGCAACTGAGTAATTGATGCCAGGAAGTGCAGGAACAAGGGAACTGATGCTAGGCAGATGTGGAAATTGAGGTACTGATGCCAGACATTGTGGGAACTGAGGAACTGATGCCAGGCATTTTGGGAACTGAGGAACTGATGCCAGGCAGTGTGGGAACTGAAGAACTGATGCCAGGCAGTGAGGGAACTGAGGAACTGGTGCCAGGCAGTGTGGGAACTGAGGAACTGATGTCAGGCATTGTGGGAACTGAAGAACCAATGCCAGGCAGTGAGGGAACTGAGAAACTGATGCCAGGCATTGCGGGAACTGAGCAATGAATGCCAGGAAGTGTGGGAACTCAGGAAGTGATGCCAAGCAGTGCAGGAACTGAGGTACTTATGCCAGGTAGTGTGGGACTAATGATCCGATGCCAGGTGGTGTGGGAACTGAGCAACAGATGTCAGGCAGTGTGGGAACTGAGCAACAGATGCCAGGCAGTGCGGGAGTTGAGGAACTGAAGCCAGGGTGTGCGGGATCATAGGAACTGATGCAAACAGTGCAGGATCTTAGGAACTGTTGCCAGGCAGTGAGGGAACTTAGGAACTGATTGCAAGCAGTGTGGGAACTGAGGAACTGATGCCAGGCAGTGCGGGAAATGAAGTACTGATGCCAGGCAGTGTGGGAACTGAGGAACTGATGCCAGACAGTGCGGGAACTGAGGAACTGATGCCAGATAGTGTGGGAATCGAGGAAAAGATGCCAGGCAGTGTGGGAACTGAGGAACTGATGCCAGGCAGTGTGGGATCTTAGGAACTGATGCCAGGCATTGTGGGAACTGAGTAGTGGATGCCAGGCAGTGTGGGAACTGAGGAACCGATGCCAGGAATTGTGGGACCTGAGCCACTGATGCCAGGCAGTGTGGGAACTGAGGAACTGATGCCAGGCAGTGCAGGAACTGAGGTACTAATGCCAGGCAGTGTTGGGAACTTCGGAACTGATGCCAGATTGTGTGGGAACTAATGATCTGATGCCAGGTAGTGTGGGGACTGAGGAACTGATGCCAGGCAGTGTGGGAGTTGAGGAACTGAAGCCAGGTTGTACGGGATCATATGAACTGATGCCAGGCAGTGCAGGATCTTAGGAACTGTTGTCTGGCAGTGCTGGAACTTAGGAACTGATGCCAGGTATTGTGGGAACTGATGTACGGATGCCAGGCAGTGAGGGAACTGATGTACTGATGCCAGGCAGTGTGGGAACTGAGGAACTGATGCCAGGCAGTGTGGGAGTTGAGCAACTGAAGTCAGGGTGTGAAGGGATCATATGAACTGATGCAAACAGTGCAGCATCTTAGGAACTGTTGCCAGGCAGTGCGTGAACTTAGGAACTGATTGCAGGCATCGTGTGAACTGAGGAACTGATGCCAGGCAGTGTGGGATCTTATGAACTGATGCCAGATAGTGCAGGATTTTAAGAACTCATGCCAGTTACTGTGGGAAGTTAGGAACTGATGCCAGGCAATTAGGCAACTGAGTAATTGATGCCAGGAAGTGCGGGAACAAGGAAACTGATGCCAGGCAGATGTGGAAATTGAGGTACTGATGCCAGGCAGTGTGGAAGCTGAGGAATTGATGCCAGACATTGTGGGAACTGAGGAACTGATGCCAGGCATTTTGGGAACTGAGGATCTGATGCCAGGCAGTGTGGGAACTGAGGAACTGATGCCAGGCAGTGAGGGAACTGAGGAACTGTTGCCAGACAGTGTGGGAACTGAGGAACTGATGTCAGGCATTGTGGGAACTGAAGAACCAATGCCAGGCAGTGAGGGAACTGAGAAACTGATGCCAGGCATTGCGGGAACTGAGCAATGAATGCCAGGAAGTGTGGGAACTCAGGAATTGATGCCAAGCAGTGCAGGAACTGAGGTACTTATGCCAGGTAGTGTGGGACTAATGATCCGATGCCAGGTGGTGTGGGAACTGAGCAACAGATGTCAGGCAGTGTGGGAACTGAGCAACAGATGCCAGGCAGTGCGGGAGTTGAGGAACTGAAGCCAGGGTGTGCGGGATCATAGGAACTGATGCAAACAGTGCAGGATCTTAGGAATTGTTTCCAGGCAGTGAGGGAACTTAGGAACTGATTGCAAGCAGTGTGGGAACTGAGGAACTGATGCCAGGCAGTGCGGGAAATGAAGGACTGATGCCAGGCAGTGTGGGAACTGAGGAACTGATGCCAGACAGTGCGGGAACTGAGGAACTGATGCCAGATAGTGTGGGAATCGAGGAAAAGATGCCAGGCAGTGTGGGAACTGAGGAACTGATGCCAGGCAGTGTGGGAACTTAGGAACTGATGCCAGGCATTGTGGGAAATGAAGTACTGATGCCAGGCAGTGTGGGAACTGAGTAGTGAATGCCAGGCAGTGTGGGAACTGAGGAACCGATGCCAGGAATTGTGGGACCTGAGCAACTGATGCCAGGCAGTGTGGGAACTGAGGAACTGATGCCAGGCAGTGCAGGAACTGAGGTACTAATGCCAGGCAGTGTTGGGAACTTAGGAACTGATGCCAGATTGTGTGGGAACTAATGATCTGATGCCAGGTAGTGTGGGGACTGAGGAACTGATGCCAGGCAGTGTGGGAGTTGAGGAACTGAAGCCAGGGTGTACGGGATCATATGAACTGATGCCAGGCAGTGCAGGATCTTAGGAACTGTTGTCTGGCAGTGCTGGAACTTAGGAACTGATGCCAGGTATTGTGGGAACTGATGTACGGATGCCAGGCAGTGAGGGAACTGATGTACTGATGCCAGGTAGTGTGGGAACTGAGGAACTGATGCCAGGCAGTGTGGGAGTTGAGCAACTGAAGTCAGGGTGTGAAGGGATCATATGAACTGATGCAAACAGTGCAGCATCTTAGGAACTGTTGCCAGGCAGTGCGTGAACTTAGGAACTGATTGCAGGCATTGTGTGAACTGAGGAACTGATGCCAGGCATTGTGGGATCTTATGAACTGATGCCAGATAGTGCAGGATTTTAAGAACTCAAGCCAGTTACTGTGGGAAGTTAGGAACTGATGCCAGGCAATTAGGCAACTGAGTAATTGATGCCAGGAAGTGCAGGAACAAGGGAACTGATGCTAGGCAGATGTGGAAATTGAGGTACTGCTGCCAGACATTGTGGGAACTGAGGAACTGATGCCAGGCATTTTGGGAACTGAGGAACTGATGCCAGGCAGTGTGGGAACTGAAGAACTGATGCCAGGCAGTGAGGGAACTGAGGAACTGGTGCCAGGCAGTGTGGGAACTGAGGAACTGATGTCAGGCATTGTGGGAACTGAAGAACCAATGCCAGGCAGTGTGGGAACTGAGAAACTGATGCCAGGCATTGCGGGAACTGAGCAATGAATGCCAGGAAGTGTGGGAACTCAGGAATTGATGCCAAGCAGTGCAGGAACTGAGGTACTTATGCCAGGTAGTGTGGGACTAATGATCCGATGCCAGGTGGTGTGGGAACTGAGCAACAGATGTCAGGCAGTGTGGGAACTGAGCAACAGATGCCAGGCAGTGCGGGAGTTGAGGAACTGAAGCCAGGGTGTGCGGGATCATAGGAACTGATGCAAACAGTGCAGGATCTTAGGAACTGTTGCCAGGCAGTGAGGGAACTTAGGAACTGATTGCAAGCAGTGTGGGAACTGAGGAACTGATGCCAGGCAGTGCGGGAAATGAAGTACTGATGCCAGGCAGTGTGGGAACTGAGGAACTGATGCCAGACAGTGCGGGAACTGAGGAACTGATGCCAGATAGTGTGGGAATCGAGGAAAAGATGCCAGGCAGTGTGGGAACTGAGGAACTGATGCCAGGCAGTGTGGGATCTTAGGAACTGATGCCAGGCATTGTGGGAACTGAGTAGTGGATGCCAGGCAGTGTGGGAACTGAGGAACCGATGCCAGGAATTGTGGGACCTGAGCCACTGATGCCAGGCAGTGTGGGAACTGAGGAACTGATGCCAGGCAGTGCAGGAACTGAGGTACTAATGCCAGGCAGTGTTGGGAACTTCGGAACTGATGCCAGATTGTGTGGGAACTAATGATCTGATGCCAGGTAGTGTGGGGACTGAGGAACTGATGCCAGGCAGTGTGGGAGTTGAGGAACTGAAGCCAGGTTGTACGGGATCATATGAACTGATGCCAGGCAGTGCAGGATCTTAGGAACTGTTGTCTGGCAGTGCTGGAACTTAGGAACTGATGCCAGGTATTGTGGGAACTGATGTACGGATGCCAGGCAGTGAGGGAACTGATGTACTGATGCCAGGCAGTGTGGGAACTGAGGAACTGATGCCAGGCAGTGTGGGAGTTGAGCAACTGAAGTCAGGGTGTGAAGGGATCATATGAACTGATGCAAACAGTGCAGCATCTTAGGAACTGTTGCCAGGCAGTGCGTGAACTTCGGAACTGATTGCAGGCATTGTGTGAACTGAGGAACTGATGCCAGGCAGTGTGGGATCTTATGAACTGATGCCAGATAGTGCAGGATTTTAAGAACTCATGCCAGTTACTGTGGGAAGTTAGGAACTGATGCCAGGCAATTAGGCAACTGAGTAATTGATGCCAGGAAGTGCAGGAACAAGGGAACTGATGCTAGGCAGATGTGGAAATTGAGGTACTGATGCCAGGCAGTGTGGAAGCTGAGGAATTGATGCCAGACATTGTGGGAACTGAGGAACTGATGCCAGGCATTTTGGGAACTGAGGATCTGATGCCAGGCAGTGTGGGAACTGAGGAACTGATGCCAGGCAGTGAGGGAACTGAGGAACTGTTGCCAGGCAGTGTGGGAACTGAGGAACTGATGTCAGGCATTGTGGGAACTGAAGAACCAATGCCAGGCAGTGAGGGAACTGAGAAACTGATGCCAGGCATTGCGGGAACTGAGCAATGAATGCCAGGAAGTGTGGGAACTCAGAAATTGATGCCAAGCAGTGCAGGAACTGAGGTACTTATGCCAGGTAGTGTGGGACTAATGATCCGATGCCAGGTGGTGTGGGAACTGAGCAACAGATGTCAGGCAGTGTGGGAACTGAGCAACAGATGCCAGGCAGTGCGGGAGTTGAGGAACTGAAGCCAGGGTGTGCGGGATCATAGGAACTGATGCAAACAGTGCAGGATCTTAGGAACTGTTTCCAGGCAGTGAGGGAACTTAGGAACTGATTGCAAGCAGTGTGGGAACTGAGGAACTGATGCCAGGCAGTGCGGGAAATGAAGGACTGATGCCAGGCAGTGTGGGAACTGAGGAACTGATGCCAGACAGTGCGGGAACTGAGGAACTGATGCCAGATAGTGTGGGAATCGAGGAAAAGATGCCAGGCAGTGTGGGAACTGAGGAACTGATGCCAGGCAGTGTGGGAACTTAGGAACTGATGCCAGGCATTGTGGGAAATGAAGTACTGATGCCAGGCAGTGTGGGAACTGAGTAGTGGATGCCAGGCAGTGTGGGAACTGAGGAACTGATGCCAGGAATTGTGGGACCTGAGCAACTGATGCCAGGCAGTGTGGGAACTGAGGAACTGATGCCAGACAGTGTGGGAACTGAGCAAGTGATGCCAGGAAGTGTCGGAACTTAGGAATTGATGCCAGGCAGTGCGGGAACTGAGGTACTTATGCCAGGCAGTTTTGGGAACTTAGGAACTGATGCCAGATAGTGTGGGAACTAATGATCTGATGCCAATTAGTGTGGGGACTGAGGAACGGATGCCAGGCAGTGTGGGAGTTGAGGAACTGAAGCCAGGGTGTGTGGGATCATAGGAACTGATGCAAACAGTGCAGGATCTTAGGAACTGTTGCCAGGCAGTGCGGGAACTGAGGAACTGATGCCAGGCATTGTGGGAACTGAAGAACGGATGCCAGGCAGTGAGGGAACTGAGGTACTGATGCCAGGCAGTGTGGGAACTGAGGAACCGATGCCAGGTAGTGTGGGAACTGAGGAACTGATGCCAGGCAGTGTGGGAGTTGAGCAACTGAAGTCAGGGTGTGAAGGGATCATATGAACTGATGCAAACAGTGCAGCTTCTTAGGAACTGTTGCCAGGCAGTGCGTGAACTTAGGAACTGATTGCAGGCAGTGTGTGAACTGAGGAACTGATGCCAGGCAGTGTGGGATCTTTGGAACTGATGCCAGATAGTGCAGGATTTTAAGAACTCATGCCAGTTAATGTGGGAAGTTAGGAACTGATCCCAGGCAATTAGGCAACTGAGAAATTGATGCCAGGCAGTGCGGGAACAAGGGAACTGATGCTCGGCAGATGTGGAAATTGAGGTACTGATGCCAGACATTGTGGGAACTGAGGAACTGATGCCAGGCAGTGAGGGAACTGAGGAATTGGTGCCAGGCAGTGCGGGAACAGAGGATCTGATGCCAGGCATTGTGGGAACTGAAGAACTGATGCCAGGCAGTGAGGGTACTGAGGAACTGGTGCCAGGCAATGTGGGAACTGGTGGAATCGATGCCAGGCATTGTGGGAACTGAGAAACTGATGCCAGGCAGTGCGGGAACTGAGCAAGTAATGCCAGGAAGTGTGGGAACTCAGGAATTGAAGCCAAGCAGTGCGGGAACTGAGGTAATTATGCCAGGTAGTGTGGGACAAATGATCCGATGCCAGGTAGTGTGGGAACTGAACAACTGATGCCAGGCAGTGTGGGAACTGAGCAACAGATGCCAGGCAGTGCGGGAGTTGAGGAACTGAAGCCAGGGTGTGCAGGATCATAGGAACTGATGCAAACAGTGCAGGATCTTAGGAATTGTTGCCAGGCAGTGCGGGAACTTATGAACTGATTGCAGGCAGTGTGGGAACTGAGGAACTGATGCCAGGCAGTGCGGGAACTGATGAACTGATGCCAAATAGTGTGGGAATCAAGGAAAAGATGCCAGGCAGTGTGGGAACTGAGTAGTGGATGCCAGGCAGTGTGGGACCTGAGCAACTGATGCCAGGCAGTGCAGGAACTGAGGAACTGAAGCCAGGGTGTGCGGGATCATATGAACTGATGCCAGGCAGTGCAGGATCTTAGGAACTGTTGTCTGGCAGTGCGGGAACTTTGGAACTGATGCCAGGCATTGTGGGAACCGATGTACTGATGCCAGGCAGTGAGGGAACTGATGTACTGATGCCAGGCAGTGTGGGAACTGAGGAACTGATGCCAGGCAGTGTGGGAGTTGAGCAACTGAAGTCAGGGTGTGAAGGGATCATATGAACTGATGCAAACAGTGCAGCATCTTAGGAACTGTTGCCAGGCAGTGCGTGAACTTGGGAACTGATTGCAGGCAGTGTGTGAACTGAGGAACTGATGCCAGGCAGTGTGGGATCTTATGAATTGATGCCAGATAGTGCAGGATTTTAAGAACTCATGCCAGTTACTGTGGGAAGTTAGGAACTGATGCCAGGCAATTAGGCAACTGAGTAATTGATGCCAGGCAGTGCGGGAACAAGGGAACTGATGCTAGGCAGATGTGGAAATTGAGGTACTGATGCCAGGCAGTGTGGAAGCTGAGGAATTGATGCCAGACATTGTGGGAACTGAGGAACTGATGCCAGGCATTTTGGGAACTGATGCCAGGCAGTGTGGGAACTGAAGAACTGATGCCAGGCAGTGAGGGAACTGAGGAACTGGTGCCAGGCAGTGCGGGAACTGAGGAACTGATGTCAGGCATTGTGGGAACTGAAGAACCAATGCCAGGCAGTGAGGGAACTGAGAAACTGATGCCAGGCATTGCGGGAACTGAGCAAGTAATGCCAGGAAGTGTGGGAACTCAGGAATTGATGCCAAGCAGTGCAGAAACTGAGGTACTTATGCCAGGTAGTGTGGGACTAATGATCCGATGCCAGGTGGTGTGGGAACTGAGCAACAGATGTCAGGCAGTGTGGGAACTGAGCAACAGATGCCAAGCAGTGCGGGAGTTGAGGAACTGAAGCCAGGGTGTGCGGGATCATAGGAACTGATGCAAACAGTGCAGGATCTTAGGAACTGTTGCCAGGCAGTGAGGGAACTTAGGAACTGATTGCAAGCAGTGTGGGAACTGAGGAACTGATGCCAGGCAGTGCGAGAAATGAAGTACTGATGCCAGGCAGTGTGGGAACTGAGGAACTGATGCCAGACAGTGCGGGAACTGAGGAACTGATGCCAGATAGTGTGGGAATCGAGGAAAAGATGCCAGGCAGTGTGGGAACTGAGGAACTGATGCCAGGCAGTGTGGGATCTTAGGAACTGATGCCAGGCATTGTGGGAAATGAAGTACTGATGCCAGGCAGTGTGGGAACTGAGTAGTGGATGCCAGGCAGTGTGGGAACTGAGGAACCGATGCCAGGAATTGTGGGACCTGAGCAACTGATGCCAGGCAGTGTGGGAACTGAGGAACTGATGCCAGGCAGTGCAGGAACTGAGGTACTAATGCCAGGCAGTGTTGGGAACTTAGGAACTGATGCCAGATTGTGTGGGAACTAATGATCTGATGCCAGGTAGTGTGGGGACTGAGGAACTGATGCCAGGCAGTGTGGGAGTTGAGGAACTGAAGCCAGGGTGTACGGGATCATATGAACTGATGCCAGGCAGTGCAGGATCTTAGGAACTGTTGTCTGGCAGTGCTGGAACTTAGGAACTGATGCCAGGTATTGTGGGAACTGATGTACGGATGCCAGGCAGTGAGGGAACTGATGTACTGATGCCAGGCAGTGTGGGAACTGAGGAACTGATGCCAGGCAGTGTGGGAGTTGAGCAACTGAAGTCAGGGTGTGAAGGGATCATATGAACTGATGCAAACAGTGCAGCATCTTAGGAACTGTTGCCAGGCAGTGCGTGAACTTAGGAACTGATTGCAGGCATCGTGTGAACTGAGGAACTGATGCCAGGCAGTGTGGGATCTTATGAACTGATGCCAGATAGTGCAGGATTTTAAGAACTCATGCCAGTTACTGTGGGAAGTTAGGAACTGATGCCAGGCAATTAGGCAACTGAGTAATTGATGCCAGGAAGTGGAGGAACAAGGGAACTGATGCTAGGCATATGTGGAAATTGAGGTACTGATGCCAGGCAGTGTGGAAGCTGAGGAATTGATGCCAGACATTGTGGGAACTGAGGAACTGATGCCAGGCATTTGGGGAACTGAGGAACTGATGCCAGGCAGTGTGGGAACTGAAGAACTGATGCCAGGCAGTGAGGGAACTGAGGAACTGGTGCCAGGCAGTGTGGGAACTGAGGAACTGATGTCAGGCATTGTGGGAACTGAAGAACCAATGCCAGGCAGTGAGGGAACTGAGAAACTGATGCCAGGCATTGCGGGAACTGAGCAATGAATGCCAGGAAGTGTGGGAACTCAGGAATTGATGCCAAGCAGTGCCGGAACTGAGGTACTTATGCCAGGTAGTGTGGGACTAATGATCCGATGCCAGGTGGTGTGGGAACTGAGCAACTGATGTCAGGCAGTGTGGGAACTGAGCAACAGATGCCAGGCAGTGCGGGAGTTGAGGAACTGAAGCCAGGGTGTGCGGGATCATAGGAACTGATGCAAACAGTGCAGGATCTTAGGAACTGTTCCCAGGCAATGAGGGAACTTAGGAACTGATTGCAAGCAGTGTGGGAACTGAGGAACTGATGCCAGGCAGTGCGGGAAATGAAGTACTGATGCCAGGCAGTGTGGGAACTGAGGAACTGATGCCAGACAGTGCGGGAACTGAGGAACTGATGCCAGATAGTGTGGGAATCGAGGAAAAGATGCCAGGCAGTGTGGGAACTGAGGAACTGATGCCAGGCAGTGTGGGATCTTAGGAACTGATGCCAGGCATTGTGGGATCTGAGTAGTGGATGCCAGGCAGTGTGGGAACTGAGGAACCGATGCCAGGAATTGTGGGACCTGAGCAATTGATGCCAGGCAGTGTGGGAACTGAGGAACTGATGCCAGGCAGTGCAGGAACTGAGGTACTAATGCCAGGCAGTGTTGGGAACTTAGGAACTGATGCCAGATTGTGTGGGAACTAATGATCTGATGCCAGGTAGTGTGGGGACTGAGGAACTGATGCCAGGCAGTGTGGGAGTTGAGGAACTGAAGCCAGGGTGTACGGGATCATATGAACTGATGCCAGGCAGTGCAGGATCTTAGGAACTGTTGTCTGGCAGTGCTGGAACTTAGGAACTGATGCCAGGTATTGTGGGAACTGATGTACGGATGCCAGGCAGTGAGGGAACTGATGTACTGATGCCAGGCAGTGTGGGAACCGAGGAACTGATGCCAGGCAGTGTGGGAGTTGAGCAACTGAAGTCAGGGTGTGAAGGGATCATATGAACTGATGCAAACAGTGCAGCATCTTAGGAACTGTTGCCAGGCAGTGCGTGAACTTAGGAACTGATTGCAGGCATTGTGTGAACTGAGGAACTGATGCCAGGCAGTGTGGGATCTTATGAACTGATGCCAGATAGTGCAGGATTTTAAGAACTCATGCCAGTTACTGTGGGAAGTTAGGAACTGATGCCAGGCAATTAGGCAACTGAGTAATTGATGCCAGGAAGTGCAGGAACAAGGGAACTGATGCTAGGCAGATGTGGAAATTGAGGTACTGATGCCAGACATTGTGGGAACTGAGGAACTGATGCCAGGCATTTTGGGAACTGAGTAGTGGATGCCAGGCAGTGTGGGAACTGAGGAACCGATGCCAGGAATTGTGGGACCTGAGCCACTGATGTCAGGCATTGTGGGAACTGAAGAACCAATGCCAGGCAGTGAGGGAACTGAGAAACTGATGCCAGGCATTGCGGGAACTGAGCAATGAATGCCAGGAAGTGTGGGAACTCAGGAATTGATGCCAAGCAGTGCCGGAACTGAGGTACTTATGCCAGGTAGTGTGGGACTAATGATCCGATGCCAGGTGGTGTGGGAACTGAGCAACTGATGTCAGGCAGTGTGGGAACTGAGCAACAGATGCCAGGCAGTGCGGGAGTTGAGGAACTGAAGCCAGGGTGTGCGGGATCATAGGAACTGATGCAAACAGTGCAGGATCTTAGGAACTGTTCCCAGGCAATGAGGGAACTTAGGAACTGATTGCAAGCAGTGTGGGAACTGAGGAACTGATGCCAGGCAGTGCGGGAAATGAAGTACTGATGCCAGGCAGTGTGGGAACTGAGGAACTGATGCCAGACAGTGCGGGAACTGAGGAACTGATGCCAGATAGTGTGGGAATCGAGGAAAAGATGCCAGGCAGTGTGGGAACTGAGGAACTGATGCCAGGCAGTGTGGGATCTTAGGAACTGATGCCAGGCATTGTGGGATCTGAGTAGTGGATGCCAGGCAGTGTGGGAACTGAGGAACCGATGCCAGGAATTGTGGGACCTGAGCAATTGATGCCAGGCAGTGTGGGAACTGAGGAACTGATGCCAGGCAGTGCAGGAACTGAGGTACTAATGCCAGGCAGTGTTGGGAACTTAGGAACTGATGCCAGATTGTGTGGGAACTAATGATCTGATGCCAGGTAGTGTGGGGACTGAGGAACTGATGCCAGGCAGTGTGGGAGTTGAGGAACTGAAGCCAGGGTGTACGGGATCATATGAACTGATGCCAGGCAGTGCAGGATCTTAGGAACTGTTGTCTGGCAGTGCTGGAACTTAGGAACTGATGCCAGGTATTGTGGGAACTGATGTACGGATGCCAGGCAGTGAGGGAACTGATGTACTGATGCCAGGCAGTGTGGGAACCGAGGAACTGATGCCAGGCAGTGTGGGAGTTGAGCAACTGAAGTCAGGGTGTGAAGGGATCATATGAACTGATGCAAACAGTGCAGCATCTTAGGAACTGTTGCCAGGCAGTGCGTGAACTTAGGAACTGATTGCAGGCATTGTGTGAACTGAGGAACTGATGCCAGGCAGTGTGGGATCTTATGAACTGATGCCAGATAGTGCAGGATTTTAAGAACTCATGCCAGTTACTGTGGGAAGTTAGGAACTGATGCCAGGCAATTAGGCAACTGAGTAATTGATGCCAGGAAGTGCAGGAACAAGGGAACTGATGCTAGGCAGATGTGGAAATTGAGGTACTGATGCCAGACATTGTGGGAACTGAGGAACTGATGCCAGGCATTTTGGGAACTGAGTAGTGGATGCCAGGCAGTGTGGGAACTGAGGAACCGATGCCAGGAATTGTGGGACCTGAGCCACTGATGCCAGGCAGTGTGGGAACTGAGGAACTGATGCCAGGCAGTGCAGGAACTGAGGTACTAATGCCAGGCAGTGTTGGGAACTTAGGAACTGATGCCAGATTGTGTGGGAACTAATGATCTGATGCCAGGTATTGTGGGGACTGAGGAACTGATGCCAGGCAGTGTGGGAGTTGAGGAACTGAAGCCAGGGTGTACGGGATCATATGAACTGATGCAGACAGTGCAGGATCTTAGGAACTGTTGCCTGGCAATGCGGGAACTTAGGAACTGATGCCAGGCATTGTGGGAACTGAAGAACGGATGCCAGGCATTGTGGGAACTGAGGAACCGATGCCAGGTAGTGTGGGAACTGAGGAACTGATGCCAGGCAGTGTGGGATCCTATGAACTGATGCCAGATAGTGCAGGATTTTAAGAACTCATGCCAGTTACTGTGGGAATTTTGGAACTGATGCCAGGCAATTAGGCAACTGAGTAATTGATGCCAGGCAGTGCAGGAACAAGGGAACTGATGCTCGGCAGATGTGGAAATTGAGGTACTGATGCCAGGCAGTGTGGAAGCTGAGGAATTGATGCCAGACATTGTGGGAACTGAGGAACTGATGTCAGATAGTGTGGGATCGAGGAAAAGATCCCAGGCCGTGTGGGAACTGAGTAGTGGATGCCAGGCAGTGTGGGAACTGAGGAACTGATGCCACGAAATGTGGGACCTGAGCAACTGATGCCAGGCATTGCGGGAGTTGAGGAACTGAAGCCAGGATGTGCGGGATCATTGGAATTGTTGCAAACAGTGCATGATCTTAAGAACTGTTGCCAGGCAGTGCGGGAACTTAGGATCTGATAGCAGGCAGTGTGGGAACTGAGGAACTGATGCCAGGCAGTTTGGGAACTGAGGAACTGATGCCAGGCAGTGCGGGATCTTAGGAACTGATGCCAGGCTTTGTGGGAAATGAAGTACTGATGCCAGGCAGTGTGGGAACTGAGTAGTGGATGCCAGGCACTGTGGGAACTGAGGAACTGATGCCAAGCTGTGCGTGATCTTAGGAACTGATGCCAGGCAGTGCAGGAACTGAGGCATTTATGCCAGGCAGTGTTGGGAACTTTGGAACTGATGCCAGACAGTGTGGGAACTAATGATCTGATGCCAGGCAGTGTGGGAACTGAGGAACTGATGCCAGGCAGTATGGGAGTTGAGCAAATGAAGCTAGGGTGTTCGGGATCATATGAACTGATGCAAACAGTGCAGGATCTTAGGAACTGTTGCCAGGCAGTGCGGGAACTTAGGAGCTGATTGCAGGCAGTATGGGAACTGAGGAACCGATGCCAGGCAGTGCAGGATGTTAGGAACTGATGCCAGGCAGTGTGTGAACTGAGGAACCGATGCCAGACTGTGTGGGATCTTAGGAACTGATGCCAGGCAGTGTGGGAACTGAGGAACTGATGCCAGGCAGTGCGGGAACTGAGGAAATGATGCCAGCTAGTGCGGGAACCGAGGAACTGATGCCAGGCTGTGTGGGAACTGAGGTAAGGATGCCAGGCATGGTGGGAACTGAGCAAGAGATGCCAGGCTGTGTGGGAACTGAGCAACCGATGCCAGGCAGTGCAGAAATTGAAGTATTGATGCCAGGTAGTGCGGGAACTGAGAAATTGGTGCTAGGCAGTGTGGGAGCAGAGGAAAAGATGCCAGGCATTTGGGAACTGAGGTACTTATGGCAGGCAGTGCGGGGTCTTAGGAATTGATGCCAGGCAGTGTGGGAATTGAGGGACAGAGGCCAGGCAGTGTGGGAACTGGGAACCTGATGCCAGGCAGTGCGGAACTTAAGCACTAATGCCAAGCAGTGATGGGAATTGTGGACCTGTTGGCAGGTGGTGTGGGAAAGGTGATCTGATGCCAGGCAGTGTGGGAACTGAAGTACTGATGCCAGGCAGTGTGGGAACTGAAGTACTGATGCCAGGCAGTGTGGGACTGAGGAAATGCTCCCAGGCAGTGTGGGAACTGTGGAGCCGATGCCAGGCAGTGTGGGAACTAAGGAACTGAGGCCGGGCAGTGTGGGAACTGAGGTACTGATGCCAACTGCTGCCAGGCAGTGAGGGAACTGAGGAACTGATGCCAGATATTGTGGGAACTGAGGAAATGATGCCAGGCAGTGCGGGATCTTGGGCTCTGATGCCAGGCAGTGTGGGAACTGAGGAACCAATGCCAGTCAGTGTGGGTACCTAGGAACTGATGCCAGGCAGTGCAGGAACTGAGGAACTGATGCCAGGCAATGTGGGAACTGAGAACGTGATTCCAGGCAGAGCGGGAACTGAGGAACCAATGCCAGGCAGTGTGGCATCTCAGGAATTGAGTCCAGGCAGTGCAGGAACTGAGGAAATGATGCCAGGAAGTGCGGGATTTTAGGAACTGAAGCCAGGCAGTGCGGGAACTGAGAAACTGATGCCAGCCAGTGATGGGCACTTAGGAACTGATGCGAAGCAACGATAGGAATTGAGGACTGATGCCGGGTAGTGTGGGAACTTACGATCTGACGCCAGGCAGTGTGGGAATTCAAAACTGATGCCAGGCAGTGTGGGAACTGAGCAACCGATGCCAGGCAGTGCAGAAATTGAAGTATTGATGCCAGGTAGTGCGGGAACTGAGAAATTGGTGCTAGGCAGTGTGGGAGCAGAGGAAAAGATGCCAGGCATTTGGGAACTGAGGTACTTATGGCAGGCAGTGCGGGGTCTTAGGAATTGATGCCAGGCAGTGTGGGAATTGAGGGACAGAGGCCAGGCAGTGTGGGAACTGGGAACCTGATGCCAGGCAGTGCAGAACTTAAGCACTAATGCCAAGCAGTGATGGGAATTGTGGACCTGTTGGCAGGTGGTCTGGGAAAGGTGATCTGATGCCAGGCAGTGTGGGAACTGAAGTACTGATGCCAGGCAGTGTGGGAACTGAAGTACTGATGCCAGGCAGTGTGGGACTGAGGAAATGCTCCCAGGCAGTGTGGGAACTGTGGAGCCGATGCCAGGCAGTGTGGGAACTGAGGAACTGAGGCCGGGCAGTGTGGGAACTGAGGTACTGATGCCAACTGCTGCCAGGCAGTGAGGGAACTGAGGAACTGATGCCAGATATTGTGGGAACTGAGGAAATGATGCCAGGCAGTGCGGGATCTTGGGCTCTGATGCCAGGCAGTGTGGGAACTGAGGAACCAATGCCAGGCAGTGTGGCATCTTAGGAATTGAGTCCAGGCAGTGCAGGAACTGAGGAAATGATGCCAGGAAGTGCGGGATTTTAGGAACTGAAGCCAGGCAGTGCGGGAACTGAGAAACTGATGCCAGCCAGTGATGGGCACTTAGGAACTGATGCGAAGCAACGATAGGAATTGAGGACTGATGCCGGGTAGTGTGGGAACTTATGATCTGACGCCAGGCAGTGTGGGAATTCAAAACTGATGCCAGGCAGTGTGGGAACTGAAGAACTGATACAAGGCAGTCTAGGAACTGAAGTACAGATGCCAGGCCGTGTGGGAACTAAAGAGCCGTTGGGAGGCAGTGTGGGACCTGAGGAACTGATGCCAGGCAGTGTAGTATCTTAGGAACTGATGCCAGGCATTGCGGAAACTGAGGAACTGATGCCAGGCATTGTGGGAACTGCATAATCAATGCCAGGCAGTGTGGGAACTGAGGTACTTATGCCAGGCAGTGTGGCATCTGAGGAACTAATGCCAGGCAGTGTGGGAACTGAGGAACCGATGCCAGGCAGTGCAGAAATGAGATACTGATGCCAGGCAGTGTGGGAACTTACGAACCGATGCCAGGCATGTGGGAACTGATGAATTGATGACAGGCAGTGTGCAAACTGACGAACCTATGCCAGGCAGTGTGGGAAATCAAGTACTGATGCCATGCAGTGTGGGGACTGAGGAGCTGATGCCAGGCAGTGCAGGAACTGAGTAGCTAATGTCAGGCAGTGCAGGAACTGAGGAACTGATGCCGGGCAATGCAGGAACCGAGAACCTGATGCCAGGCAGTGTGGGATCTTAGGAACTAATGCCAGGCTGTGCAGGCACTGAGGAACAGATGCCAGGCAGTGCGGGAACTGAGGAACTGATGCCAGGAGCTGCGGGATCTTTGGAACTGATGACAGGCATTTCGGGATCTTAGGAACTGATGCCAGGTAGTGCACCAAATTAGGAACTGATGCCAGGCATTGTGGGGCTGAGGAACTGATGGCAGGCATTGTGGGAACTGAGGAATTGCTACCAGACAGTGTGGGAACTAAGGAGCAGATGCCAGGCAGTGCGGGATCTGAGGAACTTATGCCAGGCTGTGCAGGAACTGAGGAACTGATGCCAGGCGGTGTGGGAATTGAGGAACTGATGCCAGGCGCTGCAGGATCTTAGGAACTGAGGCCAGGTAGTGTGGCACATTAGGAACTGATGCCAGGCAGTGCGGGAACTGAGAAACTGATGGCAACCAGTGATGGGAACTTAGGAACTGATGTGAAGCAGTGATAGGAATTGAGGACTGATGCCAGGTAGTGTGGGAACTTATGATCTGACGCCAGGCAGTGTGGGAATTCAAAACTGATGCCAGGTAGTGTGGGAACTGAAGAATTGATGCAAGGCACTTTGGGAACTGAAGTACAGATGCCAGGCCGTGTGGGAACTAAGGAGCCGATGGGAGGCAGTGTGGGACCTGAGGAACTGATGCCAGGCAGTGTAGTATCTTAGGAACTGATGCCAGGCATTGGGGAAACTGAGGAACTGAGGCTAGGCATTGTGGGAACTGCGTAATCAATGCCAGGCAGTGTGGCAACTGAGGTACTGATGCCAGGCAGTGTGGCATCTGAGGAACTAATGCCAGGCAGTGTAGGAACTGACGTACCAATGCCAGGCAGTGTGGCATCTGAGGAACTAATGCCAGGCAATTTGGGAACTGAGGAACCAATGCCAGGCAGTGCAGAAATAATATATTGATGCCAGGCAGTGGGGGAACTGAGGAACTGATGCCAGGCAGTCTGGGAACATAGGAACTGATGCCAGGCAGTGTGGGAATTGATGAATTGATGACAGGCAGTGTGCGAACTGAGGAACCGATGCTAGGGTGTGTGGGAAATGAAGTACTGATGCCACGTAGTGTGGGAACTGAGGAGCTGATGCCAGGCAGTGCCGGAACTGAGTAGCTGATGCCAGGCAGTGCAGGAACTGAGGAACTGATGCCAGGCTGTGCAGGAACTGAGGAACTGATGCCGGGCAATGCAGGAACCGAGAACCTGATGCCAGGCAGTGTGGGATCTTAGGAAGTAATGCCAGGCTGTGCAGGAAGTGAGGAACTGATGCCAGGCAGTGCAGGAACTGAGGAACTGATGCCATGCAATGTGGGAACTGAGAACGTGATTCCAGGCAGAGCGGGAACTGAGTTACTGATGCCAGGCAGTGTGGAATCTGAGGAACTAATGCCAGAAAGGGCGGGAACTGAGGTACTGATGCCAGGCAATGTGGGAACTGAGGAAGCAATGCCAGGCAGTGTGGCAACTCAGGAATTGAGGCCAGGCAGTGCGGGAACTGAGGAAATGTTGCCAGGAAGTGCGGGATTTTAGGAACTGTAGCCAGGCAGTGCGGGAGCTGAGGAACTGATGCCAGCCAGTGATGGGCACTTAGGAACTGATGCGAAGCAATGATCGGAATTGAGGACTGATGCCAGGTAGTGTGGGAGCTTATGATCTGATGCCAGGCTGTGTGGGAATTCAAAACTGATGCCAGGCAGTGTGGGAACTGAGGAACTGATGCCAGGCAGTCTGGGAACTGAGGAACGGATGTCAGGCCGTGTGGGAACTGATGAAATGTTGCCAGGAAGTGCGGGATTTTAGGAACTGAAGCCAGGCTTTGCGGGAGCTGAGAAACTGATGCCAGCCAGTGATGGGCGCTTAGGAACTGATGCAAAGCAATGATAGGAATTGAGGACTGATGCCAGGTAGTGTGGGAACTTATGATCTGATGCCAGGCAGTGTGGGAAATCAAGTACTGATGCCATGCAGTGTGGGAACTGAAGAACTGATGCCAGGCAGTGCACGAAATGAGTAGCTAATGTCAGGCAGTGCAGGAACTGAGGAACTGATGCCGGGCAATGCAGGAACCAAGAACCTGATGCCAGGCAGTGTGGGATCTTAGGAACTAATGCCAGGCTGTGCAGGCACTGAGGAACAGATGCCAGGCAGTGCGGGAACTGAGGAACTGATGCCAGGAGCTGCGGGATCTTTGGAACTGATGACAGGCATTTCGGGATCTTAGGAACTGATGCCAGGTAGTGCACCAAATTAGGAACTGATGCCAGGCATTGTGGGGCTGAGGAACTGATGGCAGGCATTGTGGGAACTGAGGAATTGCTCCCAGACAGTGTGGGAACTAAGGAGCAGATGCCAGGCAGTGCGGGATCTGAGGAACTTATGCCAGGCTGTGCAGGAACTGAGGAACCGATGCCAGGCGGTGTGGGAATTGAGGAACTGATGCCAGGCGCTGCAGGATCTTAGGAACTGATGCCAGGCATTGCGGGATCTTAGGAACTGAGGCCAGGTAGTGTGGCACATTAGGAACTGATGCCAGGCAGTGCGGGAACTGAGAAACTGATGGCAACCAGTGATGGGAACTTAGGAACTGATGTGAAGCAGTGATAGGAATTGAGGACTGATGCCAGGTAGTGTGGGAACTTATGATCTGACGCCAGGCAGTGTGGGAATTCAAAACTGATGCCAGGTAGTGTGGGAACTGAAGAATTGATGCAAGGCACTTTGGGAACTGAAGTACAGATGCCAGGCCGTGTGGGAACTAAGGAGCCGATGGGAGGCAGTGTGGGACCTGAGGAACTGATGCCAGGCAGTGTAGTATCTTAGGAACTGATGCCAGGCATTGGGGAAACTGAGGAACTGAGGCTAGGCATTGTGGGAACTGCGTAATCAATGCCAGGCAGTGTGGCAACTGAGGTACTGATGCCAGGCAGTGTGGCATCTGAGGAACTAATGCCAGGCAGTGTGGGAACTGAGGAACCGATGCCAGGCAGTGCAGAAATGAATTACTGATGCCAGGCAGTGTGGGAACTTACGAACTGATGCCAGGCATGTGGGAACTGATGAATTGATGACAGGCAGTGTGCAAACTGATGAACCTATGCCAGGCAGTGTGGGAAATCAAGTACTGATGCCATGCAGTGTGGGAACTGAGGAGCTGATGCCAGGCAGTGCAGGAACTGAGTAGCTAATGTCAGGCAGTGCAGGAACTGAGGAACTGATGCCGGGCAATGCAGGAACCGAGAACCTGATGCCAGGCAGTGTGGGATCTTAGGAACTAATGCCAGGCTGTGCAGGCACTGAGGAACAGATGCCAGGCAGTGTGGGAACTGAGGAACTGATGCCAGGAGCTGCGGGATCTTTGGAACTGATGACAGGCATTTCGGGATCTTAGGAACTGATGCCAGGTAGTGCACCAAATTAGGAACTGATGCCAGGCATTGTGGGGCTGAGGAACTGATGGCAGGCATTGTGGGAACTGAGGAATTGCTCCCAGACAGTGTGGGAACTAAGGAGCAGATGCCAGGCAGTGCAGGAACTGAGGAACTGATGCCTGGCAATGCAGGAACCGAGAACCTGATGCCTGGCAGTGTGGTATCTTAGGAACTATTGCCAGGCTGTGTAGGAATTGTGGAATCGATGCCAGGCAATGTGGGAACTGAGAACCTGATGCCTGGCAGTGCGGTATCTTAGGAACTATTGCCAGGCTGTGTAGGAATTGTGGAATCGATGCCAGGCAATGTGGGAACTGAGAAACTGATGCCAGGTGCTGCAGGATCTTAGGAACTGATGCCAGGCATTGCGGGATCTTAGGAACTGAGGCCAAGTAGTACGGCACATTAGGAACTGATGCCAGGCAGTGCGGGAACTGAGAAACTGATGGCAGCCAGTGATGGGAACTTAGGAACTGATGTGAAGCAGTGATAGGAATTGAGGACTGATGCCAGGTAGTGTGGGAACTGATGATCTGATGCCAGGCAGTGTGGGAATTCAAAACTGATGCCAGGCAGTGTGGGAACTGAGGAACTGATGCCAGGCACTCTGGGAACTGAAGTACAGATGCCCGGCATTGTGGGATCTAAGGAGCCGATGGCAGGCAGTGTGGGAACTGAAGAACTGATGCCAGGCTGTGTGGGCCCTGAGGAACTGATGCCAGGCAGTGTAGGATCTTCGGAACTGATGCCAGGCATTGCAGAAACTGAGGAACTGATGCCAGGCAGTGTGGGAACTGCGGAATAGATGCCAGGCAGTGTAGGAACTGACGTACAAATGCCAGGCAGTGTGGCATCTGAGGAACTAATGCCAGGCAGTTTGGGAACCGACGAACCGATGCCAGGCAGTGCAGAAATGATATATTGATGCCAGGCAGTGGGGGAACTGAGGAACTGATGCCAGGCAGTGTGGGAACTGCGGAATCAATGCCAGGCAGTGTGGGAACTGAGGTACTGATGCCACGTAGTGTGGGAACTGAGGAGCTGATGCCAGGCAGTGCCAGAACTGAGTAGCTGATGCCAGGCAGTGCAGGAACTGAGGAACTGATGCCAGGCTGTGCAGGAACTGAGGAAATGATGCCAGGCAATGCAGGAACCGAGAACCTAATGCCAGGCAGTGTGGGATCTTAGGAACTAATGCCAGGCTGTGCAGGAAGTGAGGAACTGATGCCAGGCAGTGCAGGAACTGAGGAACTAATGCCAAGCATTGTGGGATCTTAGGAACTGATGCGAAGTAGTGCGGCAAATTGGGAACTGATGCCAGGCGTTGTGGGGACTGAGGAACTGTTGGCAGTTATTGTGGGAACTGAGGAATTGCTCTCAGGCAGTGTGGGAACTAAGGAGCAGATGCCAGGCAGTGTGGGATCTGAGGAACTTATGCCAGGCTGTGCAGGAACTGAGCAACAGATGCCAGGCACTGCAGAAACTGAGGAACTGATGCCAGGCACTGTGGGATCTTAGGAACAGATGCTGGGCATTGCGGTATCTAAGGAACTGAGGCCAGGTAGTGTGGCAAATTAGGAACTGATGCCAGGCAGTGTGGGGACTGAGGAACTGATGCCAGGCAGTGTGGGAACTTAGAACTGATGGCAGGTCGTGTGGGAACTGATGAAGTGATGACAGGCAGTGTGCAAAATGATGAACCGATGCCAGGAAGTGTGGCAAATGAAGTACTGATGCCATGCAGTGTGGGAGCTGAGGAGCTGATGCCAGGCTGTTCGGGAACTGAGTAGCTGATGCCATGTAGTGCAGGAACTGAGGAACTGATGCCGGGCAATGCAGGAACCGAGAACCTGATGCAAGGCAGTGCGGGATCTTAGGAGCTAATGCCAGGCTGTGCAGAGTCTGAGGAACCGATGCCAGGCAGAGCGGGAACTGAAGAACTGATGCCAGGTGCTGCGGGATCTTAGGAACTGATGCTAGGCATTGTGGGATCTTAGGATCTGATGCCAGGCAGTGTGGGTACTGAGGAACTGATGCCAGGTAGCGTGGGAACTGATGAAGTGATCACAGGCAGTGTGGGAATTCAAAACTGATGCCAGGCACTCTGGGAACTGAGGAACTGATGCCAGGCAGTGTGGGAACTGATGAAATGATGCCAGGAAGTGCGGGATTTTAGGAACTGAAGCCAGGCATTGACGGAGCTGAGAAACTGATGCCAGCCAGTGATGGGCACTTAGGAACTGATGCGAAGCAAAGATAGGAATTGAGGACTGATGCCAGGTAGTGTGGGAACTTATGATCTGATGCCAGGCAGTGTGGGAATTCAAAACTGATGCCAGGCAGTGTGGGAACTGAAGAACAGATGCCAGGCAGTCTGGGAACTGAAGTACAGATGCCAGCCTGTGTGGGAACTAAGGAGCCGATGGCAGGCAGTATGGGACCTGAGGAACCGATGCCAGGCAGTGTAGGATCTTAGGAACTGATGCTAGGCATTGTGGGATCTGAGGAACTAATGCCAGGCATTGTGGGAACTGAGTAACCAATGCCAGGTAGTGCAGAAATGAGGTACTGATGCCAGGCAGTGTGGGAACATAGGAACCAATGCCAGGCAGTGGGGGAACTGATGAATTGATGACAGGCTGTGTGCAAACTGAGGAACCGATGCCAGGCAGTGTGGGAAATGAAGTACTGATGCCACGCAGTGCAGGAACTGAGTAGTCAATGTCAGGCAGTGCAGGAACTGAGGAACTGATGCCAGGCAGTCTGGGAACTGAAGTACAAATGCCTGGCAGTGTGGTAACTAAGGAGCCGATGGCAAGCATTGCGGGAACTGAGGAACTGATGCCAGGCTTTGCGGGACCTGAGGAACTGATGCCAGGCATCGTAGGATATTAGGAACTGATGCCAGGCATTGCGGAAACAGAAGTACTGATGCCAGGCAGTGTGGGAACTATGGAATAAATGCCTGGCAGTGTGGGAACTGAGTTATTAATGCCAGGCAGTGCGGAAATGACGTACTGATGTCAGGCAGTGTGGGAACTAATGAACCGATGCCAGGCAGTGTGGGAACATAGGAACTGATGCCAGGCAGTGTGCGAACTAATGAATTGATGACAGGCAGTGTGCAAACTGAGGAACCGATGCCAGGCAGTGTGGGAAATGAAGTACTGATGCCATGCAGTGTGTGAATTGAGGAGCTGGTGCCAGGCAGTGCAGGAACTGAGGAACTGATGCCAGGCAGTGTGGGAACTGAGGAACTGATGCCAGGAGCTGCGGGATCTTTGGAACTGCTGACAGACATTTCGAGATTTAGGAACTGATGCCAGTTAGTGCACCAAGTTAGGAACTGATGCCAGGCATTGTGGAGCTGAGGAACTGATGGCAGGCATTGTGGGAACTGAGGAATTGCTCCCAGGCAGTGTGGGAACTAAGGAGCAGATGCCAGGCAGTGCGGGATCTGAGGAATTTATGCCAGGCTGTGCAGGAACTGAGGAACCGATGCCAGGCAGTGTGGGAACTGAGGAACTGATGCCAGGTGCTGCGGGATCTTATGAACTGATGCCAGGCATTGCGGGATCTTAGGAACTGAGGCCAGGTAGTGTGGGAAATGAAGTACTGATGCCACGCAGTGTGGGAAGTAAGGCGCTGATGCCAGGGAATGCAGGAGCTGTGGCGCTGATGCCAGGCAGTGCAGGAACTGAGGAACTGATGCCAGGCAATGCAGGAACCGAGAACCTGATGCCAGGCAGTGCGGGAACTTAGGAACTGATGCCAGGTAGTGTGGCAAATTAGGAATGGATGCCAGGCAGTGCGGAAACTGAGGAACTGAAGCCAGGCGCTGCAGGATCTTAGGTGTTGATGCCAGGCATTGCAGGATCTTAGGGAATTATGCCAGGTGGTGCAGCAAATTGGGAACTAATGCCAGGCAGTGTGGGAAGTTAGAACTGATGGCAGGTCGTGTGGGAACTGATGAAGTGATGACAGGCAGTGTGGAAACTCAGGAACCCATGCCAGGCACTGTGGGAAATGAAGTACTGATGCCATGCAGCGTGGGAACTGAGGAGCTGTTGCCAAGCAGTGTGGGAACTGATGAATTGATGGCAGGCATTGTGCAAACTGAGGAACCGATGCCAGGCAGTGTGGGAAATGAAGTACTGATGCCATGCAGTGTGGGAACTGAGGAGCTGATGCCAGGCAGTGCAGGAACTGAGTAGCTAATACCAGGCACTGCAGGAACTGAGGAACTGATGCTGGGCAATGCAGGAACCGAGAACCTGATGCCAGGCAGTGTGGGATCTTAGGAACTAATGCCAGGCTGTGCAGGCACTGAGGAACAGATGCCAGGCATTGCCGTGTGGGATCTTAGGAACTGATGTCAGGCTGTACAGGCACTGAGGAACAGATGCCAGGCAATGCGGGAACTGAGGAACTGATGCCAGGAGCTGCGGGATCTTTGGAACTGATGACAGGTAGTGCACCAAATTAGGAACTGATGCCAGTTAGAGTGGGGCTGAGGAACTGATGGCAGGCATTGTGGGTACTGAGGAATTGCTCCCAGGCAGTGTGGGAACTAAGGAGCAGATACCAGGCAGTGTGGGGATCTGAGGAACTTATGCCAGGCTGTGCAGGAACTGAGGAACTGATGCCAGGCAGTGTGGGAACTGAGGAACTGATGCCAGGTGCTGCGGGATCTTTGGAAATGATGCCAGGCATTGCAGGATCTTAAAACCGATGCCAGTCAGTGTGGGAAATGAAGTACTGATGCCACGCTGTGTTGGAACTGAGGCGCTGATGCCAGGCAATGTGGGAACTGAGTAGCTGATGCCAGGCACTGTGGGATCTTAGGAACTGATGCCAGGCAGTGCAGGAATTGAGGAACCGATGCCAGACAGTGTGGGAACTGAGGAACTGATACCAGGCACTGCGGGATCTTAGGAACTGATGCCAGGTAGTGCAGCAAATTAGGAATGGATGCTAGGCAGTGCGGAAACTGAGGACCTGAAGCCAGGCACTGCGGGGTCTTTGGAACTGATGCCAGGCATTGCAGGATCTTAGGAACTTAACTCAGGTAGTGCAGCAAATTGGGAACTGATGCCAGGCAGAGTGGGGACTGAGGAACTGATGGCAGGTCGTGTGGGAACTGATGAAGTGATGACAGGCAGTGTGGAAACTCAGGAACCGATGCCAGGCAGTGTGGGAAATGAAGTACTGACGCCACGCAGTATGGGAACTGAGGAGCCGATGCCAGGCAGTGCGGGAACTGAGTAGCTGATGTTAGGCAGTGCAGGAATTGTGGACCCGATGCCAGGCAGTGCGGGAAATGTGGAACTGATGCCAGGCGCTGTGTGATCTTAGGAACTGATGCCAGGCATTGCAGGATCTTAGGAACCGATGCCAGGTAGTGCGGCAAATGTGGAACTGATGCCAGGCAGTGTGGGAATTGAAGTACAGATGCCTGGCAGTGTGGTAACTAAGGAACTGATGGCAGGCATTGCGGGAACTTAGGAACTGATGCCAGGCTTTGTGGGACCTGAGGAACTGATGCCAGGCAGTGTAGGATCTTAGGAACTGATGCCAGGCATTGTGGAAACTGAGGAACTGATGCCAGGTAGTGCAGCAAATTAGGAATGGATGCCAGGCAGTGCGGAAACTGAGGACCTGAAGCCAGGCACTGCGGGGTCTTTGGAACTGATGCCAGGCAGTGTACGAACTGATGAATTGATGACTGGCAGTGTGCAAACTGAGGAACCGATGCCAGTCAGTATGGGAAATGAAGTACTGATGCCACGCAGTATGGGAACTGAGGAGCCAATGCCAGGCAGTTTGGGAACTGAGTAGCTGATGCCAGGCAGTGCAGGAACTGAGGAACTGATGCCTGGCAATGCAGGAACCGAGAACCTGATGCCTGGCGGTGTGGTATCTTAGGAACTATTGCCAGGCTGTGTAGGAATTGTGGAATCGATGCCAGGCAATGTGGGAACTGAGAACCTGATGCCTGGCAGTGCGGTATCTTAGGAACTATTGCCAGGCTGTGTAGGAATTGTGGAATCGATGCCAGGCAATGTGGGAACTGAGAAACTGATGCCAGGTGCTGCAGGATCTTAGGAACTGATGCCAGGCATTGCGGGATCTTAGGAACTGAGGCCAAGTAGTACGGCACATTAGGAACTGATGCCAGGCAGTGCGGGAACTGAGAAACTGATGGCAGCCAGTGATGGGAACTTAGGAACTGATGTGAAGCAGTGATAGGAATTGAGGACTGATGCCAGGTAGTGTGGGAACTGATGATCTGATGCCAGGCAGTGTGGGAATTCAAAACTGATGCCAGGCAGTGTGGGAACTGCGGAACTGATGCCAGGCACTCTGGGAACTGAGGAACTGATGCCAGGCAGTATGGGAACTGACGGAATGATGCCAGGAAGTGCGGGATTTTAGGAACTGAAGCCAGGCAGTGCGGGAGCTGAGAAACTGATGGCAGCCAGTGATGAGCACTTAGGAACTGATGCAAAGCAATGATAGGAATTGAGGACTGATGCCAGGTAGTGTGGGAACTTATGATCTGATGCCAGGCAGTGTGGGAATTCAAAACTGATGCCAGGCAGTGTGGGAACTGAAGTACAGATGCCAGGCTGTGTGGGAACTAAGGAGCTGATGGCAGGCAGTGTGGGACCTGAGGAACTGATGCCAGGCAGTGTAGGATCTTAGGAACTGATGCCAGGCATTGTGGAAACTGAGGAACTGATGCCAGGCAGTGTGGGAACGGCAGAATCAATGCCAGGCAGCGTGGGAACTGAGGTACTAATGCCAGGCATTGTGGGATCTGAGGAACTAATGCCAGGCAGTGTAGGAACTGGGGAACCGATGCCAGGTAGTGCAGAAATGAGGTACTGATGCCAGGCAGTGTGGGAACTGAGGAACTGATGCCAGGCATGTGGGAACTGATGAATTGATGACAGGCTGTGTGCAAACTGAGGAACCGATGCCAGGCAGTGTGGGAAATGAAGTACTGATGCCACGCAGTGTGGGAACTGAGGAGCTGATGCCAGGCAGTACAGGAACTGAGTAGCCAATGTCAGACAGTGCAGGAACTGAGGAACTGATGCCAAGCACTCTGGGAACTGAAGTACAGATGCCCGGGAGTGTGGTAACTAAAGAGCCGATGGCAGGCATTGCGGGAACTGAGGAACTGATGCTAGGCTTTGCGGGACCTGAGGAACTGATGCCAGGCAGTGTAGGATCTTAGGAACTGATGCCAGGCATTGTGGAAACAGAAGTACTGATGCCAGGCAGTGTGGGAAGTGCAGAATAGATGCCTGGCAGGGTGGGAACTGATTTAATAATGCCAGGCAGTGCGGAAATGATGTACTGATGTCAGGCAGTGTGGGAACTGATGAACCGATGCCAGGCAGTGTGGGAACATAGGAACTGATGCCAGGCAGTGTGCGAACTAATGAATTGATGCCAGGCAGTGTGAGAAATGAAGTACTGATGCCATGCAGTGTGGGAACTGAGGAGCTGATGCCAGGCAGTGCAGGAAATGAGTAGCTAATGCCAGGCAGTGCAGGAACTGAGGAACTGATGCCGGGCAATGCAGGAACCAAGAACCTGATGCCAGGCAGTGTGGGATCTTAGGAACTAATGCCAGGCTGTGCAGGCACTGAGGAACAGATGCCAGGCAGTGCAGTGTGGGATCTTAGGAACTGATGCCAGGCTGTACAGGCACTGAGGAACAGATGCCAGGCAATGCGGGAACTGAGGAACTGATGCCAGGAGCTGCGGGATCTTTGGAACTGATGACAGGTAGTGCACCAAATTAGGAACTGATGCCAGTTAGAGTGGGGCTGAGGAACTGATGGCAGGCATTGTGGGTACTGAGGAATTGCTCCCAGGCAGTGTGGGAACTAAGGAGCAGATACCAGGCAGTGTGAGGATCTGAGGAACTTATGCCAGGCTGTGCAGGAACTGAGGAACTGATGCCAGGCAGTGTGGGAACTGAGGAACTGATGCCAGGTGCTGCGGGATCTTTGGAAATGATGCCAGGCATTGCAGGATCTTAAAACCGATGCCAGTCAGTGTGGGAAATGAAGTACTGATGCCACGCTGTGTTGGAACTGAGGCGCTGATGCCAGGCAATGTGGGAACTGAGTAGCTGATGCCAGGCACTGTGGGATCTTAGGAACTGATGCCAGGCAGTGCAGGAATTGAGGAACCGATGCCAGGCAGTGTGGGAACATAGGAACTGATGCCAGGCAGTGTGCGAACTAATGAATTGATGCCAGGCAGTGTGAGAAATGAAGTACTGATGCCATGCAGTGTGGGAACTGAGGAGCTGATGCCAGGCAGTGCAGGAAATGAGTAGCTAATGCCAGGCAGTGCAGGAACTGAGGAACTGATGCCGGGCAATGCAGGAACCAAGAACCTGATGCCAGGCAGTGTGGGATCTTAGGAACTAATGCCAGGCTGTGCAGGCACTGAGGAACAGATGCCAGGCAGTGCAGTGTGGGATCTTAGGAACTGATGCCAGGCTGTACAGGCACTGAGGAACAGATGCCAGGCAATGCGGGAACTGAGGAACTGATGCCAGGAGCTGCGGGATCTTTGGAACTGATGACAGGTAGTGCACCAAATTAGGAACTGATGCCAGTTAGAGTGGGGCTGAGGAACTGATGGCAGGCATTGTGGGTACTGAGGAATTGCTCCCAGGCAGTGTGGGAACTAAGGAGCAGATACCAGGCAGTGTGAGGATCTGAGGAACTTATGCCAGGCTGTGCAGGAACTGAGGAACTGATGCCAGGCAGTGTGGGAACTGAGGAACTGATGCCAGGTGCTGCGGGATCTTTGGAAATGATGCCAGGCATTGCAGGATCTTAAAACCGATGCCAGTCAGTGTGGGAAATGAAGTACTGATGCCACGCTGTGTTGGAACTGAGGCGCTGATGCCAGGCAATGCGGGAACTGAGTAGCTGATGCCAGGCACTGTGGGATCTTAGGAACTGATGCCAGGCAGTGCAGGAATTGAGGAACCGATGCCAGACAGTGTGGGAACTGAGGAACTGATACCAGGCACTGCGGGATCTTAGGAACTGATGCCAGGTGGGTGCAGCAAATTAGGAATGGATGCCAGGCAGTGCGGAAACTGAGGACCTGAAGCCAGGCACTGCGGGGTCTTTGGAACTGATGCCAGGCAGTGTACGAACTGATGAATTGATGACAGGCAGTGTGCAAACTGAGGAACCGATGCCAGTCAGTATGGGAAATGAAGTACTGATGCCACGCAGTATGGGAACTGAGGAGCCAATGCCAGGCAGTTTGGGAACTGAGTAGCTGATGCCAGGCAGTGCAGGAACTGAGGAACTGATGCCTGGCAATGCAGGAACCGAGAACCTGATGCCTGGCGGTGTGGTATCTTAGGAACTATTGCCAGGCTGTGTAGGAATTGTGGAATCGATGCCAGGCAATGTGGGAACTGAGAACCTGATGCCTGGCAGTGCGGTATCTTAGGAACTATTGCCAGGCTGTGTAGGAATTGTGGAATCGATGCCAGGCAATGTGGGAACTGAGAAACTGATGCCAGGTGCTGCAGGATCTTAGGAACTGATGCCAGGCATTGCGGGATCTTAGGAACTGAGGCCAAGTAGTACGGCACATTAGGAACTGATGCCAGGCAGTGCGGGAACTGAGAAACTGATGGCAGCCAGTGATGGGAACTTAGGAACTGATGTGAAGCAGTGATAGGAATTGAGGACTGATGCCAGGTAGTGTGGGAACTGATGATCTGATGCCAGGCAGTGTGGGAATTCAAAACTGATGCCAGGCAGTGTGGGAACTGCGGAACTGATGCCAGGCACTCTGGGAACTGAGGAACTGATGCCAGGCAGTATGGGAACTGACAGAATGATGCCAGGAAGTGCGGGATTTTAGGAACTGAAGCCAGGCAGTGCGGGAGCTGAGAAACTGATGGCAGCCAGTGATGAGCACTTAGGAACTGATGCAAAGCAATGATAGGAATTGAGGACTGATGCCAGGTAGTGTGGGAACTTATGATCTGATGCCAGGCAGTGTGGGAATTCAAAACTGATGCCAGGCAGTGTGGGAACTGAAGTACAGATGCCAGGCTGTGTGGGAACTAAGGAGCTGATGGCAGGCAGTGTGGGACCTGAGGAACTGATGCCAGGCAGTGTAGGATCTTAGGAACTGATGCCAGGCATTGTGGAAACTGAGGAACTGATGCCAGGCAGTGTGGGAACGGCGGAATCAATGCCAGGCAGCGTGGGAACTGAGGTACTAATGCCAGGCATTGTGGGATCTGAGGAACTAATGCCAGGCAGTGTGGGAACTGGGGAACCGATGCCAGGTAGTGCAGAAATGAGGTACTGATGCCAGGCAGTGTGGGAACTGAGGAACTGATGCCAGGCATGTGGGAACTGATGAATTGATGACAGGCTGTGTGCAAACTGAGGAACCGATGCCAGGCAGTGTGGGAAATGAAGTACTGATGCCACGCAGTGTGGGAACTGAGGAGCTGATGCCAGGCAGTGTGGGAACTGAGTAGCCAATGTCAGACAGTGCAGGAACTGAGGAACTGATGCCAAGAACTCTGGGAACTGAAGTACAGATGCCCAGGAGTGTGGTAACTAAAGAGCCGATGGCAGGCATTGCGGGAACTGAGGAACTGATGCCAGGCTTTGCGGGACCTGAGGAACTGATGCCAGGCAGTGTAGGATCTTAGGAACTGATGCCAGGCATTGTGGAAACAGAAGTACTGATGCCAGGCAGTGTGGGAAGTGCAGAATAGATGCCTGGCAGGGTGGGAACTGATTTAATAATGCCAGGCAGTGCGGAAATGATGTACTGATGTCAGGCAGTGTGGGAACTGATGAACCGATGCCAGGCAGTGTGGGAACATAGGAACTGATGCCAGGCAGTGTGCGAACTAATGAATTGATGACAGGCAGTGTGCAAACTGAGGAACCGATGCCAGGCAGTGCAGGAACTGAGTAGCTAATGCCAGGCAGTGCAGGAACTGAGGAACTGATGCCGGGCAATGCAGGAACCAAGAACCTGATGCCAGGTAGTGTGGGATCTTAGGAACTAATGCCAGGCTGTGCATGCACTGAGGAACAGATGCCAGGCAGTGCGGGAACTGAGGAACTGATGCCAGGAGCTGTGGGATCTTTGGAACTGATGACAGATATTTCGGGATTTAGGAACTGATGCCAGGTAGTACACCAAATTAGGAACTGATGCCAGGCATTGTGGAGCTGAGGAACTGATGGCAGGCATTGTGGGAACTGAGGAATTGCTCCCAGACAGTGTGGGAACTAAGGAGCAGATGCCAGACAGTGCGGGATCTGAGGAATTTATGCCAGGCTGTGCAGGAACTGAGGAACCGATGCCAGGCAGTGCGGGAACTGAGGAACTGATGCCAGGCACTGCAGGATCTTAGGAACTGATGCCTGGCATTGCGGGATCTTAGGAACTGAGGCCAGGTAGTGTGGGAAATGAAGTACTGATGCCCACACAGTGTGAGAACTAAGGCGCTGATGCCAGGGAATGCGGGAACTGAGGTGCTGATGCCAGGCAGTGCAGGAACTGAGGAACTGATGCCAGGCAATGCAGGAACCGAGAACCTGATGCCAGGCAGTGCGGGAACTTAGGAACTGATGCCAGGTAGTGTGGCAAATTAGGAACGGATGCCAGGCAGTGCGGAAACTGTGGAACTGAAGCCAGGCACTGCGGGATCTTAGGAGTTGATGCCAGGCATTGCAGGATCTTAGGAACTTATGCCAGGTAGTGCAGCAAATTGGGAACTGATGCCAGGCAGTGTGGGAAGTTAGAACTGATGCCAGGTCGTGTGGGAACTGATGAAGTGATGAGAGTCAGTGTGGAAACTGAGGAACCGATGCCAGGCAGTGTGGGAAATGAAGTGCTGATGCCACGCAGTGTGGGAACTGAGGAGCTGATGCCAGGCAGTGTGGGAACTGAGTAGCCAATGTCGGACAGTGCAGGAACTGAGGAACTGATGCCATGCACTCTGGGAACTGAAGTACAGATGCCCAGGAGTGTGGTAACTAAAGAGCCGATGGCAGGCATTGCGGGAACTGAGGAACTGATGCCAGGCTTTGCGGGACCTGAGGAACTGATGCCAGGCAGTGTAGGATCTTAGGAACTGATGCCAGGCATTGTGGAAACAGAAGTACTGATGCCAGGCAGTGTGGGAAGTGCAGAATAGATGCCTGGCAGGGTGGGAACTGATTTAATAATGCCAGGCAGTGCGGAAATGATGTACTGATGTCAGGCAGTGTGGGAACTGATGAACCGATGCCAGGCAGTGTGGGAACATAGGAACTGATGCCAGGCAGTGTGCGAACTAATGAATTGATGACAGGCAGTGTGCAAACTGAGGAACCGATGCCAGGCAGTGTGAGAAATGAAGTACTGATGCCATGCAGTGTGGGAACTGAGGAGCTGATGCCAGGCAGTGCAGGAACTGAGTAGCTAATGCCAGGCAGTGCAGGAACTGAGGAACTGATGCCGGGCAATGCAGGAACCAAGAACCTGATGCCAGGCAGTGTGGGATCTTAGGAACTAATGCCAGGCTGTGCATGCACTGAGGAACAGATGCCAGGCAGTGCGGGAACTGAGGAACTGATGCCAGGAGCTGTGGGATCTTTGGAACTGATGACAGATATTTCGGGATTTAGGAACTGATGCCAGGTAGTACACCAAATTAGGAACTGATGCCAGGCATTGTGGAGCTGAGGAACTGATGGCAGGCATTGTGGGAACTGAGGAATTGCTCCCAGACAGTGTGGGAACTAAGGAGCAGATGCCAGACAGTGCGGGATCTGAGGAATTTATGCCAGGCTGTGCAGGAACTGAGGAACCGATGCCAGGCAGTGCGGGAACTGAGGAACTGATGCCAGGCACTGCAGGATCTTAGGAACTGATGCCAGGCATTGCGGGATCTTAGGAACTGAGGCCAGGTAGTGTGGGAAATGAAGTACTGATGCCACACAGTGTGAGAACTAAGGCGCTGATGCCAGGGAATGCGGGAACTGAGGTGCTGATGCCAGGCAGTGCAAGAACTGAGGAACTGATGCCAGGCAATGCAGGAACCGAGAACCTGATGCCAGGCAGTGCGGGAACTTAGGAACTGATGCCAGGTAGTGTGGCAAATTAGGAACGGATGCCAGGCAGTGCGGAAACTGTGGAACTGAAGCCAGGCACTGCGGGATCTTAGGAGTTGATGCCAGGCATTGCAGGATCTTAGGAACTTATGCCAGGTAGTGCAGCAAATTGGGAACTGATGCCAGGCAGTGTGGGAAGTTAGAACTGATGCCAGGTCGTGTGGGAACTGATGAAGTGATGAGAGTCAGTGTGGAAACTGAGGAACCGATGCCAGGCAGTGTGGGAAATGAAGTGCTGATGCCATGCAGTATGAGAACTGAGTAGCTGATGCCAGGCAGTGTGGGAACTCAATAATTGATGCTATGCAGTGCGGGATCTTAGGAACTGATGCCAGGCAGTGTGGGATCCAAGGAAAAGATGCCAGGCAGTGTTAGAACTGAGAAACCGATGCCAGGAAGTGTTGGAATTTAGCAACTGATGCCAGGCAGTGCAGGAATTGAGGTTCTGAAGACAGGAATTGCGGGATGTTAGGAACTGAAGCCTGGCAGTGCAAGAACTGAGTAGCTGATGGCAGGCAGTGCGGGACTGAGGAACTGATGGCAGGAAATGTGCGGACTGAGGAACTGAAGCCAGGCAGTACGGGAACTTAGAAACTGATGCCAGGCAGTGTGGGAACTGAGGAACAGATGCCAGGCAGTGCGGAAACCGAGGAACTGATGGCCATGTGTGCAGGATCTGAGGAACTGAAGCCAGAGAGTATGAGATCTGAGCAACTGATTCCTGGCAGTGTGGGAACTCAGGAAGTGATGCCAGGCAGTGCAGGAATTGAGGTATTGATGCCAGGCAGTGTTGGGAACTTTGGAACTGATGCCAAGCAGTGATGGGAATTGACGAACCGATGCCAGGAAGTGTGGGAACTAATGATCTGATACCAGGTTGTGTGGGAACTGAGGAACGGATGCCAGGCAGTGTAGGACCTGAAGTAATGATGCCCGGCATTGTGTGAACTGAGGAATTGCTCCAAAGCAGTGTGGGAACTAAGGAGCAGATGCCAGGCAGTGTGGGATCTGAGAAACTTATGGCAGGCTGTGCCGGAACTGAGGAACCAATGCCAGGCAGTGCAGGAACTGATGCCAGACACTGCGGGATCTTAGGAACTGATGTGAGGTAGTACGGCACATTAGGAACTGATGCCAGGCAGTATGGGGACTGAGGAACTGATGCCAGGCAATGTGGGAACTTAGAACTGATGACAGGTCATGTGGGAACTGATGAAGTGATGAGAGGCAGTTGAGAAACTCAGGAACCGATGCCAGGCAGTGTGGGAAATGAAGTACTGATGCCAGGCAGTGCGGGAACTGAGGAGCTGATGCCAGGCAGTGCGGGAACTGAGTAGCCAATGTCAGACAGTGCAGGAACTGAGGAACTGATGCCAAGAACTCTGGGAACTGAAGTACAGATGCCCAGGAGTGTGGTAACTAAAGAGCCGATGGCAGGCATTGCGGGAACTGAGGAACTGATGCCAGGCTTTGCGGGACCTGAGGAACTGATGCCAGGCAGTGTAGGATCTTAGGAACTGATGCCAGGCATTGTGGAAACAGAAGTACTGATGCCAGGCAGTGTGGGAAGTGCAGAATAGATGCCTGGCAGGGTGGGAACTGATTTAATAATGCCAGGCAGTGCGGAAATGATGTACTGATGTCAGGCAGTGTGGGAACTGATGAACCGATGCCAGGCAGTGTGGGAACATAGGAACTGATGCCAGGCAGTGTGCGAACTAATGAATTGATGACAGGCAGTGTGCAAACTGAGGAACCGATGCCAGGCAGTGTGAGAAATGAAGTACTGATGCCATGCAGTGTGGGAACTGAGGAGCTGATGCCAGGCAGTGCAGGAACTGAGTAGCTAATGCCAGGCAGTGCAGGAACTGAGGAACTGATGCCGGGCAATGCAGGAACCAAGAACCTGATGCCAGGCAGTGTGGGATCTTAGGAACTAATGCCAGGCTGTGCATGCACTGAGGAACAGATGCCAGGCAGTGCGGGAACTGAGGAACTGATGCCAGGAGCTGTGGGATCTTTGGAACTGATGACAGATATTTCGGGATTTAGGAACTGATGCCAGGTAGTACACCAAATTAGGAACTGATGCCAGGCATTGTGGAGCTGAGGAACTGATGGCAGGCATTGTGGGAACTGAGGAATTGCTCCCAGACAGTGTGGGAACTAAGGAGCAGATGCCAGACAGTGCGGGATCTGAGGAATTTATGCCAGGCTGTGCAGGAACTGAGGAACCGATGCCAGGCAGTGCGGGAACTGAGGAACTGATGCCAGGCACTGCAGGATCTTAGGAACTGATGCCAGGCATTGCGGGATCTTAGGAACTGAGGCCAGGTAGTGTGGGAAATGAAGTACTGATGCCACACAGTGTGAGAACTAAGGCGCTGATGCCAGGGAATGCGGGAACTGAGGTGCTGATGCCAGGCAGTGTGGGAACTCAATAATTGATGCTATGCAGTGCGGGATCTTAGGAACTGATGCCAGGCAGTGTGGGATCCAAGGAAAAGATGCCAGGCAGTGTTAGAACTGAGAAACCGATGCCAGGAAGTGTTGGAATTTAGCAACTGATGCCAGGCAGTGCAGGAATTGAGGTTCTGAAGACAGGAATTGCGGGATGTTAGGAACTGAAGCCTGGCAGTTGAAGAACTGAGTAGCTGATGGCAGGCAGTGCGGGGCTGAGGAACTGATGGCAGGAAATGTGCGGACTGAGGAACTGAAGCCAGGCAGTACGGGAACTTAGAAACTGATGCCAGGCAGTGTGGGAACTGAGGAACAGATGCCAGGCAGTGCGGAAACCGAGGAACTGATGGCCATGTGTGCAGGATCTGAGGAACTGAAGCCAGAGAGTATGAGATCTGAGCAACTGATTCCTGGCAGTGTGGGAACTCAGGAAGTGATGCCAGGCAGTGCAGGAATTGAGGTATTGATGCCAGGCAGTGTTGGGAACTTTGGAACTGGTGCCAAGCAGTGATGGGAATTGACGAACCGATGCCAGGAAGTGTGGGAACTAATGATCTGATACCAGGTTGTGTGGGAACTGAGGAACGGATGCCAGGCAGTGTAGGACCTGAAGTAATGATGCCCGGCATTGTGTGAACTGAGGAATTGCTCCAAAGCAGTGTGGGAACTAAGGAGCAGATGCCAGGCAGTGTGGGATCTGAGAAACTTATGGCAGGCTGTGCCGGAACTGAGGAACCAATGCCAGGCAGTGCAGGAACTGATGCCAGACACTGCGGGATCTTAGGAACTGATGTGAGGTAGTACGGCACATTAGGAACTGATGCCAGGCAGTATGGGGACTGAGGAACTGATGCCAGGCAATGTGGGAACTTAGAACTGATGACAGGTCATGTGGGAACTGATGAAGTGATGAGAGGCAGTTGGGAAACTCAGGAACCGATGCCAGGCAGTGTGGGAAATGAAGTACTGATGCCAGGCAGTGCGGGAACTGAGGAGCTGATGCCAGGCAGTGCGGGACTGAGGAACTGATGGCAGGAAATGTGGAAAATGAGGAACTGATGCCAGGCAGTATGGGAACTTAGAAACTGACGCCAGGCAGTGTAGGACCTGAGGAACTGATGGCAGCGTGTGCAGGAACTGAGGAAATGAAGCCAGGCAGTGTGAGAAATGAACAACTGATGCCTGGCAGTGCAGAAATTGTGGTAGTGTTGCCAGGCAGTGTGGAATGTTAGGAACTGAAGCCAGGCAGTGAAGGACCTGAGTAGCTGATGCCAGGCAGTGCGGAACAGAGGAACTGATGCCAGGAAATGTGAGAACTGAGGAACTGATGCCAGGCAGTACGGGATATTAGGAACTGATGCCAGGCAGTGTGGGAACCAAGGAACTGATGCTATGCAGTGTGTGATCTTAGGAACTGATTCCAGGCAGTGCAGGAATTGAGGTACTGATGCCAGGCATTGCGG
This sequence comes from Isurus oxyrinchus, assembly GCA_026770705.1. NCBI lineage: Eukaryota > Metazoa > Chordata > Chondrichthyes > Lamniformes > Lamnidae > Isurus > Isurus oxyrinchus. The sequence goes on along the minus strand of JANJGN010000029.1, from coordinate 8,088,621 downwards.
GATGTTAGGAACTGAAGCCAGGCAGTGCGGGAACTTAGGAACTGATGCCAGGCAGCATGAGAACTGAGGAGCCGATGCCAGGCAGTGTGGGATCTTAGGAACTGATGCCAGCCAGTATGAGAACTGAGGAATTGATGCCAGGCAATGCGGGATCTTAGGAACTGATGCCAGGCAGTGTGAGAACTGAGGAACTGATGACAGGCAGAGCGGGAACTGAAGTTCTGATGCCAGGTCATGCGGGAACTGAGCAACTGATGCCAAGCAGTGTGGGAATTGAGGAGCTGATGCCAGGCCATTGTGAGAACTGAGGACTGGAAACCAGGCCGTGTCTGAACTGAGGAACTGATGCCAGGCAGTGTGGGAAATCTGGAATTGATGCCAGGCATTGCAGGAACTGATGTACTGATGCTAGGCAGTGTGGGTACTGATGATCTGATGCCAGGCAATGCGGAACTGAGGAACTGAAGCAAGGCAATGCGGGAACTGAGGAACTGATTCCAGGCCGTGTGGGAACTCAGGAATGGATGTCAGGTAGTGTGGGAACTGATGAACTGATGCCAGGTAGTGAGGGAACTGATGAATTGATGACAGGCAGTATGGAAAAAGAGAATCCAATGCCAGGCAGTGTGGGAAATGAGGAACTGATGCCAGGCAGTGTGGGAACTAAGATAATGATGCCAGGCAGTACGGGATCTTAGGAACAGATGCCAGGCAGTGCAGGAATTGAGGAGCTGATGCCAGGCCGTTGTGAGAACTGAGGACTGGAAACCAGGCCGTGTTTGAACTGAGGAACTGATGCCAGGCAGTGCGGGAAATTAGGAACTGATGCCAGGCAGTGTGGGGACTGAGGAACATATGCCAGGCAGTGCCGAACTGAGGAACTGATGCCAGACAGTGTGGGAACTTAGAACTGATGGCAGGTCGTGTGTGAACTGATGTAGTGATGCCAGGCAATGTTGAAACTCAGGACTGATGCCAGGCAGTGTGGGAAATGAAGTATTGATGCCAGGCAGTGCGGGAACTGAGTAGCTGATGCCAGGCAATGCGGGACTGAGGAACTGACGGCAGGAAATATGGGAACTGAGGAACTGATGCCAGGCAGTACAGGATCTTAGGAACTGATGGCAGCATGTGCAGGAACTGAGGTACTGATGCCAGGCAGTGTGGGAACTGAGCAAATGAGGCCAAGATGTGTGGGAACTGAGCAACTGATGCCAGGCAGTGTGGGATGTTAGGAACTGAAGCTAGGCAGTGCGGGATCTCAGGAACTAATGCCTGGCAGGGCGGGAACTGAGAAACTGATGCCAAGCCGTTCAGGATCTTAGGAACTGATGCCAGGCAGTGCGGAATCTTTGGAACTGATGCCAGGCATTGTGGGAATTGAGGAACTGATGCCAGGCAGTGTGGGGATTGAGGTAGTGATGCCAGGCGGTACGGGATCTTAGGAACAGATGCCAGGCATTGCAGGAACTGAGGAACTGATGCCAGGTATTGTGGGAACTTGGACCAGAAACCAGGCAGTGCGGGAACTCAGTAAGTGACGCCAGGCATTGCTGGAACTGAGGTACTTATGCCAGGCTGTGTTGAGAACTTAGGAACTGATGCCAAGCAGTGATGGGAATTGAGGAACGGATGCCAGGAAGTGTGGGAACTAATGATCTGATTCCAGATAGTGTGGGAACTGAGGAACTGATGCCAGACAGTGTGGGAACTGAAGTACTGATGGCAGGGTGTGTGGGAACTGAGGAATTGCTCCCAGGCAGTGTGGGAATGACAGAGCAGATGCCAGGCAGTGCGGGATCTGAGGAACTTATGGCAGGCTGTGCAGGAACTGTGGAACCGATGCCAGGTAGTGCGGGAACTGATGCCAGGCACTGCGGGATCTGAGGAACTGATGCCAGGCATTTCGGGATCTTAGGAACTGATGCCAGGTAGTGTGCCATATTAGGACCTGATGTCAGGTAGTGTGTGGACTGCAGAACCGATGCCAGGCAGTGTGGGAACTTAGAACTGATGGCAGGTCATGTGGGAACTGATGAAGTGATGAGAGGCAGTTTGGAAACTCAGGAACCAATGCCAGGCAGTGTGGGAAATGAATTACTGATGCCAGGCAGTGCGGGAACTTAGTAGCTGATGCCAGGCAGTGTAGGAACTGAGGAACTGATGGCAACGTGTGCAGGAACTGAGGAACTGAAGCCAGGCAGTGTGAGAACTGAACAACTGATGCCTGGCACTGCAGGAATTGAGGTACTGATGCCAGGCAGTGCGGGATGTTAGGAACTGAAGCCAGGCAGTGCGGGAACTGAGTAGCTGATGCCACGTAGTGCCGGACTGAGGAACTGATGCCAGGAAATGTGGGAACTGAGGAACTGATGCCAGGCATTACGGGATATTAGGAACTGTTGCCTGGCAGTGTGGGAACCAAGGAATTGATGCTACGCAGTGCGGGATCTTAGGAACTGATGCCAGGCAGTGTGGGAACCAAGGAAAAGATGCCAGGCAGTGTTTGAACTGAGAAACAGATGGCAGCATTTGCAGGAACTGAGGAACTGAAGCCAGGCTCTGTGAGAACTGATGCCAGGAAGTATGGGAACTGAGCAACTGATGTCAGGCAGTGCAGGAATTGAGTTACTGATGCCAGGCAGTGTGGGATGTTAGCAACTGAAGCTAGGCAGTGCAGGAACTTAGGACCTGATGCCAGGGAGGGCCGGAACTGAGGAACTGATGCCAGGCCATGCAGGAAATTAGGAACTGATGCCAGGCATTGTAGGAAGTGAGGAACTGATGCCAGGCAGTGTGGGAACTCTGGAACCGATGCCAGGCAGTGTGGGAATTGAGGTAGTGATGTCAGGCAGTATGGGATCTTAGGGACAGATGCCAGGCAGTGTGGGAACTGAGGACCGGAAGCCAGGCAGTGCGGGAACTGAGGTACTGATGCCAGGCAGTGCTGGAACTGAGGTTCTTATGCCAGGCAGTGCTGGAACTGAGGTTCTTATGCCAGGCAGTGTTGGGAACTTAGGAACTGATGCCAAGCAGTGATGGGAATTGAGGAACCGATGCCAGGAACTGCGGTAACTAATGATCTGATGCCAGTTAGCATGGGAACTGAGGAACTGATGCCAGGCAGTGTGGGACCTGAAGTACGGATGGCAGGCATTGTGTGAACTGAAGAATTGCTCCAAGGCAGTGTGGGAACTAAGGAGCAGATGCCAGGCACTGCGGGAACTTAAGAACTGATACCAGGCAGTGCGGGAACTGAGGAACTGATTGCAGCGTGTGCAGGAGCTGAGGAACTGAAGCCAGGCAGTGTGAGAACTGAGCAACTGATGCCTGGCCGTGTGGGAATTGTGGTAGTGATGCCAGGCAGTGCGGGATGTTAGGAACTGACACCAGGAAGTGCAGGAAAAGAGTAGCTGATGCCAGGCAGTGAGGGACTGAGGAACTGATGCCAGGAAATGTGGGAACTGAGGAACTGATGCCAGGCAGTACGAGATATTAGGAACTGATGCCAGGAAATGTGGGAACCGAGGAAAAGATGCCAGGCAGTGTTAGAACTGCGAAACCGATGCCAGGAAGTGTGGGAATTGAGCAACTGATGCCAGGCAGTGCAGGAATTGAGGTACTGATGCCAGGTATTGTGAGATTATAGGAACTGAAGCCAGGCAGTGTGAGAACTTAGGAACTGATGGCAGCCAGTATGAGACCTGAGGAACTGATGCCAGGCAGTGAGGGATCTTAGGAACTGATGCCAGGCAGTGTGAGAACTGAGGAACAGATGCCAGGCAGTACAGGAACTGAGCAAATGATTGCAGCATGTGCAGGAACTGAGGAACTGAAGCCAGGCAGTGTGAGAACCGATGGCAGGCAGTTTAGGAAATGAAGTACTGATGCCAGGCAGCGTGGGAAGTGAAGTACTGATGCCAGGCAGTGCGGGAACTGATTAGCTGATGCCAGGCAGTGCTGGACTGAGGAACTGATGGCAGGAAATGTGGGAACTGAGGAACTGATGCCAGGCAGTGTGGAACTGAGGAACTGATCCCAGGCAGTGTGGGAACTTGGAACTGATGGCAGGTAGTGTGGGAACTGATGAACTGATGACAGGCAGTGTGGAAACTCAGGAACCGATGTCAGGCAGTGTGGGAGATGAAGTACTGATGTCAGGCAGTGCGGTAACTGAGTAGCCGATGCCAGGCAATGCAGGACTGAGGAACTGATGGCAGGAAATGTGGGAACGGAGGAACTGACGCCAGGCAGTGCGGGAACTGAGGATGTGATGGCAGCGTGTGCAGGAACTGAGGAACTGAAGCCAGGCACTGTGAGAACTGAGCAACTGATGCCTGGCAGTGCAGGAATTGAGGTACTGATGCCAGGCAGTGTGGGATTTTAGGAACTGAAGCCAGGCAGTGCGGGAACTGAGTAGCTGATGCCAGTCAGTGTGGGACTGAGGAACTGATGCCTGGCAGTGTGGGAACCAAGGAATTGATGCTTTGCAGTGCAGGATCTTAGGACCTGATGCAAGGCAGTGTGGGAAGCAAAGAAAAGATGCCAGGCAGTGTTTGAACTGAGGAACCGATGCCAGGAAGTTTGGGAACTAATGATCTGATGCTAGGTAGTTTGGGAACTGTGTAGCTGATGCCAGGCAGTGCGGGAGCTGAGGAACTGATGCCAGGGAATGTGGGAACTGGGGAACTGATGCCAGGGATACAGGAACTTAGAAACTGATGCCAGGCAGTGTGGGAACTGAGGAACTGATGCTAGGGAGTGCGGAAACTGAGGAACTGATGGCAGCTTGTGCAGGAACTGAGGAACTGAAGCCAGGCAGTACAGGATATTAGGAACTGATGCCAGGTAGTGTGGGAACTGAGGAACTGATGGCAGGCATTGTGGGAAGAGAAGAATTGCTCACAGGCAGTATGGGAACTAAGGAGCAGATGCCAGGCAGTGCGGGATCTGAGGAACTTATGGCAGGCTGTGCAGGAACTGAGGAACCGATGGCAGGCAGTGTGGGAACTGATGCCAGGCACTGTGGGATCTTAGGAACTGATGCCAGCCATTTTGGGATCTTAGGAACTGATGCAATGTAGTGCGGCACATTGGGAACTGATGCCAGGCAGTGTGGGGACTGAGGAACTGATGCCAAGGAGTGTTGGAAGTTAGAACTGATGGCAGGTCGTGTGGGAACTGATGAAGTGATGAGAGGCAGTTTGGAAACTCAGGATCCGATGCCAGGCAGTGTGCAAAATGAAGTACTGATGCCAGGCAGTATGGGAACTTAGAAACTGATGCCAGGCAGTGCGGGAGCTGAGGAACTGATGGTAGCGTGTGCACGAAGTGAGGAACTGAAGCCAGGCAGTGCGAGAACTTAGCAACTGATGCCTGGCAGTGCAGGAATTGTGATAGTGATGCGAGGCAGTGCGGGATGTTAGGAATTGAAGCCAGGCAGTGCAGGACTGAGGAACTGATGCCAGGAAATGTGGGAACTGGGGAACTAATGCCAGGCAGTACAGGAACTTAGAAACTGATGCCAGGCAGTGTGGGAACTGAGGAACTGATGCCAGGCAGTGTGGGAACTGAGGAACTGATGCCAGGCAGTGCGGGAACTGAGGAACTGATGGCAGCATGTGCAGGAACTGAGGAACTGATGCCAAGCAGTACGGGATATTAGGAACTGATGCCAGGTAGTGTGGGAACCAAGGAATTGATGCTATGCAATGCGGGAAGTTAGGAACTGATGCCAAGTTGTGCGAGAACCGAGGGAAAGATGCCAGGCCGTGTTTGAACTGAGAAACTGATGCCAGGAATTTTGGGAATTGAACAACTGATGCCAGGCAGTGCAGGAATAGAAGTACTGATGCCAGGCATTGCTGCATGTTAGGAACTGAAGCCAGGCAGTGTGAGAACTGAGGAACTGATGCCAGGCAGTGCGGGAACTGAGGAACTGATGTCAGGTAGTGTGGGAACTGAGAAACTGATGTCAGGCAGTGCGGGAACTGAGGAACTGATGGCAGCATGTGCAGGAACTGAGGAACTGATGCCAAGCAGTACGGGATATTAGGAACTGATGCCAGGTAGTGTGGGAACCAAGGAATTGATGCTATGCAATGCGGGAAGTTAGGAACTGATGCCAAGCTGTGCGAGAACCGAGGAAAAGATGCCAGGCAGTGTTAGAACTGAGAAACTGATGCCAGGAATTTTGGGAATTGAACAACTGATGCCAGGCAGTGCAGGAATAGAAGTACTGATGCCAGGCATTGCTGCATGTTAGGAACTGAAGCCAGGCAGTGTGAGAACTGAGGAACTGATGCCAGGCAGTGCGGGAACTGAGGAACTGATGTCAGGTAGTGTGGGAACTGAGAAACTAATGCCAGGCAGTGCTGGAACTGAGGTACTTATGCCAGGCAGTGTTGGGAACTTAGGAACTGATGTCAAGTGGTGATGGGAATTGAGGAACCGATGCCAGGAAGTTTGGGAACTAATGATCTGATGCCAGGTAGTTTGGGAACTTTGTAGCTGATGCCAGGCAGTGCGGGAGCTGAGGAACTGATGCTAGGAAATGTGGGAACTGGGGAACTGATGCCAGGGATACAGGAACTTAGAAACTGATGCCAGGCAGTGTGGGAACTGAGGAACTGATGCTAGGGAGAGCGGAAACTGAGGAACTGATGGCAGCGTGTGCAGGAACTGAGGAACTGAAGCCAGGCAGTACAGGATATTAGGAACTGAAGCCAGGCAGTGTGAGAACTGAACAACTGATGCCTGGCACTGCAGGAATTGAGGTACTGATGCCAGGCAGTGCGGGATGTTAGGAACTGAAGCCAGGCTCTGTGAGAACTGATGCCAGGAAGTATGGGAACTGAGCAACTGATGTCAGGCAGTGCAGGAATTGAGTTACTGATGCCAGGCAGTGTGGGATGTTAGCAACTGAAGCTAGGCAGTGCAGGAACTTAGGACCTGATGCCAGGGAGGGCCGGAACTGAGGAACTGATGCCAGGCCATGCAGGAAATTAGGAACTGATGCCAGGCATTGTAGGAAGTGAGGAACTGATGCCAGACAGTGTGGGAACTGAAGTACAGATGCCAGGCTGTGTGGGAACTAAGAAGCTGATGGCAGGCAGTGTGGGACCTGAGGAACTGATGCCAGGCAGTGTAGGATCTTAGGAACTGATGCCAGGCATTGTGGAAACTGAGGAACTGATGCCAGGCAGTGTGGGAACGGCGGAATCAATGCCAGGCAGCGTGGGAACTGAGGTACTAATACCAGGCATTGTGGGATCTGAGGAACTAATGCCAGGCAGTGTGGGAACTGAGGAACCGATGCCAGGTAGTGCAGAAATGAGGTACTGATGCCAGGCAGTGTTTGAACTGAGGAACTGATGCCAGGCATGTGGGAACTGATGAATTGATGACAGGCTGTGTGCAAACTGAGGAACCGATGCCAGGCAGTGTGGGAAATGAAGTACTGATGCCACGCAGTGTGGGAACTGAGGAGCTGATGCCAGGCAGTGTGGGAACTGAGTAGCCAATGTCAGACAGTGCAGGAACTGAGGAACTGATGCCAAGAACTCTGGGAACTGAAGTACAGATGCCCAGGAGTGTGGTAACTAAAGAGCCGATGGCAGGCATTGCGGGAACTGAGGAACTGATGCCAGGCTTTGCGGGACCTGAGGAACTGATGCCAGGCAGTGTAGGATCTTAGGAACTGATGCCAGGCATTGTGGAAACAGAAGTACTGATGCCAGGCAGTGTGGGAAGTGCAGAATAGATGCCTGGCAGGGTGGGAACTGATTTAATAATGCCAGGCAGTGCGGAAATGATGTACTGATGTCAGGCAGTGTGGGAACTGATGAACCGATGCCAGGCAGTGTGGGAACATAGGAACTGATGCCAGGCAGTGTGCGAACTAATGAATTGATGACAGGCAGTGTGCAAACTGAGGAACCGATGCCAGGCAGTGTGAGAAATGAAGTACTGATGCCATGCAGTGTGGGAACTGAGGAGCTGATGCCAGGCAGTGCAGGAACTGAGTAGCTAATGCCAGGCAGTGCAGGAACTGAGGAACTGATGCCGGGCAATGCAGGAACCAAGAACCTGATGCCAGGCAGTGTGGGATCTTAGGAACTAATGCCAGGCTGTGCATGCACTGAGGAACAGATGCCAGGCAGTGCGGGAACTGAGGAACTGATGCCAGGAGCTGTGGGATCTTTGGAACTGATGACAGATATTTCGGGATTTAGGAACTGATGCCAGGTAGTACACCAAATTAGGAACTGATGCCAGGCATTGTGGAGCTGAGGAACTGATGGCAGGCATTGTGGGAACTGAGGAATTGCTCCCAGACAGTGTGGGAACTAAGGAGCAGATGCCAGACAGTGCGGGATCTGAGGAATTTATGCCAGGCTGTGCAGGAACTGAGGAACCGATGCCAGGCAGTGCGGGAACTGAGGAACTGATGCCAGGCACTGCAGGATCTTAGGAACTGATGCCAGGCATTGCGGGATCTTAGGAACTGAGGCCAGGTAGTGTGGGAAATGAAGTACTGATGCCACACAGTGTGAGAACTAAGGCACTGATGCCAGGGAATGCGGGAACTGAGGTGCTGATGCCAGGCAGTGTGGGAACTCAATAATTGATGCTATGCAGTGCGGGATCTTAGGAACTGATGCCAGGCAGTGTGGGATCCAAGGAAAAGATGCCAGGCAGTGTTAGAACTGAGAAACCGATGCCAGGAAGTGTTGGAATTTAGCAACTGATGCCAGGCAGTGCAGGAATTGAGGTTCTGAAGACAGGAATTGCGGGATGTTAGGAACTGAAGCCTGGCAGTTGAAGAACTGAGTAGCTGATGGCAGGCAGTGCGGGGCTGAGGAACTGATGGCAGGAAATGTGCGGACTGAGGAACTGAAGCCAGGCAGTACGGGAACTTAGAAACTGATGCCAGGCAGTGTGGGAACTGAGGAACAGATGCCAGGCAGTGCGGAAACCGAGGAACTGATGGCCATGTGTGCAGGATCTGAGGAACTGAAGCCAGAGAGTATGAGATCTGAGCAACTGATTCCTGGCAGTGTGGGAACTCAGGAAGTGATGCCAGGCAGTGCAGGAATTGAGGTATTGATGCCAGGCAGTGTTGGGAACTTTGGAACTGGTGCCAAGCAGTGATGGGAATTGACGAACCGATGCCAGGAAGTGTGGGAACTAATGATCTGAAAGCAGGTTGTGTGGGAACTGAGGAACGGATGCCAGGCAGTGTAGGACCTGAAGTAATGATGCCCGGCATTGTGTGAACTGAGGAATTGCTCCAAAGCAGTGTGGGAACTAAGGAGCAGATGCCAGGCAGTGTGGGATCTGAGAAACTTATGGCAGGCTGTGCCGGAACTGAGGAACCAATGCCAGGCAGTGCAGGAACTGATGCCAGACACTGCGGGATCTTAGGAACTGATGTGAGGTAGTACGGCACATTAGGAACTGATGCCAGGCAGTATGGGGACTGAGGAACTGATGCCAGGCAATGTGGGAACTTAGAACTGATGACAGGTCATGTGGGAACTGATGAAGTGATGAGAGGCAGTTGGGAAACTCAGGAACCGATGCCAGGCAGTGTGGGAAATGAAGTACTGATGCCAGGCAGTGCGGGAACTGAGGAGCTGATGCCAGGCAGTGCGGGACTGAGGAACTGATGGCAGGAAATGTGGAAAATGAGGAACTGATGCCAGGCAGTATGGGAACTTAGAAACTGACGCCAGGCAGTGTAGGACCTGAGGAACTGATGGCAGCGTGTGCAGGAACTGAGGAAATGAAGCCAGGCAGTGTGAGAAATGAACAACTGATGCCTGGCAGTGCAGAAATTGTGGTAGTGTTGCCAGGCAGTGTGGAATGTTAGGAACTGAAGCCAGGCAGTGAAGGACCTGAGTAGCTGATGCCAGGCAGTGCGGAACAGAGGAACTGATGCCAGGAAATGTGAGAACTGAGGAACTGATGCCAGGCAGTACAGGATATTAGGAACTGATGCCAGGCAGTGTGGGAACCAAGGAACTGATGCTATGCAGTGTGTGATCTTAGGAACTGATTCCAGGCAGTGCAGGAATTGAGGTACTGATGCCAGGCATTGCGGGATGTTAGGAACTGAAGCCAGGCAGTGCGGGAACTTAGGAACTGATGCCAGGCAGCATGAGAACTGAGGAGCCGATGCCAGGCAGTGTGGGATCTTAGGAACTGATGCCAGCCAGTATGAGAACTGAGGAATTGATGCCAGGCAATGCGGGATCTTAGGAACTGATGCCAGGCAGTGTGAGAACTGAGGAACTGATGACAGGCAGAGCGGGAACTGAAGTTCTGATGCCAGGTCATGCGGGAACTGAGCAACTGATGCCAAGCAGTGTGGGAATTGAGGAGCTGATGCCAGGCCATTGTGAGAACTGAGGACTGGAAACCAGGCCGTGTCTGAACTGAGGAACTGATGCCAGGCAGTGTGGGAAATCTGGAATTGATGCCAGGCATTGCAGGAACTGATGTACTGATGCTAGGCAGTGTGGGTACTGATGATCTGATGCCAGGCAATGCGGAACTGAGGAACTGAAGCAAGGCAATGCGGGAACTGAGGAACTGATTCCAGGCCGTGTGGGAACTCAGGAATGGATGTCAGGTAGTGTGGGAACTGATGAACTGATGCCAGGTAGTGAGGGAACTGATGAATTGATGACAGGCAGTATGGAAAAAGAGAATCCAATGCCAGGCAGTGTGGGAAATGAGGAACTGATGCCAGGCAGTGTGGGAACTAAGATAATGATGCCAGGCAGTACGGGATCTTAGGAACAGATGCCAGGCAGTGCAGGAATTGAGGAGCTGATGCCAGGCCGTTGTGAGAACTGAGGACTGGAAACCAGGCCGTGTTTGAACTGAGGAACTGATGCCAGGCAGTGCGGGAAATTAGGAACTGATGCCAGGCAGTGTGGGGACTGAGGAACATATGCCAGGCAGTGCCGAACTGAGGAACTGATGCCAGACAGTGTGGGAACTTAGAACTGATGGCAGGTCGTGTGTGAACTGATGTAGTGATGCCAGGCAATGTTGAAACTCAGGACTGATGCCAGGCAGTGTGGGAAATGAAGTATTGATGCCAGGCAGTGCGGGAACTGAGTAGCTGATGCCAGGCAATGCGGGACTGAGGAACTGACGGCAGGAAATATGGGAACTGAGGAACTGATGCCAGGCAGTACAGGATCTTAGGAACTGATGGCAGCATGTGCAGGAACTGAGGTACTGATGCCAGGCAGTGTGGGAACTGAGCAAATGAGGCCAAGATGTGTGGGAACTGAGCAACTGATGCCAGGCAGTGTGGGATGTTAGGAACTGAAGCTAGGCAGTGCGGGATCTCAGGAACTAATGCCTGGCAGGGCGGGAACTGAGAAACTGATGCCAAGCCGTTCAGGATCTTAGGAACTGATGCCAGGCAGTGCGGAATCTTTGGAACTGATGCCAGGCATTGTGGGAATTGAGGAACTGATGCCAGGCAGTGTGGGGATTGAGGTAGTGATGCCAGGCGGTACGGGATCTTAGGAACAGATGCCAGGCATTGCAGGAACTGAGGAACTGATGCCAGGTATTGTGGGAACTTGGACCAGAAACCAGGCAGTGCGGGAACTCAGTAAGTGACGCCAGGCATTGCTGGAACTGAGGTACTTATGCCAGGCTGTGTTGAGAACTTAGGAACTGATGCCAAGCAGTGATGGGAATTGAGGAACGGATGCCAGGAAGTGTGGGAACTAATGATCTGATTCCAGATAGTGTGGGAACTGAGGAACTGATGCCAGACAGTGTGGGAACTGAAGTACTGATGGCAGGGTGTGTGGGAACTGAGGAATTGCTCCCAGGCAGTGTGGGAATGACAGAGCAGATGCCAGGCAGTGCGGGATCTGAGGAACTTATGGCAGGCTGTGCAGGAACTGTGGAACCGATGCCAGGTAGTGCGGGAACTGATGCCAGGCACTGCGGGATCTGAGGAACTGATGCCAGGCATTTCGGGATCTTAGGAACTGATGCCAGGTAGTGTGCCATATTAGGACCTGATGTCAGGTAGTGTGTGGACTGCAGAACCGATGCCAGGCAGTGTGGGAACTTAGAACTGATGGCAGGTCATGTGGGAACTGATGAAGTGATGAGAGGCAGTTTGGAAACTCAGGAACCAATGCCAGGCAGTGTGGGAAATGAATTACTGATGCCAGGCAGTGCGGGAACTTAGTAGCTGATGCCAGGCAGTGTAGGAACTGAGGAACTGATGGCAACGTGTGCAGGAACTGAGGAACTGAAGCCAGGCAGTGTGAGAACTGAACAACTGATGCCTGGCACTGCAGGAATTGAGGTACTGATGCCAGGCAGTGCGGGATGTTAGGAACTGAAGCCAGGCAGTGCGGGAACTGAGTAGCTGATGCCACGTAGTGCCGGACTGAGGAACTGATGCCAGGAAATGTGGGAACTGAGGAACTGATGCCAGGCATTACGGGATATTAGGAACTGTTGCCTGGCAGTGTGGGAACCAAGGAATTGATGCTACGCAGTGCGGGATCTTAGGAACTGATGCCAGGCAGTGTGGGAACCAAGGAAAAGATGCCAGGCAGTGTTTGAACTGAGAAACAGATGGCAGCATTTGCAGGAACTGAGGAACTGAAGCCAGGCTCTGTGAGAACTGATGCCAGGAAGTATGGGAACTGAGCAACTGATGTCAGGCAGTGCAGGAATTGAGTTACTGATGCCAGGCAGTGTGGGATGTTAGCAACTGAAGCTAGGCAGTGCAGGAACTTAGGACCTGATGCCAGGGAGGGCCGGAACTGAGGAACTGATGCCAGGCCATGCAGGAAATTAGGAACTGATGCCAGGCATTGTAGGAAGTGAGGAACTGATGCCAGGCAGTGTGGGAACTCTGGAACCGATGCCAGGCAGTGTGGGAATTGAGGTAGTGATGTCAGGCAGTATGGGATCTTAGGGACAGATGCCAGGCAGTGTGGGAACTGAGGACCGGAAGCCAGGCAGTGCGGGAACTGAGGTACTGATGCCAGGCAGTGCTGGAACTGAGGTTCTTATGCCAGGCAGTGCTGGAACTGAGGTTCTTATGCCAGGCAGTGTTGGGAACTTAGGAACTGATGCCAAGCAGTGATGGGAATTGAGGAACCGATGCCAGGAACTGCGGTAACTAATGATCTGATGCCAGTTAGCATGGGAACTGAGGAACTGATGCCAGGCAGTGTGGGACCTGAAGTACGGATGGCAGGCATTGTGTGAACTGAAGAATTGCTCCAAGGCAGTGTGGGAACTAAGGAGCAGATGCCAGGCACTGCGGGAACTTAAGAACTGATACCAGGCAGTGCGGGAACTGAGGAACTGATTGCAGCGTGTGCAGGAGCTGAGGAACTGAAGCCAGGCAGTGTGAGAACTGAGCAACTGATGCCTGGCCGTGTGGGAATTGTGGTAGTGATGCCAGGCAGTGCGGGATGTTAGGAACTGACACCAGGAAGTGCAGGAAAAGAGTAGCTGATGCCAGGCAGTGAGGGACTGAGGAACTGATGCCAGGAAATGTGGGAACTGAGGAACTGATGCCAGGCAGTACGAGATATTAGGAACTGATGCCAGGAAATGTGGGAACCGAGGAAAAGATGCCAGGCAGTGTTAGAACTGCGAAACCGATGCCAGGAAGTGTGGGAATTGAGCAACTGATGCCAGGCAGTGCAGGAATTGAGGTACTGATGCCAGGTATTGTGAGATTATAGGAACTGAAGCCAGGCAGTGTGAGAACTTAGGAACTGATGGCAGCCAGTATGAGACCTGAGGAACTGATGCCAGGCAGTGAGGGATCTTAGGAACTGATGCCAGGCAGTGTGAGAACTGAGGAACAGATGCCAGGCAGTACAGGAACTGAGCAAATGATTGCAGCATGTGCAGGAACTGAGGAACTGAAGCCAGGCAGTGTGAGAACCGATGGCAGGCAGTTTAGGAAATGAAGTACTGATGCCAGGCAGCGTGGGAAGTGAAGTACTGATGCCAGGCAGTGCGGGAACTGATTAGCTGATGCCAGGCAGTGCTGGACTGAGGAACTGATGGCAGGAAATGTGGGAACTGAGGAACTGATGCCAGGCAGTGTGGAACTGAGGAACTGATCCCAGGCAGTGTGGGAACTTGGAACTGATGGCAGGTAGTGTGGGAACTGATGAACTGATGACAGGCAGTGTGGAAACTCAGGAACCGATGTCAGGCAGTGTGGGAGATGAAGTACTGATGTCAGGCAGTGCGGTAACTGAGTAGCCGATGCCAGGCAATGCAGGACTGAGGAACTGATGGCAGGAAATGTGGGAACGGAGGAACTGACGCCAGGCAGTGCGGGAACTGAGGATGTGATGGCAGCGTGTGCAGGAACTGAGGAACTGAAGCCAGGCACTGTGAGAACTGAGCAACTGATGCCTGGCAGTGCAGGAATTGAGGTACTGATGCCAGGCAGTGTGGGATTTTAGGAACTGAAGCCAGGCAGTGCGGGAACTGAGTAGCTGATGCCAGTCAGTGTGGGACTGAGGAACTGATGCCAGGAAATGTGGGAACTGAGGAACTAATGCCAGGCAGTACGGGATACTAGGAACTGATGCCTGGCAGTGTGGGAACCAAGGAATTGATGCTTTGCAGTGCAGGATCTTAGGACCTGATGCAAGGCAGTGTGGGAAGCGAAGAAAAGATGCCAGGCAGTGTTTGAACTGAGGAACCGATGCCAGGAAGTTTGGGAACTAATGATCTGATGCTAGGTAGTTTGGGAACTGTGTAGCTGATGCCAGGCAGTGCGGGAGCTGAGGAACTGATGCCAGGGAATGTGGGAACTGGGGAACTGATGCCAGGGATACAGGAACTTAGAAACTGATGCCAGGCAGTGTGGGAACTGAGGAACTGATGCTAGGGAGTGCGGAAACTGAGGAACTGATGGCAGCTTGTGCAGGAACTGAGGAACTGAAGCCAGGCAGTACAGGATATTAGGAACTGATGCCAGGTAGTGTGGGAACTGAGGAACTGATGGCAGGCATTGTGGGAAGAGAAGAATTGCTCACAGGCAGTATGGGAAATAAGGAGCAGATGCCAGGCAGTGCGGGATCTGAGGAACTTATGGCAGGCTGTGCAGGAACTGAGGAACCGATGGCAGGCAGTGTGGGAACTGATGCCAGGCACTGTGGGATCTTAGGAACTGATGCCAGCCATTTTGGGATCTTAGGAACTGATGCAATGTAGTGCGGCACATTGGGAACTGATGCCAGGCAGTGTGGGGACTGAGGAACTGATGCCAAGGAGTGTTGGAAGTTAGAACTGATGGCAGGTCGTGTGGGAACTGATGAAGTGATGAGAGGCAGTTTGGAAACTCAGGATCCGATGCCAGGCAGTGTGCAAAATGAAGTACTGATGCCAGGCAGTATGGGAACTTAGAAACTGATGCCAGGCAGTGCGGGAGCTGAGGAACTGATGGTAGCGTGTGCACGAAGTGAGGAACTGAAGCCAGGCAGTGCGAGAACTTAGCAACTGATGCCTGGCAGTGCAGGAATTGTGATAGTGATGCGAGGCAGTGCGGGATGTTAGGAATTGAAGCCAGGCAGTGCAGGACTGAGGAACTGATGCCAGGAAATGTGGGAACTGGGGAACTAATGCCAGGCAGTACAGGAACTTAGAAACTGATGCCAGGCAGTGTGGGAACTGAGGAACTGATGCCAGGCAGTGTGGGAACTGAGGAACTGATGCCAGGCAGTGCGGGAACTGAGGAACTGATGGCAGCATGTGCAGGAACTGAGGAACTGATGCCAAGCAGTACGGGATATTAGGAACTGATGCCAGGTAGTGTGGGAACCAAGGAATTGATGCTATGCAATGCGGGAAGTTAGGAACTGATGCCAAGTTGTGCGAGAACCGAGGGAAAGATGCCAGGCCGTGTTTGAACTGAGAAACTGATGCCAGGAATTTTGGGAATTGAACAACTGATGCCAGGCAGTGCAGGAATAGAAGTACTGATGCCAGGCATTGCTGCATGTTAGGAACTGAAGCCAGGCAGTGTGAGAACTGAGGAACTGATGCCAGGCAGTGCGGGAACTGAGGAACTGATGTCAGGTAGTGTGGGAACTGAGAAACTGATGTCAGGCAGTGCGGGAACTGAGGAACTGATGGCAGCATGTGCAGGAACTGAGGAACTGATGCCAAGCAGTACGGGATATTAGGAACTGATGCCAGGTAGTGTGGGAACCAAGGAATTGATGCTATGCAATGCGGGAAGTTAGGAACTGATGCCAAGCTGTGCGAGAACCGAGGAAAAGATGCCAGGCAGTGTTAGAACTGAGAAACTGATGCCAGGAATTTTGGGAATTGAACAACTGATGCCAGGCAGTGCAGGAATAGAAGTACTGATGCCAGGCATTGCTGCATGTTAGGAACTGAAGCCAGGCAGTGTGAGAACTGAGGAACTGATGCCAGGCAGTGCGGGAACTGAGGAACTGATGTCAGGTAGTGTGGGAACTGAGAAACTAATGCCAGGCAGTGCTGGAACTGAGGTACTTATGCCAGGCAGTGTTGGGAACTTAGGAACTGATGTCAAGTGGTGATGGGAATTGAGGAACCGATGCCAGGAAGTTTGGGAACTAATGATCTGATGCCAGGTAGTTTGGGAACTTTGTAGCTGATGCCAGGCAGTGCGGGAGCTGAGGAACTGATGCTAGGAAATGTGGGAACTGGGGAACTGATGCCAGGGATACAGGAACTTAGAAACTGATGCCAGGCAGTGTGGGAACTGAGGAACTGATGCTAGGGAGAGCGGAAACTGAGGAACTGATGGCAGCGTGTGCAGGAACTGAGGAACTGAAGCCAGGCAGTACAGGATATTAGGAACTGAAGCCAGGCAGTGTGAGAACTGAACAACTGATGCCTGGCACTGCAGGAATTGAGGTACTGATGCCAGGCAGTGCGGGATGTTAGGAACTGAAGCCAGGCTCTGTGAGAACTGATGCCAGGAAGTATGGGAACTGAGCAACTGATGTCAGGCAGTGCAGGAATTGAGTTACTGATGCCAGGCAGTGTGGGATGTTAGCAACTGAAGCTAGGCAGTGCAGGAACTTAGGACCTGATGCCAGGGAGGGCCGGAACTGAGGAACTGATGCCAGGCCATGCAGGAAATTAGGAACTGATGCCAGGCATTGTAGGAAGTGAGGAACTGATGCCAGACAGTGTGGGAACTGAAGTACAGATGCCAGGCTGTGTGGGAACTAAGAAGCTGATGGCAGGCAGTGTGGGACCTGAGGAACTGATGCCAGGCAGTGTAGGATCTTAGGAACTGATGCCAGGCATTGTGGAAACTGAGGAACTGATGCCAGGCAGTGTGGGAACGGCGGAATCAATGCCAGGCAGCGTGGGAACTGAGGTACTAATACCAGGCATTGTGGGATCTGAGGAACTAATGCCAGGCAGTGTGGGAACTGAGGAACCGATGCCAGGTAGTGCAGAAATGAGGTACTGATGCCAGGCAGTGTTTGAACTGAGGAACTGATGCCAGGCATGTGGGAACTGATGAATTGATGACAGGCTGTGTGCAAACTGAGGAACCGATGCCAGGCAGTGTGGGAAATGAAGTACTGATGCCACGCAGTGTGGGAACTGAGGAGCTGATGCCAGGCAGTGTGGGAACTGAGTAGCCAATGTCAGACAGTGCAGGAACTGAGGAACTGATGCCAAGAACTCTGGGAACTGAAGTACAGATGCCCAGGAGTGTGGTAACTAAAGAGCCGATGGCAGGCATTGCGGGAACTGAGGAACTGATGCCAGGCTTTGCGGGACCTGAGGAACTGATGCCAGGCAGTGTAGGATCTTAGGAACTGATGCCAGGCATTGTGGAAACAGAAGTACTGATGCCAGGCAGTGTGGGAAGTGCAGAATAGATGCCTGGCAGGGTGGGAACTGATTTAATAATGCCAGGCAGTGCGGAAATGATGTACTGATGTCAGGCAGTGTGGGAACTGATGAACCGATGCCAGGCAGTGTGGGAACATAGGAACTGATGCCAGGCAGTGTGCGAACTAATGAATTGATGACAGGCAGTGTGCAAACTGAGGAACCGATGCCAGGCAGTGTGAGAAATGAAGTACTGATGCCATGCAGTGTGGGAACTGAGGAGCTGATGCCAGGCAGTGCAGGAACTGAGTAGCTAATGCCAGGCAGTGCAGGAACTGAGGAACTGATGCCGGGCAATGCAGGAACCAAGAACCTGATGCCAGGCAGTGTGGGATCTTAGGAACTAATGCCAGGCTGTGCATGCACTGAGGAACAGATGCCAGGCAGTGCGGGAACTGAGGAACTGATGCCAGGAGCTGTGGGATCTTTGGAACTGATGACAGATATTTCGGGATTTAGGAACTGATGCCAGGTAGTACACCAAATTAGGAACTGATGCCAGGCATTGTGGAGCTGAGGAACTGATGGCAGGCATTGTGGGAACTGAGGAATTGCTCCCAGACAGTGTGGGAACTAAGGAGCAGATGCCAGACAGTGCGGGATCTGAGGAATTTATGCCAGGCTGTGCAGGAACTGAGGAACCGATGCCAGGCAGTGCGGGAACTGAGGAACTGATGCCAGGCACTGCAGGATCTTAGGAACTGATGCCAGGCATTGCGGGATCTTAGGAACTGAGGCCAGGTAGTGTGGGAAATGAAGTACTGATGCCACACAGTGTGAGAACTAAGGCGCTGATGCCAGGGAATGCGGGAACTGAGGTGCTGATGCCAGGCAGTGTGGGAACTCAATAATTGATGCTATGCAGTGCGGGATCTTAGGAACTGATGCCAGGCAGTGTGGGATCCAAGGAAAAGATGCCAGGCAGTGTTAGAACTGAGAAACCGATGCCAGGAAGTGTTGGAATTTAGCAACTGATGCCAGGCAGTGCAGGAATTGAGGTTCTGAAGACAGGAATTGCGGGATGTTAGGAACTGAAGCCTGGCAGTTGAAGAACTGAGTAGCTGATGGCAGGCAGTGCGGGGCTGAGGAACTGATGGCAGGAAATGTGCGGACTGAGGAACTGAAGCCAGGCAGTACGGGAACTTAGAAACTGATGCCAGGCAGTGTGGGAACTGAGGAACAGATGCCAGGCAGTGCGGATACCGAGGAACTGATGGCCATGTGTGCAGGATCTGAGGAACTGAAGCCAGAGAGTATGAGATCTGAGCAACTGATTCCTGGCAGTGTGGGAACTCAGGAAGTGATGCCAGGCAGTGCAGGAATTGAGGTATTGATGCCAGGCAGTGTTGGGAACTTTGGAACTGGTGCCAAGCAGTGATGGGAATTGACGAACCGATGCCAGGAAGTGTGGGAACTAATGATCTGATACCAGGTTGTGTGGGAACTGAGGAACGGATGCCAGGCAGTGTAGGACCTGAAGTAATGATGCCCGGCATTGTGTGAACTGAGGAATTGCTCCAAAGCAGTGTGGGAACTAAGGAGCAGATGCCAGGCAGTGTGGGATCTGAGAAACTTATGGCAGGCTGTGCCGGAACTGAGGAACCAATGCCAGGCAGTGCAGGAACTGATGCCAGACACTGCGGGATCTTAGGAACTGATGTGAGGTAGTACGGCACATTAGGAACTGATGCCAGGCAGTATGGGGACTGAGGAACTGATGCCAGGCAATGTGGGAACTTAGAACTGATGACAGGTCATGTGGGAACTGATGAAGTGATGAGAGGCAGTTGGGAAACTCAGGAACCGATGCCAGGCAGTGTGGGAAATGAAGTACTGATGCCAGGCAGTGCGGGAACTGAGGAGCTGATGCCAGGCAGTGCGGGACTGAGGAACTGATGGCAGGAAATATGGAAAATGAGGAACTGATGCCAGGCAGTATGGGAACTTAGAAACTGACGCCAGGCAGTGTAGGACCTGAGGAACTGATGGCAGCGTGTGCAGGAACTGAGGAAATGAAGCCAGGCAGTGTGAGAAATGAACAACTGATGCCTGGCAGTGCAGAAATTGTGGTAGTGTTGCCAGGCAGTGTGGAATGTTAGGAACTGAAGCCAGGCAGTGAAGGACCTGAGTAGCTGATGCCAGGCAGTGCGGAACAGAGGAACTGATGCCAGGAAATGTGAGAACTGAGGAACTGATGCCAGGCAGTACGGGATATTAGGAACTGATGCCAGGCAGTGTGGGAACCAAGGAACTGATGCTATGCAGTGTGTGATCTTAGGAACTGATTCCAGGCAGTGCAGGAATTGAGGTACTGATGCCAGGCATTGCGGGATGTTAGGAACTGAAGCCAGGCAGTGCGGGAACTTAGGAACTGATGCCAGGCAGCATGAGAACTGAGGAGCCGATGCCAGGCAGTGTGGGATCTTAGGAACTGATGCCAGCCAGTATGAGAACTGAGGAATTGATGCCAGGCAATGCGGGATCTTAGGAACTGATGCCAGGCAGTGTGAGAACTGAGGAACTGATGACAGGCAGAGCGGGAACTGAAGTTCTGATGCCAGGTCATGCGGGAACTGAGCAACTGATGCCAAGCAGTGTGGGAATTGAGGAGCTGATGCCAGGCCATTGTGAGAACTGAGGACTGGAAACCAGGCCGTGTCTGAACTGAGGAACTGATGCCAGGCAGTGTGGGAAATCTGGAATTGATGCCAGGCATTGCAGGAACTGATGTACTGATGCTAGGCAGTGTGGGTACTGATGATCTGATGCCAGGCAATGCGGAACTGAGGAACTGAAGCAAGGCAATGCGGGAACTGAGGAACTGATTCCAGGCCGTGTGGGAACTCAGGAATGGATGTCAGGTAGTGTGGGAACTGATGAACTGATGCCAGGTAGTGAGGGAACTGATGAATTGATGACAGGCAGTATGGAAAAAGAGAATCCAATGCCAGGCAGTGTGGGAAATGAGGAACTGATGCCAGGCAGTGTGGGAACTAAGATAATGATGCCAGGCAGTACGGGATCTTAGGAACAGATGCCAGGCAGTGCAGGAATTGAGGAGCTGATGCCAGGCCGTTGTGAGAACTGAGGACTGGAAACCAGGCCGTGTTTGAACTGAGGAACTGATGCCAGGCAGTGCGGGAAATTAGGAACTGATGCCAGGCAGTGTGGGGACTGAGGAACATATGCCAGGCAGTGCCGAACTGAGGAACTGATGCCAGACAGTGTGGGAACTTAGAACTGATGGCAGGTCGTGTGTGAACTGATGTAGTGATGCCAGGCAATGTTGAAACTCAGGACTGATGCCAGGCAGTGTGGGAAATGAAGTATTGATGCCAGGCAGTGCGGGAACTGAGTAGCTGATGCCAGGCAATGCGGGACTGAGGAACTGACGGCAGGAAATATGGGAACTGAGGAACTGATGCCAGGCAGTACAGGATCTTAGGAACTGATGGCAGCATGTGCAGGAACTGAGGTACTGATGCCAGGCAGTGTGGGAACTGAGCAAATGAGGCCAAGATGTGTGGGAACTGAGCAACTGATGCCAGGCAGTGTGGGATGTTAGGAACTGAAGCTAGGCAGTGCGGGATCTCAGGAACTAATGCCTGGCAGGGCGGGAACTGAGAAACTGATGCCAAGCCGTTCAGGATCTTAGGAACTGATGCCAGGCAGTGCGGAATCTTTGGAACTGATGCCAGGCATTGTGGGAATTGAGGAACTGATGCCAGGCAGTGTGGGGATTGAGGTAGTGATGCCAGGCGGTACGGGATCTTAGGAACAGATGCCAGGCATTGCAGGAACTGAGGAACTGATGCCAGGTATTGTGGGAACTTGGACCAGAAACCAGGCAGTGCGGGAACTCAGTAAGTGACGCCAGGCATTGCTGGAACTGAGGTACTTATGCCAGGCTGTGTTGAGAACTTAGGAACTGATGCCAAGCAGTGATGGGAATTGAGGAACGGATGCCAGGAAGTGTGGGAACTAATGATCTGATTCCAGATAGTGTGGGAACTGAGGAACTGATGCCAGACAGTGTGGGAACTGAAGTACTGATGGCAGGGTGTGTGGGAACTGAGGAATTGCTCCCAGGCAGTGTGGGAATGACAGAGCAGATGCCAGGCAGTGCGGGATCTGAGGAACTTATGGCAGGCTGTGCAGGAACTGTGGAACCGATGCCAGGTAGTGCGGGAACTGATGCCAGGCACTGCGGGATCTGAGGAACTGATGCCAGGCATTTCGGGATCTTAGGAACTGATGCCAGGTAGTGTGCCATATTAGGACCTGATGTCAGGTAGTGTGTGGACTGCAGAACCGATGCCAGGCAGTGTGGGAACTTAGAACTGATGGCAGGTCATGTGGGAACTGATGAAGTGATGAGAGGCAGTTTGGAAACTCAGGAACCAATGCCAGGCAGTGTGGGAAATGAATTACTGATGCCAGGCAGTGCGGGAACTTAGTAGCTGATGCCAGGCAGTGTAGGAACTGAGGAACTGATGGCAACGTGTGCAGGAACTGAGGAACTGAAGCCAGGCAGTGTGAGAACTGAACAACTGATGCCTGGCACTGCAGGAATTGAGGTACTGATGCCAGGCAGTGCGGGATGTTAGGAACTGAAGCCAGGCAGTGCGGGAACTGAGTAGCTGATGCCACGTAGTGCCGGACTGAGGAACTGATGCCAGGAAATGTGGGAACTGAGGAACTGATGCCAGGCATTACGGGATATTAGGAACTGTTGCCTGGCAGTGTGGGAACCAAGGAATTGATGCTACGCAGTGCGGGATCTTAGGAACTGATGCCAGGCAGTGTGGGAACCAAGGAAAAGATGCCAGGCAGTGTTTGAACTGAGAAACAGATGGCAGCATTTGCAGGAACTGAGGAACTGAAGCCAGGCTCTGTGAGAACTGATGCCAGGAAGTATGGGAACTGAGCAACTGATGTCAGGCAGTGCAGGAATTGAGTTACTGATGCCAGGCAGTGTGGGATGTTAGCAACTGAAGCTAGGCAGTGCAGGAACTTAGGACCTGATGCCAGGGAGGGCCGGAACTGAGGAACTGATGCCAGGCCATGCAGGAAATTAGGAACTGATGCCAGGCATTGTAGGAAGTGAGGAACTGATGCCAGGCAGTGTGGGAACTCTGGAACCGATGCCAGGCAGTGTGGGAATTGAGGTAGTGATGTCAGGCAGTATGGGATCTTAGGGACAGATGCCAGGCAGTGTGGGAACTGAGGACCGGAAGCCAGGCAGTGCGGGAACTGAGGTACTGATGCCAGGCAGTGCTGGAACTGAGGTTCTTATGCCAGGCAGTGCTGGAACTGAGGTTCTTATGCCAGGCAGTGTTGGGAACTTAGGAACTGATGCCAAGCAGTGATGGGAATTGAGGAACCGATGCCAGGAACTGCGGTAACTAATGATCTGATGCCAGTTAGCATGGGAACTGAGGAACTGATGCCAGGCAGTGTGGGACCTGAAGTACGGATGGCAGGCATTGTGTGAACTGAAGAATTGCTCCAAGGCAGTGTGGGAACTAAGGAGCAGATGCCAGGCACTGCGGGAACTTAAGAACTGATACCAGGCAGTGCGGGAACTGAGGAACTGATTGCAGCGTGTGCAGGAGCTGAGGAACTGAAGCCAGGCAGTGTGAGAACTGAGCAACTGATGCCAGGCAGTGCAGGAATAGAAGTACTGATGCCAGGCATTGCTGCATGTTTTACAACTGATGCCGGGCAGTGTGAGAACTGAGGAACTGATGCCAAGTAGTGTTGGAAGTTAGAACTGATGGCAGGTCGTGTGGGAACTAATGAAGTGATGAGAGGCAGTTTGGAAACTCAGGATCCGATGCCAGGCAGTGTGCAAAATGAAGTACTGATGCCAGGCAGCATGGGAACTTAGAAACTGATGCCAGGCATTGTGGGAACTGAGGAACCGATGCCAGGCAGTGCGGGGGCTGAGGATCTGATGGCAGCGTGTGCACAAAGTGAGGAACTGATGCCAGGCAGTGTGAGAACTTAGCAACTGATGCCTGGCAGTGCAGGAATTGTGGTAGTGATGCCTGGCAGTGCCGGATGTTAGGAATTGAAGCCAGGCAGTGCAGGAACTGAGTAGCTGATGTCAGGCAGTGTGGGAATGTGGAACTGATGCCAGGAAATATGGGACCTGGGGAACTGATGCCAGGGATACAGGAACTTAGAAAGTGATGCCAGGCAGTATGGGAACTGAGGAACTGATGCCAGGCAGTGCGGGAACTGAGGAATTGATGGCAGCATGTGCAGGAACTGAGGAATTGAAGCCAGGCAGTATGGGATATTAGGAACTGATGCCAGGTAGTGTGGGAACCAAGGAATTGATGCTATGCAATGCGGGATGTTAGGAACTGATGCCAGGCTATGTGAGAACGGAGGAAAAGATGCCAGGCAGTGTTAGAACTGAGAAACTGATGCCAGGAAGTGCGGGAATTGAGCAACTGATGCCAGGCATTGCAGGAATTGAAGTACTGATGCCAGGCATTGCTGGATGTTAGGAACTGAAGCCAGGCAGTGTGAGAACTGAGGAACTGATGTCAGGTGGTGCAGGAACTGAGGAACTGATGTCAGGTAGTGTGGGAACTGAGGAACTGATGCCAGTCAGTGCTGGAACTGAGGTACTTATGCCAGGCAGTGTTGGGAACTTAGGAACTGATGCCAAGCAGTGATGGGAATTGAGGAACCGATGCCAGGAAGTTTGGGAACTAATGATCTGATACCAGGTAGTTTGGGAACTGAGGAACGGATGCCAGGCAGTGTAGGACCTGAAGTGATGATGCCCGGCATTGTGTGAACTGAGGAATTGGTCCAAGGCAGTGTGGGAACTAAGGAGCAGATGCCAGGCAGTGCGGGATCTGTGGAAATTATGGCAGGCGGTGCAGGAACTGAGGAACCGATGGCAGGCAGTGTGGGAACTGATGCCAGGCAGTGTGGGATCTTAGGAACTGATGCCAGCCATTTTGGGATCTTAGGAACTGATGCAATGTAGTGCAGCACATTAGGAACTGATGCCAGGCAGTGTGGGGACTGAGGAACTGATGCCAATCAGTGTGGGAACTTAGAACTGATGGCAGGTCGTGTGGGAACTGATGAAGTGATGAGAGGCAGTTTGGAAACTCAGGATCCGATGCCAGGCAGTGTGCAAAATGAAGTACTGATGCCAGGCAGTTTGGGATCTTAGAAACTGATGCCAGGCAGTGTGGGAGCTGAGGAACTGATGGCAGCGTGTGCACGAAGTGAGGAACTGAAGCCAGGCAGTGTGAGAACTTAGCAACTGATGCCTGGCAGTGCTGGAATTGTGGTAGTGATGCGAGGCAGTGCGGGATGTTAGGAATTGAAGCCAGGCAGTGCAGGACTGAGGAACTGATGCCAGGAAATGTGGGAACTGGAGAACTAATGCCAGGCAGTACAGGAACTTAGAAACTGATGCCAGGCAGTGTGGGAACTGAGGAACTGATGCCAGGCAGTGCGGGAACTGAGGAACTGATGGCAGCATGTGCAGGAACTGAGGAACTGAAGCCAAGCAGTACGGGATATTAGGAACTGATGCCAGGTAGTGTGGGAACCAAGGAATTGATGCTATGCAATGCGGGATGTTAGGAACTGATGCCAGGCTGTGTGAGAACCGAGGAAAAGATGCCAGGCAGTGTTAGAACTGAGAAACTGATGCAAGGAATTTTGGGAATTGAACAACTGATGCCAGGCAGTGCAGGAATAGAAGTACTGATGCCAGGCATTGCTGCATGTTAGGAACTGAAGCCAGGCAGTGTGAGAACTGAGGAACTGATGCCAGGCAGTGCGGGAACTGAGGAACTGATGTCAGGTAGTGTGGGAACTGAGAAACTGATGCCAGGCAGTGCTGGAACTGAGGTACTTATGCCAGGCAGTGTTGGGAACTTAGGAACTGATGCCAAGCAGTGATGGGAATTGAGGAACCTATGCCAGGAAGTTTGGGAACTAATCATCTGATGCCAGGTAGTTTGGGAACTGAGGAACGGATGCCAGGCAGTGTAGGACCTGAAGTAATGATGCCCGGCATTGTGTGAACTGAGGAATTGCTCCAAGGCAGTGTGGGAACAAAGGAGCAGATGCCAGGCAGTGCGGGATCTGAGGAACTTATGGCAGGCGGTGCAGGAACTGAGGAACCGATGGCAGGCAGTGTGGGAACTGATGCCAGGCAGTGTGGGATCTTAGGAACTGATGCCAGCCATTTTGGGATCTTAGGAACTGATGCAATGTAGTGCGGCACATTAGGAACTGATGCCAGGCTGTGTGGGGAATGAGGAACTGATGCCAAGGAGTGTTGGAAGTTAGAACTGATGGCAGGTCGTGTGGGAACTGATGAAGTGATGAGAGGCAGTTTGGAAACTCAGGATCCGATGCCAGGCAGCGTGCAAAATGAAGTACTGATGCCAGGCAGTATGGGAAATTAGAAACTGATGCCAGGCAGTGTGGGAACTGAGGAACTGATGCCAGGCAGTGCGGGAACTGAGGAATTGATGGCAGCATGTGCAGGGTCTGAGGAATTGAAGCCAGGCAGTACGGGATATTAGGAACTGATGCCAGGTAGTGTGGAACCAAGGAATTGAAGCTATGCAATGCGGGATGTTAGGAACTGATGCCAGGCTATGTGAGAACTGAAGATAAGATGCCAGGCAATGTTAGAACTGAGAAACTGATGCCAGGAAGTGTGGGAATTGAGCAACTGATGCCAGGCAGTGCAGGAACTGAAGTACTGATGCCAGGCATTGCTGGATGTTAGGAACTGAAGCCAGGCAGTGTGAGAACTGAGGAACTGATGCCAGGCAGTGCGGGAACTGAGGAACTGATGTCAGGTAGTGTGGGAACTTAGAAACTGATGCCAGGCAGTGCGGGAGCTGAGGAACTGATGGCAGCGTGTGCACGAAGTGAGGAACTGAAGCCAGGCAGTGTGAGAACTTAGCAACTGATGCCTGGCAGTGCAGGAATTGTGGTAGTGATGCGAGGCAGTGTTGGATGTTAGGAATTGAAGCCAGGCAGTGCAGGAACTGAGTAGCTGATGCCAGGCAGTGTGGGAATGAGGAACCGATGCCAGGAAATGTGGGAACTGGGGAACTGATGCCAGGGATGCAAGAACTTAGAAACTGATGCCAGGCAGTGTGGCAACTGAGGAACTGATGCCAGGCAGTGCGGGAACTGAGGAATTGATGGCAGCATGTGCAGGGTCTGAGGAATTGAAGCCAGGCAGTACGGGATATTAGGAACTGATGCCAGGTAGTGTGGAACCAAGGAATTGAAGCTATGCAATGCGGGATGTTAGGAACTGATGCCAGGCTATGTGAGAACTGAAGATAAGATGCCAGGCAGTGTTAGAACTGAGAAACTGATGCCAGGAAGTGTGGGAATTGAGCAACTGATGCCAGGCAGTGCAGGAACTGAAGTACTGATGCCAGGCATTGCTGGATGTTAGGAACTGAAGCCAGGCAGTGTGAGAACTGAGGAACTGATGCCAGGCAGTGCGGGAACTGAGGAACTGATGTCAGGTAGTGTGGGAACTTAGAAACTGATGCCAGGCAGTGCGGGAGCTGAGGAACTGATGGCAGCGTGTGCACGAAGTGAGGAACTGAAGCCAGGCAGTGTGAGAACTTAGCAACTGATGCCTGGCAGTGCAGGAATTGTGGTAGTGATGCGAGGCAGTGTTGGATGTTAGGAATTGAAGCCAGGCAGTGCAGGAGTGAGGAACTGATGCCAGGAAATGTGGGAACTGGGGAACTAATGCCAGGCAGTACAGGAACTTAGAAACTGATGCCAGGCAGTGTGGGAACTGAGGAACTGATGCCAGGCAGTGTGGGAACTAAGGAATTGATGGCAGCATGTGCAGGAACTGAGGAATTGAAGCCAGGCAGTACGGGATATTAGGAACTGATGCCAGGTAGTGTGGGAACCAAGGAATTGATGCTATGCAATGGGGGAAGTTAGGAACTGATGCCAGGCTATGTGAGAACCGAGGAAAAAATGCCAGGCAGTGTTAGAACTGAGAAACTGATGCCAGGAATTTTGGGAATTGAACAACTGATGCCAGGCAGTGCAGGAATAGAAGTACTGATGCCAGGCATTGCTGCATGTTTTACAACTGATGCCAGGCAGTGTGAGAACTGAGGAACTGATGCCAAGTAGTGTTGGAAGTTAGAACTGATGGCAGGTCGTGTGGGAACTAATGAAGTGATGAGAGGCAGTTTGGAAACTCAGGATCCGATGCCAGGCAGTGTGCAAAATGAAGTACTGATGCCAGGCAGTATGGGAACTTAGAAACTGATGCCAGGCAGTGAGGGAACTGAGGAACCGATGCCAGGCAGTGCGGGAGCTGAGGAACTGATGGCAGCATGTGCACAAAGTGAGGAACTGATGCCAGGCAGTATGAGAACTTCGCAATTGATGCCTGGCAGTGCAGGAATTGTGGTAGTGACGCCTGGCAGTGCCGGATGTTAGGAATTGAAGCCAGGCAGTGCAGGAACTGAGTAGCTGATGCCAGGCAGTGTGGGACTGAGGAACTGATGCCAGGAAATGTGGGAACTGGGGAACTGATGCCAGGGATACAGGAACTTAGAAAGTGATGCCAGGCAGTGTGGGAACTGAGGAACTGATGCCAGGCAGTGCGGGAACTGAGGAATTGATGGCAGCATGTGCAGGATCTGAGGAATTGAAGCCAGGCAGTACGGGATATTAGGAACTGATGCCAGGTAGTGTGGGAACCAAGGAATTGATGCTATGCAATGCGGGATGTTAGGAACTGATGCCAGGCTATGTGAGAACCGAAGAAAAGATGCCAGGCAGTGTTAGAACTGAGAAACTGATGCCAGGAAGTTTGGGATTTGAGCAACTGATGCCAGGCAGTGCAGGAATTGAAGTACTGATGGCAGGCATTGCTGGATGTTAGGAACTGAAGCCAGGCAGTGTGAGAACTGAGGAACTGATGCCAGGCAGTGCGGGAGCTGAGGAACTGATGGCAACGTGTGCACGAAGTGAGGAACTGAAGCCAGGCAGTGTGAGAACTTAGCAACTGATGCCTGGCAGTGCAGGAGTTGTGGTAGTGATGCGAGGCAGTGCGGGATGTTAGGAATTGAAGCCAGGCAGTGCAGGAATGAGGAACTGATGCCAGGAAATGTGGGAACTGGGGAACTAATGCCAGGCAGTACAGGAACTTAGAAACTGATGCCAGGCAGTGTGGGAACTGAGGAACTGATGCCAGGCAGTGCGGGAACGGAGGAACTGATGGCAGTATGTGCAGGAACTGAGGAACTGATGCCAAGCAGTACGTGATATTAGGAATTGATGCCAGGTAGTGTGGGAACCAAGGAATTGATGCTATGCAATGCGGGAAGTTAGGAACTGATGCTAGGCTGTGTGAGAATCGAGGAAAAGATGCCAGGCAGTGTTAGAACTGAGAAACTGATGCCAGGAATTTTGGGAATTGAACAACTGATGCCAGGCAGTGCAGGAATAGAAGTACTGATGCCAGGCATTGCTGCATGTTAGGAACTGAAGCCAGGCAGTGTGAGAACTGAGGAACTGATGCCAGGCAGTGCGGGAACTGAGGAACTGATGTCAGGTAGTGCTGGAACTGAGAAACCGATGCCAGGCAGTGCTGGAACTGAGGTACTTATGCCAGGCAGTGTTGGGAACTTAGGAACTGATGCCAAACAGTGATGGGAATTGAGGAATCGATGCCAGGACGTTTGGGAACTAATCATCTGATGCCAGGTAGTTTGGGAACTGAGGAACAGATGCCAGGCAGTGTAGGACCTGAAGTAATGATGCCCGGCATTGTGTGAACTGAGGAATTGCTCCAAGACTGTGTGGGAACTAAGGAGCAGGTGCCAGGCAGTGCGGGATCTGAGGAACTTATGGCAGGCTGTGCAGGAACTGAGGAACTGATGGCAGGCAGTGTGAGAACTGATGCCAGGCACTGCGGGATCTTTGGAACTGTTGCCAGCCATTTTGGGATCTTACGAACTGATGCAATGTCGTGCGGCACATTAGGAACTGATGCCAGGCAGTGTGGGGAATGAGGAACTGATGCCAAGGAGTGTGGGAATTTAGAACTGATGGCAGGTCGTGTGGGAACTGATGAAGTGATGAGAGGCAGTTTGGAAACTCAGGATCCGATGCCAGGCATTGTGCAAAATGAAGTACTGATGCCAGGCAGTTTGGGATCTTAGAAACTGATGCCAGGCAGTGTGGGAGCTGAGGAACTGATGGCAGCGTGTGCACGAAGTGAGGAACTGAAGCCAGGCAGTGTGAGAACTTAGCAACTGATGCCTGGCAGTGCTGGAATTGTGGTAGTGATGCGAGGCAGTGCGGGATGTTAGGAATTGAAGCCAGGCAGTGCAGGACTGAGGAACTGATGCCAGGTAATGTGGGAACTGGGGAACTAATGCCAGGCAGTACAGGAACTTAGAAACTGATGCCAGGCAGTGTGGGAACTGAGGAACTGATGCCAGGCAGTGCGGGAACTGAGGAACTGATGGCAGCATGTGCAGGAACTGAGGAACTGAAGCCAAGCAGTACGGGATATTAGGAACTGATGCCAGGTAGTGTGGGAACCAAGGAATTGATGCTATGCAATGCGGGATGTTAGGAACTGATGCCAGGCTGTGTGAGAACCGAGGAAAAGATGCCAGGCAGTGTTAGAACTGAGAAACTGATGCAAGGAATTTTGGGAATTGAACAACTGATGCCAGGCAGTGCAGGAATTGAAGTACTGATGCCAGGCATTGCTGCATGTTAGGAACTGAAGCCAGGCAGTGTGAGAACTGAGGAACTGATGCCAGGCAGTGCGGGAACTGAGGTACTGATGTCAGGTAGTGTGGGAACTGAGAAACTGATGCCAGGCAGTGCTGGAACTGAGGTACTTATGCCAGGCAGTGTTGGGAACTTAGGAACTGATGCCAAGCAGTGATGGGAATTGAGGAACCGATGCGAGGAAGTTTGGGAACTAATCATCTGATGCCAGGTAGTTTGGGAACTGAGGAACGGATGCCAGGCCGTGTAGGACCTGAAGTAATGATGCCCGGCATTATGTGAACTGAGGAATTGCTCCAAGGCAGTGTGGGAACAAAGGAGCAGATGCCAGGCAGTGCGGGATCTGAGGAACTTATGGCAGGCGGTGCAGGAACTGAGGAACCGATGGCAGGCAGTGTGGGAACTGATGCCAGGCAGTGTGGGATCTTAGGAACTGATGCCAGCCATTTTGGGATCTTAGGAACTGATGCAATGTAGTGCGGCACATTAGGAACTGATGCCAGGCTGTGTGGGGAATGAGGAACTGATGCCAAGGAGTGTTGGAAGTTAGAACTGATGGCAGGTCGTGTGGGAACTGATGAAGTGATGAGAGGCAGTTTGGAAACTCAGGATCCGATGCCAGGCAGTGTGCAAAATGAAGTACTGATGCCAGGCAGTATGGGAACTGAGGAACCGATGCCAGGCATTGCGGGAGCTGAGGAACTGATGGCAGCGTGTGCACAAAGTGAGGAACGAAAGCCAGGCAGTGTGAGAACTTAGCAACTGATGCCTGGCAGTGCAGGAATTGTGGTAGTGACGCCTGGCAGTGCCGGATGTTAGGAATTGAAGCCAGGCAGTGCAGGAACTGAGTAGCTGATGCCAGGCAGTGTGGGAATGAGGAACCGATGCCAGGAAATGTGGGAACTGGGGAACTGATGCCAGGGATGCAAGAACTTAGAAACTGATGCCAGGCAGTGTGGCAACTGAGGAACTGATGCCAGGCAGTGCGGGAACTGAGGAATTGATGGCAGCATGTGCAGGGTCTGAGGAATTGAAGCCAGGCAGTACGGGATATTAGGAACTGATGCCAGGTAGTGTGGAACCAAGGAATTGAAGCTATGCAATGCGGGATGTTAGGAACTGATGCCAGGCTATGTGAGAACTGAAGATAAGATGCCAGGCAGTGTTAGAACTGAGAAACTGATGCCAGGAAGTGTGGGAATTGAGCAACTGATGCCAGGCAGTGCAGGAACTGAAGTACTGATGCCAGGCATTGCTGGATGTTAGGAACTGAAGCCAGGCAGTGTGAGAACTGAGGAACTGATGCCAGGCAGTGCGGGAACTGAGGAACTGATGTCAGGTAGTGTGGGAACTTAGAAACTGATGCCAGGCAGTGCGGGAGCTGAGGAACTGATGGCAGCGTGTGCACGAAGTGAGGAACTGAAGCCAGGCAGTGTGAGAACTTAGCAACTGATGCCTGGCAGTGCAGGAATTGTGGTAGTGATGCAAGGCAGTGCAGGATGTTAGGAATTGAAGCCAGGCAGTGCAGGACTGAGGGCATTGCGGGAACTAAGGAATTGATGGCAGCATGTGCAGGAACTGAGGAATTGAAGCCAGGCAGTACGGGATATTAGGAACTGATGCCAGGTAGTGTGGGAACCAAGGAATTGATGCTATGCAATGGGGGAAGTTAGGAACTGATGCCAGGCTGTGTGAGAACCGAGGAAAAGATGCCAGGCAGTGTTAGAACTGAGAAACTGATGCCAGGAATTTTGGGAATTGAACAACTGATGCCAGGCAGTGCAGGAATAGAAGTACTGATGCCAGGCATTGCTGCATGTTTTACAACTGATGCCAGGCAGTGTGAGAACTGAGGAACTGATGCCAAGGAGTGTTGGAAGTGAGAACTGATGGCAGGTCGTGTGGGAACTAATGAAGTGATGAGAGGCAGTTTGGAAACTCAGGATCCGATGCCAGGCAGTGTGCAAAATGAAGTACTGATGCCAGGCAGTATGGGAACTTAGAAACTGATGCCAGGCAGTGAGGGAACTGAGGAACCGATGCCAGGCAGTGCGGGAGCTGAGGAACTGATGGCAGCATGTGCACAAAGTGAGGAACTGATGCCAGGCAGTATGAGAACTTCGCAACTGATGCCTGGCAGTGCAGGAATTGTGGTAGTGACGCCTGGCAGTGCCGGATTTTAGGAATTGAAGCCAGGCAGTGCAGGAACTGAGTAGCTGATGCCAGGCAGTGTGGGACTGAGGAACTGATGCCAGGAAATGTGGGAACTGGGGAACTGATGCCAGGGATACAGGAACTTAGAAAGTGATGCCAGGCAGTGTGGGAACTGAGGAACTGATGCCAGGCAGTGCGGGAACTGAGGAATTGATGGCAGCATGTGCAGGATCTGAGGAATTGAAGCCAGGCAGTACGGGATATTAGGAACTGATGCCAGGTAGTGTGGGAACCAAGGAATTGATGCTATGCAATGCGGGATGTTAGGAACTGATGCCAGGCTATGTGAGAACCGAGGAAAAGATGCCAGGCAGTGTTAGAACTGAGAAACTGATGCCAGGAAGTTTGGGAATTGAGCAACTGATGCCAGGCAGTGCAGGAATTGAAGTACTGATGCCAGGCATTGCTGGATGATAGGAACTGAAGCCAGGCAGTGTGAGAACTGAGGAACTGATGCCAGGCAGTGCGGGAGCTGAGGAACTGATGGCAACGTGTGCACGAAGTGAGGAACTGAAGCCAGGCAGTGTGAGAACTTAGCAACTGATGCCTGGCAGTGCAGGAGTTGTGGTAGTGATGCGAGGCAGTGCGGGATGTTAGGAATTGAAGCCAGGCAGTGCAGGAATGAGGAACTGATGCCAGGAAATGTGGGAACTGGGGAACTAATGCCAGGCAGTACAGGAACTTAGAAACTGATGCCAGGCAGTGTGGGAACTGAGGAACTGATGCCAGGCAGTGCGGGAACGGAGGAACTGATGGCAGTATGTGCAGGAACTGAGGAACTGATGCCAAGCAGTACGTGATATTAGGAACTGATGCCAGGTAGTGTGGGAACCAAGGAATTGATGCTATGCAATGCGGGAAGTTAGGAACTGATGCTAGGCTGTGTGAGAATCGAGGAAAAGATGCCAGGCAGTGTTAGAACTGAGAAACTGATGCCAGGAATTTTGGGAATTGAACAACTGATGCCAGGCAGTGCAGGAATAGAAGTACTGATGCCAGGCATTGCTGCATGTTAGGAACTGAAGCCAGGCAGTGTGAGAACTGAGGAACTGATGCCAGGCAGTGCGGGAACTGAGGAACTGATGTCAGGTAGTGCTGGAACTGAGAAACCGATGCCAGGCAGTGCTGGAACTGAGGTACTTATGCCAGGCAGTGTTGGGAACTTAGGAACTGATGCCAAGCAGTGATGGGAATTGAGGAATCGATGCCAGGACGTTTGGGAACTAATCATCTGATGCCAGGTAGTTTGGGAACTGAGGAACAGATGCCAGGCAGTGTAGGACCTGAAGTAATGATGCCCGGCATTGTGTGAACTGAGGAATTGCTCCAAGACAGTGTGGGAACTAAGGAGCAGGTGCCAGGCAGTGCGGGATCTGAGGAACTTATGGCAGGCTGTGCAGGAACTGAGGAACTGATGGCAGGCAGTGTGGGAACTGATGCCAGGCACTGCGGGATCTTTGGAACTGTTGCCAGCCATTTTGGGATCTTACGAACTGATGCAATGTCGTGCGGCACATTAGGAACTGATGCCAGGCAGTGTGGGGAATGAGGAACTGATGCCAAGGAGTGTGGGAATTTAGAACTGATGGCAGGTCGTGTGGGAACTGATGAAGTGATGAGAGGCAGTTTGGAAACTCAGGATCCGATGCCAGGCATTGTGCAAAATGAAGTACTGATGCCAGGCAGTTTGGGATCTTAGAAACTGATGCCAGGCAGTGTGGGAGCTGAGGAACTGATGGCAGCGTGTGCACGAAGTGAGGAACTGAAGCCAGGCAGTGTGAGAACTTAGCAACTGATGCCTGGCAGTGCTGGAATTGTGGTAGTGATGCGAGGCAGTGCGGGATGTTAGGAATTGAAGCCAGGCAGTGTGAGAACTGAGGAACTGATGCCAGGCAGTGCGGGAACTGAGGAACTGATGTCAGGTAGTGTGGGAACTGAGGAACTGATGCCAGGCAGTGCTGGAACTGAGGTACTTGTGCCAGGCAGTGTTGGGAACTTAGGAACTGATGCCAAGCAGTGATGGGAATTGAGGAACCGATGCCAGGAAGTTTGGGAACTAATCATGTGATGCCAGGTAGTTTGGGAACTGAGGAACGGATGCCAGGCAGTGTAGGACCTGAAGTAATGATGCCCGGCATTGTGTGAACTGAGGAATTGCTCCAAGGCGGTGTGGGAACTAAGGAGCAGGTGCCAGGCAGTGCGGGATGTGAGGAACTTATGGCAGGCTGTGCTGGAACTGAGGAACCGATG
Source organism: Isurus oxyrinchus (assembly GCA_026770705.1). Taxonomy (NCBI): domain Eukaryota; kingdom Metazoa; phylum Chordata; class Chondrichthyes; order Lamniformes; family Lamnidae; genus Isurus; species Isurus oxyrinchus. The sequence goes on along the minus strand of JANJGN010000029.1, from coordinate 8,053,416 downwards.
CCAGGCAGTGTGGGATCTGATGCCAGGCACTTTGGGATTTTATGAACTGTTGCCAGCCATTTTGGGATCTTAGGAACTGATGCAATGTAGTGCAGCACATTAGGAACTGATGCCAGGTAGTTTGGGGACTGAGGAACTGATGCCAATCAGTGTGGGAACTTAGAACTGATGGCAGGTCGTGTGGGAACTGATGAAGTGATGAGAGGCAGTTTGGAAACTCAGGATCCGATGCCAGGCAGTGTGCAAATTTAAGTACTGATGCCAGGCAGTATGGGAACTTAGAAACTGATGCCAGGCAGTGCGGGAGCTGAGGAACTGATGGCAGCGTGTGCACGAAGTGAGGAACTGAAGCCAGGCAGTGTGAAAACTTAGCAACTGATGCCTGGCAGTGCAGGAATTGTGGTAGTGATGCGAGGCAGTGCGGGATGTTAGGAATTGAAGCCAGGCTGTGCAGTACTGAGGAACTGATGCCAGGAAATGTGGGAACTGGGGAACTAATGGCAGGCAGTACAGGAACTTAGGAACTGATGCCAGGCAGTGTGGGAACTGAGGAACTGATGCCAGGCAGTGCGGGAACTGAGGAACTGATGGCAGCATGTGCAGGAACTGAGGAACTGAAGCCAAGCAGTACGGGATATTAGGAACTGATGCCAGGTAGTGTGGGAACCAAGGAATTGATGCTATGCAATGCGGGAAGTTAGGAACTGATGCCAGGCTGTGTGAGAACCGAGGAAAAGATGCCAGGCAGTGTTAGAACTGAGAAACTGATGCCAGGAATTTTGGGAATTGAACAACTGATGCCAGGCATTGCAGGAATAGAAGTACTGATGCCAGGCATTGCTGGATGTTAGGAACTGAAGCTAGGCAGTGTGAGAACTGAGGAACTGATGCCAGGCAGTGCGGGAACTGAGGAACTGATGTCAGGTAGTGTGGAAACTGAGAAACCGATGCCAGGCAGTGCTGGAACTGAGGTACTTGTGCCAGGCAGTGTTGGGAACTTACGAACTGATGCCAAGCAGTGATGGGAATTGAGGAACCGATGCGAGGAAGTTTGGGAACTAATCATGTGATGCCAGGTAGTTTGGGAACTGAGGAACGGATGCCAGGCAGTGTAGGACCTGAAGTAATGATGCCCGGCATTGTGTGAACTGAGGAATTGCTCCAAGGCAGTGTGGGAACTAAGGAGCAGATGCCAGGCAGTGCGGGATCTGAGGAACTTATGGCAGGCGGTGCAGGAACTGAGGAACCGATGGCAGGCAGTGTGGGAACTAAAGCCAGGCACTGCGGGATCTTAGGAACTGATGCCAGCCATTTTGGGATCTTAGGAACTGATGCAATGTAGTGCGGCACATTAGGAACTGATGCCAGGCAGTGTGGGGAATGAGGAACTGATGCCAAGGAGTGTTGGAAGTTAGAACTGATGGCAGGTCGTGTGGGAACTGATGAAGTGATGAGAGGCAGTTTGGAAACTCAGGATCCGATGCCAGGCAGTGTGCAAAATGAAGTACTGATGCCAGGCAGTATGGGAAATTAGAAACTGATGCCAGGCAGTGTGGGAACTGAGGAACCGATGCCTGGCAGTGTGGGAGCTGAGGAACTGATGGCAGCATGTGCACAAAGTGAGGAACTGAAGCCCGGCAGTGTGAGAACTTAGCAACTGATGCCTGGCAGTGCAGGAATTGTGGTAGTGACGCCTGGCAGTGCTGGGTGTTAGGAATTGAAGCCACGCAGTGCAGGAACTGAGTAGCTGATGCCAGGCAGTGTGGGAATGAGGAACTGATGCCAGGAAATGTGGGAACTGGGGAACTGATGCCAGGGATACAGGAACTTAGAAACTGATGCCAGGCAGTGTGGGAACTGAGGAACTGATGCCAGGCAGTGCGGGAACTGAGGAATTGATGGCAGCATGTGCAGGAACTGAGGAATTGAAGCCAGGCAGTGTGGGAACTGAGGAATTGATGGCAGCATTTGCAGAATCCGAGGAATCGAAGCCAGGCAGTACGGGATATTATGAACTGATGCCAGGTAGTGTGGGAATTGAGGAACTGATGCCAAGCAGTACGGGATATTAGGAACTGATGCCAGGTAGTGTGGGAACCAAGGAATTGATGCTATGCAATGCGGGAAGTTAGGAACTGATGCCAGGCTGTGTGAGAACCGAGGAAAAGATGCCAGGCAGTGTTAGAACTGAGAAACTGATGCCAGGAATTTTGGGAATTGAACAACTGATGCCAGGCAGTGCAGGAATAGAAGTACTGATGCCAGGCATTGCTGGATGTTAGGAACTGAAGCTAGGCAGTGTGAGAACTGAGGAACTGATGCCAGGCAGTGCGGGAACTGAGGAACTGATGTCAGGTAGTGTGGAAACTGAGAAACTGATGCCAGGCAGTGCTGGAACTGAAGTACTTGTGCCAGGCAGTGTTGGGAACTTACGAACTGATGCCAAGAAGTGATGGGAATTGAGGAACCGATGCCAGGAAGTTTGGGAACTAATCATCTGATGCCAGGTAGTTTGGGATCTGAGGAACGGATGCCAGGCAGTGTAGGACCTGAAGTAATGATGCCCGGCATTGTGTGAACTGAGGAATTGCTCCAAGGCAGTGTGGGAACTAAGGAGCAGATGCCAGGCAGTGCGGGATCTGAGGAACTTATGGCAGGCGGTGCAGGAACTGAGGAACTGAAGCCAAGCAGTACGGGATATTAGGAACTGATGCCAGGTAGTGTGGGAACCAAGGAATTGATGCTATGCAATGCGGGAAGTTAGGAACTGATGCCAGGCTGTGTGAGAACCGAGGAAAAGATGCCAGGCAGTGTTAGAACTGAGAAACTGATGCCAGGAATTTTGGGAATTGAACAACTGATGCCAGGCAGTGCAGGAATAGAAGTACTGATGCCAGGCATTGCTGGATTTTAGGAACTGAAGCTAGGCAGTGTGAGAACTGAGGAACTGATGCCAGGCAGTGCGGGAACAGAGGAACTGATGTCAGGTAGTGTGGAAACTGAGAAACCGATGCCAGGCAGTGCTGGAACTGAGGTACTTGTGCCAGGCAGTGTTGGGAACTTACGAACTGATGCCAAGCAGTGATGGGAATTGAGGAACCGATGCCAGGAAGTTTGGGAACTAATCATCTGATGCCAGGTAGTTTGGGAACTGAGGAACGGATGCCAGGCAGTGTAGGACCTCAAGTAATGATGCCCGGCATTGTGTGAACTGAGGAATTGCTCCAAGGCAGTGTGGGATCTAAGGAGCAGATGCCAGGCAATGCGGGATCTGAGGAACTTATGGCAGGCGGTGCAGGAACTGAGGAACCGATGGCAGGCAGTGTGGGAACTTAGGCCAGGCACTGCGGGATCTTAGGAACTGATGCCAGCCATTTTGGGATCTTAGGAACTGATGCAATGTAGTGCGGCACATTAGGAACTGATGCCAGGCAGTGTGGGGAATGAGGAACTGATGCCAAGGTGTGTTGGAAGTTAGAACTGATGGCAGGTCGTGTGGGAACTGATGAAGTGATGAGAGGCAGTTTGGAAACTCAGGATCCGATGCCAGGCAGCGTGCAAAATGAAGTACTGATGCCAGGCAGTATGGGAAATTAGAAACTGATGCCAGGCAGTGTGGGAACTGAGGAACTGATGCCAAGCAGTGATGGGAATTGAGGAACCGATGCCAGGAAGTTTGGGAACTAATCATCTGATGCCAGGTAGTTTGGGAACTGAGGAACGGATGCCAGGCAGTGCAGGACCTGAAGTAATGATTCCCGGCATTGTGTGAACTGAGGAATTGCTCCAAGGCAGTGTGGGAACTAAGGAGCAGATATCCGGCAGTGCGGGAACTGAGGAACTGATGGCAGCATGTGCAGGAACTGAGGAACTGAAACCAAGCAGTACGGGATATTAGGAACTGATGCCAGGTAGTGTGGGAACCAAGGAATTGATGCTATGCAATGCGGGAAGTTAGGAACTGATGCCAGGCTGTGTGAGAACCGAGGAAAAGATGCCAGGCAGTGTTAGAACTGAGAAACTGATGCCAGGAATTTTGGGAATTGAACAACTGATGCCAGGCAGTGCAGGAATAGAAGTACTGATGCCAGGCATTGCTGGATGTTAGGAACTGAAGCTAGGCAATGTGAGAACTGAGGAACTGATGCCAGGCAGTGCGGGAACTGAGGAACTGATGTCAGGTAGTGTGGAAACTGAGAAACCGATGCCAGGCAGTGCTGGAACTGAGGTACTTGTGCCAGGCAGTGTTGGAAACTTACGAACTGATGCCAAGCAGTGATGGGAATTGAGGAACCGATGCCAGGAAGTTTGGGAACTAATCATGTGATGCCACGTAGTTTGGGAACTGAGGAACGGATGCCAGGCAGTGTAGGACCTGATGTAATGATGCCCGGCATTGTGTGAACTGAGGAATTGCTCCAAGGCAGTGTGGGAACTAAGGAGCAGATGCCAGGCAGTGCGGGATCTGAGGAACTTATGGCAGGCGGTGCAGGAACTGAGGAACCGATGGCAGGCAGTGTGGGAACTTAGGCCAGGCACTGCGGGATCTTAGGAACTGATGCCAGCCATTTTGGGATCTTAGGAACTGAAGCAATGTAGTGTGGCACATTAGGAACTGATGCCAGGCAGTGTGGGGAATGAGGAACTGATGCCAAGGAGTGTTGGAAGTTAGAACTGATGGCAGGTCGTGTGGGAACCGATGAAGTGATGAGAGGCAGTTTGGAAACTCAGGATCCGATGCCAGGCAGCGTGCAAAATGAAGTACTGATGCCAGGCAGTATGGGAAATTAGAAACTGATGCCACGCAGTGTGGGAACTGAGGAACCGATGCCTGGCAGTGCGGGAGCTGAGGAACTGATGGCAGCATGTGCACAAAGTGAGGAACTGAAGCCAGGCAGTGTGAGAACTTAGCAACTGATGCCTGGCAGTGCAGGAATTGTGGTAGTGACGCCTGGCAGTGCTGGGTGTTTGGAATTGAAGCCATGCAGTGCAGGAACTGAGTAGCTGATGCCAGGCAGTGTGGGAATGAGGAACTGATGCCAGGAAATTTGGGAAATGGGGAACTGATGCCAGGGATACAGGAACTTAGAAACTGATGCCAGGCAGTGTGGGAACTGAGGAACTGATGGCAGGCAGTGCGGGATCTGAGGAATTGATGGCAGCATGTGCAGGGACTGAGGAATTGAAGCCAGGCAGTGTGGGAACTGAGGAATTGATGGCACCTTTTGCAGAATCCGAGGAATCGAAGCCAGGCAGTACGGGATATTATGAACTGATGCCAGGTAGTGTGGGAACCAAGGAATTGATGCTATGCAATGCCGGAAGTTAGGAACTGATGCCAGGCTGTGTGAGAAAAGAGGAAAAGATGCCAGGCAGTGTTAGAACTGAGAAACCGATGCCAGGAATTTTGGAAATTGTACAACTGATGCCAGGCAGTGCAGGAATAGAAGTACTGATGCCAGGCATTGCTGGATGTTAGGAACTGAAGCCAGGCAGTGTGAGAACTGAGGAACTGATGCCAGGCAGTGCGTGAACTGCGGAACTGATGTCAGGTAGTGTGGGAACTGAGAAACTGATGCCAGGCAGTGCTGGAACTGAGGTACTTATGCCAGGCAGTGTTGGGAACTTAGGAACTGATGCCAAGCAGTGATGGGAATTGAGGAGCCGATGCCAGGAAGTTTGGGAACTAATCATGTGATGCCAGGTAGTTTGGGAACTGAGGAACGGATGCCAGGCAGTGTAGGACCTGAAGTAATGATGCCCGGCAATGTGTGAACTGAGGAATTGCTCCAAGGCAGTGTGGGAACTAAGGAGCAGATGCCAGGCAGTGCGGGATCTGAGGAACTTATGGCAGGCGGTGCAGGAACTGAGGAACTGAAGCCAAGCAGTACGGGATATTAGGAACTGATGCCAGGTAGTGTGGGAACCAAGGAATTGATGCTATGCAATGCGGGAAGTTAGGAACTGATGCCAGGCTGTGTGAGAACCGAGGAAAAGATGCCAGGCAGTGTTAGAACTGAGAAACTGATGCCAGGAATTTTGGGAATTGAACAACTGATGCCAGGCAGTGCAGGAATAGAAGTACTGATGCCAGGCATTGCTGGATTTTAGGAACTGAAGCTAGGCAGTGTGAGAACTGAGGAACTGATGCCAGGCAGTGCGGGAACAGAGGAACTGATGTCAGGTAGTGTGGAAACTGAGAAACCGATGCCAGGCAGTGCTGGAACTGAGGTACTTGTGCCAGGCAGTGTTGGGAACTTACGAACTGATGCCAAGCAGTGATGGGAATTGAGGAACCGATGCCAGGAAGTTTGGGAACTAATCATCTGATGCCAGGTAGTTTGGGAACTGAGGAACGGATGCCAGGCAGTGTAGGACCTCAAGTAATGATGCCCGGCATTGTGTGAACTGAGGAATTGCTCCAAGGCAGTGTGGGATCTAAGGAGCAGATGCCAGGCAATGCGGGATCTGAGGAACTTATGGCAGGCGGTGCAGGAACTGAGGAACCGATGGCAGGCAGTGTGGGAACTTAGGCCAGGCACTGCGGGATCTTAGGAACTGATGCCAGCCATTTTGGGATCTTAGGAACTGATGCAATGTAGTGCGGCACATTAGGAACTGATGCCAGGCAGTGTGGGGAATGAGGAACTGATGCCAAGGTGTGTTGGAAGTTAGAACTGATGGCAGGTCGTGTGGGAACTGATGAAGTGATGAGAGGCAGTTTGGAAACTCAGGATCCGATGCCAGGCAGCGTGCAAAATGAAGTACTGATGCCAGGCAGTATGGGAAATTAGAAACTGATGCCAGGCAGTGTGGGAACTGAGGAACTGATGCCAAGCAGTGATGGGAATTGAGGAACCGATGCCAGGAAGTTTGGGAACTAATCATCTGATGCCAGGTAGTTTGGGAACTGAGGAACGGATGCCAGGCAGTGCAGGACCTGAAGTAATGATTCCCGGCATTGTGTGAACTGAGGAATTGCTCCAAGGCAGTGTGGGAACTAAGGAGCAGATATCCGGCAGTGCGGGAACTGAGGAACTGATGGCAGCATGTGCAGGAACTGAGGAACTGAAGCCAAGCAGTACGGGATATTAGGAACTGATGCCAGGTAGTGTGGGAACCAAGGAATTGATGCTATGCAATGCGGGAAGTTAGGAACTGATGCCAGGCTGTGTGAGAACCGAGGAAAAGATGCCAGGCAGTGTTAGAACTGAGAAACTGATGCCAGGAATTTTGGGAATTGAACAACTGATGCCAGGCAGTGCAGGAATAGAAGTACTGATGCCAGGCATTGCTGGATGTTAGGAACTGAAGCTAGGCAATGTGAGAACTGAGGAACTGATGCCAGGCAGTGCGGGAACTGAGGAACTGATGTCAGGTAGTGTGGAAACTGAGAAACCGATGCCAGGCAGTGCTGGAACTGAGGTACTTGTGCCAGGCAGTGTTGGAAACTTACGAACTGATGCCAAGCAGTGATGGGAATTGAGGAACCGATGCCAGGAAGTTTGGGAACTAATCATGTGATGCCACGTAGTTTGGGAACTGAGGAACGGATGCCAGGCAGTGTAGGACCTGATGTAATGATGCCCGGCATTGTGTGAACTGAGGAATTGCTCCAAGGCAGTGTGGGAACTAAGGAGCAGATGCCAGGCAGTGCGGGATCTGAGGAACTTATGGCAGGCGGTGCAGGAACTGAGGAACCGATGGCAGGCAGTGTGGGAACTTAGGCCAGGCACTGCGGGATCTTAGGAACTGATGCCAGCCATTTTGGGATCTTAGGAACTGAAGCAATGTAGTGTGGCACATTAGGAACTGATGCCAGGCAGTGTGGGGAATGAGGAACTGATGCCAAGGAGTGTTGGAAGTTAGAACTGATGGCAGGTCGTGTGGGAACCGATGAAGTGATGAGAGGCAGTTTGGAAACTCAGGATCCGATGCCAGGCAGCGTGCAAAATGAAGTACTGATGCCAGGCAGTATGGGAAATTAGAAACTGATGCCACGCAGTGTGGGAACTGAGGAACCGATGCCTGGCAGTGCGGGAGCTGAGGAACTGATGGCAGCATGTGCACAAAGTGAGGAACTGAAGCCAGGCAGTGTGAGAACTTAGCAACTGATGCCTGGCAGTGCAGGAATTGTGGTAGTGACGCCTGGCAGTGCTGGGTGTTTGGAATTGAAGCCATGCAGTGCAGGAACTGAGTAGCTGATGCCAGGCAGTGTGGGAATGAGGAACTGATGCCAGGAAATTTGGGAAATGGGGAACTGATGCCAGGGATACAGGAACTTAGAAACTGATGCCAGGCAGTGTGGGAACTGAGGAACTGATGGCAGGCAGTGCGGGATCTGAGGAATTGATGGCAGCATGTGCAGGGACTGAGGAATTGAAGCCAGGCAGTGTGGGAACTGAGGAATTGATGGCACCTTTTGCAGAATCCGAGGAATCGAAGCCAGGCAGTACGGGATATTATGAACTGATGCCAGGTAGTGTGGGAACCAAGGAATTGATGCTATGCAATGCCGGAAGTTAGGAACTGATGCCAGGCTGTGTGAGAAAAGAGGAAAAGATGCCAGGCAGTGTTAGAACTGAGAAACCGATGCCAGGAATTTTGGAAATTGTACAACTGATGCCAGGCAGTGCAGGAATAGAAGTACTGATGCCAGGCATTGCTGGATGTTAGGAACTGAAGCCAGGCAGTGTGAGAACTGAGGAACTGATGCCAGGCAGTGCGTGAACTGCGGAACTGATGTCAGGTAGTGTGGGAACTGAGAAACTGATGCCAGGCAGTGCTGGAACTGAGGTACTTATGCCAGGCAGTGTTGGGAACTTAGGAACTGATGCCAAGCAGTGATGGGAATTGAGGAGCCGATGCCAGGAAGTTTGGGAACTAATCATGTGATGCCAGGTAGTTTGGGAACTGAGGAACGGATGCCAGGCAGTGTAGGACCTGAAGTGATGATGCCCGGCAATGTGTGAACTGAGGAATTGCTCCAAGGCAGTGTGGGAACTAAGGAGCAGATGCCAGGCAATGCGGGATCTGAGGAACTTATGGCAGGCGGTGCAGGAACTGAGGAACCGATGGCAAGCAGTGTGGGAACTGATGCCAGGCACTGCGGGATCTTTGGAACTGTTGCCAGCCATTTTGGGATATACGAACTGATGCAATGTAGTGCGGCACATTAGGAACTGATGCCAGGCAGTGTGGGGAATGAGGAACTGTTGCCAAGGAGTGTTGGAAGTTAGAACTGATGGTAGGTCGTGTGGGAACTGATGAAGTGATGAGAGGCAGTTTGGAAACTCAGGATCCGATGCCAGGCAGTGTGCAAAATGAAGTACTGATGCCAGGCAGTATGGGAACTTAGAAACTGATGCCAGGCAGTGTGGGTACTGAGGAACCGATGCCAGGCAGTGCGGGAACTGAGGAACTGATGGCAGCGTGTGCACAAAGTGAGGAACTGAAGCCAGGCAGTGTGAGAACTTAGCAACTGATGCCTGGCACTGCAGGAATTGTGGTAGTGACGCCTGGCAGTGCCGGATGTGAGGAATTGAAGCCAGGCAGTGCAGGAACTGAGTAGCTGATGCCAGGCAGTGTGGGAATGAGGAACTGATGCCAGGAAATGTGGGAACTGGGGAACTGATGCCAGGGATACAGGAGCTTAGAAACTGATGCCAGGCAGTGTGGGAACTGAGGAACTGATGCCAGGCAGTGCGGGATCTGAGGAACTGATGGCAGCATGTGCAGGCACTGAGGAACTGAAGCCAAGCATTACGGGATATTAGGAACTGATGCCAGGTACTGTGGGAACCAAGGAATTGATGCTATGCAATGCGGGAAGTTAGGAACTGATGCCAGGCTGTGTGAGAAAAGAGGAAATGATGCCAGGCAGTGTTAGAACTGAGAAACTGATGCCAGGAATTTTGGAAATTGAACAACTGATGCCAGGCATTGCAGGATTAGAAGTACTGATGCCAGGCATTGCTGGATGTTAGGAACTGAAGCTAGGCAGTGTGAGAACTGAGGAACCGATGCCAGGCAGTGCGGGAACTGCGGAACTGATGTCAGGTAGTGTGGGAACTGAGAAACTGATGCCAGGCAGTGCTGGAACTGAGGTACTTATGCCAGGCAGTGTTGGGAACTTAAGAACTGATGCCAAGCAGTGATGCTAATTGAGGAACCGATGCCAGGAAGTTTGGGAACTAATCATCTGATGCCAGGTAGTTTGGGATCTGAGGAACGGATGCCAGGCAGTGTAGGACCTGAAGTAATGATTCCCGGCATTGTGTGAACTGAGGAATTGCTCCAAGGCAGTGTGGGAACTAAGGAGCAGATGCCAGGCAGTGCGGGAACTGAGGAATTGATGGCAGCATGTGCAGGAACTGAGGAATTGAAGCCAGGCAGTACGGGATATTAGGAACTGATGCCAGGTAGTGTGGGAATCAACGAATTGATGCTATGCAATGTGGGATGTTAGGAACTGATGCCAGGCTATGTGAGAACCGAGGAAAAGATGCCAGGCAGTGTTAGAACTGAGAAACTGATGCCAGGAAGTGCAGGAATTGAGCAACTGATGCCAGGCAGTGCAGGAATTGAAGTACTGATGCCAGGCATTGCTGCATGTTAGGAACTGAAGCCAGGCAGTGTGAGAACTGAGGAACTGATGCCAGGCAGTGCGGGAACTGAGGAACTGATGTCAGGTAGTGTGGGAACTGAGGAACGGATGCCAGGCAGTGTAGGACCTGAAGTAATGATGCTCGGCATTGTGTGAACTGAGGAATTGCTCCAAGGCGGTGTGGGAACTAAGGAGCAGGTGCCAGGCAGTGCGGGATGTGAGGAACTTATGGCAGGCTGTGCTGGAACTGAGGAACCAGTGCCAGGCAGTGTGGGATCTGATGCCAGGCACTTTGGGATTTTATGAACTGTTGCCCGCCATTTTGGGATCTTAGGAACTGATGCAATGTAGTGCAGCACATTAGGAACTGATGCCAGGTAGTTTGGGGACTGAGGAACTGATGCCAATCAGTGTGGGAACTTAGAACTGATGGCAGGTCGTGTGGGAACTGATGAAGTGATGAGAGGCAGTTTGGAAACTCAGGATCCGATGCCAGGCAGTGTGCAAAATGAAGTACTGATGCCAGGCAGTATGGGAACTTAGAAACTGATGCCAGGCAGTGTGGGAACTGAGGAACCGATGCCTGGCAGTGCGGGAGCTGAGGAACTGATGCCATGGAGTGTTGGAAGTTAGAACTTATGCCAGGCAGTATGGGAACTTAGAAACTGATGCCAGGCAGTGCAGGAGCTGTGGAACTGATGGCAGCGTGTGCACGAAGTGAGGAACTGAAGCCAGGCAGTGTGAGAACTTAGCAACTGATGCCTAGCAGTGCAGGAATTGTAGTAGTGATGCAAGGCAGTGCGGGATGTTAGGAATTGAAGCCAGGCAGTGCAGGACTGAGGAACTGATGCCAGGAAATGTGTGAACTGGGGAAGTGATGCCAGGGATACAGGAACTTAGAAACTGATGCCAGGCAGTGCAGGAGCTGAGGAACTGAAGCCAGGCAGTATGGGATATTAGGAACTGATGCCAGGTAGTGTGGGAACCTAGGAATTGATGCTATGCAATGCGGGATGTTAGGAACTGATGCCAGGCTGTGTGAGAACCGAGGAAAAGATGCCAGGCAGTGTTAGAACTGAGAAACTGATACCAGGAAGTGTGGGAATTGAGCAACTGATGCCACGCAGTGCAGGAATTGAAGTACTGATGCCAGGCATTGCTGGATGTTAGGAACTGAAGCCAGGCAGTGTGAGAACTGAGGAACTGATGCCAGGCAGCATGAGAACTGAGGAGCTGATGCCAGGCAGTGCCGTATCTTAGGAACTGATGCCAGCCAGTGTGGGAAGTTGAGAACCGATGTCAGGCAGTGCGGGAACTGAGGTACTGAAGTCAGACAGTGTGAGAACTTACCAAATGATGCCAGGAAGTGTGGGAACTGAGCAACTGATTTCAGGCAGTGCGGGAGTTGAGTTACTGATGCCAGGCAGTGCGGGATGTTAGGAACTGAAGCTAGTCAGTGCGGGAACTCAGGAACTAATGCCAGCCAGGGCGGGAAGTGAGGAACTGATGCCAGGCCATGCAGGATCTTAGGAACTGTTGCCAGGTAGTGTGGGATCTTAGGAACTGAAGCCAGGCATTGTGTGAAGTGAGGAACTGATGCCAGGTAGTGTGGGAACTGAGGACCAGAAACCAGGCAGTGCAGAATCTTAGGAACAAATGCCGGGCATTGTGGGAAATGAGGTACTGATGCCAGGCATTGTGGGAACTGAGGAACCGATGCCAGGCAGTGTGGCAACTCAGGAAATGATGCCAGGTAGTGCTGGAACTGAGGTACTTATGCCAGGCAGTGTTGGGGACTTAGGAACTAATGCCAGGCAGTGATTGGAATTGAGGAACGGTTGCCAGGAAGTGTGGGAGCTAATGATCTGATGCCAGGTAGTGTTAGAACTGAGGAACCGATGCCAGGCAGTGTGGGAACTGAGGAACTGATGCCAGGTAGTGTGGGAACTGCGGAACAGATGCCACGCAGTATGGGAACTGAAGTACTGATAGCAGGCATTGTGGGAACTGAGGAATTGCTCCCAGGCAGTGTGGGAACTGAGGAGCAGATGCCAGGCAGTGTGGGATCTGATGAACTTATGCCAGTCTGTGCAGGAACTGAGGAACCGATGCCAGGCAGTGCGGGAACTGATGCCAGGCACCACAGGATCTTAGGAACAGATGCCAGGCATTTCGGGATCTTAGGAATTGATGCCAGGTAGTGCGGCACATTAGGAACTGATGCCAGGCAGTGTGTGGACTGTGGAACTGATGCCAGGCAGTGTGGGAACTTGGAACTGATGGCAGGTGGTGTGGGAACTGATGAACTGATGACAGGCAGTGTGGAAACTCAGGAACTGATGCCAGGCAGTGTGGGAGATGAAGTACTGATATCAGGCAGTGCGGTAACCGAGTAGCTGATGCCAGGCAATGCAGGACTGAGGAACTGATGGCAGGAAATGTGGGAATGGAGGAACTGACGCCAGGCAGTGCGGGAACTGAGGATCTGATGGCAGCGTGTGTAGGAACTGAGGAACTGAAGCCAGGCACTGTGAGAAGTCAGCAACTGATGCCTGGCAGTGCAGGAATTGAGGTACTGATGCCAGGCAGTGCGGGATTTTAGGAACTGAAGCCAGGCAGTGCGGGAACTGAGTAGCTGATGCCAGTCAGTGTGGGACTGAGGAACTGATGCCAGGAAATGTGGGAACTGAGGAACTAATGCCAGGCAGTACGGGATATTAGGAACTGATGCCTGGCAGTGTGGGAACCAAGGAATTGATGCTTTGCAGTGCAGGATCTTAGGACCTGATGCAAGGCAGTGTGGGAAGCGAGGAAAAGATGCCAGGCAGTGTTTGAACTGAGAAACTGATGCCAGGAAGTGTGGGAATTGAGCAACCTATGCCAGGCAGTGCAGGAATTGAGGTACTGATGCCAGGCATTGCGGGATGTTAGGAACTGAAGCCAGGCACTGTGGGAACCTAGGAACTGATGCCAGGCAGCTTGGGAACTGAGGAGCCGATGCCAGGCAGTGCGGGATCTTAGGAACTGATGCCAGCCAGTGTGAGAACTGGGGAACTGATACCAGGCAGTGCAGGATCTTAGGAACTGATGCCAGGCAAGGTGAGAACTGAGAAACTGATGCCAGGCAATTTGGGAACTGCAGAACCGATGTCAGGCAGTGTGGGAACTGAGGAACCGAAGCCAGGCAGTGTGGGAACTGAGGAACTGATGCTAGGCCATGCGGGAACCGAGCAAATGATGCCGAGCTGTGTGGGAACTGAGGAACTGATGCCAGGCAGTGCAGGAACTGAGGTACTGATGCCAGGCAGTGCGGGTACTGATGTTTTGATGCCAGGCAGTGCAGGAGCTGAGGAACTAAAGCAAGCCAATGCGGGAACTGAGGAACTCGTTCCAGGCAGTGTGGGAAATCAGGAACGGATGTCAGGTAGTGTGGGAACTGATGAACTGATGCCAGGTAGTGAGGGAACTGATGAATTGATGCCAGGCAGTGTGGAAACTGAGAAACCGATGCCAGGCAGTGTGGGAAATGAATTACTGATGCCAGGCAGTGCGGGAACTGAGGAGCTGATGCCAGGCAATGTAGGACTGAGGAACTGATGGCAGGAAATGTGGGAACGGAGGAACTGATGCCAGACAGTACGGGAACTGAGGAACTGATGCCAGGCAGTGTGGGAACTGAGCAAGTTTCGCCAGGCAGTTTGGGAATTGAGGTACTGATGCCAGGCAATGCGGGTCTTTAAGAACTGACGACAAACAGTGCATGAATTTAGGAGCTGCTTCCAGGCAGTGTGGAACAAAGGATAGATGCTGAGCAGTGCGGGATCTTAGGGACTGATGCCAGGCAGTGTGAGAACCCAGAAAAAAATGCCAGACAGTGCGAGAACTGCGAAAGTGATGCCAGGAAGTGTGGGAATTGAGCAACCAATGCCAGGCAGTGCAGGAATTGAGGTAGTGATGCCAGGCCGTGCAGGAATTGAGGTACTGATGTTAGGTAGTGTGGGAACTGAGGTACTGATGCCAAGCAGTGTGGGAACTGAGCAAGAGATGCCAGGCAATGTGGGAACTGAGCCACTGATGCCAGGCAGTGCGGGAACTGATGTACGGATGCCAGGCTGTGTGGGAACTGAGGAACTGATGCCAGGCAGCGTGGGAACTCAGGAATTGATGCCATGCAGTGCGGGGACTGAGGTTCCGATGCCAGGCAGTGTGGGAACTGAGGAACTGATGCTAGGCAGCGTTGGGAACTTAGGAACTGATGCCAAGCAGTGATGGGAATTGAGGAACCGATGCCAGGAAGTTTGGGAACTAATGATCTGATGCCAGGTAGTGTGGGAACTGAGGACCTGATGCCAGCCAGTTTGGGAACTGAAGTACTGATGCCAGGCATTGTGTGAACTGAGGAATTGCTCCCAGGCAGTGTGGGAATGAAAGAATAGATGCCAGGCTGTGTGGGATCTGAGGAACTTATGCCAGGCTGTGCTGCAACTGAGGAACGAATGCCTGGCAGTGCGGGAACTGAGGATCTGATGCCAGGCATTGCGGGATCTTAGGAACTAATGCCAGGTAGTGCAGCAAATTAGGAACTGATGCCAGGCAGTGTGGGAAATGAAGTACTGATGCCAGGCAGTGCAGAAACTGAGGACCGGAAACCAGGCAGTGTGAGAACTGAGCAACTGATGCCAGGCAGTGTGGGAACTGAGGTATTGATGCCAGACAATACGGGATCTGAGGTACTTATGCCATGTAGTGTTGGGAACTTAGGAACTGATGCCAAGCAGTGATGGGAATTGAGGAACCGATGCCAGGAAGTTTGGGAACTAATGATCTGATGCCAGGTAGTTTGGGAACTGTGTAGCTGATGCCAGGCAGTGCGGGAACTGAGGAACTGATGCCAGGAAATGTGGGAACTGGGGAACAGATGCCAGGCAGTGCGGAAACTGTGGAACTGATGGCAGCGTGTGCAGGAACTGAGGAACTGAAGACAGGCAGTACAGGATATTAGGAACTGATGCCAGGTAGTGTGGGAACTGAGGAACTGATGGCAGGCATTGTGGGAAGAGACGAATTGCTCACAGGCAGTATAGGAACTAAGGAGCAGATGCCAGGCAGTGCGGGATCTGAGGAACTTATGGCAGGCTGTGCAGGAACTGAGGAACCGATGCCAGGCAGTGTGGGAACTGATGCCAGGCACTGCAGTATCTTAGGAACTGATGCCAGCCATTTTGGGATCTTAGGACCTGATGCAATGTAGTCCGGCACATTAGGAATTGATGCCAGGCAGTGTGGGGACAGAGGAACTGATGCCAATGAGTGTTGGCAGTTAGAACTGATGGCAGGTCGTGTGGGAACTGATGAAGTGATGAGAGGCAGTTTGGAAACTCAGGATCCGATGCCAGGCAGTGTGTCAAATGAAGTACTGATGCCAGGCAGTATGGGAACTTATGGGAACTTAGAGACTGATGCCAGGCAGTGTGGGAACTGAGGAACCGATGCCAGGCAGTGCGGGAGCTGAGGAACTGATGGCAGCGTGTGCACATAGTGAGGAACAGAAGCCAGGCAGTGTCAGAACTTAGCAACTGATGTCTGGCTGTGCAGGAATTGTGGTAGTGACGCCTGGCAGTGCTGGGTGTTAGGAATTGAAGCCAGGCAGTGCAGGAACTGAGTAGCTGATGCCAGGCAGTGTGGGACTGAGGAACTGATGCCAGGAAATATGGGAACTGAGGAACTGATGCCAGGGATACAGGAACTTAGAAAGTGATGCCAGGCAGTGTGGGAACTGAGGAACTGATGCCAGGCAGTGAGGGAACTGAGGAATTGACGGCAGCATGTGCAGGAACTGAGGAACTGAAGGCAGACAGTACGGGATATTAGGAACTGAAGCCAGTTAGTGTGGGAACCAAGGAATTGATGCTATGCAATGCGGGATGTTAGGAACTGATGCCAGGCTGTGTGAGAACCGAGGAAAAGATGCCAGGCAGTGTTAGAACTGAGAAACTGATGCCAGGAAGTGCGGGAATTGGGCAACTGATGCCAGGCAGTGCAGGAATTGAAGTACTGATGCCAGGCATTGCTGGATGTTAGGAACTGAAGCCAGGCAGTGTGAGTACTGAGGAACTGATGCCAGGCAGTGCGGGATCTTAGGAACTGATGCCAGCCATTTTGGGATCTTAGGAACTGATGCAAAGTAGTGCAGCACATTTGGAACTGATGCCAGGCAGTGTGGGGACTGAGGAACTGATGCCAAGGAGTGTTGGAAGTTAGAACTGATGGCAGGTCGTGTGGGAACTGATGAAGTGATGAGAGGCAGTTTGGAAACTCAGGATCCGATGCCAGGCAGTTTGCAAAATGAAGTACTGATGCCAGGCAGTATGGGAACTTAGAAACTGATGCCAGGCAGTGCGGGAATTGAGCAACTGATGGCAGGCAGTGCAGGAACTGAAGGCATTGCTGGATGTTAGGAATTGAAGCCAGGCAGTGCGGGATCTTAGGAACTGATGCCAGGCAGTGTGGGATCTGCAGAACCGATGTCAGGCAGTGTGGGAACTGAGGAACTGATGCCAGGCATTGCGGGAACTGGGGAACAGATGCCACATCATGCGGGAACAAAGCAACTGATGCCAAGCATTGTGGGAACTGAGGAACGGATGTCGGGTAGTGTGGGAACTGATGAATTGATGATAGGCACTGTCAAAACTGAGAGACCAATGCCAGGCGGTGTGGGAAAATAAGTACAGATGCCAGGCGGTGTGGGAACTGAGGAGCTGATGCCAGGCAATGCAGAAACTGAGGACCGGAAACCAGGCAGTGTGAGAACTGAGCAACTGATGCCAGGCAGTGTGGGAACTCAGGAATAAATGCCAGGCAGTGCTGGAACTGAGGTACCTATGCCAGCCCGAGTTGGGAACTTAGGAACTGATGCCAAGCAATGATGGGAATTGAGTAACCGATGGCAGGAATTGTGGGAACTAATGATCTGAATCCAGGTAGTGTGGGAACGGAGGAACAGATGGCAGGCATTGTGGGAACTGAGGAATTGCTCACAGGCAGTATGGGAACTAAGGAGCAGAAGGCAGGCAGTGCTAGATCTGTGGAACTTATGGCAGGCTGTGCAGGAACTGAGGAACCGATGCCAGGCAGTGTGGGAACTGAGGAACTGATGCCAGGCGCTGCAAGATGTTAGGAACTTCTGCAAGGCATTGTGGGATCTTAGAAACTGGTGCCAGGTAGTGAGGGAAATTAGGAAGTGATGCCAGACAGTGTGGATACTGAGGAACAGATGCCAGGCAGTGTGGGAAATATGGAACAGATGCCAGGCAGTGCAGGAATTGAGTTACTGATGCCAGGCAGTGTGGGATGTTTGGACCTAAAGCTAGTCAGTGCGGGAACTCAGGAACTCATGCCAGGCAGGGCGGGAACTGAGGAACTGATGCCAGGCAGTGCGGGATCTTAGGAACTGAAGCCAGGTATTGTGGGGACTGAGGAACTGATGCCAGGTAGTGTAGGGAATGGACGTAGTGATGCCCGGCAGTGCGGGACCTTTGGAACAAATGCCGGGCATTGCGGGAAATGAGGTACTGATGCCAGGCAGTATGGGAACTCAGGAAGTGATGCCAGGCAGTGTGGGAACTCAGGAAGTGATGCCAGATAGTGCTGGAACTGAGGTACTTATGCCAGTCCGTGTTGGGAACTTAGAAACTGATGCTAAGCAGCGATTGGAGTTGAGGAACGGATGCCAGGAAGTGTGCGGACCAATGATCTGATGCCAGGTAGTGTGGGAACTGAGGAACTGAAGCCAGGCAGTATGGGAACTGAAGTACTGATGGAATGCATTGTGGGAACTGAGGAATTGCTCCCAGGCAGTGTGGGAACTAAGGAGCAGATGCCAGGCAGTGTGGGATCTGAGGAACTTTTGCCAGGTAATGTGGGAACTTAGGAACTGATGCCAGGCAGTATGAGAACTGAAGTACTGATGGCAGGCATTGTGGGTACTGAGGAATTGCTCCCAAGCAGTGTGGGAAATTGGAACAGATGGCAGGTGGTGTGGGAACTGTTGAAGTGATGATAGGCAGTGTGGAAACTCAGGAACCGATGCCAGGCAGTGTGGGAAATGAAGTACTGATACCAGGCAGTGCGGTAACTGAGTAGCTGATGCCAGGCAGTGTGGGAACTGAGGAACTGAAGCCAGGCAGTACGGGATATTAGGAACTGATGCCAGGTAGTGTGGGAACCAAGGAATTGATGCTATGCAATGCGGGATGTTAGGAACTGATGCCAGGCTGAGTGAGAACCGAGGAAAAGATGCCAGGCAGTGTTAGAACTGAGAAAATGATGCCAGGCAGTGCAGGAATTGAAGTACTGATGCCAGGCATTGCTGGATGTTAGGAACTGAAGCCAGGCAGTGTGAGAACTGAGGAACTGATGCCAGGCTGTGCGGGAACTGAGGAACTGATGTCAGGTAGTGTGGGAACTGAGGAACTGATGCCAGGCAGTTGTGGAACTGAGGTACTTATGCCAGGCAGTTTTGGGAACTTAGGAACTGATGCCAAGCAGTGATGGGAATTGAGGAACCGATGCCAGGAAGTTTGGGAACTAATGATCTGATGCCAGGTAGTTTGGGAACTGAGGAACGGATGCCAGGCAGTGTAGGACCTGAAGTAATGATGCCCGGCATTGTGTGAACTGAGGAATTGCTCCAAGGCAGTGTGGGAACTAAGGAGCAGATGCCAGGCAGTGCGTGATCTGAGGAACTTATGGCAGGCTGTGCAGGAACTGAGGAACAGATGCCAGGCAGTGTGGGAACTGGTGCCAGGCACTGCGGGATCTTAGGAACTGATGCCAGCCATTTTGGGATCTTAGGAACTGATGCAATGTAGTGCGGCACATTAGGAACTGATGCCAGGCAGTGTGGGGTCTGAGGAACTGATGCCAAGGAGTGTTGGAAGTTAGAACTGATGGCAGGTCGTGTGGGAACT
This sequence comes from Isurus oxyrinchus, assembly GCA_026770705.1. Lineage (NCBI taxonomy): Eukaryota > Metazoa > Chordata > Chondrichthyes > Lamniformes > Lamnidae > Isurus > Isurus oxyrinchus. The sequence continues at coordinate 8,033,838 of JANJGN010000029.1, read as the reverse complement.
GATGAAGTGATGAGAGGCAGTTTGGAAACTCAGGATCCGATGCCAGGCAGTGTGCAAAATGAAGTACTGATGCCAGGCAGTATGGGAACTTAGAAACTGATGCCAGGCATTGCGGGAATTGAGCAACTGATGCCAGGCAATGCAGGAATTGAAGGCATTGCTGGATGTTGGGATCTGATGCCAGGCAATGCGGGATCTTAGGAACTGATGCCAGCCAGTGTGGGATCTGCAGAACCGATGTCAGGCAGTGTGGGAACTGAGGAACTGATGCCATGTCATGCGGGATCCAAGCAACTGATGCCAGCATTGTGGGAACTGAAGTACTGATGGAATGCATTGTGGGAACTGAAGAATTGCTCCCAGGCAGTGTGGGAACTAAGGAGCAGATGCCAGGCAGTGCGGGATCTGAGGAACTTTTGCCAGGTAATGTGGGAACTTAGGAACTGATGCCAGGCAGTATGAGAACTGAAGTACTGATGGCAGGCATTGTGGGAACTGAGGAATTGCTCCCAAGCAGTGTGGGAAATTGGAACAGATGGCAGGTGGTGTGGGAACTGTTGAAGTGATGACAGGCAGTGTGGAAACTCAGGAACCGATGCCAGGCAGTGTGGGAAATGAAGTACTGATGCCAGGCAGTGCGGTAACTGAGTAGCTGATGCCAGGCAGTGCGGGACTGAGGAACTGATGGCAGGAAATGTGGGAACGGAGGAACTGATGCCAGGCAGTGCGCGAACTGAGGATCTGATGGCAGCGTGTGCAGGAACTGAGGAACTGAAGCCAGGCAGTGTGAGAACTGAGCAACTGATGCCAGGCAGTGCGGGATGTTAGGAACTGAAGCCAGGCACTGTGGGAACTGAGTAGCTGATGCCAGGCAGTGCGGGACTGAGGAACTGATGCCAGGCAGTACGGGATATTAGGAACTGATGCCTGGCAGTGTGGGAACCAAGTAATTGATGCTTTGCAGTGCGGGATCTTAGGAACTGATGCCAGGCAGTGTGGGAAGCGAGCAACTTATGCCAGGCAGTGCAGGAATTGAGGTACTGATGCCAGGCATTGCGGGATGTTAGGAAATGAAGCCAGGCACTGCGGGAACTTCGGAACTGATGCCAGCCATTTTGGGACCTTAGGAACTGATGCAATGTAGTGCGGCACATTAGGAACTGATGCCAGGCAGTGTGGGGTCTGAGGAACTGATGCCAAGGAGTGTTGGAAGTTAGAACTTTTGGCAGGTCGTGTGGGAACTGATGAAGTGATGAGAGGCAGTTTGGAAACGCAGGATCTGATGCCAGGCAGTGTGCAAAATGAAGTACTGATGCCAGGCAGTATGGGAAATTAGAAACTGATGCCAGGCAGTGCGGGAGCTGAGGAACTGATGGCAGCGTGTGCACGAAGTGAGGAACTGAAGCCAGGCAGTGCAGGACTGAGGAACTGATGCCAGGAAATGTGTGAACTGGGGAAGTGATGCCAGGGATACAGGAACTTAGAAACTGATGCCAGGCAGTGTGGGAACTGAGGAACTGATGCCAGGCAGTGCGGGAACTGAGGAATTGATGGCAGCATGTGCAGGAACTGAGAAACTGAAGCCAGGCAGTACGGGATATTAGGAACTGATGCCAGGTAGTGTGGGAACCAAGGAATTGATGCTATGCAATGCGGGATGTTAGGAACTGATGCCAGGCTGTGTGAGAACCGAGGACAAGATGCCAGGCAGTGTTAGAACTGAGAAACTGATGCCAGGAAGTTTGGGAATTGAGCAACTGATGCCAGGCAGTGCAGGAATTGAAGTACTGATGCCAGGCATTGCTGGATGTTAGGAACTGAAGCCAGGCAGTGTGAGAACTGAGGAACTGATGCCAGGCAGTGTGGGAACTGAGGAACTGATGTGTGGTAGTGTGGGAACTGAGGAAACGATGGCAGGCAGTGCTGGAACTGAGTTACTTATGCCAGGCAGTGTTGGGAACTTAGGAACTGATGCCAAGCAGTGATGGGAATTGAGGAACCGATGCCAGGTAGTTTGGGAACTAATGATCTGATGCCAGGTAGTTTGGGAACTGAGGAACGGATGCCAGGCAGTGTGGGACCTGAAGTAAAGATGCCTGGCATTGTGTGAACTGAGGAATTGTTCCAAGGCAGTGTGGGAACTAAGGAGCAGATGCCAGGCAGTACGGGATCTGAGGAACTTATGGCAGGCTGTGCAGGAACTGAGGAACCGATGGCAGGCAGTGTGGGAACTGATGCCAGGCACTGCGGGATCTTAGGAACTGATGCCAGCCATTTTGGGATCTTAGGAACTGATGCAATGTAGTGCGGCACATTAGGAACTGATGCCAGGCAGTGTGGGGACTGAGGAACTGATGCCAATCAGTGTGGGAACTTAGAACTGATGGCAGGTCATGTGGGAACTGATGAAGTGATGAGAGGCAGTTTGGAAACTCAGGATCCGATGCCAGGCAGTGTGCAAAATGAAGTACTGATGCCAGGCAGTATGGGAACTTAGAAACTGATGCCAGGCAGTGCGGGAATTGAGCAACTGATGCCAGGCAGTGCGGGAACTGAGGAATTGATGGCAGCATGTGCAGGAACTGAGGAACTGAAGCCAAGCAGTACGGGATATTAGGAACTGATGCCAGGTAGTGTGGGAACCAAGGAATTGATGCTATGCAATGCGGGATGTTCGGAACTGATGCCAGGCTGTGTGAGAACCGAGGAAAAGATGCCAGGCAGTGTTTGAACTGAGAAACTGATGCCAGGAAGTGTGGGAATTGAGGAACTGATGCCAGGCAGTGCAGGAATTGAAGGCATTGCTGGATGTTAGGAGCTGAAGCCAGGCAGTGCGGGATCTTAGGAACTGATGCCAGCCAGTGTGGGATCTGCAGAACCGATGTCGGGCAGTGCGGGAACTGAGGAACTGATGCCATGTCATGAGGGAACCGAGCAACTGATGCCAGCAGTGTGGGAACTGAGGTACTGATGCCCGGCATTGCGGGAACTGAGGAACTGATGCCATGGAATGCGGGAACCGAGCAAGTGATGCCAAGCAGTGTGGGAACTGAGGAACGGATGTCGGGTCGTGTGGGAACTGATGAATTGATGATAGGCACAGTGAAAACTCAGAAACTGATGCCAGGCAGTGTGGGAAAATAAGTACTGATGCCAGGCGGTGTGGGAACTGAGGAGCTGATGCCAGGCGTTGTGGGAACTGAGGTATTGATGCCAGACAGTACGGGATGTGAGGTACTTATGCCAGGCAGTGTTGGGAACTTAGGAACTGATGCCAAGCAGTACAGGAACTGAGGAACTGATGCCAGGAAATGTGGGAACTGGGTAACTGATGCCAGGGAGACAGGAACTTAGAAACTGATGCCAGGCAGTGTGGGAACTGAGGAACTGATGCCAGGCAGTGCGGAAACTGAGAAACTGATGGCAGCGTGTGCAGGAACTGAGGAACTGAAGCCAGGCAGTACAGGATATTAGGAACTGATACCAGGTAGTGTGTGAACTGAGGAACTGATGACAGGCATTGTGGGAAGAGAAGAATTGCTCACAGGCAGTATGGGAACTAAGGAGCAGATGCCAGGCAGTGTGTAAAATGAAGTACTGATGCCAGGCAGTATGGGAACTGAGGAACCGATGCCAGGTAGTGCGGGAGCTGAGGAACTGATGGCAGCGTGTGCACAAAGTGAGGAACTGAAGCCAGGCAGTGTGAGAACTTAGAAACTGATGCCTGGCAGTGCAGGAATTGTGGTAGTGACGCCTGGCAGTGCTGGATGTTAGGAATTGAAGCCAGGCAGTGCAGGAACTGAGTAGCTGATGCCAGGCAGTGTGGGACTGAGGAACTGATGCCAGGAAATGTGGGAACTGGGGAACTGATGCAAGGGATACAGGAACTTAGAAACTGTTGCCAGGCAGTGTGGGAACTGAGGAACTGAAGCCAGGCAGTACGGGATATTACGAACTGATGCCAGGTTGTGTGGGAACCAAGGAATTGATGCTATGCAATGCGGGATGTTAGGAACTGATGCCAGGCTGAGTGAGAACCGAGGAAAAGATGCCAGGCAGTGTTAGAACTGAGAAAATGATGCCAGGCAGTGCGGGAATTGAAGTACTGATGCCAGGCATTGCTGGATGTTAGGAACTGAAGCCAGGCAGTGTGAGAACTGAGGAACTGATGCCAGGCAGTGCGGGAACTGAGGAACTGATGTCAGGTAGTGTGGGAACTGAGAAACTGATGCCAGGCAGTTGTGGAACTGAGGTACTTATGCCAGGCAGTTTTGGGAACTTAGGAACTGATGCCAAGCAGTGATGGGAATTGAGGAACCTATGCCAGTAAGTTTGGGAACTAATAATCTGATGCCAGGTAGTTTGGGAACTGAGGAACGGATGTCAGGCAGTGTAGGACCTGAAGTAATGATGCCCGGCATTGTGTGAACTGAGGAATTGCTCCAAGGCAGTGTGGGAACTAAGGAGCAGATGCCAGGCAGTGCGTGATCTGAGGAACTTATGGTAGGCTGTGCAGGAACTGAGGAACAGATGCCAGGCAGTGTGGGAACTGATGCCAGGCACTGCGGGATCTTAGGAACTGATGCCAGCCATTTTGGGATCTTAGCAACTGATGCAATGTAGTGCGGCACATTAGGAACTGATGCCAGGCAGTGTGGGGACTGAGGAACTGATGCCAAGGAGTGTTGGAAGTTGGAACTGATGGCAGGTCGTGTGGGAACTGATGAAGTGATGAGAGGCAGTTTGGAAACTCAGGATCCGATGCCAGGCAGTGTGCAAAATGAAGTACTGATGCCAGGCAGTATGGGAACTTAGAAACTGATGCCAGGCATTGCGGGAATTGAGCAACTGATGCCAGGCAATGCAGGAATTGAAGGCATTGCTGGATGTTAGGATCTGAAGCCAGGCAATGCGGGATCTTAGGAACTGATGCCAGCCAGTGTGGGATCTGCAGAACTGATGTCAGGCAGTGTGGGAAGTGAGGAACTGATGCCATGTCATGCGGGATCCAAGCAACTGATGCCAGCATTGTGGGAACTGAAGTACTGATGGAATGCATTGTGGGAACTGAGGAATTGCTCCCAGGCAGTGTGGGAACTAAGGAGCAGATGCCAGGCAGTGCGGGATCTGAGGAACTTTTGCCAGGTAATGTGGGATCTGAGGAACTGATGCCAGGCAGTATGAGAACTGAAGTACTGTTGGCAGGCATTGTGGGAACTGAGGAATTGCTCCCAAGCAGTGTGGGAAATTGGAACAGATGGCAGGTGGTGTGGGAACTGTTGAAGTGATGACAGGCAGTGTGGAAACTCAGGAACCGATGCCAGGCAGTGTGGGAAATGAAGTACTGATGCCAGGCAGTGCGGTAACTGAGTAGCTGATGCCAGGCAGTGCGGGACTGAGGAACAGATGGCAGGAAATGTGGGAACGGAGGAACTGATGCCAGGCAGTGCGCGAACTGAGGATCTGATGGCAGCGTGTGCAGGAACTGAGGAACTGAAGCCAGGCAGTGTGAGAACTGAGCAACTGATGCCTGGCAGTGCAGGAATTGAGGTACTGATGCCAGGCATTGCGGGATGTTAGGAACTGAAGCCAGGCACTGCGCGAACTGAGTAGCTGATGCCAAGCAGCGCGGGATTGAGGAACTGATGCCAGGCAGTACGGGATATTAGGAACTGATGCCTGGCAGTGTGGGAACCAAGTAATTGATGCTTTGCAGTGCGGGATCTTAGGAACTGATGCCAGGCAGTGTGGGAAGCGAGCAACTTATGCCAGGCAGTGCAGGAATTGAGGTACTGATGCCAGGCATTGCGGGATGTTAGGAAATGAAGCCAGGCACTGCGGGAACTTCGGAACTGATGCCAGCCATTTTGGGACCTTAGGAACTGATGCAATGTAGTGCGGCACATTAGGAACTGATGCCAGGCAGTGTGGGGTCTGAGGAACTGATGCCAAGGCGTGTTGGAAGTTAGAACTTTTGGCAGGTCGTGTGGGAACTGATGAAGTGATGAGAGGCAGTTTGGAAACTCAGGATCCGATGCCAGGCAGTGTGCAAAATAAAGTACTGATGCCAGGCAGTATGGGAAATTAGAAACTGATGCCAGGCAGTGCGGGAGCTGAGGAACTGATGGCAGCGTGTGCACGAAGTGAGGAACTGAAGCCAGGCAGTGTGAGAACTTAGCAACTGATGCCTGGCAGTGCAGGAATTGTGGTAGTGATGCAAGGCAGTGCGGGATGTTAGGAATTGAAGCCAGGCAGTGCAGGACTGAGGAACTGATGCCAGGAAATGTGTGAACTGGGGAAGTGATGCCAGGGATACAGGAACTTAGAAACTGATGCCAGGCAGTGTGGGAACTGAGGAACTGATGCCAGGCAGTGCGGGAACTGAGGAATTGATGGCAGCATGTGCAGGAACTGAGGAACTGAAGCCAGGCAGTACGGGATATTAGGAACTGATGCCAGGTAGTGTGGGAAACAAGGAATTGATGCTATGCAATGCGGGATGTTAGGAACTGATGCCAGGCTGTGTGAGAACCGAGGAAAAGATGCCAGGCAGTGTTAGAACTGAGAAACTGATGCCAGGAAGTTTGGGAATTGAGCAACTGATGCCAGGCAGTGCAGGAATTGAAGTACTGATGCCAGGCATTGCTGGATGTTAGGAACTGAAGCCAGGCAGTGTGAGAACTGAGGAACTGATGCCAGGCAGTGTGGGAACTGAGGAACTGATGTGTGGTAGTGTGGGAACTGAGGAAACGATGGCCGGCAGTGCTGGAACTGAGTTACTTATGCCAGGCAGTGTTGGGAACTTAGGAACTGATGCCAAGCAGTGATGGGAATTGAGGAACCGATGCCAGGTAGTTTGGGAACTAATGATCTGATGCCAGGAAGTTTGGGATCTGAGGAACGGATGCCAGGCAGTGTGGGACCTGAAGTAAAGATGCCCGGCATTGTGTGAACTGAGGAATTGTTCCAAGGCAGTGTGGGAACTAAGGAGCAGATGCCAGGCAGTACAGGATCTGAGGAACCTATGGCAGGCTGTGCAGGAACTGAGGAACCGATGGCAGGCAGTGTGGGAACTGATGCCTGGCACTGCGGCATCTTAGGAACTGATGCCAGCCATTTTGGGATCTTAGGAACTGATGCACTGTAGTGCGGCACATTAGGAACTGATGCCAGGCAGTGTGGGGACTGAGGAACTGATGCCAATCAGTGTGGGAACTTAGAACTGATGGCAGGTCATGTGGGAACTGATGAAGTGATGAGAGGCAGTTTGGAAACTCAGGATCCGATGCCAGGCAGTGTGCAAAATGAAGTACTGATGCCAGGCAGTATGGGAACTTAGAAACTGATGCCAGGCAGTGCGGGAATTGAGCAACTGATGACAGGCAGTGCAGGAATTGAAGGCATTGCTGGATGTTAGGAGCTGAAGCCAGGCTGTGCGGGATGTTAGGAACTGATGCCAGGCAGTGTGGGATCTGCAGAACCGATGTCAGGCAGTGTGGGAACTGAGGAACTGATGCCATGTCATGCGGAACCGAGCAACTGATTCCATCATTGTGAGAACTGAGGTACTGATGCCAGGCATTGCGGGAACTGAGGAATTGATGCCGCATCATGCAGGAACATAGCAACTGATGCCAAGCAGTGTGGGAACTGAGGAACGGATGTCGGGTAGTGTGGGAACTGATGAATTGGTGATAGGCATTGTGAAAACTGAGAAACCGATGCCAGGCAGTGTGGGAAAATAAGTACTGATGCCAGGCGGTGTGGGAACTGAGGAGCTGATGCCAGGCAATGCGGAAACTGAGGACCGGAAACCAGGCAGTGTGAGAACTGCGCAACTGATGCCAGGCAGTGTGGGAACTCAGGAATTGATGCCAGGCAGTGCTGGAACTGAGGTTCCTATGCCAGCCAGAGTTGGGAACGTAGGAACTGATGCCAAGCAATGATGGGAATTGAGTAACCGATGGCAGGAATTGTGGGAATTACTGATCTGAATCCAGGTAGTGTGGGAACGGAGGAACAGATGGCAGGCATTGTGGGAACTGAGGAATTGCTCACAGGCAGTATGGGAACTAAGGAGCAGAAGGCAGGCAGTGCGGGATCTGTGGAACTTATGGCAGGCTGTGCAGGAACTGAGAAACCGATGCCAGGCAGTGTGGGAACTGAGGAATGGATGCCAGGCACTGCGAGATGTTAGGAACTTCTGCAAGGCATTGTGGGATCTTAGAAACTGGTGCCAGGTAGTGAGGGAAAATAGGAACTGATGCCAAATAGTGTGGATACTGAGGAACAGATGCCAGGCAGTGTGGGAACTGAGGAACAGTTGAAGTGATGACAGGTAGTGTGGAAAATAAGGACCAATGCCAGGCAATGTTGGAAATGAAGTACTGATGCCAGGCAGTGCGCAAAGTGAGTAGCTGATGCCAGGCAGTGTGGGACTGAGGAACTGACTGCAGGAAATGTGGGAACTGAGGAACTGATGCCAGGCAGTACAGGATCTTAGGAACTGACGCCAGGCAGTGTGGGGACTGAGGAACTGATGCCAAGGACTGTTGGAACTTAGAACTGATGGCAGGTCGTGTGGGAACTGATGAAGTGATGAGAGGCAGTTTGGAAACTCAGGATCCGATGCCAGGCAGTCTGGAAAATGAAGTACTGATGCCAGGCAGTATGAGAACTTAGAAACTGATGCCAAGCAGTGTGGGAACTGAGGAACCGATGCCAGGCAGTGCAGGAGCTGAGGAACTGATGGCAGCGAGTGCACAAAGTGAGGAACTGAAGCCAGGCAGTGTGAGAACTTAGAAACTGATGCCTGGCAGTGCAGGAATTGTGGTAGTGGCGCCTGGTAGTGCTGGATGTTAGGAATTGAAGCCAGGCAGTGCAGGAACTGAGTAGCTGATGCCAGGCAGTGTGGGACTGAGGAACTGATGCCAGGAAATGTGTGAACTGGGGAGCTGATGCCAGGGATACAGGAACTTAGAAACTGATGCCAGGCAGTGTGGGAACTGAGGAACTGATGCCAGGCAGTGCGGGAACTGAGGAAGTGATGGCAGCATGTGCAGGAACTGAGGAATTGAAGCTATGCAATGCGGGATGTTAGGAACTGATGCCAGGCTGTGTGAGAACGGAGGAAAAGATGCCAGGCAGTGTTAGAACTGAGAAACTGATGCCAGAAAGTGCGGGAATTGAGCAACTGATGCCAGGCAGTGCAGGAATTGAAGTACTGATGCCAGGCATTGCTGGATGTTAGGAACTGAAGCCAGGCAGTGTGAGAACTGAGGAACTGATGCCAGGCAGTGCGGGAACTGAGGAACTGATGTCAGGTAGTGTGGGAACTGAGGAACCGATGCCAGGCAGTGCTGGAACTGAGGTACTTATGCCAGGCAGTGTTGGGAACTTAGGAACTGATGCCAAGCAGTGTTGGGAATTGAGGAACCGATGCCAGGATGTTTGGGAACTAATCATCTGATGCCAGGTAGTTTGGGAACTGAGGAACGGATGCCAGGCAGTGTAGGACCTGAAGTGATGATGCCCGGCATTGTGTGAACTGAGGAATTGCTCCAAGGCAGTGTGGGAACTAAGGAGCAGATGCCAGGCAGTGCGGGATCTGAGGAACCTATGGCAGGCTGTGCAGGAACTGAGGAACCGATGGCAGGCAGTGTGGGAACTGATGCCAGGCACTGCGGGATCTTAGGAACTGATGCCAGCCATTTTTGGATCTTAGGAACTGATGCAATGTAGTGCGGCACATTAGGAGATGATGCCAGGCAGTGTGGGGACTGAGGAACTGATGCCAACCAGTGTGGGAACTTAGAACTGATGGCGGGTCACGTGGGAACTGATGAAGTGATGAGAGGCAGTTTGGAAACTCAGGATCCGATGCCAGGCAGTGTGCAAAATGAAGTACTGATGCCAGGCAGTATGGGAACTTAGAAACTGATGCCAGGCAGTGCGGGAATTGAGCAACTGATGCCAGGCAGTGCAGGAATTGAAGGCATTGCTGGATGTTAGGAATTGAAGCCAGGCAGTGCAGGAGCTTAGGAACTGATGCCAGCCAGTGTGGGATCTGCAGAACCGATGTCAGGCAGTGTAGGACCTGAGAAACTGATGCCATGTCATGCGGGAACCGAGCAACTGATGCCAAACAGTGTGGGAACTGAGGAACGGATGTCGGGTAGTGTGGGAACTGATGAATTGATGATAGGCTCTGTCAAAACTGAGAGACCAATGCCAGGCGGTGTGGGAAAATAAGTACTGATGCCAGGCGGTGTGGGAACTGAGGAGCTGATGCCAGGCAATGCAGAAACTGAGGACCGGAAACCAGGCAGTGTGAGAACTGAGCAACTGATGCCAGGCAGTGTGGGAACTCAGGAATAAATGCCAGGCAGTGCTGGAACTGAGGTACCTATGCCAGCCCGAGTTGGGAACTTAGGAACTGATGCCAAGCAATGATGGGAATTGAGTAACCGATGGCAGGAATTGTGGGAACTAATGATCTGAATCCAGGTAGTGTGGGAACGGAGGAACAGATGGCAGGCATTGTGGGAACTGAGGAATTGCTCACAGGCAGTATGGGAACTAAGGAGCAGAAGGCAGGCAGTGCTAGATCTGTGGAACTTATGGCAGGCTGTGCAGGAACTGAGGAACCGATGCCAGGCAGTGTGGGAACTGAGGAACTGATGCCAGGCGCTGCAAGATGTTAGGAACTTCTGCAAGGCATTGTGGGATCTTAGAAACTGGTGCCAGGTAGTGAGGGAAATTAGGAAGTGATGCCAAATAGTGTGGATAGTGAGTAACAGATGCCAGGCAGTGTGGAAACTTAGGAACAGTTGAAGTGATGACAGGCAGTGTGGAAACTAAGGACCAATGCCAGGCAATGTGGGAAATGAAGTACTGATGCCAGGCAGTGCGCGAACTGAGTAGCTGATGCCAGGCAGTGTGTAAAATGAAGTACTGATGCCAGGCAGTATGGGAACTGAGGAACTGATGCCAGGCAGTGTGGGAACTGAGGAACCGATGCCAGGCAGTGCAGGAGCTGAGGAGCTGATGGCAGCGTGTGCACAAAGTGAGGAACTGAAGCCAGGCAGTGTGAAAACTTAGCAACTGATGGCTGGCAGTGCAGGAACTGAAGCCAGGCTGTACGGGATCTTAGGAACTGATGCCAGCCAGTGTGGGATCTGCAGAACCGATGTCAGAAGTGCTGGAACTGAGGAACTGATGCCATGTCATGCGGGAACAGAGCAACTGATGCCAGCAGTGTGGGAACTTAGAAACTGATGCCAGGCAGTGTGGGAACTGTGGAACTAATGCCAGGCAGTGCGGAAACTGATAATCTGATGGCAGCGTGTGCAGGAACTGAGGAACTGAAGCCAGGCAGTACAGGATATTAGGAACTGATGCCAGGTAGTGTGGGAACTGATGAACTGATGGCAGGCATTGTGGGAAGAGAAGAATTGCTCACAGGCAGTATGGGAACTAAGGAGCAGATGCCAGGCAGTGCGGGATCTGAGGAACTTATGGCATGCTGTGCAGGAACTGAGGAACCGATGCCAGGCAGTGTGGGACCTGAAGCCAGGCTCTGCTGGATCTTAGGAACTGATGCCAGCCAGTTTTGGATCTTAGGAACTGATGCGATGTAGTGTGGCACATTAGGAACTGATGCCAGGCAGCGTGGGGACTGAGGAACTGATGCCAAGGAGTATTGGCAGTTAGAACTGATGGCAGGTCGTGTGGGAACTGATGAAGTGATGAGAGGCAGTATGGAAACTCAGGATCCGATGCCAGGCAGTGTGTAAAATGAAGTACTGATTCCAGGCAGTATGGGAACTTAGAAACTGATGCCAGGCAGTGTGGGAACTGAGGAACCAATGCCAGGCAGTGCAGGAGCTGAGGAACTGATGGCAGCGTGTGCACAAAGTGAGGAACTGAAGCCAGGCAGTGTGAGAACTTCGCAACTGATGCCTGGCAGTGCAGGTATCGTGCTAGTGACGCCTGGCAGTGCTGGATGTTAGGAATTGAAGCCAGGCAGTGCAGGAACTGAGTAGCTGATGCCAGGCAGTGTGGGACTGAGGAACTGATGCCAGGAAATGTGGGAACTGGGGAACTAATGCCAGGGATACAGGAACTTAGAAAGTGATGCCAGGCAGTGTGGGAACTGAGGAACTGATGCCAGGCAGTGCAGGAACTGAGGAATTGATGGCAGCATGTGCAGGAACTGAGGAACTGAAGCCAGGCAGTACGGGATATTAGGAACCGATGCCAGGTAGTGTGGGAACCAAGGAATTGATGCTATGCAATGCGGGATGTTAGGAACTGATGCCAGGCTGTGTGAGAACGGAGGAAAAGATGCCAGGCAGTGTTAGAACTGAGAAACTGATGCCAGAAAGTGCGGGAATTGAGCAACTGATGCCAGGCAGTGCAGGAATTGAAGTACTGATGCCAGGCATTGCTGGATGTTAGGAACTGAAGCCAGGCAGTGTGAGAACTGAGGAACTGATGCCAGGCAGTGCGGGAACTGAGGAACTGATGTCAGGTAGTGTGGGAACTGAGGAACCGATGCCAGGCATTGCTGGAACTGAGGTACTTATGCCAGGCAGTGTTGGGAACTTAGGAACTGATGCCAAGCAGTGTTGGGAATTGAGGAACCGATGCCAGGATGTTTGGGAACTAATCATCTGATGCCAGGTAGTTTGGGAACTGAGGAACGGATGCCAGGCAGTGTAGGACCTGAAGTGATGATGCCCGGCATTGTGTGAACTGAGGAATTGCTCCAAGGCAGTGTGGGAACTAAGGAGCAGATGCCAGGCAGTGCGGGATCTGAGGAACTTATGGCAGGCTGTGCAGGAACTGAGGAACCGATGCCAGGCAGTGTGGGAACTGATGCCAGGCACTGCGGGATCTTAGGAACTGATGCCAGCTATTTTGGGATCTTAGGAACTGATGCAATGTAGTGCGGCATATTAGGAAATGATGCCAGGCAGTGTGGGGACTGAGGAACTGATGCCAACCACTGTGGGAACTTAGAACTGATGGCAGGTCGTGTGGGAACTGATGAAGTGATGAGAGGCAGTTTGGAAACTCAGGATCCGATGCCAGGCAGTGTGCAAAATGAAGTACTGATGCCAGGCAGTATGGGAACTTAGAAACTGATGCCAGGCAGTGCGGGAATTGAGCAACCGATGCCAGGCAGTACAGGAATTGAAGGCATTGCTGGATGTTAGGATCTGAAGCCAGGCAGTGCGGGAACTTAAGAAATGATGCCAGCCAGTGTGGGATCTGCAGAACCAATGTCAGGCAGTGTGGGACCTGAGAAACTGATGCCATGTCATGCGGGAACCGAGCAACTGATGCCAGCAGTGTGGGAACTGAGGTAATGATGCCAGGCATTGCGGGAACTGAGGAACTGATGCCACGTCATGCGGGAACAGAGCAACTGATGCCAAGCATTGTGGGAACTGAGGAACGGATGTCGGGTAGTGTGGGAACTGATGAATTGATGATAGGCACTGTGAAAACTGAGAAACCAATGCCAGGCGGTGTGGGAAATTAAGTACTGATGCCAGGCGGTGTGGGAACTGAGGAGCTGATGCCAGGCAATGCGGAAACTGAGGACCGGAAACCAGGCAGTGTGAGAACTGAGCAACTGATGCCAGGCAGTGTGGGAACTCAGGAATTGATGCCAGGCAGTGCTGGAACTGAGGTACCCATGCCAGCCCGAGTTGGGAACTTAGGAACTGATGCCAAGCAATGATGGGAATTGAGTAACCGATGGCAGGAATTGTGGGAACTACTGATCTGAATCCAGGTAGTGTGGGAACGGAGGAACAGATGGCGGGCATTGTGGGAACTGAGGAATTGCTCACAGGCAGTATGGGAACTAAGGAGCAGAAGGCAGGCAGTGCGGGATCTGTGGAACTTATGGCAGGCTGTGCAGGAACTGAGAAACCGATGCCAGGCAGTGTGGGAACTGAGGAACTGATGCCAGGCACTGCGAGATTTTAGGAACTTCTGCAAGGCATTGTGGGATCTTAGAAACTGGTGCCAGGTAGTGAGGGAAATTAGGAAGTGATGCCAAGTAGTGTGGATACTGAGTAACAGATGCCAGGCAGTGAGGAAACTTAGGAACAGTTGAAGTGATGACAGGCAGTGTGGAAACTAAGGACCAATGCCAGGCAATGTGGGAAATGAAGTACTGATGCCAGGCAGTGCGCGAACTGAGTAGCTGATGCCAGGCAGTGTGTAAAATGAAGTACTGATGCCAGGCAGTATGGGAACTGAGGAACTGATGCCAGGCAGTGTGGGAACTGAGGAACCGATGCCAGGCAGTGCGGGAGCTGAGGAGCTGATGGCAGCGTGTGCACAAAGTGAGGAACTGAAGCCAGGCAGTGTGAAAACTTAGCAACAGATGCCTGGCAGTGCAGGAATTGTGGTAGTGACGCCTGGCAGTGCTGGATGTTAGGAATTGAAGCCAGCCAGTGCAGGAACTGAGTAGCTGATGCCAGGCAGTGTGGGACTGAGGAACTGATGCCAGGAAATGTGGGAACTGGGGAACTGATGCCAGGGATACAGGAACTTAGAAACTGATGCCAGGCAGTGTGGGAACTGAGGAACTGATGCCAGGCAGTGCGGGAACTGAGGAATTGATGGCAGCATGTGCAGGAACTGAGGAACTGAAGCCAGGCAGTACGGGATATTAGGAACTGATGCCAGGTAGTGTGGGAACCAAGGAATTGATGCTATGCATTGCGGGATGTTAGGAACTGATGCCAGGCTGTGTGAGAACCGAGGAAAAGATGCCAGGTGGTGTTAGAACAGAGAAACCGATGCCAGGAAGTGCAGGAATTGAGCAACTGATGCCAGGTAGTGCAGGAATTGAAGGCATTGCTGGATGTTAGGAACTGAAGCCAGGCAGTGCGGGATCTTAAGAACCGATGTCAGGCAGTGCGGGAAGTGAGGAACTGATGCCAGCAGTGTGGGAACTCAGCTACTGATGCCAGGCAGTGTGGGAACTGAGGAACTGATGCCAGGCAGTGCGGAAACTGAGGAACTGATGGCCGCGTGTGGAGGAACTGAGGAACTGAAGCCAAGCAGTACAGGATATTAGGAAATGATGACAGGTAGTGTGGGAATTGTGGTAGTGACGCCTGGCAGTGTCAGATGTTAGGAATTGAAGCCAGGCAGTGCAGGAACTGAGTGACTGATGCCAGGCAGTGTGGGACTGAGGAACCGATGCCAGGAAATGTGGGAACTGGGGAACTGATGCCAGGGATACAGGAACTTAGAAACTGATGCCAGGCAGTGTGGGAACTGAGGAACTGATGCCAGGCAGTGCAGGAACTGAGTAATTGATGGCAGGCATTGTGGGAAGAGAAGAATTGCTCACAGGCAGTATGGGAACTAAGGAGCAGATACCAGGCAGTGCGGGATCTGAGGAACTTATGGCAGGCTGTGCAGGAATTGAGGAACCGATGCCAGGCAGTGTGGGAAATGATGCCAGGAATTGCAGGATCTTAGGAACTGATGCCAGCCAGTTTGGGATCTTAGGAACTGATGCGATGTAGTGCGGCACATTAGGAACTGATGCCAGGCAGTGTGGGGACTGAGGAACTGATGCCAAGGAGTGTTGGAACTTAGAACTGATGGCAGGTCGTGTGGGAACTGATGAAGTGATGAGAGGCAGTTTGGAAACTCAGGATCCGATGCCAGGCAGTGTGTAAAATGAAGTACTGATGCCAGGCAGTATGAGAACTTAGAAACTGATGCCAGGCAGTGTGGGAACTGAGGAACCGATGCCAGGCAGTGCGGGAGATGAGGAACTGATGGCAGCGTGTGCACAAAGAGAGGAACTGAAGCCAGGCAGTGTGAGAACTTAGCAACTGATGCCTGGCAGTGCAGGAATTGTGGTAGTGACGCCTGGCAGTGCTGGATGTTAGGAATTGAAGCCAGGCAGTATGGGAACTGACGAACTGATGCCAGGCAGTGCGGGAACTGACTGATTGATGGCAGCATGTGCAGGAACTGAGGAACTGATGCCAAGCAGTACGGGATATTAGGAACTGATGCCAGGTAGTGTGGGAACCAAGGAATTGATGCTATGCAATGCAGGATGTTAGGAACTGATGCCAGGCTGTGTGAGAACCGAGGAAAAGATGCCAGGCAGTGTTAGAACAGAGAAACGGATGCCAGGAAGTGCAGGAATTGAGCAACTGATGCCAGGTAGTGCAGGAATTGAAGGCATTGCTGGATGTTGGGAGCTGAAGCCAGGCAACGTGAGATCTTAGGAAATGATGCCAGCCAGTGTGGGATCTGCAGAACCGTTGTCAGGTAGTGCGGGAACTGAGGAACTGATGCCATGTCATGCGGGGACCGAGCAACTGATGCCAGCAGTGTGGGAACTAAGAAACTGATGCCAGGCAGTGTGGGAACTGAGGAACTGATGCCAGGCAGTGCGGAAACTAAGGAACTGATGGCAGCGTGTGCAGGAACTGCGGAACTGAAGCCAGGCAGTACAGGATATTAGGAACTGATGACAGGTGGTGTGGGAACTGATGAACTGATGGCAGGCATTGTGGGAGGAGAAGAATTGCTCACAGGCAGTGTGGGAACTAAGGAGCAGATGCCAGGCAGCGCAGGATCTGAGGAACTTATGGCAGGCTGTGCAGGAACTGAGGAACCGATGCCAGGCAGTGTGGGAACTGATGCCAGGCACTGCTGGATCTTAGGAACTGATGCCAGCCAGTTTGGGATCTTAGGAACTGATGCGATGTAGTGCAGCACATTAGGAACTGATGCCAGGCAGTGTGGGGACTGAGGAACTGATGCCAAGGAGTGTTGGAACTTAAAACTGATGGCAGGTCGTGTGGGAACTGATGAAGTGATGAGAGGCAGTTTGGAAACTCAGGATCCGATGCCAGGCAGTGTGTAAAATGAAGTACTGATGCCAGGCAGTATGGGAACTTAGAAACTGAAGCCAGGCAGTGTGAGAACTTAGCAACTGATGCCTGGCAGTGCAGGAATTGCGGTATTGACGCCTGGCAGTGCCAGATGTTAGGAATTGAAGCCAGGCAGTGCAGGAACTGAGTAGCTGATGCCAGGCAGTGTGGGACTGAGGACCTGATGCCAGGAAATGTGGGAACTGCGGAAGTGATGCCAGGGATACAGGAACTTAGAAACTGATGCCAGGCAGTGTGGGAACTGAGGAACTGATGCCAGGCAGTGCGGGAACTGAGTAATTGATGGCAGCATGTGCAGGAACTGAGGAACTGAAGCCAGGCAGTACGGGTTATTAGGAACTGATGCCAGGTAGTGTGGGAACCAAGGAATTGATGCTATGCAATGCGGGATGTTAGGAACTGATGCCAGGCTATGTGAGAACCGAGGAAAAGATGCCAGGCAGTGTTAGAACTGAGAAACTGATGCCAGGAAGTGCAGGAATTGAGCAACTGATGCCAGGTAGTGCAGGAATTGAAGGCATTGCTGGATGTTAGGAGCTGAAGCCAGGCAACGTGGGATCTTAGGAACTGATGCCAGCCTGTGTGGGATCTGCAGAACCGATGTCAGGCTGTGCGGGAATTGAGGAACTGATGCCATGTCATGCGGGAACCGAGCAACTGATGCCAGCAGTGTGGGATCTTAGAATCTGATGCCAGGCAGTGTGGGAACTGAGGAACTGATGCCAGGCAGTGTGGGAACAGAAGAACTGATGGCAGCATGTGCAGGAACTGAGGAACTGAAGCCAGGCAGTACAGGATATTAGGAACTGATTCCAGGTAGAGTGGGAACTGAGGAACTGATGGCAGGCATTGTGGGAAGAGAAGAATTGCTCACAGGCAGTATGGGAACTAAGGAGCAGATGCCAGGCAGTGCGGGATCTGAGGGACTTATGGCAGGCTGTGCAGGAACTGAGGAACCGATGCCAGGCAGTGTGGGAACTGATGCCAGGCACTGCAGGATCTTAGGAACTGATGCCAGCCAGTTTTGGATCTTAGGAACTGAAGAGATGTAGTGCGGCACATTAGGAACAGATGCCAGGCAGTGTGGGGTCTGAGGAACTGATGCCAAAGAGTGTTGGAAGTTAGAACTGATGGCAGGTCGTGTGGGAACTGATGAAGTGATGAGAGGCAGTTTGGAAACTCAGGATCCGATGCCAGGCAGTGTGTCAAATGAAGTACTGATGCCAGGCAGTATGAGAACTTAGAAACTGATGCCAGGCAGTGTGGGAACTGAAGAACTGATGCCAGGCAGTATGGGAACTGAGGAACTGATGCCAGGCAGTGCGGGAGCTGAGGAACTGATGGCAGCGTGTGCACAAAGTGAGGAACTGAAGCCAGGCAGTGTGAGAACTTAGCAACTGATGCCTGGCAGTGCAGGAATTGTGGTAGTGACGCCTGGCAGTGCTGGGTGTTAGGAATTGAAGCCAGGCAGTGCAGGAACTGAGTAGCTGATGCCAGGCAGTGTGGGAACTGGGGAACTGATGCCAGGCAGTGTGGGAACCGAGTAGCTGATGCCAGGCAGTGCGGGAACTGAGGAACTGATGCCAGGCAGTGTTGGGAAAGTAGGAACTGATGCCAAGCAGTGATGGGAAATGAGGAACCGATGCCAGTTAGTTTGGGAACTGAGGAACGGATGCCAGGCAGTGTAGGACCTGAAGTAATGATGCCCGGCATTGTGTGAACTGAGGAATTGCTCCAAGGCAGTGTGGGAACTAAGGAGCAGATGCCAGGCAGTGCGGGATGTGAGGGACTTAAGGCAGGCTGTGCAGGAGCTGAGGAACCGATGCCAGGCAGTGTGGGAACTGATGCCAGGCACTGCTGGATCTTAGGAACTGTTGCCAGCCAGTTTGGGATCTTAGGAACTGATGCGATGTAGTGCGGCACATTAGGAACTGATGCCAGGCAGTGTGGGGACTGAGGAACTGATGCCAAGGAGTGTTGGAAGTTAGAACTGATGGCAGGTCGTGTGGGAACTGATGAAGTGATGAGAGGCAGTTTGGAAACTCAGGATCCGATGCCAGGCAGTGTTTAAAAAGAAGTACTGATGCCAGGCAGTATGGGAACTTAGAAACTGATGCCAGGCAGTGTGGGAACTGAGGAACCGATGCCAGGCAGTGCGGGAGATGAGGAACTGATGGCAGCGTGTGTACAAAGTGAGGAACTGAAGCCAGGCAGTGTGAGAAATTAGCAACTGATGCCTGGCAGTGCAGGAATTGTGGTAGTGACGCCTGGCAGTGCTGGATGTTAGGAATTGAAGCCAGGCAGTGCAGGAACTGAGTAGCTGATGCCAGGCAGTGTGGGATGAGGAACTGATGCCAGGAACTGTGGGAACTGGGGAACTGATGCCAGGGATACAGGAACTTAGAAACTGATGCCAGGCCATGCGGGAACTGAGGAACTGATGCCAGGCAGTGCGGGAACTGAGGAATTGATGGCAGCATGTGCAGGAACTGAGGAACTGAAGCCAGGCAGTACGGGATATTAGGAACTGATGCCAGGTAGTGTGGGAACCAAGGAATTGATGCTATGCAATGCGGGATGTTAGGAACTGATGCCAGGCTATGTGAGAACCGAGGAAAAGATGCCAGGCAGTGTTAGAACTGAGAAAATGATGCCAGGAAGTTTGGGAATTGAGCAAATGATGCCAGGCAGTGCAGGAATTGAAGTACTGATGCCAGGCATTGCTGGATGTTAGGAACTGAAGCCAGGCAGTGTGAGAACTGAGGAACTGATGCCAGGCAGTGCGGGAACTGAGGAACTGTTGTCAGGTAGTGTGGGAACTGAGGAACTGATGCCAGGTAGTGGTGGAACTGAGGTACTTATGCCAGGCAGTTTTGGGAACTTAGGAACTGATGCCAAGCAGTGATGGGAATTGAGGAACTGATGCCAGGATGTTTGGGAACTAATCATCTGATGCCAGGTAGTTTGGGAACTGAGGAACGGATGCCAGGCAGTGTAGGACCTGAATTAATGATGCCCGGCATTGTGTGAACTGAGGAATTGCTCCAAGGCAGTGTGGGAACTAAGGAGCAGATGCCAGGCAATGCGTGATCTGAGGAACCTATGGCAGGCTGTGCAGGAACTGAGGAACAGATGCCAGGCAGTGTGGGAACTGATGCCAGGCACTGCGGGATCTTAGGAACTGTTGCCAGCCATTTTGGGATCTTAGGAACTGATGCAATGTAGTGCGGCACATTAGGAACTGATGCCAGGCAGTGTGGGGACTGAGGAACTGATGCCAAGGAGTGTTGGAAGTTAGAACTGATGGCATGTCGTGTGGGAACTGATGAAGTGATGAGAGGCAGTTTGGAAACTCAGGATCCGATGCCAGGCAGTGTGCAAAATGAAGTACTGATGCCAGGCAGTATGGGAACTTAGAAACTGATGCCAGGCATTGCGGGAATTGAGCAACTGATGCCAGGCAATGCAGGAATTGAAGGCATTGCTGGATGTTAGGATCTGAAGCCAGGCAGTGCGGGATCTTAGGAAGTGATGCCAGCCAGTGTGGGATCTGCAGAACCGATGTCAGGCAGTGTGGGAACTGAGGAACTGATGCCCTGTCATGCGGGATCCAAGCAACTGATGCCAGCATTGTGGAAACTGAAGTACTGATGGAATGCATTGTGGGAACTGAGGAATTGCTCCCAGGCAGTGTGGGAACTAAGGAGCAGATGCCAGGCAGTGCGGGATCTGAGGAACTTTTGCCAGGTAATGTGGGAACTTACGAACTAATGCCAGGCAGTATGAGAACTGAAGTACTGATGGCAGGCATTGTGGGAACTGAGGAATTGCTCCCTGGCAGTGTGGGAACTTGGAACTGATGGCAGGTGGTGTGGGTACTGATGAAGTGATGACAGGCAGTGTGGAAACTCAGGAACCGATGCCAGGCAGTGTGGGAAATGAAGTACTGATGCCAGGCAGTGCGGTAACTGAGTAGCTGATGCCAGGCAGTGCGGGACTGAGGAACTGATGGCAGGAAATGTGGGAACGGAGGAACTGATGCCAGGCAGTGCGCGAACTGAGGATCTGATGGCAGCGTGTGCAGGAACTGAGGAACTGAAGCCAGGCAGTGTGAGAACTGCGCAACTGATGGCTGGCAGTGCAGGAATTGAAGTACTGATGCCAGGCAGTGCGGGATCTTAGGAGCTGATGCCAGGCAGTGTGGGAAGCGAGCAACTTATGCCAGGCAGTGAAGGAATTGAGGTACTGATGCCAGGCATTGCGGGATGTTAGGAACTGAAGCCAGGCACTGCGGGATCTTAGGAACTGATGTAATGTAGTGCGGCACATTAGGCACTGATGCCAGGCAGTGTGGGGACTGAGGAACTGATGCCAAGGAGTGTTGGAAGTTAGAACTGATGGCAGGTCGTGTGGGAACTGATGAAGTGATGAGAGGCAGTTGGAAACTCAGGATCCGATGCCAGGCAGTGTGCAAAATGAAGTACTGAAGCCAGGCAGTATGGGAACTGAGAAACTGATGCGGGGTAGTGCAGGAGCTGAGGAACTGATGGCAGCGTGTGCACGAAGTGAGGAACTGAAGCCAGGCAGTGTGAGAACTTAGCAACTGATGCCTGGCAGTGCAGGAATTGTGGTAGTGATGCAAGGCAGTGCTGCATGTTAGGAATTGAAGCCAGGCAGTGCAGGACTGGGGAACTGATGCCAGGAAATATGGGAACTGGGGAAGTGATGCCAGGGATAGAGGAACTTAGAAACTGATGCCAGGCAGTGTGGGAACTGAGGAACTGATGCCAGGCATTGCGGGAACTGAGGAATTGATGGCAGCATGTGCAGGAACTGAGGAACTGAAGCCAGGCAGTACGGGATATTAGGAACCGATGCCAGGCAGTGTGGGAACTGATGCCAGGCACTGCAGGATCTTAGGAACTGATGCCAGCCAGTTTTGGAACTTAGGAACTGATGCGATGTAGTGCGGCAGATTAGGAACAGATGCCAGGCAGTGTGGGGTCTGAGGAACGGATGCCAAGGAGTGTTGGAAGTTAGAACTGATGGCAGGTCGTGTGGGAACTGATGAAGTGATGAGAGGCAGTTTGGAAACTCAGGATCCGATGCCAGGCAGTGTGTCAAATGAAGTACTGATGCCAGGCAGTATGGGAACTTAGAAACTGATGCCAGGCAGTGCGGGAGCTGAGGAACTGATGGCAACTTGTGCACAAAGTGAGGAACTGAAGCCAGGCAGTGTGAGAACTTAGCAACTGATGCCTGGCAGTGCAGGAATTGTGCTAGTGACGCCTGGCAGTGCTGGATGTTAGGAATTCAAGCCAGGCAGTGCAGGAACCGAGTAGCTGATGCCAGGCAGTGTGGACCTGAGGAACTGATGCCAGGAAATGTGGGAACTGGGGAACTGATGCCAGGGATACAGGAACTTAGAAACTGATGCCAGGCAGTGCGGGAACTGAGGAATTGATGGCAGCATGTGCAGGAACGGAGGAACTGAAGCCAGGTAGTGCGGGATATTAGGAACTGATGCCGGGTAGTGTGGGAACCAAGGAATTGATGCTATGCAATGCGGGATGTTAGGAACTGATGCCAGGCTGAGTGAGAACGAGGAAAAGATGCCAGGCAGTGTTAGAACTGAGAAAATGATGCCAGGAAGTTTGGGAATTGAGCAAATGATGCCAGGCAGTGCAGGAATTGAAGTACTGATGCCAGGCACTGCTGGATGTTAGGAACTGAAGCCAGGCAGTGTGAGAACTGAGGAACTGATGGCAGGCAGTGCTGGAACTGAGGAACTGATGTCAGGTAGTGTGGGAACTGAGGAACTGATGCCAGGCAGTGGTGGAATTGAGGTACTTATGCCAGGCAGTGTTGGGAAAGTAGGAACTGATGCTATGCAGTGATGGGAATTGAGGAACCGATGCCAGTTAGTTTGGGAACTGAGGAACCGATGCCAGGCAGTGCGGGAACTGAGGAACTGATGCCAGGCAGTGTTGGGAAAGTAGGAACTGATGCCAAGCAGTGATGGGAAATGAGGAACCGATGCCAGTTAGTTTGGGAACTGAGGAACGGATGCCAGGCAGTGTAGGACCTGAAGTAATGATGCCCGGCATTGTGTGAACTGAGGAATTGCTCCAAGGCAGTGTGGGAACTAAGGAGCAGATGCCAGGCAGTGCGGGATGTGAGGGACTTAAGGCAGGCTGTGCAGGAGCTGAGGAACCGATGCCAGGCAGTGTGGGAACTGATGCCAGGCACTGCTGGATCTTAGGAACTGTTGCCAGCCAGTTTGGGATCTTAGGAACTGATGCGATGTAGTGCGGCACATTAGGAACTGATGCCAGGCAGTGTGGGGACTGAGGAACTGATGCCAAGGAGTGTTGGAAGTTAGAACTGATGGCAGGTCGTGTGGGAACTGATGAAGTGATGAGAGGCAGTTTGGAAACTCAGGATCCGATGCCAGGCAGTGTTTAAAAAGAAGTACTGATGCCAGGCAGTATGGGAACTTAGAAACTGATGCCAGGCAGTGTGGGAACTGAGGAACCGATGCCAGGCAGTGCGGGAGATGAGGAACTGATGGCAGCGTGTGTACAAAGTGAGGAACTGAAGCCAGGCAGTGTGAGAAATTAGCAACTGATGCCTGGCAGTGCAGGAATTGTGGTAGTGACGCCTGGCAGTGCTGGATGTTAGGAATTGAAGCCAGGCAGTGCAGGAACTGAGTAGCTGATGCCAGGCAGTGTGGGATGAGGAACTGATGCCAGGAACTGTGGGAACTGGGGAACTGATGCCAGGGATACAGGAACTTAGAAACTGATGCCAGGCCATGCGGGAACTGAGGAACTGATGCCAGGCAGTGCGGGAACTGAGGAATTGATGGCAGCATGTGCAGGAACTGAGGAACTGAAGCCAGGCAGTACGGGATATTAGGAACTGATGCCAGGTAGTGTGGGAACCAAGGAATTGATGCTATGCAATGCGGGATGTTAGGAACTGATGCCAGGCTATGTGAGAACCGAGGAAAAGATGCCAGGCAGTGTTAGAACTGAGAAAATGATGCCAGGAAGTTTGGGAATTGAGCAAATGATGCCAGGCAGTGCAGGAATTGAAGTACTGATGCCAGGCATTGCTGGATGTTAGGAACTGAAGCCAGGCAGTGTGAGAACTGAGGAACTGATGCCAGGCAGTGCGGGAACTGAGGAACTGTTGTCAGGTAGTGTGGGAACTGAGGAACTGATGCCAGGTAGTGGTGGAACTGAGGTACTTATGCCAGGCAGTTTTGGGAACTTAGGAACTGATGCCAAGCAGTGATGGGAATTGAGGAACTGATGCCAGGATGTTTGGGAACTAATCATCTGATGCCAGGTAGTTTGGGAACTGAGGAACGGATGCCAGGCAGTGTAGGACCTGAATTAATGATGCCCGGCATTGTGTGAACTGAGGAATTGCTCCAAGGCAGTGTGGGAACTAAGGAGCAGATGCCAGGCAATGCGTGATCTGAGGAACCTATGGCAGGCTGTGCAGGAACTGAGGAACAGATGCCAGGCAGTGTGGGAACTGATGCCAGGCACTGCGGGATCTTAGGAACTGATGCCAGCCATTTTGGGATCTTAGGAACTGATGCAATGTAGTGCGGCACATTAGGAACTGATGCCAGGCAGTGTGGGGACTGAGGAACTGATGCCAAGGAGTGTTGGAAGTTAGAACTGATGGCATGTCGTGTGGGAACTGATGAAGTGATGAGAGGCAGTTTGGAAACTCAGGATCCGATGCCAGGCAGTGTGCAAAATGAAGTACTGATGCCAGGCAGTATGGGAACTTAGAAACTGATGCCAGGCATTGCGGGAATTGAGCAACTGATGCCAGGCAATGCAGGAATTGAAGGCATTGCTGGATGTTAGGATCTGAAGCCAGGCAGTGCGGGATCTTAGGAAGTGATGCCAGCCAGTGTGGGATCTGCAGAACCGATGTCAGGCAGTGTGGGAACTGAGGAACTGATGCCCTGTCATGCGGGATCCAAGCAACTGATGCCAGCATTGTGGAAACTGAAGTACTGATGGAATGCATTGTGGGAACTGAGGAATTGCTCCCAGGCAGTGTGGGAACTAAGGAGCAGATGCCAGGCAGTGCGGGATCTGAGGAACTTTTGCCAGGTAATGTGGGAACTTACGAACTAATGCCAGGCAGTATGAGAACTGAAGTACTGATGGCAGGCATTGTGGGAACTGAGGAATTGCTCCCTGGCAGTGTGGGAACTTGGAACTGATGGCAGGTGGTGTGGGTACTGATGAAGTGATGACAGGCAGTGTGGAAACTCAGGAACCGATGCCAGGCAGTGTGGGAAATGAAGTACTGATGCCAGGCAGTGCGGTAACTGAGTAGCTGATGCCAGGCAGTGCGGGACTGAGGAACTGATGGCAGGAAATGTGGGAACGGAGGAACTGATGCCAGGCAGTGCGCGAACTGAGGATCTGATGGCAGCGTGTGCAGGAACTGAGGAACTGAAGCCAGGCAGTGTGAGAACTGCGCAACTGATGGCTGGCAGTGCAGGAATTGAAGTACTGATGCCAGGCAGTGCGGGATCTTAGGAGCTGATGCCAGGCAGTGTGGGAAGCGAGCAACTTATGCCAGGCAGTGAAGGAATTGAGGTACTGATGCCAGGCATTGCGGGATGTTAGGAACTGAAGCCAGGCACTGCGGGATCTTAGGAACTGATGTAATGTAGTGCGGCACATTAGGCACTGATGCCAGGCAGTGTGGGGACTGAGGAACTGATGCCAAGGAGTGTTGGAAGTTAGAACTGATGGCAGGTCGTGTGGGAACTGATGAAGTGATGAGAGGCAGTTGGAAACTCAGGATCCGATGCCAGGCAGTGTGCAAAATGAAGTACTGAAGCCAGGCAGTATGGGAACTGAGAAACTGATGCGGGGTAGTGCAGGAGCTGAGGAACTGATGGCAGCGTGTGCACGAAGTGAGGAACTGAAGCCAGGCAGTGTGAGAACTTAGCAACTGATGCCTGGCAGTGCAGGAATTGTGGTAGTGATGCAAGGCAGTGCTGCATGTTAGGAATTGAAGCCAGGCAGTGCAGGACTGGGGAACTGATGCCAGGAAATATGGGAACTGGGGAAGTGATGCCAGGGATAGAGGAACTTAGAAACTGATGCCAGGCAGTGTGGGAACTGAGGAACTGATGCCAGGCATTGCGGGAACTGAGGAATTGATGGCAGCATGTGCAGGAACTGAGGAACTGAAGCCAGGCAGTACGGGATATTAGGAACCGATGCCAGGCAGTGTGGGAACTGATGCCAGGCACTGCAGGATCTTAGGAACTGATGCCAGCCAGTTTTGGAACTTAGGAACTGATGCGATGTAGTGCGGCAGATTAGGAACAGATGCCAGGCAGTGTGGGGTCTGAGGAACGGATGCCAAGGAGTGTTGGAAGTTAGAACTGATGGCAGGTCGTGTGGGAACTGATGAAGTGATGAGAGGCAGTTTGGAAACTCAGGATCCGATGCCAGGCAGTGTGTCAAATGAAGTACTGATGCCAGGCAGTATGGGAACTTAGAAACTGATGCCAGGCAGTGCGGGAGCTGAGGAACTGATGGCAACTTGTGCACAAAGTGAGGAACTGAAGCCAGGCAGTGTGAGAACTTAGCAACTGATGCCTGGCAGTGCAGGAATTGTGCTAGTGACGCCTGGCAGTGCTGGATGTTAGGAATTCAAGCCAGGCAGTGCAGGAACCGAGTAGCTGATGCCAGGCAGTGTGGACCTGAGGAACTGATGCCAGGAAATGTGGGAACTGGGGAACTGATGCCAGGGATACAGGAACTTAGAAACTGATGCCAGGCAGTGCGGGAACTGAGGAATTGATGGCAGCATGTGCAGGAACGGAGGAACTGAAGCCAGGTAGTGCGGGATATTAGGAACTGATGCCGGGTAGTGTGGGAACCAAGGAATTGATGCTATGCAATGCGGGATGTTAGGAACTGATGCCAGGCTGAGTGAGAACGAGGAAAAGATGCCAGGCAGTGTTAGAACTGAGAAAATGATGCCAGGAAGTTTGGGAATTGAGCAAATGATGCCAGGCAGTGCAGGAATTGAAGTACTGATGCCAGGCACTGCTGGATGTTAGGAACTGAAGCCAGGCAGTGTGAGAACTGAGGAACTGATGGCAGGCAGTGCTGGAACTGAGGAACTGATGTCAGGTAGTGTGGGAACTGAGGAACTGATGCCAGGCAGTGGTGGAATTGAGGTACTTATGCCAGGCAGTGTTGGGAAAGTAGGAACTGATGCTATGCAGTGATGGGAATTGAGGAACCGATGCCAGTTAGTTTGGGAACTGAGGAACGGATGCCAGGCAGTGTAGGACCTGAAGTAATGATGCCCGGCATTGTGTGAACTGAGGAACTGCTCCAAGGCAGTGTGGGAACTAAGGAGCAGATGCCAGGCAGTGCGGGATGTGAGGGACTTAAGGCAGGCTGTGCAGGAGCTGAGGAACCGATGCCAGGCAGTGTGGGAACTGATGCCAGGCACTGCTGGATCTTAGGAACTGTTGCCAGCCAGTTTGGGATCTTAGGAACTGATGCGATGTAGTGCGGCACATTAGGAACTGATGCCAGGCAGTGTGGGGACTGAGGAACTGATGCCAAGGAGTGTTGGAACTTGGAACTGATGGCAGGTCGTGTGGGAACTGATGAAGTGATGAGAGGCAGTTTGGAAACTCAGGATCCGATGCCAGGCAGTGTTTAAAAAGAAGTACTGATGCCAGGCAGTAAGGGAACTTAGAAACTGATGCCAGGCAGTGTGGGAACTGAGGAACCGATGCCAGGCAGTGCGGGAGATGAGGAACTGATGGCAGCGTGTGTACAAAGTGAGGAACTGAAGCCAGGCAGTGTGAGAACTTAGCAACTGATGCCTGGCAGTGCAGGCATTGTGGTAGTGACGCCTGGCAGTGCTGGATGTTAAGAATTGAAGCCAGGCAGTGCAGGAACTGAGTAGCTGATGCCAGGCAGTGTGGGATGAGGAACTGATGCCAGGAACTGTGGGAACTGGGGAACTGATGCCAGGGATACAGGAACTGAGAAACTGATGCCAGGCAGTGCGGGAACTGAGGAACTGATGCCAGGCAGTGCGGGAACTGAGGAATTGATGGCAGCATGTGCAGGAACTGAGGAACTGAAGCCAGGCAGTACGGGATATTAGGAACTGATGCCAGGTAGTGTGGGAACCAAGGAATTGATGCTATGCAATGCAGGATGTTCGGAACTGATGCCAGGCTGAGTGAGAACCGAGGAAAAGATGCCAGGCAATGTTAGAACTGAGAAAATGATGCCAGGAAGTTTGGGAATTGAGCAAATGATGCCAGGCAGTGCAGGAATTGAAGTACTGATGCCAGGCATTGCTGGATGTTAGGAACTGAAGCCAGGCAGTGTGAGAACTGAGGAACTGATGCCAGGCAGTGCGGGAACTGAGGAACTGATGTCAGGTAGTGTGGGAACTGAGGAACTGATGCCAGGCAGTGGTGGAACTGAGGTACTTATGCCAGGCAGTTTTGGGAACTTAGGAACTGATGCCAAGCAGTGATGGGAATTGAGGAACTGATGCCAGGATGTTTGGGAACTAATCATCTGATGCCAGGTAGTTTGGGAACTGAGGAACGGATGCCAGGCAGTGTAGGACCTGAAGTAATGATGCCCGGCATTGTGTGAACTGAGGAATTGCTCCAAGGCAATGTGGGAACTAAGGAGCAGATGCCAGGCAGTGCGTGATCTGAGGAACTTTTGGCAGGCTGTGCAGGAACTGAGGAACAGATGCCAGGCAGTGTGGGAACTGATGCTAGGCACTGCGGGATCTTAGGAACTGATGCCAGCCATTTTGGGATCTTAGGAACTGATGCAATGTAGAGTGGCACATTAGGAACTGATGCCAGGCAGTGTGGGGACTGAGGAACTGATGCCAAGGAGTGTTGGAAGTTAGAACTGATGGCAGGTCGTGTGGGAACTGATGAAGTGATGAGAGGCAGTTTGGAAACTCAGGATCCGATGCCAGGCAGTGTGCAAAATGAAGTACTGATGCCAGGCAGTATGGGAACTTAGAAACTGATGCCAGGCATTGCGGGAATTGAGCAACTGATGCCAGGCAATGCAGGAATTGAAGGCATTGTTGGATGTTAGGATCTGAAGCCAGGCAGTGCGGGATCTTAGGAACTGATACCAGCCTGTGTGGGATCTGCAGAACCGATGTCAGGCAGTGTGGGAACTGAGGAACTGATGCCCTGTCATGCGGGATCCAAGCAACTGATGCCAGCATTGTGGGAACTGAAGTACTGATGGAATGCATTGTGGGAACTGAGGAATTGCTCCCAGGCAGTGTGGGAACTAAGGAGCAGATGCCAGGCAGTGCGGGATCTGAGGAACTTTTGCCAGGTAATGTGGGAACTTACAAACTAATGCCAGGCAGTATGAGAACTGAAGTACTGATGGCAGGCATTGTGGGAACTGAGGAATTGCTCCCAGGCAGTGTGGGAACTTGGAACTGATGGCAGGTGGTGTGGGTACTGATGAAGTGATGACAGGCATTGTGGAAACTCAGGAACCGATGCCAGGCAGTGTGGGAAATGAAGTACTGATGCCAGGCAGTGCGGTAACTGAGTAGCTGATGCCAGGCAGTGCGGGACTGAGGAACTGATGGCAGGAAATGTGGGAACGGAGGAACTGATGCCAGGCAGTGCGCGAACTGAGGATCTGATGGCAGCGTGTGCAGGAACTGAGGAACTGAAGCCAGGCAGTGTGAGAACTGCGCAACTGATGGCTGGCGGTGCAGGAATTGAGGTACTGATGCCAGGCAGTGCGGGATCTTAGGATCTGATGCCAGGCAGTGTGGGAAGCGAGCAACTTATGCCAGGCAGTGAAGGAATTGAGGTACTGATGCCAGGCATTGCGGGATGTTAGGAACTGAAGCCAGGCACCGCGGGATCTTAGGAACTGATGTAATGTAGTGTGGCACATTAGGCACTGATGCCAGGCAGTGTGGGGACTGAGGAACTGATGCCAAGGAGTGTTGGAAGTTAGAACTGATGGCAGGTCGTGTGGGAACTGATGAAGTGATGAGAGGCAGTTTGGAAACTCAGGATCCGATGCCAGGCAGTGTGCAAAATGAAGTACTGATGCCAGGCAGTATGGGAACTGAGAAACTGATGCGGGGCAGTGCAGGAGCTGAGGAACTGATGGCAGCATGTGCACGAAGTGAGGAACTGAAGCCAGGCAGTGTGAGAACTTAGCAACTGATGCCTGGCAGTGCAGGAATTGTGGTAGTGATGCAAGGCAGTGCTGGATGTTAGGAATTGAAGCCAGGCAGTGCAGGACTGAGGAACTGATGCCAGGAAATATGGGAACTGGGGAAGTGATGCCAGGGATAGAGGAACTTAGAAACTGATGCCAGGCAGTGTGGGAACTGAGGAACTGATGCCAGGCATTGCGGGAACTGAGGAATTGATGGCAGCATGTGCAGGAACTGAGGAACTGAAGCCAGGCAGTACGGGATATTAGGAACTGATGCCAGGTACTGTGGGAACCAAGGAATTGATGGTATGCAATGCGGGATGTTAGGAACTGATGCCAGGCTGTGTGAGAGCCGAGGAAAAGATGCCAGGCAGTGTTAGAACTGAGAAACGGATGCCAGGCAGTGCGGGAATTGAGCAACTGATGCCAGGCAGTGCAGGAATTGAAGTACAGATGCCAGGCATTGCTGGATGTTAGGAACTGAAGCCAGGCAGTGTGAGAACTGAGGAACTGATGCCAGCCAGTGCGGGAACTGAGGAACTGATGTCAGGTATTGTGGGAACTGAGGAACCGATGCCAGGCAGTGCTGGAACTGAGGTACTTATGCCAGGCAGTGTTGGGAACTTAGGAACTGATTCCAAGCAGTGATGGGAATTGAGGAACCGATGCCAGGAAGTTTGGGAACTAATGATCTGATGCCAGGTAGTTTGGGAACCGAGGAACGGATGCCAGGCAGTGTAGGACCTGAAGTAATGATGCCCGGCATTGTGTGAACTGAGGAATTGCTCCAAGGCAGTGTGGGAACTAAGGAGCAGATGCCAGGCAGTGTGGGATCTGAGGGACTTATGGCAGGCTGTGCTGGAACTGAGGAACCGATGGCAGGCAGTGTGGGAACTGATACCAGGCACTGCAGGATCTTAGGAACTGATGCCAGCCATTTTGGGATCTTAGGAACTGATGCAATGTAGTGCGGCACATTAGGAACTGATGCCAGGCAGTGTGGGTACGGAGGAACTGATGCCAAGGTGTGTTGGAACTTAGAACTGATGACAGGTCGTGTGGGAACTGATGAAGTGATGAGAGGCAGTTTGGAAACTCAGGATCCGATGCCAGGCAGTGTGCAAAATGAAATACTGATGCCAGGCCGCATGGGAACTTAGAAACTGATGCCAGGCAGTGCGGGAGCTGAGGAACTGATGGCAGCGTGTGCACGAAGTGAGGAACTGAAGCCAGGCAGTGTGAGAACTTAGCAACTGATGCCTGGCAGTGCAGGAATTGTGGTAGTGATGCAAGGCAGTGCAGGATGTTAGGAATTGAAGCCAGGCAGTGCAGGACTGAGGAACTGATGCCAGGAAATGTGGGAACTGGGGAACTAATGCCAGGCAGTACAGGAACTTAGAAACTGATGCCAGGCAGTGTGGGAACTGAGGAACTGATGCCAGGCAGTGCAGGAACTGAGGAACTGATGGCAGCATGTGCAGGAACTGAGGAACTGAAGCCAAGCAGTACGGGATATTAGGAACTGATGCCAGGTAGTGTGGGAAGCAAGGAATTGATGCTATGCAATGCGGGATGTTCGGAACTGATGCCAGGCTGTGTGAGAACCGAGGAAAAGATGCCAGGCAGTGTTAGAACTGAGAAACTGATGCCAGGAAGTGTGGGAATTGAGGAACTGATGCCAGGCAGTGCAGGAATTGAAGGCATTACTGGATGTTAGGAGCTGAAGCCAGGCAGTGCAGGATCTTAGGAACTGATGCCAGCCAGTGTGGGATCTGCAGAACCGATGTCAGGCAGTGCGGGAACTGAGGAACTGATGCCATGTCATGAGGGAACCGAGCAACTGATGCCAGCAGTGTGGGAACTGAGGTACTGATGCCCGGCATTGCGGGAACTGAGGAACTGATGCCATGGAATGCGGGAACCGAGCAAGTGATGCCAAGCAGTGTGGGAACTGAGGAACGGATGTCGGGTCGTGTGGGAACTGATGAATTGATGATAGGCACAGTGAAAACTCAGAAACCGATGCCAGGCAGTGTGGGAAAATAAGTACTGATGCCAGGCGGTGTGGGAACTGAGGAGCTGATGCCAGGCGTTGTGGGAACTGAGGAGCTGATGCCAGGCATTGTGGGAACTGAGGTATTGATGCCAGACAATACGGGATGTGAGGTACTTCTGCCAGGCAGTGTTGGGAACTTAGGAACTGATGCCAAGCAGTACGGGAATGAGGAACTGATGCCAGGAAATGTGAGAACTGGGTAACTGATGCCAGGGATACAGGAACTTAGAAACTGATGCCAGGCAGTGTGGGAACTGAGGAACTGATGCCAGGCAGTGCGGAAACTGAGGAACTGATGGCAGCGTGTGCAGGAACTGAGGAACTGAAGCCAGGCAGTACAGGATATTAGGAACTGATGCCAGGTAGTGTGCGAACTGAGGAACTGATGGCAGGCATTGTGGGAAGAGAAGAATTGCTCACAGGCAGTATGGGAACTAAGGAGCAGATGCCAGGCAGTGTGTAAAATGAAGTACTGATGCCAGGCAGTATGGGAACTGAGGAACCGATGCCAGGCAGTGTGGGAGCTGAGGAACTGAAGCCAGGCAGTGTGAGAACTTAGAAACTGATGCCTGGCAGTGCAGGAATTGTGGTAGTGACGCCTGGCAGTGCTGGATGTTAGGAATTGTAGCCAGGCAGTGCAGGAACTGAGTAGCTGATGCCAGGCAGTGTGGGACTGAGGAACTGATGCCAGGAAATGTAGGAACTGGGGAACTGATGCCAGGGATACAGGAACTTAGAAACTGATGCCAGGCAGTGTGGGAACTGAGGAACTGAAGCCAGGCAGTACGGGATATTAGGAACTGATGCCAGGTTGTGTGGGAACCAAGGAATTGATGCTATGCAATGCGGGATGTTAGGAACTGATGCCAGGCTGAGTGAGAACCGAGGAAAAGATGCCAGGCAGTGTTAGAACTGAGAAAATGATGCCAGGCAGTGCAGGAATTGAAGTACTGATGCCAGGCATTGCTGGATGTTAGGAACTGAAGCCAGGCAGTGTGAGAACTGAGGAACTGATGCCAGGCAGTGCGGGAACTGAGGAACTGATGTCAGGTAGTGTGGGAACTGCGGAACTGATGCCAGGCAGTTGTGGAACTGAGGTACTTATGCCAGGCAGTTTTGGGAACTTAGGAACTGATGCCAAGCAGTGATGGGAATTGAGGAACTGATGCCAGGATGTTTGGGAACTAATCATCTGATGCCAGGTAGTTTGGGAAATGAGGAACGGATGCCAGGCAGTGTAGGACCTGAAGTAATGATGCCCGGCATTGTGTGAACTGAGGAATTGCTCCAAGGCAGTGTGGGAACTAAGGAGCAGATGCCAGGCAGTGCGTGATCTGAGGAACTTATGGAAGGCTTTGCAGGAACTGAGGAACAGATGCCAGGCAGTGTGGGAACTGATACCAGGCACTGCGGGATCTTAGAAACTGATGCCAGCCATTTTGGGATCTTAGGAACTGATGCAATGTAGTGCGGCACATTAGGAACTGATGCCAGGCAGTGTGGGGACTGAGGAACTGATGCCAAGGAGTGTTGGAAGTTAGAACTGATGGTAGGTCGTGTGGGAACTAATGAAGTGATGAGAGGCAGTTTGGAAACTCAGGATCCGATGCCAGGCAGTGTGCAAAATGAAGTACTGATGCCAGGCAGTATGGGAACTTAGAAACTGATGCCAGGCATTGCGGGAATTGAGCAACTGATGCCAGGCAATGCAGGAATTGAAGGCATTGCTGGATGTTAAGATCTGAAGCCAGGCATTGCGGGATCTTAGGAACTGATGCCAGCCAGTGTGGGATCCGCAGAACCGATGTCAGGCAGTGTGGGAACTGAGGAACTGATGCCATGTCATGCGGGATCCAAGCAACTGATGCCAGCAGTGTGGGAACTGAAGTACTGATGGAATGCATTGTGGGAACTGAGGAATTGCTCCCAGGCAGTGTGGGAACTAAGGAGCAGATGTCAGGCAGTGCGGGATCTGAGGAAATTTTGCCAGGTAATGTGGGAACTTACGAACTAATGCCAGGCAGTATGAGAACTGAAGTACTGATGGCAGGCATTGTGGGAACTGAGGAATTGCTCACAGGCAGTGTGGGAACTTGGAACTGATGGCAGGTGGTGTGGGTACTGATGAAGTGATGACAGGCAGTGTGGAAACTCAGGAACCGATGCCAGGCAGTGTGGGAAATGAAGTACTGATGCCAGGCAGTGCGGTAACTGAGTAGCTGATGCCAGGCAGTGCGGGACTGAGGAACTGATGGCAGGAAATGTGGGAACGGAGGAACTGATGCCAGGCAGTGCGCGAACTGAGGATCTGATGGCAGCGTGTGCAGGAACTGAGGAACTGAAGCCAGGCAGTGTGAGAACTGCGCAACTGATGGCTGGCAGTGCAGGAATTGAAGTACTGATGCCAGGCAGTGCGGGATCTTAGGAGCTGATGCCAGGCAGTGTGGGAAGCGAGCAACTTATGCCAGGCAGTGAAGGAATTGAGGTACTGATGCCAGGCATTGCGGGATGTTAGGAACTGAAGCCAGGCACTGCGGGATCTTAGGAACTGATGTAATGTAGTGCGGCACATTAGGCACTGATGCCAGGCAGTGTGGGGACTGAGGAACTGATGCCAAGGAGTGTTGGAAGTTAGAACTGATGGCAGGTCGTGTGGGAACTGATGAAGTGATGAGAGGCAGTTGGAAACTCAGGATCCGATGCCAGGCAGTGTGCAAAATGAAGTACTGATGCCAGGCAGTATGGGAACTGAGAAACTGATGCGGGGTAGTGCAGGAGCTGAGGAACTGATGGCAGCGTGTGCACGAAGTGAGGAACTGAAGCCAGGCAGTGTGAGAACTTAGCAACTGATGCCTGGCAGTGCAGGAATTGTGGTAGTGATGCAAGGCAGTGCTGCATGTTAGGAATTGAAGCCAGGCAGTGCAGGACTGGGGAACTGATGCCAGGAAATATGGGAACTGGGGAAGTGATGCCAGGGATAGAGGAACTTAGAAACTGATGCCAGGCAGTGTGGGAACTGAGGAACTGATGCCAGGCATTGCGGGAACTGAGGAATTGATGGCAGCATGTGCAGGAACTGAGGAACTGAAGCCAGGCAGTACGGGATATTAGGAACTGATGCCAGGTACTGTGGGAACCAAGGAATTGATGGTATGCAATGCGGGATGTTAGGAACTGATGCCAGGCTGTGTGAGAGCCGAGGAAAAGATGCCAGGCAGTGTTAGAACTGAGAAACTGATGCCAGGAAGTGCGGGAATTGAGCAACTGATGCCAGGCAGTGCAGGAATTGAAGTACAGATGCCAGGCATTGCTGGATGT
The DNA here is from genome assembly GCA_026770705.1 of Isurus oxyrinchus. NCBI lineage: Eukaryota > Metazoa > Chordata > Chondrichthyes > Lamniformes > Lamnidae > Isurus > Isurus oxyrinchus. Next base: position 7,998,244 of record JANJGN010000029.1, on the reverse strand, counting down.
TAAGAACTGAAGCCAGGCAGTGTGAGAACTGAGGAACTGATGCCAGCCAGTGCGGGAACTGAGGAACTGATGTCAGGTATTGTGGGAACTGAGGAACTGATGCCAGGCAGTGCTGGAACTGAGGTACTTATGCCAGGCAGTGTTGGGAACTTAGGAACTGATGCCAAGCAGTGATGGGAATTGAGGATTCGATGCCAGGAAGTTTGGGAACTAATGATCTGATGCCAGGTAGTTTGGGAACCGAGGAACGGATGCCAGGCAGTGTAGGACCTGAAGTAATGATGCCCGGCATTGTGTGAACTGAGGAATTGCTCCAAGGCAGTGTGGGAACTAAGGAGCAGATGCCAGGCAGTGTGGGATCTGAGGGACTTATGGCAGGCTGTGCTGGAACTGAGGAACCGATGGCAGGCAGTGTGGGAACTGATACCAGGCACTGCGGGATCTTTGGAACTGATGCCAGCCATTTTGGGATCTTAGGAACTGATGCAATGTAGTGCGGCACATTAGGAACTGATGCCAGGCAGTGTGGGTACGGAGGAACTGATGCCAAGGTGTGTTGGAACTTAGAACTGATGACAGGTCGTGTGGGAACTGATGAAGTGATGAGAGGCAGTTTGGAAACTCAGGATCCGATGCCAGGCAGTGTGCAAAATGAAATACTGATGCCAGGCCGCATGGGAACTTAGAAACTGATGCCAGGCAGTGCGGGAGCTGAGGAACTGATGGCAGCGTGTGCACGAAGTGAGGAACTGAAGCCAGGCAGTGTGAGAACTTAGCAACTGATGCCTGGCAGTGCAGGGATTGTGGTAGTGATGCAAGGCAGTGCAGGATGTTAGGAATTGAAGCCAGGCAGTGCAGGACTGAGGAACTGATGCCAGGAAATGTGGGAACTGGGGAACTAATGCCAGGCAGTACAGGAACTTAGAAACTGATGCCAGGCAGTGTGGGAACTGAGGAACTGATGCCAGGCAGTGCATGAACTGAGGAACTGATGGCAGCATGTGCAGGAACTGAGGAACTGAAGCCAAGCAGTACGGGATATTAGGAACTGATGCCAGGTAGTGTGGGAAGCAAGGAATTGATGCTATGCAATGCGGGATGTTCGGAACTGATGCCAGGCTGTGTGAGAACCGAGGAAAAGATGCCAGGCAGTGTTAGAACTGAGAAACTGATGCCAGGAAGTGTGGGAATTGAGGAACTGATGCCAGGCAGTGCAGGAATTGAAGGCATTACTGGATGTTAGGAGCTGAAGCCAGGCAGTGCAGGATCTTAGGAACTGATGCCAGCCAGTGTGGGATCTGCAGAACCGATGTCAGGCAGTGCGGGAACTGAGGAACTGATGCCATGTCATGAGGGAACCGAGCAACTGATGCCAGCAGTGTGGGAACTGAGGTACTGATGCCCGGCATTGCGGGAACTGAGGAACTGATGCCATGGAATGCGGGAACCGAGCAAGTGATGCCAAGCAGTGTGGGAACTGAGGAACGGATGTCGGGTCGTGTGGGAACTGATGAATTGATGATAGGCACAGTGAAAACTCAGAAACCGATGCCAGGCAGTGTGGGAAAATAAGTACTGATGCCAGGCGGTGTGGGAACTGAGGAGCTGATGCCAGGCATTGTGGGAACTGAGGTATTGATGCCAGACAATACGGGATGTGAGGTACTTCTGCCAGGCAGTGTTGGGAACTTAGGAACTGATGCCAAGCAGTACGGGAATGAGGAACTGATGCCAGGAAATGTGAGAACTGGGTAACTGATGCCAGGGATACAGGAACTTAGAAACTGATGCCAGGCAGTGTGGGAACTGAGGAACTGATGCCAGGCAGTGCGGAAACTGAGGAACTGATGGCAGCGTGTGCAGGAACTGAGGAACTGAAGCCAGGCAGTACAGGATATTAGGAACTGATGCCAGGTAGTGTGCGAACTGAGGAACTGATGGCAGGCATTGTGGGAAGAGAAGAATTGCTCACAGGCAGTATGGGAACTAAGGAGCAGATGCCAGGCAGTGTGTAAAATGAAGTACTGATGCCAGGCAGTATGGGAACTGAGGAACCGATGCCAGGCAGTGTGGGAGCTGAGGAACTGAAGCCAGGCAGTGTGAGAACTTAGAAACTGATGCCTGGCAGTGCAGGAATTGTGGTAGTGACGCCTGGCAGTGCTGGATGTTAGGAATTGTAGCCAGGCAGTGCAGGAACTGAGTAGCTGATGCCAGGCAGTGTGGGACTGAGGAACTGATGCCAGGAAATGTAGGAACTGGGGAACTGATGCCAGGGATACAGGAACTTAGAAACTGATGCCAGGCAGTGTGGGAACTGAGGAACTGAAGCCAGGCAGTACGGGATATTAGGAACTGATGCCAGGTTGTGTGGGAACCAAGGAATTGATGCTATGCAATGCGGGATGTTAGGAACTGATGCCAGGCTGAGTGAGAACCGAGGAAAAGATGCCAGGCAGTGTTAGAACTGAGAAAATGATGCCAGGCAGTGCAGGAATTGAAGTACTGATGCCAGGCATTGCTGGATGTTAGGAACTGAAGCCAGGCAGTGTGAGAACTGAGGAACTGATGCCAGGCAGTGCGGGAACTGAGGAACTGATGTCAGGTAGTGTGGGAACTGAGGAGCTGATGCCAGGCAGTTGTGGAACTGAGGTACTTATGCCAGGCAGTTTTGGGAACTTAGGAACTGATGCCAAGCAGTGATGGGAATTGAGGAACTGATGCCAGGATGTTTGGGAACTAATCATCTGATGCCAGGTAGTTTGGGAAATGAGGAACGGATGCCAGGCAGTGTAGGACCTGAAGTAATGATGCCCGGCATTGTGTGAACTGAGGAATTGCTCCAAGGCAGTGTGGGAACTAAGGAGCAGATGCCAGGCAGTGCGTGATCTGAGGAACTTATGGAAGGCTTTGCAGGAACTGAGGAACAGATGCCAGGCAGTGTGGGAACTGATACCAGGCACTGTGGGATCTTAGAAACTGATGCCAGCCATTTTGGGATCTTAGGAACTGATGCAATGTAGTGCGGCACATTAGGAACTGATGCCAGGCAGTGTGGGGACTGAGGAACTGATGCCAAGGAGTGTTGGAAGTTAGAACTGATGGTAGGTCGTGTGGGAACTAATGAAGTGATGAGAGGCAGTTTGGAAACTCAGGATCCGATGCCAGGCAGTGTGCAAAATGAAGTACTGATGCCAGGCAGTATGGGAACTTAGAAACTGATGCCAGGCATTGCGGGAATTGAGCAACTGATGCCAGGCAATGCAGGAATTGAAGGCATTGCTGGATGTTAAGATCTGAAGCCAGGCATTGCGGGATCTTAGGAACTGATGCCAGCCAGTGTGGGATCCGCAGAACCGATGTCAGGCAGTGTGGGAACTGAGGAACTGATGCCATGTCATGCGGGATCCAAGCAACTGATGCCAGCAGTGTGGGAACTGAAGTACTGATGGAATGCATTGTGGGAACTGAGGAATTGCTCCCAGGCAGTGTGGGAACTAAGGAGCAGATGTCAGGCAGTGCGGGATCTGAGGAAATTTTGCCAGGTAATGTGGGAACTTACGAACTAATGCCAGGCAGTATGAGAACTGAAGTACTGATGGCAGGCATTGTGGGAACTGAGGAATTGCTCCCAGGCAGTGTGGGAACTTGGAACTGATGGCAGGTGGTGTGGGTACTGATGAAGTGATGACAGGCAGTGTGGAAACTCAGGAACCGATGCCAGGCAGTGTGGGAAATGAAGTACTGATGCCAGGCAGTGCGGTAACTGAGTAGCTGATGCCAGGCAGTGCGGGACTGAGGAACTGATGGCAGGAAATGTGGGAACGGAGGAACTGATGCCAGGCAGTGCGCGAACTGAGGATCTGATGGCAGCGTGTGCAGGAACTGAGGAACTGAAGCCAGGCAGTGTGAGAACTGCGCAACTGATGGCTGGCAGTGCAGGAATTGAAGTACTGATGCCAGGCAGTGCGGGATCTTAGGAGCTGATGCCAGGCAGTGTGGGAAGCGAGCAACTTATGCCAGGCAGTGAAGGAATTGAGGTACTGATGCCAGGCATTGCGGGATGTTAGGAACTGAAGCCAGGCACTGCGGGATCTTAGGAACTGATGTAATGTAGTGCGGCACATTAGGCACTGATGCCAGGCAGTGTGGGGACTGAGGAACTGATGCCAAGGAGTGTTGGAAGTTAGAACTGATGGCAGGTCGTGTGGGAACTGATGAAGTGATGAGAGGCAGTTGGAAACTCAGGATCCGATGCCAGGCAGTGTGCAAAATGAAGTACTGATGCCAGGCAGTATGGGAACTGAGAAACTGATGCGGGGTAGTGCAGGAGCTGAGGAACTGATGGCAGCGTGTGCACGAAGTGAGGAACTGAAGCCAGGCAGTGTGAGAACTTAGCAACTGATGCCTGGCAGTGCAGGAATTGTGGTAGTGATGCAAGGCAGTGCTGCATGTTAGGAATTGAAGCCAGGCAGTGCAGGACTGGGGAACTGATGCCAGGAAATATGGGAACTGGGGAAGTGATGCCAGGGATAGAGGAACTTAGAAACTGATGCCAGGCAGTGTGGGAACTGAGGAACTGATGCCAGGCATTGCGGGAACTGAGGAATTGATGGCAGCATGTGCAGGAACTGAGGAACTGAAGCCAGGCAGTGTGAGAACTTAGAAACTGATGCCGGGCAGTGCAGGAATTGTGGTAGTGACGCCTGGCAGTGCTGGATGTTAGGAATTGTAGCCAGGCAGTGCAGGAACTGAGTAGCTGATGCCAGGCAGTGTGGGACTGAGGAACTGATGCCAGGAAATGTAGGAACTGGGGAACTGATGCCAGGGATACAGGAACTTAGAAACTGATGCCAGGCAGTGTGGGAACTGAGGAACTGAAGCCAGGCAGTACGGGATATTAGGAACTGATGCCAGGTTGTGTGGGAACCAAGGAATTGATGCTATGCAATGCGGGATGTTAGGAACTGATGCCAGGCTGAGTGAGAACCGAGGAAAAGATGCCAGGCAGTGTTAGAACTGAGAAAATGATGCCAGGCAGTGCAGGAATTGAAGTACTGATGCCAGGCATTGCCGGATGTTAGGAACTGAAGCCAGGCAGTGTGAGAACTGAGGAACTGATGCCAGGCAGTGCGGGAACTGAGGAACTGATGTCAGGTAGTGTGGGAACTGAGGAACTGATGCCAGGCAGTTGTGGAACTGAGGTACTTATGCCAGGCAGTTTTGGGAACTTAGGAACTGATGCCAAGCAGTGATGGGAATTGAGGAACTGATGCCAGGATGTTTGGGAACTAATCATCTGATGCCAGGTAGTTTGGGAAATGAGGAACGGATGCCAGGCAGTGTAGGACCTGAAGTAATGATGCCCAGCATTGTGTGAACTGAGGAATTGCTCCAAGGCAGTGTGGGAACTAAGGAGCAGATGCCAGGCAGTGCGTGATCTGAGGAACTTATGGAAGGCTTTGCAGGAACTGAGGAACAGATGCCAGGCAGTGTGGGAACTGATACCAGGCACTGCGGGATCTTAGAAACTGATGCCAGCCATTTTGGGATCTTAGGAACTGATGCAATGTAGTGCGGCACATTAGGAACTGATGCCAGGCAGTGTGGGGACTGAGGAACTGATGCCAAGGAGTGTTGGAAGTTAGAACTGATGGTAGGTCGTGTGGGAACTAATGAAGTGATGAGAGGCAGTTTGGAAACTCAGGATCCGATGCCAGGCAGTGTGCAAAATGAAGTACTGATGCCAGGCAGTATGGGAACTTAGAAACTGATGCCAGGCATTGCGGGAATTGAGCAACTGATGCCAGGCAATGCAGGAATTGAAGGCATTGCTGGATGTTAAGATCTGAAGCCAGGCATTGCGGGATCTTAGGAACTGATGCCAGCCAGTGTGGGATCCGCAGAACCGATGTCAGGCAGTGTGGGAACTGAGGAACTGATGCCATGTCATGCGGGATCCAAGCAACTGATGCCAGCAGTGTGGGAACTGAAGTACTGATGGAATGCATTGTGGGAACTGAGGAATTGCTCCCAGGCAGTGTGGGAACTATGGAGCAGATGTCAGGCAGTGCGGGATCTGAGGAAATTTTGCCAGGTAATGTGGGAACTTACGAACTAATGCCAGGCAGTATGAGAACTGAAGTACTGATGGCAGGCATTGTGGGAACTGAGGAATTGCTCCCAGGCAGTGTGGGAACTTGGAACTGATGGCAGGTGGTGTGGGTACTGATGAAGTGATGACAGGCAGTGTGGAAACTCAGGAACCGATGCCAGGCAGTGTGGGAAATGAAGTACTGATGCCAGGCAGTGCGGTAACTGAGTAGCTGATGCCAGGCAGTGCGGGACTGAGGAACTGATGGCAGGAAATGTGGGAACGGAGGAACTGATGCCAGGCAGTGCGCGAACTGAGGATCTGATGGCAGCGTGTGCAGGAACTGAGGAACTGAAGCCAGGCAGTGTGAGAACTGCGCAACTGATGGCTGGCAGTGCAGGAATTGAAGTACTGATGCCAGGCAGTGCGGGATCTTAGGAGCTGATGCCAGGCAGTGTGGGAAGCGAGCAACTTATGCCAGGCAGTGAAGGAATTGAGGTACTGATGCCAGGCATTGCGGGATGTTAGGAACTGAAGCCAGGCACTGCGGGATCTTAGGAACTGATGTAATGTAGTGCGGCACATTAGGCACTGATGCCAGGCAGTGTGGGGACTGAGGAACTGATGCCAAGGAGTGTTGGAAGTTAGAACTGATGGCAGGTCGTGTGGGAACTGATGAAGTGATGAGAGGCAGTTTGGAAACTCAGGATCCGATGCCAGGCAGTGTGCAAAATGAAGTACTGATGCCAGGCAGTATGGGAACTGAGAAACTGATGCGGGGTAGTGCAGGAGCTGAGGAACTGATGGCAGCGTGTGCACGAAGTGAGGAACTGAAGCCAGGCAGTGTGAGAACTTAGCAACTGATGCCTGGCAGTGCAGGAATTGTGGTAGTGATGCAAGGCAGTGCTGCATGTTAGGAATTGAAGCCAGGCAGTGCAGGACTGGGGAACTGATGCCAGGAAATATGGGAACTGGGGAAGTGATGCCAGGGATAGAGGAACTTAGAAACTGATGCCAGGCAGTGTGGGAACTGAGGAACTGATGCCAGGCATTGCGGGAACTGAGGAATTGATGGCAGCATGTGCAGGAACTGAGGAACTGAAGCCAGGCGGTACGGGATATTAGGAACTGATGCCAGGTACTGTGGGAACCAAGGAATTGATGGTATGCAATGCGGGATGTTAGGAACTGATGCCAGGCTGTGTGAGAGCCGAGGAAAAGATGCCAGGCAGTGTTAGAACTGAGAAACTGATGCCAGGAAGTGCGGGAATTGAGCAACTGATGCCAGGCAGTGCAGGAATTGAAGTACAGATGCCAGGCATTGCTGGATGTTAAGAACTGAAGCCAGGCAGTGTGAGAACTGAGGAACTGATGCCAGCCAGTGCGGGAACTGAGGAACTGATGTCAGGTATTGTGGGAACTGAGGAACTGATGCCAGGCAGTGCTGGAACTGAGGTACTTATGCCAGGCAGTGTTGGGAACTTAGGAACTGATGCCAAGCAGTGATGGGAATTGAGGAACCGATGCCAGGAAGTTTGGGAACTAATGATCTGATGCCAGGTAGTTTGGGAACCGAGGAACGGATGCCAGGCAGTGTAGGACCTGAAGTAATGATGCCCAGCATTGTGTGACCTGAGGAATTGCTCCAAGGCAGTGTGGGAACTGAGGAGCAGATGCCAGGCAGTGTGGGATCTGAGGGACTTATGGCAGGCTGTGCTGGAACTGAGGAACCGATGGCAGGCAGTGTGGGAAATGATGCCAGGCACTGCGGGATCTTAGGAACTGATGCCAGCCATTTTGGGATCTTAGGAACTGATGCAATGTAGTGCGGCACATTAGGAACTGATGCCAGGCAGTGTGGGTACGGAGGAACTGATGCCAAGGTGTGTTGGAACTTAGAACTGATGACAGGTCGTGTGGGAACTGATGAAGTGATGAGAGGCAGTTTGGAAACTCAGGATCCGATGCCAGGCAGTGTGCAAAATGAAGTACTGATGCCAGGCCGTATGGGAACATAGAAACTGATGCCAGGCAGTGCGGGAGCTGAGGAACTGATGGCAGCGTGTGCATGAAGTGAGGAACTGAAGCCAGGCAGTGTGAGAACTTAGCAACTGATGCCTGGCAGTGCAGGAATTGTGGTAGTGATGCAAGGCAGTGCAGGATGTTAGGAATTGAAGCCAGGCAGTGCAGGACTGAGGAACTGATGCCAGGAAATGTGGGAACTGGGGAACTAATGCCAGGCAGTGCAGGAACTTAGAAACTGATGCCAGGCAGTGTGGGAACTGAGGAACTGATGCCAGGCAGTGCAGGAACTGAGGAACTGATGGCAGCATGTGCAGGAACTGAGGAACTGAAGCCAAGCAGTACGGGATATTAGGAACTGATGCCAGGTAATGTGGGAAGCAAGGAATTGATGCTATGCAATGCGGGATGTTCGGAACTGATGCCAGGCTGTGTGAGAACCGAAGAAAAGATGCCAGGCAGTGTTAGAACTGAGAAACTGAAGCCAGGCAGTGTGAGAACTTAGCAACTGATGCCTGGCAGTGCAGGAATTGTGGTAGTGATGCAAGGCAGTGCTGCATGTTAGGAATTTAAGCCAGGCAGTGCAGGACTGGGGAACTGATGCCAGGAAATATGGGAACTGGGGAAGTGATGCCAGGGATAGAGGAACTTAGAAACTGATGCCAGGCAGTGTGGGAACTGAGGAACTGATGCCAGGCATTGCGGGAACTGAGGAATTGATGGCAGCATGTGCAGGAACTGAGGAACTGAAGCCAGGCGGTACGGGATATTAGGAACTGATGCCAGGTACTGTGGGAACCAAGGAATTGATGGTATGCAATGCGGGATGTTAGGAACTGATGCCAGGCTGTGTGAGAGCCGAGGAAAAGATGCCAGGCAGTGTTAGAACTGAGAAACTGATGCCAGGAAGTGCGGGAATTGAGCAACTGATGCCAGGCAGTGCAGGAATTGAAGTACAGATGCCAGGCATTGCTGGATGTTAAGAACTGAAGCCAGGCAGTGTGAGAACTGAGGAACTGATGCCAGCCAGTGCGGGAACTGAGGAACTGATGTCAGGTATTGTGGGAACTGAGGAACTGATGCCAGGCAGTGCTGGAACTGAGGTACTTATGCCAGGCAGTGTTGGGAACTTAGGAACTGATGCCAAGCAGTGATGGGAATTGAGGAACCGATGCCAGGAAGTTTGGGAACTAATGATCTGATGCCAGGTAGTTTGGGAACCGAGGAACGGATGCCAGGCAGTGTAGGACCTGAAGTAATGATGCCCAGCATTGTGTGACCTGAGGAATTGCTCCAAGGCAGTGTGGGAACTGAGGAGCAGATGCCAGGCAGTGTGGGATCTGAGGGACTTATGGCAGGCTGTGCTGGAACTGAGGAACCGATGGCAGGCAGTGTGGGAAATGATGCCAGGCACTGCGGGATCTTAGGAACTGATGCCAGCCATTTTGGGATCTTAGGAACTGATGCAATGTAGTGCGGCACATTAGGAACTGATGCCAGGCAGTGTGGGTACGGAGGAACTGATGCCAAGGTGTGTTGGAACTTAGAACTGATGACAGGTCGTGTGGGAACTGATGAAGTGATGAGAGGCAGTTTGGAAACTCAGGATCCGATGCCAGGCAGTGTGCAAAATGAAGTACTGATGCCAGGCCGTATGGGAACATAGAAACTGATGCCAGGCAGTGCGGGAGCTGAGGAACTGATGGCAGCGTGTGCACGAAGTGAGGAACTGAAGCCAGGCAGTGTGAGAACTTAGCAACTGATGCCTGGCAGTGCAGGAATTGTGGTAGTGATGCAAGGCAGTGCAGGATGTTAGGAATTGAAGCCAGGCAGTGCAGGACTGAGGAACTGATGCCAGGAAATGTGGGAACTGGGGAACTAATACCAGGCAGTGCAGGAACTTAGAAACTGATGCCAGGCAGTGTGGGAACTGAGGAACTGATGCCAGGCAGTGCAGGAACTGAGGAACTGATGGCAGCATGTGCAGGAACTGAGGAACTGAAGCCAAGCAGTACGGGATATTAGGAACTGATGCCAGGTAATGTGGGAAGCAAGGAATTGATGCTATGCAATGCGGGATGTTCGGAACTGATGCCAGGCTGTGTGAGAACCGAAGAAAAGATACCAGGCAGTGTTAGAACTGAGAAACTGATGCCAGGAAGTGTGGGAATTGAGGAACTGATGCCAGGCAGTGCAGGAATTGAAGGCATTGCTGGATGTTAGGAGCTGAAGCCAGGCAGTGCGGGATCTTAGGAACTGATGCCAGCCAGTGTGGGATCTGCAGAACCGATGTCAGGCAGTGCGGGAACTGAGGAACTGATGCCATGTCATGAGGGAACCGAGCAACTGATGCCAGCAGTGTGGGAACTGAGGTACTGATGCCCGGCATTGCGGGAACTGAGGAACTGATGCCATGGAATGCGGGAACCGAGCAAGTGATGCCAAGCAGTGTGGGAACTGAGGAACGGATGTCGGGTCGTGTGGGAACTGATGAATTGATGATAGGCACAGTGAAAACTCAGAAACCGATGCCAGGCAGTGTGGGAAAATAAGTACTGATGCCAGGCGGTGTGGGAACTGAGGAGCTGATGCCAGGCGTTGTGGGAACTGAGGTATTGATGCCAGACAATACGGGATGTGAGGTACTTCTGCCAGGCAGTGTTGGGAACTTAGGATCTGATGCCAAGCAGTACGGGAACTGAGGAACTGATGCCAGGAAATGTGAGAACTGGGTAACTGATGCCAGGGATACAGGAACTTAGAAACTGATGCCAGGCAGTGTGGGAACTGAGGAACTGATGCCAGGCAGTGCGGAAACTGAGGAACTGATGGCAGCGTGTGCAGGAACTGAGGAACTGAAGCCAGGCAGTACAGGATATTAGGAACTGATGCCAGGTAGTGTGCGAACTGAGGAACTGATGGCAGGCATTGTGGGAAGAGAAGAATTGCTCACAGGCAGTATGGGAACTAAGGAGCAGATGCCAGGCAGTGTGTAAAATGAAGTACTGATGCCAGGCAGTATGGGAACTGAGGAACCGATGCCAGGCAGTGTGGGAGCTGAGGAACTGAAGCCAGGCAGTGTGAGAACTTAGAAACTGATGCCTGGCAGTGCAGGAATTGTGGTAGTGACGCCTGGCAGTGCTGGATGTTAGGAATTGTAGCCAGGCAGTGCAGGAACTGAGTAGCTGATGCCAGGCAGTGTGGGACTGAGGAACTGATGCCAGGAAATGTAGGAACTGGGGAACTGATGCCAGGGATACAGGAACTTAGAAACTGATGCCAGGCAGTGTGGGAACTGAGGAACTGAAGCCAGGCAGTACGGGATATTAGGAACTGATGCCAGGTTGTGTGGGAACCAAGGAATTGATGCTATGCAATGCGGGATGTTAGGAACTGATGCCAGGCTGAGTGAGAACCGAGGAAAAGATGCCAGGCAGTGTTAGAACTGAGAAAATGATGCCAGGCAGTGCAGGAATTGAAGTACTGATGCCAGGCATTGCTGGATGTTAGGAACTGAAGCCAGGCAGTGTGAGAACTGAGGAACTGATGCCAGGCAGTGCGGGAACTGAGGAACTGATGTCAGGTAGTGTGGGAACTGAGGAACTGATGCCAGGCAGTTGTGGAACTGAGGTACTTATGCCAGGCAGTTTTGGGAACTTAGGAACTGATGCCAAGCAGTGATGGGAATTGAGGAACTGATGCCAGGATGTTTGGGAACTAATCATCTGATGCCAGGTAGTTTGGGAAATGAGGAACGGATGCCAGACAGTGTAGGACCTGAAGTAATGATGCCCGGCATTGTGTGAACTGAGGAATTGCTCCAAGGCAGTGTGGGAACTAAGGAGCAGATGCCAGGCAGTGCGTGATCTGAGGAACTTATGGCAGGCTGTGCAGGAACTGAGGAACAGATGCCAGGCAGTGTGGGAACTGATGCCAGGCACTGCAGGATCTTAGGAACTGATGCCAGCCATTTTGGGATCTTAGGAACTGATGCAATGTAGTGCGGCACATTAGGAACTGATGCCAGGCAGTGTGGGGACTGAGGAACTGATGCCAAGGAGTGTTGGAAGTTAGAACTGATGGTAGGTCGTGTGGGAACTAATGAAGTGATGAGAGGCAGTTTGGAAACTCAGGATCCGATGCCAGGCAGTGTGCAAAATGAAGTACTGATGCCAGACAGTATGGGAACTTAGAAACTGATGCCAGGCATTGCGGGAATTGAGCAACTGATGCCAGGCAATACAGGAATTGAAGGCATTGCTGGATGTTAAGATCTGAAGCCAGGCAGTGCGGGATCTTAGGAACTGATGCCAGCCAGTGTGGGATCCGCAGAACCGATGTCAGGCAGTGTGGGAAGTGAGGAACTGATGCCATGTCATGCGGGATCCAAGCAACTGATGCCAGCAGTGTGGGAACTGAAGTACTGATGGAATGCATTGTGGGAACTGAGGAATTGCTCCCAGGCAGTGTGGGAACTAAGGAGCAGATGCCAGGCAGTGCGGGATCTGAGGAAATTTTGCCAGGTAATGTGGGAACTTACGAACTAATGCCAGGCAGTATGAGAACTGAAGTACTGATGGCAGGCATTGTGGGAACTGAGGAATTGCTCCCAGGCAGTGTGGGAACTTGGAACTGATGGCAGGTGGTGTGGGTACTGATGAAGTGATGACAGGCAGTGTGGAAACTCAGGAACTGATGCCAGGCAGTGTGGGAAATGAAGTACTGATGCCAGGCAGTGCGGTAACTGAGTAGCTGATGCCAGGCAGTGCGGGACCGAGGAACTGATGGCAGGAAATGTGGGAACGGAGGAACTGATGCCAGGCAGTGCGCGAACTGAGGATCTGATGGCAGCGTGTGCAGGAACTGAGGAACTGAAGCCAGGCAGTGTGAGAACTGCGCAACTGATGGCTGGCAGTGCAGGAATTGAAGTACTGATGCCAGGCAGTGCGGGATGTTAGGAACTGAAGCCAGGCACTGAGGAAACTGAGTAGCTGATGCCAAGGAAAGCAGGAATTGAGGTACTGATGCCAGGCAGTGCGGGATCTTAGGAGCTGATGCCAGGCAGTGTGGGAAGCGAGCAACTTATGCCAGGCAGTGAGGGAATTGAGGTACTGATGCCAGGCATTGCGGGATGTTAGGAACTGAAGCCAGGCACTGCGGGATCTTAGGAACTGATGTAATGTAGTGCGGCACATTAGGCACTGATGCCAGGCAGTGTGGGGACTGAGGAACTGATGCCAAGGAGTGTTGGAAGTTAGAACTGATGGCAGGTCGTGTGGGAACTGATGAAGTGATGAGAGGCAGTTTGGAAACTCAGGATCCGATGCCAGGCAGTGTGCAAAATGAAGTACTGATGCCAGGCAGTATGGGAACTTAGAAACTGATGCAGGGCCGTGAGGGATCTGAGGAACTGATGGCAGCGTGTGCACGAAGTGAGGAACTGAAGCCAGGCAGTGTGAGAACTTAGCAACTGATGCCTGGCAGTGCAGGAATTGTGGTAGTGATGCAAGGCAGTGCTGGATGTTAGGAATTGAAGCCAGGCAGTGCAGGACTGAGGAACTGATGCCAGGAAATGTGGGAACTGGGGAAGTGATGCCAGGGATACAGGAACTTACAAACTGATGCCAGGCAGTGTGGGAACTCAGGAACTGATGCCAGGCAGTGCGGGAACTGAGGAATTGATGGCAGCATGTGCAGGAACTGAGGAACTGAAGCCAGGCAGTACGGGATATTAGGAACTGATGCCAGGTAGTGTGGGGACCAAGGAATTGATGCTATGCAACGCAGGATGTTAGGAACTGATGCCAAGCTGTGTGAGAGCCGAGGAAAAGATGCCAGGCAGTGTTAGAACTGAGAAACTGATGCCAGGAAGTGCGGGAATTGAGCAACTGATGCCAGGCAGTGCAGGAATTGAAGTACTGATGCCAGGCATTGCTGGATGTTAGGAACTGAAGCCAGGCAGTGTGAGAACTGAGGAACTGCTGCCAGCCAGTGCGGGAACTGAGGAACTGATGTCAGGTATTGTGGGAACTGAGGAACTGATGCCAGGCAGTGCTGGAACTGAGGTACTTATGCCAGGCAGTGTTGGGAACTTAGGAACTGATGCCAAGCAGTGATGGGAATTGAGGAACCGATGCCAGGAAGTTTGGGAACTAATGATCTGATGCCAGGTAGTTTGGGAACCGAGGAACGGATGCCAGGCAGTGTAGGACCTGAAGTAATGATGCCCGGCATTGTGTGAACTGAGGAATTGCTCCAAGGCAGTGTGGGAACTAAGGAGCAGATGCCAGGCAGTGTGGGATCTGAGGGACTTATGGCAGGCTGTGCTGGAACTGAGGAACCGATGGCAGGCAGTGTGGGAAATGATGCCAGGCACTGCGGGATCTTAGGAACTGATGCCAGCCATTTTGGGATCTTAGGAACTGATGCAATGTAGTGCGGCACATTAGGAACTGATGCCAGGCAGTGTGGGTACGGAGGAACTGATGCCAAGGTGTGTTGGAACTTAGAACTGATGACAGGTCGTGTGGGAACTGATGAAGTGATGAGAGGCAGTTTGGAAACTCAGGATCCGATGCCAGGCAGTGTGCAAAATGAAGTACTGATGCCAGGCCGTATGGGAACATAGAAACTGATGCCAGGCAGTGCGGGAGCTGAGGAACTGATGGCAGCGTGTGCACGAAGTGAGGAACTGAAGCCAGGCAGTGTGAGAACTTAGCAACTGATGCCTGGCAGTGTAGGAATTGTGGTAGTGATGCAAGGCAGTGCAGGATGTTAGGAATTGAAGCCAGGCAGTGCAGGACTGAGGAACTGATGCCAGGAAATGTGGGAACTGGGGAACTAATGCCAGGCAGTACAGGAACTTAGAAACTGATGCCAGGCAGTGTGGGAACTGAGGAACTGATGCCAGGCAGTGCAGGAACTGAGGAACTGATGGCAGCATGTGCAGGAACTGAGGAACTGAAGCCAAGCAGTACGGGATATTAGGAACTGATGCCAGGTAATGTGGGAAGCAAGGAATTGATGCTATGCAATGCGGGATGTTCGGAACTGATGCCAGGCTGTGTGAGAACCGAGGAAAAGATGCCAGGCAGTGTTAGAACTGAGAAACCGATGCCAGGAAGTGTGGGAATTGAGGAACTGATGCCAGGCAGTGCAGGAATTGAAGGCATTGCTGGATGTTAGGAGCTGAAGCCAGGCAGTGCGGGATCTTAGGAACTGATGCCAGCCAGTGTGGGATCTGCAGAACCGATGTCAGGCAGTGCGGGAACTGAGGAACTGATGCCATGTCATGAGGGAACCGAGCAACTGATGCCAGCAGTGTGGGAACTGAGGTACTGATGCCCGGCATTGCGGGAACTGAGGAACTGATGCCATGGAATGCGGGAACCGAGCAAGTGATGCCAAGCAGTGTGGGAACTGAGGAACGGATGTCGGGTCGTGTGGGAACTGAAGAATTGATGATAGGCACAGTGAAAACTCAGAAACCGATGCCAGGCAGTGTGGGAAAATAAGTACTGATGCCAGGCGGTGTGGGAACTGAGGAGCTGATGCCAGGCGTTGTGGGAACTGAGGTATTGATGCCAGACAATACGGGATGTGAGGTACTTCTGCCAGGCAGTGTTGGGAACTTAGGAACTGATGCCAAGCAGTACGGGAACTGAGGAACTGATGCCAGGAAATGTGAGAACTGGGTAACTGATGCCAGGGATACAGGAACTTAGAAACTGATGCCAGGCAGTGTGGGAACTGAGGAACTGATGCCAGGCAGTGCGGAAACTGAGGAACTGATGGCAGCGTGTGCAGGAACTGAGGAACTGAAGCCAGGCAGTACAGGATATTAGGAACTGATGCCAGGTAGTGTGCGAACTGAGGAACTGATGGCAGGCATTGTGGGAAGAGAAGAATTGCTCACAGGCAGTATGGGAACTAAGGAGCAGATGCCAGGCAGTGTGTAAAATGAAGTACTGATGCCAGGCAGTATGGGAACTGAGGAACCGATGCCAGGCAGTGTGGGAGCTGAGGAACTGAAGCCAGGCAGTGTGAGAACTTAGAAACTGATGCCTGGCAGTGCAGGAATTGTGGTAGTGACGCCTGGCAGTGCTGGATGTTAGGAATTGTAGCCAGGCAGTGCAGGAACTGAGTAGCTGATGCCAGGCAGTGTGGGACTGAGGAACTGATGCCAGGAAATGTAGGAACTGGGGAACTGATGCCAGGGATACAGGAACTTAGAAACTGATGCCAGGCAGTGTGGGAACTGAGGAACTGAAGCCAGGCAGTACGGGATATTAGGAACTGATGCCAGGTTGTGTGGGAACCAAGGAATTGATGCTATGCAATGCGGGATGTTAGGAACTGATGCCAGGCTGAGTGAGAACCGAGGAAAAGATGCCAGGCAGTGTTAGAACTGAGAAAATGATGCCAGGCAGTGCAGGAATTGAAGTACTGATGCCAGGCATTGCTGGATGTTAGGAACTGAAGCCAGGCAGTGTGAGAACTGAGGAACTGATGCCAGGCAGTGCGGGAACTGAGGAACTGATGTCAGGTAGTGTGGGAACTGAGGAACTGATGCCAGGCAGTTGTGGAACTGAGGTACTTATGCCAGGCAGTTTTGGGAACTTAGGAACTGATGCCAAGCAGTGATGGGAATTGAGGAACTGATGCCAGGATGTTTGGGAACTAATCATCTGATGCCAGGTAGTTTGGGAAATGAGGAACGGATGCCAGACAGTGTAGGACCTGAAGTAATGATGCCCGGCATTGTGTGAACTGAGGAATTGCTCCAAGGCAGTGTGGGAACTAAGGAGCAGATGCCAGGCAGTGCGTGATCTGAGGAACTTATGGCAGGCTGTGCAGGAACTGAGGAACAGATGCCAGGCAGTGTGGGAACTGATGCCAGGCACTGCAGGATCTTAGGAACTGATGCCAGCCATTTTGGGATCTTAGGAACTGATGCAATGCAGTGCGGCACATTAGGAACTGATGCCAGGCAGTGTGGGGACTGAGGAACTGATGCCAAGGAGTGTTGGAAGTTAGAACTGATGGTAGGTCGTGTGGGAACTAATGAAGTGATGAGAGGCAGTTTGGAAACTCAGGATCCGATGCCAGGCAGTGTGCAAAATGAAGTACTGATGCCAGACAGTATGGGAACTTAGAAACTGATGCCAGGCATTGCGGGAATTGAGCAACTGATGCCAGGCAATACAGGAATTGAAGGCATTGCTGGATGTTAAGATCTGAAGCCAGGCAGTGCGGGATCTTAGGAGCTGATGCCAGGCAGTGTGGGAAGCGAGCAACTGATGGCTGGCAGTGCAGGAATTGAAGTACTGATGCCAGGCAGTGCGGGATGTTAGGAACTGAAGCCAAGCACTGAGGAAACTGAGTAGCTGATGCCAAGGAAAGCAGGAATTGAGGTACTGATGCCAGGCAGTGCGGGATCTTAGGAGCTGATGCCAGGCAGTGTGGGAAGTGAGCAACTTATGCCAGGCAGTGAGGGAATTGAGGTACTGATGCCAGGCATTGCGGGATGTTAGGAACTGAAGCCAGGCACTGCGGGATCTTAGGAACTGATGTAATGTAGTGCGGCACATTAGGCACTGATGCCAGGCAGTGTGGGGACTGAGGAACTGATGCCAAGGAGTGTTGGAAGTTAGAACTGATGGCAGGTCGTGTGGGAACTGATGAAGTGATGAGAGGCAGTTTGGAAACTCAGGATCCGATGCCAGGCAGTGTGCAAAATGAAGTACTGATGCCAGGCAGTATGGGAACTTAGAAACTGATGCAGGGCCGTGAGGGATCTGAGGAACTGATGGCAGCGTGTGCACGAAGTGAGGAACTGAAGCCAGGCAGTGTGAGAACTTAGCAACTGATGCCTGGCAGTGCAGGAATTGTGGTAGTGATGCAAGGCAGTGCTGGATGTTAGGAATTGAAGCCAGGCAGTGCAGGACTGAGGAACTGATGCCAGGAAATGTGGGAACTGGGGAAGTGATGCCAGGGATACAGGAACTTACAAACTGATGCCAGGCAGTGTGGGAACTCAGGAACTGATGCCAGGCAGTGCGGGAACTGAGGAATTGATGGCAGCATGTGCAGGAACTGAGGAACTGAAGCCAGGCAGTACGGGATATTAGGAACTGATGCCAGGTAGTGTGGGGACCAAGGAATTGATGCTATGCAACGCAGGATGTTAGGAACTGATGCCAAGCTGTGTGAGAGCCGAGGAAAAGATGCCAGGCAGTGTTAGAACTGAGAAACTGATGCCAGGAAGTGCGGGAATTGAGCAACTGATGCCAGGCAGTGCAGGAATTGAAGTACTGATGCCAGGCATTGCTGGATGTTAGGAACTGAAGCCAGGCAGTGTGAGAACTGAGGAACTGCTGCCAGCCAGTGCGGGAACTGAGAAACTGATGTCAGGTATTGTGGGAACTGAGGAACTGATGCCAGGCAGTGCTGGAACTGAGGTACTTATGCCAGGCAGTGTTGGGAACTTAGGAACTGATGCCAAGCAGTGATGGGAATTGAGGAACCGATGCCAGGAAGTTTGGGAACTAATGATCTGATGCCAGGTATTTTGGGAACCGAGGAACGGATGCCAGGCAGTGTAGGACCTGAAGTAATGATGCCCGGCATTGTGTGAACTGAGGAATTGCTCCAAGGCAGTGTGGGAACTAAGGAGCAGATGCCAGGCAGTGCGGGATCTGAGGGACTTATGGCAGGCTGTGCTGGAACTGAGGAACCGATGGCAGGCAGTGTGGGAAATGATGCCAGGCACTGCGGGATCTTAGGAACTGATGCCAGCCATTTTGGGATCTTAGGAACTGATGCAATGTAGTGCGGCACATTAGGAACTGATGCCAGGCAGTGTGGGTACGGAGGAACTGATGCCAAGGTGTGTTGGAACTTAGAACTGATGACAGGTCGTGTGGGAACTGATGAAGTGATGAGAGGCAGTTTGGAAACTCAGGATCCGATGCCAGGCAGTGTGCAAAATGAAGTACTGATGCCAGGCCGTATGGGAACATAGAAACTGATGCCAGGCAGTGCGGGAGCTGAGGAACTGATGGCAGCGTGTGCACGAAGTGAGGAACTGAAGCCAGGCAGTGTGAGAACTTAGCAACTGATGCCTGGCAGTGCAGGAATTGTGGTAGTGATGCAAGGCAGTGCAGGATGTTAGGAATTGAAGCCAGGCAGTGCAGGACTGAGGAACTGATGCCAGGAAATGTGGGAACTGGGGAACTAATGCCAGGCAGTACAGGAACTTAGAAACTGATGCCAGGCAGTGTGGGAACTGAGGAACTGATGCCAGGCAGTGCAGGAACTGAGGAACTGATGGCAGCATGTGCAGGAACTGAGGAACTGAAGCCAAGCAGTACGGGATATTAGGAACTGATGCCAGGTAATGTGGGAAGCAAGGAATTGATGCTATGCAATGCGGGATGTTCGGAACTGATGCCAGGCTGTGTGAGAACCGAGGAAAAGATGCCAGGCAGTGTTAGAACTGAGAAACCGATGCCAGGAAGTGTGGGAATTGAGGAACTGATGCCAGGCAGTGCAGGAATTGAAGGCATTGCTGGATGTTAGGAGCTGAAGCCAGGCAGTGCGGGATCTTAGGAACTGATGCCAGCCAGTGTGGGATCTGCAGAACCGATGTCAGGCAGTGCGGGAACTGAGGAACTGATGCCATGTCATGAGGGAACCGAGCAACTGATGCCAGCAGTGTGGGAACTGAGGTACTGATGCCCGGCATTGCGGGAACTGAGGAACTGATGCCATGGAATGCGGGAACCGAGCAAGTGATGCCAAGCAGTGTGGGAACTGAGGAACGGATGTCGGGTCGTGTGGGAACTGATGAATTGATGATAGGCACAGTGAAAACTCAGAAACCGATGCCAGGCAGTGTGGGAAAATAAGTACTGATGCCAGGCGGTGTGGGAACTGAGGAGCTGATGC
This sequence comes from Isurus oxyrinchus, assembly GCA_026770705.1. Taxonomy (NCBI): domain Eukaryota; kingdom Metazoa; phylum Chordata; class Chondrichthyes; order Lamniformes; family Lamnidae; genus Isurus; species Isurus oxyrinchus. The sequence goes on along the minus strand of JANJGN010000029.1, from coordinate 7,978,182 downwards.
CAGGCGTTGTGGGAACTGAGGTATTGATGCCAGACAATACGGGATGTGAGGTACTTCTGCCAGGCAGTGTTGGGAACTTAGGAATTGATGCCAAGCAGTACGGGAACTGAGGAACTGATGCCAGGAAATGTGAGAACTGGGTAACTGATGCCAGGGATACAGGAACTTAGAAACTGATGCCAGGCAGTGTGGGAACTGAGGAACTGATGCCAGGCAGTGCGGAAACTGAGGAACTGATGGCAGCGTGTGCAGGAACTGAGGAACTGAAGCCAGGCAGTACAGGATATTAGGAACTGATGCCAGGTAGTGTGCGAACTGAGGAACTGATGGCAGGCATTGTGGGAAGAGAAGAATTGCTCACAGGCAGTATGGGAACTAAGGAGCAGATGCCAGGCAGTGTGTAAAATGAAGTACTGATGCCAGGCAGTATGGGAACTGAGGAACCGATGCCAGGCAGTGTGGGAGCTGAGGAACTGAAGCCAGGCAGTGTGAGAACTTAGAAACTGATGCCTGGCAGTGCAGGAATTGTGGTAGTGACGCCTGGCAGTGCTGGATGTTAGGAATTGTAGCCAGGCAGTGCAGGAACTGAGTAGCTGATGCCAGGCAGTGTGGGACTGAGGAACTGATGCCAGGAAATGTAGGAACTGGGGAACTGATGCCAGGGATACAGGAACTTAGAAACTGATGCCAGGCAGTGTGGGAACTGAGGAACTGAAGCCAGGCAGTACGGGATATTAGGAACTGATGCCAGGTTGTGTGGGAACCAAGGAATTGATGCTATGCAATGCGGGATGTTAGGAACTGATGCCAGGCTGAGTGAGAACCGAGGAAAAGATGCCAGGCAGTGTTAGAACTGAGAAAATGATGCCAGGCAGTGCAGGAATTGAAGTACTGATGCCAGGCATTGCTGGATGTTAGGAACTGAAGCCAGGCAGTGTGAGAACTGAGGAACTGATGCCAGGCAGTGCGGGAACTGAGGAACTGATGTCAGGTAGTGTGGGAACTGAGGAACTGATGCCAGGCAGTTGTGGAACTGAGGTACGTATGCCAGGCAGTTTTGGGAACTTAGGAACTGATGCCAAGCAGTGATGGGAATTGAGGAACTGATGCCAGGATGTTTGGGAACTAATCATCTGATGCCTGGTAGTTTGGGAAATGAGGAACGGATGCCAGACAGTGTAGGACCTGAAGTAATGATGCCCGGCATTGTGTGAACTGAGGAATTGCTCCAAGGCAGTGTGGGAACTAAGGAGCAGATGCCAGGCAGTGCGTGATCTGAGGAACTTATGGCAGGCTGTGCAGGAACTGAGGAACAGATGCCAGGCAGTGTGGGAACTGATGTCAGGCACTGCAGGATCTTAGGAACTGATGCCAGCCATTTTGGGATCTTAGGAACTGATGCAATGTAGTGCGGAACATTAGGAACTGATGCCAGGCAGTGTGGGGACTGAGGAACTGATGCCAAGGAGTGTTGGAAGTTAGAACTGATGGTAGGTCGTGTGGGAACTAATGAAGTGATGAGAGGCAGTTTGGAAACTCAGGATCCGATGCCAGGCAGTGTGCAAAATGAAGTACTGATGCCAGACAGTATGGGAACTTAGAAACTGATGCCAGGCATTGCGGGAATTGAGCAACTGATGCCAGGCAATGCAGGAATTGAAGGCATTGCTGGATGTTAAGATCTGAAGCCAGGCAGTGCGGGATCTTAGGAACTGATGCCAGCCAGTGTGTGATCCGCAGAACCGATGTCAGGCAGTGTGGGAACTGAGGAACTGATGCCATGTCATGCGGGATCCAAGCAACTGATGCCAGCAGTGTGGGAACTGAAGTACTGATGGAATGCATTGTGGGAACTGAGGAATTGCTCCCAGGCAGTGTGGGAACTAAGGAGCAGATGCCAGGCAGTGCGGGATCTGAGGAAATTTTGCCAGGTAATGTGGGAACTTACGAACTAATGCCAGGCAGTATGAGAACTGAAGTACTGATGGCAGGCATTGTGGGAACTGAGGAATTGCTCCCAGGCAGTGTGGGAACTTGGAACTGATGGCAGGTGGTGTGGGTACTGATGAAGTGATGACAGGCAGTGTGGAAACTCAGGAACTGATGCCAGGCAGTGTGGGAAATGAAGTACTGATGCCAGGCAGTGCGGTAACTGAGTAGCTGATGCCAGGCAGTGCGGGACTGAGGAACTGATGGCAGGAAATGTGGGAACGGAGGAACTGATGGCAGGCAGTGCGTGAACTGAGGATCTGATGGCAGCGTTTGCAGGAACTGAGGAACTGAAGCCAGGCAGTGTGACAACTGCGCAACTGATGGCTGGCAGTGCAGGAATTGAAGTACTGATGCCAGGCAGTGCGGGATGTTAGGAACTGAAGCCAGGCACTGAGGAAACTGAGTAGCTGATGCCAAGGAAAGCAGGAATTCAGGTACTGATGCCAGGCAGTGCGGGATCTTAGGAGCTGATGCCAGGCAGTGTGGGAAGCGAGCAACTTATGCCAGGCAGTGAGGGAATTGAGGTACTGATGCCAGGCATTGCGGGATGTTAGGAACTGAAGCCAGGCACTGCGGGATCTTAGGAACTGATGTAATGTAGTGCGGCACATTAGGCACTGATGCCAGGCAGTGTGGGGACTGAGGAACTGATGCCAAGGAGTGTTGGAAGTTAGAACTGATGGCAGGTCGTGTGGGAACTGATGAAGTGATGAGAGGCAGTTTAGAAACTCAGGATCCGATGCCAGGCAGTGTGCAAAATGAAGTACTGATGCCAGGCAGTATGGGAACTTAGAAACTGATGCAGGGCCGTGAGGGATCTGAGGAACTGATGGCAGCGTGTGCACGAAGTGAGGAACTGAAGCCAGGCAGTGTGAGAACTTAGCAACTGATGCCTGGCAGTGCAGGAATTGTGGTAGTGATGCAAGGCAGTGCTGGATGTTAGGAATTGAAGCCAGGCAGTGCAGGACTGAGGAACTGATGCCAGGAAATGTGGGAACTGGGGAAGTGATGCCAGGGATACAGGAACTTACAAACTGATGCCAGGCAGTGTGGGAACTCAGGAACTGATGCCAGGCAGTGCGGGAACTGAGGAATTGATGGCAGCATGTGCAGGAACTGAGGAACTGAAGCCAGGCAGTACGGGATATTAGGAACTGATGCCAGGTAGTGTGGGGACCAAGGAATTGATGCTATGCAACGCAGGATGTTAGGAACTGATGCCAAGCTGTGTGAGAGCCGAGGAAAAGATGCCAGGCAGTGTTAGAACTGAGAAACTGATGCCAGGAAGTGCGGGAATTGAGCAACTGATGCCAGGCAGTGCAGGAATTGAAGTACTGATGCCAGGCATTGCTGGATGATAGGAACTGAAGCCAGTCAGTATGAGAACTGAGGAACTGCTGCCAGCCAGTGCGGGAACTGAGGAACTGATGTCAGGTATTGTGGGAACTGAGGAACCGATGCCAGGCAGTGCTGGAACTGAGGTACTTATGCCAGGCAGTGTTGGGAACTTAGGAACTGATTCCAAGCAGTGATGGGAATTGAGGAACCGATGCCAGGAAGTTTGGGAACTAATGATCTGATGCCAGGTAGGTTGGGAACTGAGGAACGGATGCCAGGCAGTGTAGGACCTGAAGTAATGATGCCCAGCATTGTGTGAACTGAGGAATTGCTCCAAGGCAGTGTGGGAACTAAGGAGCAGATGCCAGGCAGTGCGGGATCTGAGGGACTTATGGCAGGCTGTGCAGGAACTGAGGAACCGATGGCAGGCAGTGTGGGAACTGATGCCAGGCACTGCGGGATCTTTGGAACTGATGCCAGCCATTTTGGGATCTTAGGAACTGATGCAATGTAGTGCGGCACATTAGGAACTGATGCCAGGCAGTGTGGGTACGGAGGAACTGATGCCAAGGTGTGTTGGAACTTAGAACTGATGACAGGTCGTGTGGGAACTGATGAAGTGATGAGAGGCAGTTTGGAAACTCAGGATCCGATGCCAGGCAGTGTGCAAAATGAAGTACTGATGCCAGGCCGTATGGGAACATAGAAACTGATGCCAGGCAGTGCGGGAGCTGAGGAACTGATGGCAGCGTGTGCACGAAGTGAGGAACTGAAGCCAGGCAGTGTGAGAACTTAGCAACTGATGCCTGGCAGTGCAGGAATTGTGGTAGTGATGCAAGGCAGTGCAGGATGTTAGGAATTGAAGCCAGGCAGTGCAGGACTGAGGAACTGATGCCAGGAAATGTGGGAACTGGGGAACTAATGCCAGGCAGTACAGGAACTTAGAAACTGATGCCAGGCAGTGTGGGAACTGAGGAACTGATGCCAGGCAGTGCAGGAACTGAGGAACTGATGGCAGCATGTGCAGGAACTGTGGAACTGAAGCCAAGCAGTACGGGATATTAGGAACTGATGCCAGGTAGTGTGGGAAGCAAGGAATTGATGCTATGCAATGCGGGATGTTCGGAACTGATGCCAGGCTGTGTGAGAACCGAGGAAAAGATGCCAGACAGTGTTAGAACTGAGAAACTGATGCCAGGAAGTGTGGGAATTGAGGAACTGATGCCAGGCAGTGCAGGAATTGAAGGCATTGCTGGATGTTAGGAGCTGAAGCCAGGCAGTGCAGGATCTTAGGAACTGATGCCAGCCAGTGTGGGATCTGCAGAACCGATGTCAGGCAGTGCGGGAACTGAGGAACTGATGCCATGTCATGAGGGAACCGAGCAACTGATGCCAGCAGTGTGGGAACTGAGGTACTGATGCCCGGCATTGCGGGAACTGAGGAACTGATGCCATGGAATGCGGGAACCGAGCAAGTGATGCCAAGCAGTGTGGGAACTGAGGAACGGATGTCGGGTCGTGTGGGAACTGATGAATTGATGATAGGCACAGTGAAAACTCAGAAACCGATGCCAGGCAGTGTGGGAAAATAAGTACTGATGCCAGGCGGTGTGGGAACTGAGGAGCTGATGCCAGGCGTTGTGGGAACTGAGGTATTGATGCCAGACAATACGGGATGTGAGGTACTTCTGCCAGGCAGTGTTGGGAACTTAGGAACTGATGCCAAGCAGTACGGGAACTGAGGAACTGATGCCAGGAAATGTGAGAACTGGGTAACTGATGCCAGGGATACAGGAACTTAGAAACTGATGCCAGGCAGTGTGGGAACTGAGGAACTGATGCCAGGCAGTGCGGAAACTGAGGAACTGATGGCAGCGTGTGCAGGAACTGAGGAACTGAAGCCAGGCAGTACAGGATATTAGGAACTGATGCCAGGTAGTGTGCGAACTGAGGAACTGATGGCAGGCATTGTGGGAAGAGAAGAATTGCTCACAGGCAGTATGGGAACTAAGGAGCAGATGCCAGGCAGTGTGTAAAATGAAGTACTGATGCCAGGCAGTATGGGAACTGAGGAACCGATGCCAGGCAGTGTGGGAGCTGAGGAACTGAAGCCAGGCAGTGTGAGAACTTAGAAACTGATGCCTGGCAGTGCAGGAATTGTGGTAGTGACGCCTGGCAGTGCTGGATGTTAGGAATTGTAGCCAGGCAGTGCAGGAACTGAGTAGCTGATGCCAGGCAGTGTGGGACTGAGGAACTGATGCCAGGAAATGTAGGAACTGGGGAACTGATGCCAGGGATACAGGAACTTAGAAACTGATGCCAGGCAGTGTGGGAACTGAGGAACTGAAGCCAGGCAGTACGGGATATTAGGAACTGATGCCAGGTTGTGTGGGAACCAAGGAATTGATGCTATGCAATGCGGGATGTTAGGAACTGATGCCAGGCTGAGTGAGAACCGAGGAAAAGATGCCAGGCAGTGTTAGAACTGAGAAAATGATGCCAGGCAGTGCAGGAATTGAAGTACTGATGCCAGGCATTGCTGGATGTTAGGAACTGAAGCCAGGCAGTGTGGGAACTGAGGAACTGATGCCAGGCAGTGCGGGAACTGAGGAACTGATGTCAGGTAGTGTGGGAACTGAGGAACTGATGCCAGGCAGTTGTGGAACTGAGGTACTTATGCCAGGCAGTTTTGGGAACTTAGGAACTGATGCCAAGCAGTGATGGGAATTGAGGAACTGATGCCAGGATGTTTGGGAACTAATCATCTGATGCCTGGTAGTTTGGGAAATGAGGAACGGATGCCAGGCAGTGTAGGACCTGAAGTAATGATGCCCGGCATTGTGTGAACTGAGGAATTGCTCCAAGGCAGTGTGGGAACTAAGGAGCAGATGCCAGGCAGTGCGTGATCTGAGGAACTTATGACAGGCTGTGCAGGAACTGAGGAACAGATGCCAGGCAGTGTGGGAACTGATGCCAGGCACTGCGGGATCTTAGGAACTGATGCCAGCCATTTTGGGATCTTAGGAACTGATGCAATGTAGTGCGGCACATTAGGAACTGATGCCAGGCAGTGTGGGGACTGAGGAACTGATGCCAAGGAGTGTTGGAAGTTAGAACTGATGGTAGTTCGTGTGGGAACTAATGAAGTGATGAGAGGCAGTTTGGAAACTCAGGATCCGATGCCAGGCAGTGTGCAAAATGAAGTACTGATGCCAGGCAGTATGGGAACTTAGAAACTGATGCCAGGCATTGCGGGAATTGAGCAACTGATGCCAGGCAATGCAGGAATTGAAGGCATTGCTGGATGTTAAGATCTGAAGCCAGGCAGTGCGGGATCTTAGGAACTGATGCCAGCCAGTGTGGGATCTGCAGAACCGATGTCAGGCAGTGTGGGAACTGAGGAACTGATGCCATGTCATGCGGGATCCAAGCAACTGATGCCAGCAGTGTGGGAACTGAAGTACTGATGGAATGCATTGTGGGAACTGAGGAATTGCTCCCAGGCAGTGTGGGAACTAAGGAGCAGATGCCAGGCAGTGCGGGATCTGAGGAAATTTTGCCAGGTAATGTGGGAACTTACGAACTAATGCCAGGCAGTATGAGAACTGAAGTACTGATGGCAGGCATTGTGGGAACTGAGGAATTGCTCCCAGGCAGTGTGGGAACGTGGAACTGATGGCAGGTGGTGTGGGTACTGATGAAGTGCTGACAGGCAGTGTGGAAACTCAGGAACCGATGCCAGGCAGTGTGGGAAATGAAGTACTGATGCCAGGCAGTGCGGTAACTGAGTAGCTGATGCCAGGCAGTGCGGGACTGAGGAACTGATGGCAGGAAATGTGGGAACGGAGGAACTGATGCCAGGCAGTGCGCGAACTGAGGATCTGATGGCAGCGTGTGCAGGAACTGAGGAACTGAAGCCAGGCAGTGTGAGAACTGCGCAACTGATGGCTGGCAGTGCAGGAATTGAAGTACTGATGCCAGGCAGTGCGGGATCTTAGGAGCTGATGCCAGGCAGTGTGGGAAGCGAGCAACTTATGCCAGGCAGTGAAGGAATTGAGGTACTGATGCCAGGCATTGCGGGATGTTAGGAACTGAAGCCAGGCACTGCGGGATCTTAGGAACTGATGTAATGTAGTGCGGCACATTAGGCACTGATGCCAGGCAGTGTGGGGACTGAGGAACTGATGCCAAGGAGTGTTGGAAGTTAGATCTGATGGCAGGTCGTGTGGGAACTGATGAAGTGATGAGAGGCAGTTGGAAACTCAGGATCCGATGCCAGGCAGTGTGCAAAATGAAGTACTGATGCCAGGCAGTATGGGAACTGAGAAACTGATGCTGGGTAGTGCAGGAGCTGAGGAACTGATGGCAGCGTGTGCACGAAGTGAGGAACTGAAGCCAGGCAGTGTGAGAACTTAGCAACTGATGCCTGGCAGTGCAGGAATTGTGGTAGTGATGCAAGGCAGTGCTGCATGTTAGGAATTGAAGCCAGGCAGTGCAGGACTGAGGAACTGATGCCAGGAAATATGGGAACTGGGGAAGTGATGCCAGGGATAGTGGAACTTAGAAACTGATGCCAGGCAGTGTGGGAACTGAGGAACTGATGCCAGGCATTGCGGGAACTGAGGAATTGATGGCAGCATGTGCAGGAACTGAGGAACTGAAGCCAGGCAGTACGGGATATTAGGAACTGATGCCAGGTACTGTGGGAACCAAGGAATTGATGGTATGCAATGCTGGATGTTAGGAACTGATGCCAGGCTGTGTGAGAGCCGAGGAAAAGATGCCAGGCAGTGTTAGAACTGAGAAACTGATGCCAGGAAGTGCGGGAATTGAGCAACTGATGCCAGGCAGTGCAGGAATTGAAGTACAGATGCCAGGCATTGCTGGATGTTAAGAACTGAAGCCAGGCAGTGTGAGAACTGAGGAACTGATGCCAGGCAGTGCGGGAACTGAGGAACTGATGTCAGGTATTGTGGGAACTGAGGAACTGATGCCAGGCAGTGCTGGAACTGAGGTACTTATGCCAGGCAGTGTTGGGAACTTAGGAACTGATGCCAAGCAGTGATGGGAATTGAGGAACCGATACCAGGAAGTTTGGGAACTAATGATCTGATGCCAGGTAGTTTGGGAACCGAGGAACGGATGCCAGGCAGTGTAGGACCTGAAGTAATGATGCCCGGCATTGTGTGAACTGAGGAATTGGTCCAAGGCAGTTTGGGAACTGAGGAGCAGATGCCAGGCAGTGTGGGATCTGAGGGACTTATGGCAGGCTGTGCTGGAACTGAGGAACCGATGGCAGGCAGTGTGGGAAATGATGCCAGGCACTGCGGGATCTTAGGAACTGATGCCAGCCATTTTGGGATCTTAGGAACTGATGCAATGTAGTGCGGCACATTAGGAACTGATGCCAGGCAGTGTGGGTACGGAGGAACTGATGCCAAGGTGTGTTGGAACTTAGAACTGATGACAGGTCGTGTGGGAACTGATGAAGTGATGAGAGGCAGTTTGGAAACTCAGGATCCGATGCCAGGCAGTGTGCAAAATGAAGTACTGATGCCAGGCCGTATGGGAACATAGAAACTGATGCCAGGCAGTGCGGGAGCTGAGGAACTGATGGCAGCGTGTGCACGAAGTGAGGAACTGAAGCCAGGCAGTGTGAGAACTTAGCAACTGATGCCTGGCAGTGCAGGAATTGTGGTAGTGATGCAAGGCAGTGCAGGATGTTAGGAATTGAAGCCAGGCAGTGCAGGACTGAGGAACTGATGCCAGGAAATGTGGGAACTGGGGAACTAATGCCAGGCAGTACAGGAACTTAGAAACTGATGCCAGGCAGTGTGGGAACTGAGGAACTGATGCCAGGCAGTTCAGGAACTGAGGAACTGATGGCAGCATGTGCAGGAACTGAGGAACTGAAGCCAAGCAGTACGGGATATTAGGAACTGATGCCAGGTAATGTGGGAAGCAAGGAATTGATGCTATGCAATGCGGGATGTTCGGAACTGATGCCAGGCTGTGTGAGAACCGAAGAAAAGATGCCAGGCAGTGTTAGAACTGAGAAACCGATGCCAGGAAGTGTGGGAATTGAGGAACTGATGCCAGGCAGTGCAGGAATTGAAGGCATTGCTGGATGTTAGGAGCTGAAGCCAGGCAGTGCGGGATCTTAGGAACTGATGCCAGCCAGTGTGGGATCTGCAGAACCGATGTCAGGCAGTGCGGGAACTGAGGAACTGATGCCATGTCATGAGGGAACCGAGCAACTGATGCCAGCAGTGTGGGAACTGAGGTACTGATGCCCGGCAGTGCGGGAACTGAGGAACTGATGCCATGGAATGCGGGAACCGAGCAAGTGATGCCAAGCAGTGTGGGAACTGAGGAACGGATGTCGGGTCGTGTGGGAACTGATGAATTGATGATAGGCACAGTGAAAACTCAGAAACCGATGCCAGGCAGTGTGGGAAAATAAGTACTGATGCCAGGCGGTGTGGGAACTGAGGAGCTGATGCCAGGCGTTGTGGGAACTGAGGTATTGATGCCAGACAATACGGGATGTGAGGTACTTCTGCCAGGCAGTGTTGGGAACTTCGGAACTGATGCCAAGCAGTACGGGAACTGAGGAACTGATGCCAGGAAATGTGAGAACTGGGTAACTGATGCCAGGGATACAGGAACTTAGAAACTGATGCCAGGCAGTGTGGGAACTGAGGAACTGATGCCAGGCAGTGCGGAAACTGAGGAACTGATGGCAGCGTGTGCAGGAACTGAGGAACTGAAGCCAGGCAGTACAGGATATTAGGAACTGATGCCAGGTAGTGTGCGAACTGAGGAACTGATGGCAGGCATTGTGGGAAGAGAAGAATTGCTCACAGGCAGTATGGGAACTAAGGAGCAGATGCCAGGCAGTGTGTAAAATGAAGTACTGATGCCAGGCAGTATGGGAACTGAGGAACCGATGCCAGGCAGTGCGGGAGCTGAGGAACTGAAGCCAGGCAGTGTGAGAACTTAGAAACTGATGCCTGGCAGTGCAGGAATTGTGGTAGTGACACCTGGCAGTGCTGGATGTTAGGAATTGTAGCCAGGCAGTGCAGGAACTGAGTAGCTGATGCCAGGCAGTGTGGGACTGAGGAACTGATGCCAGGAAATGTAGGAACTGGGGAACTGATGCCAGGGATACAGGAACTTAGAAACTGATGCCAGGCAGTGTGGGAACTGAGGAACTGAAGCCAGGCAGTACGGGATATTAGGAACTGATGCCAGGTTGTGTGGGAACCAAGGAATTGATGCTATGCAATGCGGGATGTTAGGAACTGATGCCAGGCTGAGTGAGAACCGAGGAAAAGATGCCAGGCAGTGTTAGAACTGAGAAAATGATGCCAGGCAGTGCAGGAATTGAAGTACTGATGCCAGGCATTGCTGGATGTTAGGAACTGAAGCCAGGCAGTGTGAGAACTGAGGAACTGATGCCAGGCAGTGCGGGAACTGAGGAACTGATGTCAGGTAGTGTGGGAACTCAGGAACTGATGCCAGGCAGTTGTGGAACTGAGCTACTTATGCCAGGCAGTTTTGGGAACTTAGGAACTGATGCCAAGCAGTGATGGGAATTGAGGAACTGATGCCAGGATGTTTGGGAACTAATCATCTGATGCCAGGTAGTTTGGGAAATGAGGAACGGATGCCAGACAGTGTAGGACCTGAAGTAATGATGCCCGGCATTGTGTGAACTGAGGAATTGCTCCAAGGCAGTGTGGGAACTAAGGAGCAGATGCCAGGCAGTGCGTGATCTGAGGAACTTATGGCAGGCTGTGCAGGAACTGAGGAACAGATGCCAGGCAGTGTGGGAACTGATGCCAGGCACTGCAGGATCTTAGGAACTGATGCCAGCCATTTTGGGATCTTAGGAACTGATGCAATGTAGTGCGGCACATTAGGAACTGATGCCAGGCAGTGTGGGGACTGAGGAACTGATGCCAAGGAGTGTTGGAAGTTAGAACTGATGGTAGGTCGTGTGGGAACTAATGAAGTGATGAGAGGCAGTTTGGAAACTCAGGATCCGATGCCAGGCAGTGTGCAAAATGAAGTACTGATGCCAGACAGTATGGGAACTTAGAAACTGATGCCAGGCATTGCGGGAATTGAGCAACTGATGCCAGGCAATGCAGGAATTGAAGGCATTGCTGGATGTTAAGATCTGAAGCCAGGCAGTGCGGGATCTTAGGAACTGATGCCAGCCAGTGTGGGATCCGCAGAACCGATGTCAGGCAGTGTGGGAACTGAGGAACTGATGCCATGTCATGCGGGATCCAAGCAACTGATGCCAGCAGTGTGGGAACTGAAGTACTGATGGAATGCATTGTGGGAACTGAGGAATTGCTCCCAGGCAGTGTGGGAACCAAGGAGCAGATGCCAGGCAGTGCGGGATCTGAGGAACTTTTGCCAGGTAATGTGGGAACTTACGAACTAATGCCAGGCAGTATGAGAACTGAAGTACTGATGGCAGGCATTGTGGGAACTGAGGAATTGCTCCCAGGCAGTGTGGGAACTTGGAACTGATGGCAGGTGGTGTGGGTACTGATGAAGTGATGACAGGCAGTGTGGAAACTCAGGAACTGATGCCAGGCAGTGTGGGAAATGAAGTACTGATGCCAGGCAGTGCGGTAACTGAGTAGCTGATGCCAGGCAGTGCGGGACTGAGGAACTGATGGCAGGAAATGTGGGAACGGAGGAACTGATGCCAGGCTGTGCGCGAACTGAGGATCTGATGGCAGCGTGTGCAGGAACTGAGGAACTGAAGCCAGGCAGTGTGAGAACTGCGCAACTGATGGCTGGCAGTGCAGGAATTGAAGTACTGATGCCAGGCAGTGCGGGATGTTAGGAACTGAAGCCAGGCACTGAGGAAACTGAGTAGCTGATGCCAAGGAAAGCAGGAATTGAGGTACTGATGCCAGGCAGTGCGGGATCTTAGGAGCTGATGCCAGGCAGTGTGGGAAGCGAGCAACTTATGCCAGGCAGTGAGGGAATTGAGGTACTGATGCCAGGCATTGCGGGATGTTAGGAACTGAAGCCAGGCACTGCGGGATCTTAGGAACTGATGTAATGTAGTGCGGCACATTAGGCACTGATGCCAGGCAGTGTGGGGACTGAGGAACTGATGCCAAGGAGTGTTGGAAGTTAGAACTGATGGCAGGTCGTGTGGGAACTGATGAAGTGATGAGAGGCAGTTTGGAAACTCAGGATCCGATGCCAGGCAGTGTGCAAAATGAAGTACTGATGCCAGGCAGTATGGGAACTTAGAAACTGATGCAGGGCCGTGAGGGATCTGAGGAACTGATGGCAGCGTGTGCACGAAGTGAGGAACTGAAGCCAGGCAGTGTGAGAACTTAGCAACTGATGCCTGGCAGTGCAGGAATTGTGGTAGTGATGCAAGGCAGTGCTGGATGTTAGGAATTGAAGCCAGGCAGTGCAGGACTGAGGAACTGATGCCAGGAAATGTGGGAACTGGGGAAGTGATGCCAGGGATACAGGAACTTACAAACTGATGCCAGGCAGTGTGGGAACTCAGGAACTGATGCCAGGCAGTGCGGGAACTGAGGAATTGATGGCAGCATGTGCAGGAACTGAGGAACTGAAGCCAGGCAGTACGGGATATTAGGAACTGATGCCAGGTAGTGTGGGGACCAAGGAATTGATGCTATGCAACGCAGGATGTTAGGAACTGATGCCAAGCTGTGTGAGAGCCGAGGAAAAGATGCCAGGCAGTGTTAGAACTGAGAAACTGATGCCAGGAAGTGCGGGAATTGAGCAACTGATGCCAGGCAGTGCAGGAATTGAAGTACTGATGCCAGGCATTGCTGGATGTTAGGAACTGAAGCCAGGCAGTGTGAGAACTGAGGAACTGCTGCCAGCCAGTGCGGGAACTGAGGAACTGATGTCAGGTATTGTGGGAACTGAGGAACTGATGCCAGGCAGTGCTGGAACTGAGGTACTTATGCCAGGCAGTGTTGGGAACTTAGGAACTGATGCCAAGCAGTGATGGGAATTGAGGAACCGATGCCAGGAAGTTTGGGAACTAATGATCTGATGCCAGGTAGTTTGGGAACCGAGGAACGGATGCCAGGCAGTGTAGGACCTGAAGTAATGATGCCCGGCATTGTGTGAACTGAGGAATTGCTCCAAGGCAGTGTGGGAACTAAGGAGCAGATGCCAGGCAGTGTGGGATCTGAGGGACTTATGGCAGGCTGTGCTGGAACTGAGGAACCGATGGCAGGCAGTGTGGGAAATGATGCCAGGCACTGCGGGATCTTAGGAACTGATGCCAGCCATTTTGGGATCTTAGGAACTGATGCAATGTAGTGCGGCACATTAGGAACTGATGCCAGGCAGTGTGGGTACGGAGGAACTGATGCCAAGGTGTGTTGGAACTTAGAACTGATGACAGGTCGTGTGGGAACTGATGAAGTGATGAGAGGCAGTTTGGAAACTCAGGATCCGATGCCAGGCAGTGTGCAAAATGAAGTACTGATGCCAGGCCGTATGGGAACATAGAAACTGATGCCAGGCAGTGCGGGAGCTGAGGAACTGATGGCAGCGTGTGCACGAAGTGAGGAACTGAAGCCAGGCAGTGTGAGAACTTAGCAACTGATGCCTGGCAGTGCAGGAATTGTGGTAGTGATGCAAGGCAGTGCAGGATGTTAGGAATTGAAGCCAGGCAGTGCAGGACTGAGGAACTGATGCCAGGAAATGTGGGAACTGGGGAACTAATGCCAGGCAGTACAGGAACTTAGAAACTGATGCCAGGCAGTGTGGGAACTGAGGAACTGATGCCAGGCAGTGCAGGAACTGAGGAACTGATGGCAGCATGTGCAGGAACTGAGGAACTGAAGCCAAGCAGTACGGGATATTAGGAACTGATGCCAGGTAATGTGGGAAGCAAGGAATTGATGCTATGCAATGCGGGATGTTCGGAACTGATGCCAGGCTGTGTGAGAACCGAAGAAAAGATGCCAGGCAGTGTTAGAACTGAGAAACCGATGCCAGGAAGTGTGGGAATTGAGGAACTGATGCCAGGCAGTGCAGGAATTGAAGGCATTGCTGGATGTTAGGAGCTGAAGCCAGGCAGTGCGGGATCTTAGGAACTGATGCCAGCCAGTGTGGGATCTGCAGAACCGATGTCAGGCAGTGCGGGAACTGAGGAACTGATGCCATGTCATGAGGGAACCGAGCAACGGATGCCAGCAGTGTGGGAACTGAGGTACTGATGCCCGGCATTGCGGGAACTGAGGAACTGATGCCATGGAATGCGGGAACCGAGCAAGTGATGCCAAGCAGTGTGGGAACTGAGGAACGGATGTCGGGTCGTGTGGGAACTGATGAATTGATGATAGGCACAGTGAAAACTCAGAAACCGATGCCAGGCAGTGTGGGAAAATAAGTACTGATGCCAGGCGGTGTGGGAACTGAGGAGCTGATGCCAGGCGTTGTGGGAACTGAGGTATTGATGCCAGACAATACAGGATGTGAGGTACTTCTGCCAGGCAGTGTTGGGAACTTAGGAACTGATGCCAAGCAGTACGGGAACTGAGGAACTGATGCCAGGAAATGTGAGAACTGGGTAACTGATGCCAGGGGTACAGGAACTTAGAAACTGATGCCAGGCAGTGTGGGAACTGAGGAACTGATGCCAGGCAGTGCGGAAACTGAGGAACTGATGGCAGCGTGTGCAGGAACTGAGGAACTGAAGCCAGGCAGTACAGGATATTAGGAACTGATGCCAGGTAGTGTGCGAACTGAGGAACTGATGGCAGGCATTGTGGGAAGAGAAGAATTGCTCACAGGCAGTATGGGAACTAAGGAGCAGATGCCAGGCAGTGTGTAAAATGAAGTACTGATGCCAGGCAGTATGGGAACTGAGGAACCGATGCCAGGCAGTGTGGGAGTTGAGGAACTGAAGCCAGGCAGTGTGAGAACTTAGAAACTGATGCCTGGCAGTGCAGGAATTGTGGTAGTGACGCCTGGCAGTGCTGGATGTTAGGAATTGTAGCCAGGCAGTGCAGGAACTGAGTAGCTGATGCCAGGCAGTGTGGGACTGAGGAACTGATGCCAGGAAATGTAGGAACTGGGGAACTGATGCCAGGGATACAGGAACTTAGAAACTGATGCCAGGCAGTGTGGGAACTGAGGAACTGAAGCCAGGCAGTACGGGATATTAGGAACTGATGCCAGGTTGTGTGGGAACCAAGGAATTGATGCTATGCAATGCGGGATGTTAGGAACTGATGCCAGGCTGAGTGAGAACAGAGGAAAAGATGCCAGGCAGTGTTAGAACTGAGAAAATGATGCCAGGCAGTGCAGGAATTGAAGTACTGATGCCAGGCATTGCTGGATGTTAGGAACTGAAGCCAGGCAGTGTGAGAACTGAGGAACTGATGCCAGGCAGTGCGGGAACTGAGGAACTGATGTCAGGTAGTGTGGGAACTGAGGAACTGATGCCAGGCAGTTGTGGAACTGAGGTACTTATGCCAGGCAGTTTTGGGAACTTAGGAACTGATGCCAAGCAGTGATGGGAATTGAGGAACTGATGCCAGGATGTTTGGGAACTAATCATCTGATGCCTGGTAGTTTGGGAAATGAGGAACGGATGCCAGACAGTGTAGGACCTGAATTAATGATGCCCGGCATTGTGTGAACTGAGGAATTGCTCCAAGGAAGTGTGGGAACTAAGGAGCAGATGCCAGGCAGTGCGTGATCTGAGGAACTTATGGCAGGCTGTGCAGGAACTGAGGAACAGATGCCAGGCAGTGTGGGAACTGATGCCAGGCACTGCAGGATCTTAGGAACTGATGCCAGCCATTTTGGGATCTTAGGAACTGATGCAATGTAGTGCGGCACATTAGGAACTGATGCCAGGCAGTGTGGGGACTGAGGAACTGATGCCAAGGAGTGTTGGAAGTTAGAACTGATGGTAGGTCGTGTGGGAACTAATGAAGTGATGAGAGGCAGTTTGGAAACTCAGGATCCGATGCCAGGCAGTGTGCAAAATGAAGTACTGATGCCAGACAGTATGGGAACTTAGAAACTGATGCCAGGCATTGCGGGAATTGAGCAACTGATGCCAGGCAATGCAGGAATTGAAGGCATTGCTGGATGTTAAGATCTGAAGCCAGGCAGTGCGGGATCTTAGGAACTGATGCCAGCCAGTGTGGGATCCGCAGAACCGATGTCAGGCAGTGTGGGAACTGAGGAACTGATGCCATGTCATGCGGGATCCAAGCAACTGATGCCAGCAGTGTGGGAACTGAAGTACTGATGGAATGCATTGTGGGAACTGAGGAATTGCTCCCAGGCAGTGTGGGAACTAAGGAGCAGATGCCAGGCAGTGCGGGATCTGAGGAAATTTTGCCAGGTAATGTGGGAACTTACGAACTAATGCCAGGCAGTATGAGAACTGAAGTACTGATGGCAGGCATTGTGGGAACTGAGGAATTGCTCCCAGGCAGTGTGGGAACTTGGAACTGATGGCAGGTGGTGTGGGTACTGATGAAGTGATGACAGGCAGTGTGGAAACTCAGGAACTGATGCCAGGCAGTGTGGGAAATGAAGTACTGATGCCAGGCAGTGCAGTAACTGAGTAGCTGATGCCAGGCAGTGCGGGACTGAGGAACTGATGGCAGGAAATGTGGGAACGGAGGAACTGATGCCAGGCCGTGCGTGAACTGAGGATCTGATGGCAGCGTGTGCAGGAACTGAGGAACTGAAGCCAGGCAGTGTGAGAACTGCGCAACTGATGGCTGGCAGTGCAGGAATTGAAGTACTGATGCCAGGCAGTGCGGGATGTTAGGAACTGAAGCCAAGCACTGAGGAAACTGAGTAGCTGATGCCAAGGAAAGCAGGAATTGAGGTACTGATGCCAGGCAGTGCGGGATCTTAGGAGCTGATGCCAGGCAGTGTGGGAAGCGAGCAACTTATGCCAGGCAGTGAGGGAATTGAGGTACTGATGCCAGGCATTGCGGGATGTTAGGAACTGAAGCCAGGCACTGCGGGATCTTAGGAACTGATGTAATGCAGTGCGGCACATTAGGCACTGATGCCAGGCAGTGTGGGGACTGAGGAACTGATGCCAAGGAGTGTTGGAAGTTAGAACTGATGGCAGGTCGTGTGGGAACTGATGAAGTGATGAGAGGCAGTTTGGAAACTCAGGATCCGATGCCAGGCAGTGTGCAAAATGAAGTACTGATGCCAGGCAGTATGGGAACTTAGAAACTGATGCAGGGCCGTGAGGGAGCTGAGGAACTGATGGCAGCGTGTGCACGAAGTGAGGAACTGAAGCCAGGCAGTGTGAGAACTTAGCAACTGATGCCTGGCAGTGCAGGAATTGTGGTAGTGATGCAAGGCAGTGCTGGATGTTAGGAATTGAAGCCAGGCAGTGCAGGACTGAGGAACTGATGCCAGGAAATGTGGGAACTGGGGAAGTGATGCCAGGGATACAGGAACTTACAAACTGATGCCAGGCAGTGTGGGAACTGAGGAACTGATGCCAGGCAGTGCGGGAACTGAGGAATTGATGGCAGCATGTGCAGGAACTGAGGAACTGAAGCCAGGCAGTACGGGATATTAGGAACTGATGCCAGGTAGTGTGGGGACCAAGGAATTGATGCTATGCAACGCAGGATGTTAGGAACTGATGCCAAGCTGTGTGAGAGCCGAGGAAAAGATGCCAGGCAGTGTTAGAACTGAGAAACTGATGCCAGGATGTGCGGGAATTGAGCAACTGATGCCAGGCAGTGCAAGAATTGAAGTACTGATGCCAGGCATTGCTGGATGTTAGGAACTGAAGCCAGGCAGTGTGAGAACTGAGGAACAGCTGCCAGCCAGTGCGGGAACTGAGGAACTGATGTCAGGTATTGTGGGAACTGAGGAACCGATGCCAGGCAGTGCTGGAACTGAGGTACTTATGCCAGGCAGTGTTGGGAACTTAGGAACTGATTCCAAGCAGTGATGGGAATTGAGGAACCGATGCCAGGAAGTTTGGGAACTAATGATCTGATGCCAGGTAGGTTGGGAACTGAGGAACGGATGCCAGGCAGTGTAGGACCTGAAGTAATGATGCCCAGCATTGTGTGAACTGAGGAATTGCTCCAAGGCAGTGTGGGAACTAAGGAGCAGATGCCAGGCAGTGCGGGATCTGAGGGACTTATGGCAGGCTGTGCTGGAACTGAGGAACCGATGGCAGGCAGTGTGGGAACTGATGCCAGGCACTGCGGGATCTTTGGAACTGATGCCATCCATTTTGGGATCTTAGGAACTGATGCAATGTAGTGCGGCACATTAGGAACTGATGCCAGGCAGTCTGGGTACGGAGGAACTGATGCCAAGGTGTGTTGGAACTTAGAACTGATGACAGGTCGTGTGGGAACTGATGAAGTGATGAGAGGCAGTTTGGAAACTCAGGATCCGATGCCAGGCAGTGTGCAAAATGAAGTACTGATGCCAGGCCGTATGGGAACTTAGAAACTGATGCCAGGCAGTGCGGGAGCTGAGGAACTGATGGCAGCGTGTGCACGAAGTGAGGAACTGAAGCCAGGCAGTGTGAGAACTTAGCAACTGATGCCTGGCAGTGCAGGAATTGTGGTAGTGATGCAAGGCAGTGCAGGATGTTAGGAATTGAAGCCAGGCAGTGCAGGACTGAGGAACTGATGCCAGGAAATGTGGGAACTGGGGAACTACTGCCAGGCAGTACAGGAACTTAGAAACTGATGCCAGGCAGTGTGGGAACTGACGAACTGATGCCAGGCAGTGCAGGAACTGAGGAACTGATGCCAGGCAGTGTGGGAACTGACGAACTGATGCCAGGCAGTGCAGGAACTGAGGAACTGATGGCAGCATGTGCAGGAACTGAGGAACTGAAGCCAAGCAGTACGGGATATTAGGAACTGATGCCAGGTAGTGTGGGAAGCAAGGAATTGATGCTATGCAATGCGGGATGTTCGGAACTGATGCCAGGCTGTGTGAGAACCGAGGAAAAGATGCCAGGCAGTGTTAGAACTGAGAAACTGATGCCAGGAAGTGTGGGAATTGAGGAACTGATGCCAGGCAGTGCAGGAATTGAAGGCATTGCTGGATGTTAGGAGCTGAAGCCAGGCAGTGCGGGATCTTAGGTACTGATGCCAGCCAGTGTGGGATCTGCAGAACCGATGTCAGGCAGTGCGGGAACTGAGGAACTGATGCCATGTCATGAGGGAACCGAGCAACTGATGCCAGCAGTGTGGGAACTGAGGTACTGATGCCCGGCATTGCGGGAACTGAGGAACTGATGCCATGGAATGCGGGAACCGAGCAAGTGATGCCAAGCAGTGTGGGAACTGAGGAACGGATGTCGGGTCGTGTGGGAACTGATGAATTGATGATAGGCACAGTGAAAACTCAGAAACCGATGCCAGGCAGTGTGGGTAAATAAGTACTGATGCCAGGCGGTGTGGGAACTGAGGAGCTGATGCCAGGCGTTGTGGGAACTGAGGTATTGATGCCAGACAATACGGGATGTGAGGTACTTCTGCCAGGCAGTGTTGGGAACTTAGGAACTGATGCCAAGCAGTACGGGAACTGAGGAACTGATGCCAGGAAATGTGAGAACTGGGTAACTGATGCCAGGGATACAGGAACTTAGAAACTGATGCCAGGCAGTGTGGGAACTGAGGAACTGATGCCAGGCAGTGCGGAAACTGAGGAACTGATGGCAGCGTGTGCAGGAACTGAGGAACTGAAGCCAGGCAGTACAGGATATTAGTAACTGATGCCAGGTAGTGTGGGAACTGAGGAACTGATGGCAGGCATTGTGGGAAGAGAAGAATTGCTCACAGGCAGTATGGGAACTAAGGAGCAGATGCCAGGCAGTGTGTAAAATGAAGTACTGATGACAGGCAGTATGGGAACTGAGGAACCGATGCCAGGCAGTGTGGGAGCTGAGGAACTGATGCCTGGCAGTGCAGGAATTGTGGTAGTGACGCCTGGCAGTGCTGGATGTTAGGAATTGAAGCCAGGCAGTGCAGGAACTGAGTGGCTGATGCCAGGCAGTGTGGGACTGAGGAACTGATGCCAGGAAATGTGGGAACTGGGGAACTGATGCCAGGGATACAGGAACTTAGAACTGATGCCAGGCAGTGTGGGAACTGAGGAACTGAAGCCAGGCAGTACGGGATATTAGGAACTGATGCCAGGTAGTGTGGGAACCAAGGAATTGATGCTATGCCATGCGCGATGTTAGGAACTGATGCCAGGCTGAGTGAGAACCGAGGAAAAGATGCCAGGCAGTGTTAGAACTGAGAAAATGATGCCTGGCAGTGCAGGAATTGTGGTAGTGATGCAAGGCAGTGCAGGATGTTAGGAATTGAAGCCAGGCAGTGCAGGACTGAGGAACTGATGCCAGGAAATGTGGGAACTGGGGAACTAATGCCAGGCAGTGCAGGAATTTAGAAACAGATGCCAGGCAGTGTGGGAACTGAGGAACTGATGCCAGGCAGTGCGGGAACTGAGGAACTGATGGCAGCATGTGCAGGAACTGAGGAACTGAAGCCAAGCAGTACGGGATATTAGGAACTGATGCCAGGTAGTGTGGGAAGCAAGGAATTGATGCTATGCAATGCGGGATGTTCGGAACTGATGCCAGGCTGTGTGAGAACCGAGGAAAAGATGCCAGGCTGTGTTAGAACTGAGAAACTGATGCCAGGAAGTGTGGGAATTGAGGAACCGATGCCAGGCAGTGCAGGAATTGAAGGCATTGCTGGATGTTAGGAGCTGAAGCCAGGCAGTGCGGGATCTTAGGAACTGATGCCAGCCAGTGTGGGATCTGCAGAACCGATGTCAGGCAGTGCGGGAACTGAGGAACTGATGCCATGTCATGAGGGAACCGAACAACTGATGCCAGCAGTGTGGGAACTGAGGTACTGATGCCCGGCATTGCGGGAACTGAGGAACTGATGCCATGGAATGCGGGAACCGAGCAAGTGATGCCAAGCAGTGTGGGAACTGAGGAACGGATGTCGGGTCGTGTGGGAACTGATGAATTGATGATAGGCACAGTGAAAACTCAGAAACCGATGCCAGGCAGTGTGGGAAAATAAGTACTGATGCCAGTCGGTGTGGGAACTGAGGAGCTGATGCCAGGCGTTGTGGGAACTGAGGTATTGATGCCAGACAATACGGGATGTGAGGTACTTCTGCCAGGCAGTGTTGGGAACTTAGGAACTGATGCCAAGCAGTACGGGAACTGAGGAACTGATGCCAGGAAATGTGGGAACTGGGTCACTGATGCCAGGGAGACAGGAACTTAGAAACTGATGCCAGGCAGTGCGGAAACTGAGGAACTGATGGCAGCGTGTGCAGGAACTGAGAAACTGAAGCCAGGCAGTACAGGATATTAGGAACTGATGCCAGGTAGTGTGCGAACTGAGGAACTGATGGCAGGCATTGTGGGAAGAGAAGAATTGCTCACAGGCAGTATGGGAACTAAGGAGCAGATGCCAGGCAGTGTGTAAAATGAAGTACTGATGCCAGGCAGTATGGGAACTGAGGAACCGATGCCAGGCAGTGCGGGAGCTGAGGAACTGATGGCAGCGTGTGTACAAAGTGAGGACTGAAGCCAGGCAGTGTGAGAACTTAGAAACTGATGCCTGGCAGTGCAGGAATTGTGGTAGTGACGCCTGGCAGTGCTGGATGTTAGGAATTGAAGCCAGGCAGTGCAGGAACTGAGTAGCTGATGCCAGGCAGTGTGGGACTGAGGAACTGATGCCAGGAAATGTGGGAACTGGGGAACTGATGCCAGGGATACAGGAACTTAGAAACTGATGCCAGGCAGTGTGGGAACTGAGGAACTGAAGCGAGGCAGTACGGGATATTAGGAACTGATGCCAGGTAGTGTGGGAACCAAGGAATTGATGCTATGCAATGCGGGATGTTAGGAACTGATGCCAGGCTGAGTGAGAACCGAGGAAAAGATGCCAGGCAGTGTTAGAACTGAGGAAATGATGCCAGGAAGTTTGGGAATTGAGCAAATGATGCCAGGCAGTGCAGGAATTGATGTACTGATGCCAGGCATTGCTGGATGATAGGAACTGAAGCCAGGCAGTGTGAGAACTGAGGAACTGATGCCAGGCAGTGCGGGAACTGAGGAAATGATGTCAGGTAGTGTGGGAACTGAGGAACTGATGCCAAGCAGTTGTGGAACTGAGGTACTTATGCCAGGCAGTTTTGGGAACTTAGGAACTGATGCCAGGAAGTGATGGGAATTGAGGAACCGATGCCAGGAATTTTGGGAACTAATGATCTGATGCCAGGTAGTTTGGGAACTGAGGAACGGTTGCCAGGCAGTGTAGGACCTGAAGTAATGATGCCCGGCATTGTGTGAACTGAGGAATTGCTCCAAGGCAGTGTGGGAACTAAGGAGCAGATGCCAGGCAGTGCGTGATCTGAGGAACTTATGGCAGGCTTTGCAGGAACTGAGGAACAGATGCCAGGCAGTGTGGGAACTGATGCCAGGCACTGCAGGATCTTAGGAACTGATGCCAGCCATTTTGGGATCTTAGGAACTGATGCAATGTAGTGCGGCACATTAGGAACTGATGCCAGGCAGTGTGGGGACTGAGGAACTGATGCCAAGGAGTGTTGGAAGTTAGAAATGATGGCAGGTCGTGTGGGAACTGATGAAGTGATGAGAGGCAGTTTGGAAACTCAGGATCCGATGCCAGGCAGTGTGCAAAATGAAGTACTGATGCCAGGCGGTATGGGAACTTAGAAACTGATGCAGGGCCGTGAGGGATCTGAGGAACTGATGGCAGCGTGTGCAGGAACTGAGAAACTGAAGCCAGGCAGTACAGGATATTAGGAACTGATGCCAGGTAGTGTGCGAACTGAGGAACTGATGGCAGGCATTGTGGGAAGAGAAGAATTGCTCACAGGCAGTATGGGAACTAAGGAGCAGATGCCAGGCAGTGTGTAAAATGAAGTACTGATGCCAGGCAGTATGGGAACTGAGGAACCGATGCCAGGCATTGCGGGAGCTGAGGAACTGATGGCAACGTGTGTACAAAGTGAGGACTGAAGCCAGGCAGTGTGAGAACTTAGAAACTGATGCCTGGCAGTGCAGGAATTGTGGTAGTGACGCCTGGCAGTGCTGGATGTTAGGAATTGAAGCCAGGCAGTGCAGGAACTGAGTAGCTGATGCCAGGCAGTGTGGGACTGAGGAACTGATGCCAGGAAATGTGGGAACTGGGGAACTGATGCCAGGGATACAGGAACTTAGAAACTGATGCCAGGCAGTGTGGGAACTGAGGAACTGAAGCGAGGCAGTACAGGATATTAGGAACTGATGCCAGGTAGTGTGGGAACCAAGGAATTGATGCTATGCAATGCGGGATGTTAGGAACTGATGCCAGGCTGAGTGAGAACCGAGGAAAAGATGCCAGGCAGTGTTAGAACTGAGGAAATGATGCCAGGAAGTTTGGGAATTGAGCAAATGATGCCAGGCAGTGCAGGAATTGATGTACTGATGCCAGGCATTGCTGGATGATAGGAACTGAAGCCAGGCAGTGTGAGAACTGAGGAACTGATGCCAGGCAGTGCGGGAACTGAGGAAATGATGTCAGGTAGTGTGGGAACTGAGGAACTGATGCCAAGCAGTTGTGGAACTGAGGTACTTATGCCAGGCAGTTTTGGGAACTTAGGAACTGATGCCAGGAAGTGATGGGAATTGAGGAACCGATGCCAGGAATTTTGGGAACTAATGATCTGATGCCAGGTAGTTTGGGAACTGAGGAACGGTTGCCAGGCAGTGTAGGACCTGAAGTAATGATGCCCGGCATTGTGTGAACTGAGGAATTGCTCCAAGGCAGTGTGGGAACTAAGGAGCAGATGCCAGGCAGTGCGTGATCTGAGGAACTTATGGCAGGCTTTGCAGGAACTGAGGAACAGATGCCAGGCAGTGTGGGAACTGATGCCAGGCACTGCAGGATCTTAGGAACTGATGCCAGCCATTTTGGGATCTTAGGAACTGATGCAATGTAGTGCGGCACATTAGGAACTGATGCCAGGCAGTGTGGGGACTGAGGAACTGATGCCAAGGAGTGTTGGAAGTTAGAAATGATGGCAGGTCGTGTGGGAACTGATGAAGTGATGAGAGGCAGTTTGGAAACTCAGGATCCGATGCCAGGCAGTGTGCAAAATGAAGTACTGATGCCAGGCGGTATGGGAACTTAGAAACTGATGCAGGGCCGTGAGGGATCTGAGGAACTGATGGCAGCGTGTGCAGGAACTGAGAAACTGAAGCCAGGCAGTACAGGATATTAGGAACTGATGCCAGGTAGTGTGCGAACTGAGGAACTGATGGCAGGCATTGTGGGAAGAGAAGAATTGCTCACAGGCAGTATGGGAACTAAGGAGCAGATGCCAGGCAGTGTGTAAAATGAAGTACTGATGCCAGGCAGTATGGGAACTGAGGAACCGATGCCAGGCATTGCGGGAGCTGAGGAACTGATGGCAACGTGTGTACAAAGTGAGGACTGAAGCCAGGCAGTGTGAGAACTTAGAAACTGATGCCTGGCAGTGCAGGAATTGTGGTAGTGACGCCTGGCAGTGCTGGATGTTAGGAATTGAAGCCAGGCAGTGCAGGAACTGAGTAGCTGATGCCAGGCAGTGTGGGACTGAGGAACTGATGCCAGGAAATGTGGGAACTGGGGAACTGATGCCAGGGATACAGGAACTTAGAAACTGATGCCAGGCAGTGTGGGAACTGAGGAACTGAAGCGAGGCAGTACAGGATATTAGGAACTGATGCCAGGTAGTGTGGGAACCAAGGAATTGATGCTATGCAATGCGGGATGTTAGGAACTGATGCCAGGCTGAGTGAGAACCGAGGAAAAGAAACCAGGCAGTGTTAGAACTGAGGAAATGATGCCAGGAAGTTTGGGAATTGAGCAAATGATGCCAGGCAGTGCAGGAATTGATGTACTGATGCCAGGCATTGCTGGATGATAGGAACTGAAGCCAGGCAGTGTGAGAACTGAGGAACTGATGCCAGGCAGTGCGGGAACTGAGGAAATGATGTCAGGTAGTGTGGGAACTGAGGAACTGATGCCAAGCAGTTGTGGAACTGAGGTACTTATGCCAGGCAGTTTTGGGAACTTAGGAACTGATGCCAAGAAGTGATGGGAATTGAGGAACCGATTCCAGGAATTTTGGGAACTAATGATCTGATGCCAGGTAGTTTGGGAACTGAGGAACGGTTGCCAGGCAGTGTAGGACCTGAAGTAATGATGCCCGGCATTGTGTGAACTGAGGAATTGCTCCAAGGCAGTGTGGGAACTAAGGAGCAGATGCCAGGCAGTGCGTGATCTGAGGAACTTATGGCAGGCTTTGCCGGAACTGTGGAACAGATGCCAGGCAGTGTGGGAACTGATGCCAGGCACTGCAGGATCTTAGGAACTGATGCCAGCCATTTTGGGATCTTAGGAACTGATGCAATGTAGTGCGGCACATTAGGAACTGATGCCAGGCAGTGTGGGGACTGAGGAACTGATGCCAAGGAGTGTTGGAAGTTAGAAATGATGGCAGGTCGTGTGGGAACTGATGAAGTGATGAGAGGCAGTTTGGAAACTCAGGATCCGATGCCAGGCAGTGTGCAAAATGAAGTACTGATGCCAGGCAGTATGGGAAATTAGAAACTGATGCCAGGCATTGCGGGAATTGAGCAACTGATGCCAGGCAATGCAGGAATTGAAGGCATTGCTGGATGTTAGGATCTGAAGCCAGGCAATACGGGATCTTAGGAACTGATGCCAGCCAGTGTGGGATCTGCAGAACTGATGTCAGGCAGTGTGGGAAGTGAGGAACTGATGCCATGTCATGTGGGATCCAAGCAACTGATGCCAGCATTGTGGGAACTGAAGTACTGATGGAATGCATTGTGGGAACTGAGGAATTGCTCCCAGGCAGTGTGGGAACTAAGGAGCAGATGCCAAGCATTGCGGGTCTGAGGATCTGATGGCAGCGTGTGCAGGAACTGAGGATCTGAAGCCAGGCAGTGTGAGAACTGCGCAACTGATGGCTGGCAGTGCAGGAATTGAGGTACTGATGCCAGGCAGTGCAGGATGTTAGGAACTGAAGCCAGGCCCTGCGGAAACTGAGTTGCTGATGCCAAGGAATTCAGGAATTGAGGTACTGATGCCAGGCAGTGCGGGATCTTAGGAACTGATGCCAGGCAGTGTGGGAAGCGAGCAACTTATGCCAGGCAGTGAAGGAATTGAGGTACTGATGCCAGGCATTGCGGGATGTTAGGAACTGAAGCCAGGCACTGCGGGAACTTAGGAACTGATGTCAGCCATTTTGGGATCTTAGGAACTGATGTAATGTAGTGCGGCACATTAGGCACTGATGCCAGGCAGTGTGGGGACTGAGGAACTGATGCCAAGGAGTGTTGGAAGTTAGAACCGATGGCAGGTCGTGTGGGAAGTGATGAAGTGATGAGAGGCAGTTTGGAAACTCAGGATCCGATGCCAGGCAGTGTGCAAAATGAAGTACTGATGCCAGGCAGTATGGGAACTTAGAAACTGATGCCAGGCAGTGTGGGAACTGAGGAACCGATGCCAGGCAGTGCGGGAGCTGAGGAACTGATGGCAGCGTGTGCACGAAGTGAGGAACTGAAGCCAGGCAGTGTGAGAACTAAGCAACTGATGCCTGGCAGTGCAGGAATTGTGGTAGTGATGCAAGGCAGTGCTGGATGTTAGGAATTGAAGCCAGGCAGTGCAGGACTGAGGGCAGTGCGGGAACTGAGGAATTGATGGCAGCATGTGCAGGAACTGAGGAACTGAAGCCAGGCAGTACGGGATATTAGGAACTGATGCCAGGTAGTGTGGGAACCAAGGAATTGATGCTATGCAATGCGGGATGTTAGGAACTGATGCCAGGCTGTGTGAGAGCCGAGGAAGAGATGCCAGGCAGTGTTAGAAGTGAGAAACTGATGCCAGGAAGTGCGGGAATTGAGCAACTGATGCCAGGCAGTGCAGGAATTGAAGTACAGATGCCAGGCATTGCTGGATGTTAGGAACTGAAGCCAGGCAGTGTGAGAACTGAGGAACTGATGCCAGCCAGTGCGGGAACTGAGGAACTGATGTCAGGTATTGTGGGAACTGAGGAACTGATGCCAGGCAGTGCTGGAACTGAGGTACTTATGCCAGGCAATGTTGGGAATTGAGGAACCGATGCCAGGAAGTTTGGGAACTAATGATCTGATGCCAGGTAGTTTGGGAACTGAGGAACGGATGCCAGGCAGTGTAGGACCTGAAGTAATGATGCCCTGCATTGTGTGAACTGAGGAATTGCACCAAGGCAGTGTGGGAACTGAGGAGCAGATGCCAGGCAGTGCGGGATCTGAGGGACTTATGGCAGGCTGTGCAGGAACTGAGGAACCGATGGCAGGCAGTGTGGGAACTGATGCCAGGCACTGCGGGATCTTAGGAACTGATGCCAGCCATTTTGGGATCTTAGGAACTGATGCAATGTAGTGCGGCACATTAGGAACTGATGCCAGGCAGTCTGGGTACGGAGGAACTGATGCCAAGGTGTGTTGGAACTTAGAACTGATGACAGGTCGTGTGGGAACTGATGAAGTGATGAGTGGCAGTTTGGAAACTCAGGATCCGATGCCAGGCAGTGTGCAAAATGAAGTACTGATGCCAGGCCGTATGGGAACTTAGAAACTGATGCCAGGCAGTGCGGGAGCTGAGGAACAGGTGGCAGCGTGTGCACGAAGTGAGGAACTGAAGCCAGGCAGTGTGAGAACTTAGCAACTGATGCCTGGCAGTGCAGGAATTGTGGTAGTGATGCAAGGCAGTGCAGGATGTTAGGAATTGAAGCCAGGCAGTGCAGGACTGAGGAACTGAATCCAGGCAGTGTGGGAACTGAGGAACTGATGCCAGGCAGTGCGGGAACTGAGTGATTGATGGCAGCATGTGCAGGAACTGAGGAACTGCAGCCAAGCAGTACGGGATATTAGGAACTGATGCCAGGTAGTGTGGGAAGCAAGGAATTGATGCTATGCAATGTGGGATGTTCGGAACTGATGCCAGGCTGTGTGAGAACCGAAGAAAAGATGCCAGGCAGTGTTAGAACTGAGAAACTGATGCCAGGAAGTGTGGGAATTGAGGAACTGATGCCAGGCAGTGCAGGAATTGAAGGCATTGCTGGATGTTAGGAGCTGAAGCCAGGCTGTGCGGGATCTTAGGAACTGATGCCAGCCAGTGTGGGATCTGCAGAACCGATGTCAGGCAGTGCAGGAACTGAGGAACTGATGCCATGTCATGAGGGAACCGAGCAACTGATGCCAGCAGTGTGGGAACTGAGGTACTGATGCCCGGCATTGCGGGAACTGAGGAACTGATGCCATGGAATGCGGGAACCGAGCAAGTGATGCCAAGCAGTGTGGGAACTGAGGAACGGATGTCGGGTCGTGTGGGAACTGATGAATTGATGATAGGCACAGTGAAAACTCAGAAACCGATGCCAGGCAGTGTGGGAAAATAAGTACTGATGCCAGGCGGTGTGGGAACTGAGGAGCTGATGCCAGGCGTTGTGGGAACTGAGGTATTGATGCCAGACAATACGGGATGTGAGGTACTTCTGCCAGGCAGTGTTGGGAACTTAGGAACTGATGCCAAGCAGTACGGGAACTGAGGAACTGATGCCAGGAAATGTGAGAACTGGGTAACTGATGCCAGGGATACAGGAACTTAGAAACTGATGCCAGGCAGTGTGGGAACTGAGGAACTGATGGCAGCGTGTGCAGGAACTGAGGAACTGAAGCCAGGCAGTACAGGATATTAGGAACTGATGCCAGGTAGTGTGGGAACTGAGGAACTGATGGCAGGCATTGTGGGAAGAGAAGAATTGCTCACAGGCAGTATGGGAACTAAGGACCAGATGCCAGGCAGTGTGGGATCTGAGGAACTTATGGCAGGCTGTGCAGGAACTGAGGAACCGATGCCAGGCAGTGTGGGAACTGATGCCAGGCACTGCGGGATCTTAGGAACTGATGCCAGCCATTTTGGGATCTTAGGAACTGATGAGATGTAGTGCGGCACATTAGGAACTGATGCCAGGCGGTGTGGGGACGGAGGAACTGATGCCAAGGAGTGTTGGAACTTAGAACTGATGGCAGGTCGTGTGGGAACTGATGAAGTGATGAGAGACAGTTTGGAAACTCAGGATCCGATGCCAGGCAGTGTGTAAAATGAAGTACTGATGCCAGGCAGTATGGGAAATTAGAAACTGATGCCAGGCATTGCGGGAATTGTGGTAGTGACACCAGGCAGTGCGGGATGTTAGGAATTGAAGCCAGGCAGTGCAGGAACTGAGTAGCTGATGCCAGGCAGTGTGGGACTGAGGAACTGTTGCCAGGAAATGTGGGAACTGGGGAACTGATGCCAGGGATACAGGAACTTAGAAACTGATGCCAGGTAGTGTGGGAACTGAGGAACTGAAGCCAGGCAGTGCGGGAACTGAGGAATAGATGGCAGCATGTGCAGGAACTGAGGAACTGAAGCCAGGCAGTACGGGATATTAGGAACTGATGCCAGGTTGTGTGGGAACCAAGGAATTGATGCTATGCAATGTGGGATGTTAGGAACTGATGCCAGGCTGTGTGAGAACCGAGGAAAAGATGCCAGGCAGTGTTAGAACAGAGAAGCTGATGCCAGGAAGTTTGGGAATTGAGCAAATGATGCCAGGCAGTGCAGGAATTGATGTACTGATGCCAGGCATTGCTGGATGTTAGGAACTGAAGCCAGGCAGTGTGAGAACTGAGGAACTGATGCCAGGCAGTGCGGGAACTGAGGAACTGATGTCAGGTAGTGTGGGAACTGAGGTACTTATGCCAGGCAGTGTTGGCAACTTAGGAACAGATGCCAAGCAGTGATGGGAATTGAGGAACTGATGCCAGGAAGTTTGGGAACTAATCATCTGATGCCAGGTAGTTTGGGAACTGAGGAACGGATGCCAGGCAGTGTAGGACCTGAAGTAATGATGCCCGGCATTGTGTGAACTGAGGAATTGCTCCAAGGCGGTGTGGGAACTAAGGAGCAGATGCCAGGCAGAGCGGGAGCTGTGGAACTTATGGCAGGCTCTGCAGGAATTGAGGAACCGATGCCAGGCAGTGTGGGAACTGATGCCAGGCACTGCGGGATCTTAGGAACTGATGCCAGCCATTTTGGGATCTTAGGAACTGATGCAATGTCGTGCAGCCCATTAGGAACTGATGCCAGGCAGTGTGGGGACTGAGGAACTGATGCCAACCAGTGTGGGAACTTAGAACTGATAGCAGGTTGAGTGGGAACTGATGAAGTGATGAGAGGCAGTTTGAAAACTCAGGATCCGATGCCAGGCAGTGTGCAAAATGAAGTACTGATGCCAGGCAGTATGGGAACTTAGAAACTGATGCCAGGCAGTGTGGGAACTGAGGAACCGATGCCAGGCAGTGCGGGAGTTGAGCAACTGATGCCAGGCAGTGCAGGAATTGAAGGCATTGCTGGATTTTAGGAGCTGAATCCAGGCAGTGCGGGATCTTAGGAACTGATGCCAGCCAGTGTGGGATCTGCAGAACTGATGTCAGGCAGTGTGGGAACTGAGGAACTGATGCCATGTCATGCGGGAACCGAGCAACTGATGCCAGCAGTGTGGGAACTGAGGTACTGATGCCAGGCATTGCGGCAACTGAGGAACTGATGCCACGTCATGCGGGAACAGAGCAACTGATGCCAAGCATTGTGGAAACTGAGGAACGGATGTCGGGTAGTGTGGGAACTGATGAATTGATGATAGGCACTGTGAAAACTGAGAAACCGATGCCAGGTGGTATGGGAAAATAAGTACTGATGCCAGGCGGTGTGGGAACTGAGGAGCTGATGCCAGGCACTGCGGAAACTGAGGACCGGAAACCAGGCAGTGTGAGAACTGAGCAACCGTTTCCAGGCAGTGTGGGAACTCAGGAATTGATGCCAGGCAGTGCTGGAACTGAGGTACCTATGCCAGCCAGAGTTGGGAACTTAGGAACTGATGCCAAGCAATGATGGGAATTGAGTAACCGATGGCAGGAATTGTGGGAACTACTGATCTAAATCCAGGTAGTGTGGGAACGGAGGAACAGATGGCAGGCATTGTGGGAACTGAGGAATTGCTCACAGGCAGTATGGGAACTAAGGAGCAGAAGGCAGGCAGTGCGGGATCTGTGGAACTTATGGCAGGCTGTGCAGGAACTGAGAAACCGATGCCAGGCAGTGTGGGAAGTGAGGAACTGATGCCAGGTGCTGCGAGATGTTAGGAACTTCTGCAAGGCATTGTGGGATCTTAGAAACTGGTGCCAGGTAGTGAGGGAAATTAGGAACTGATGCCAGACAGTGTGGATACTGAGGAACAGATGCCAGGCGGTGTGGGAACTTAGGAACAGTTGAAGTGATGACAGGCAGTGTGGAAACTAATGACCAATGCCAGGCAATGTGGGAAATGAAGTACTGATGCCAGGCAGTGCGCAAAGTGAGTAGCTGATGCCAGGCAGTGTGGGACTGAGGAACTGACTGCAGGAAATGTGGGAACTGAGGAACTGATGCCAGGCAGTACAGGATCTTAGGAACTGATGCCAGGCAGTGTGGGAACTGAGGAACAGATGCCAGGCGGTGTGGGAACTGAACAACTGATGTCAGACAGTGCAGGAATTGAGTTACTGATGCCAGGCCGTGCGGGATATTTGGAACTAAAGCTAGTCAGTGCGGGAACTCAGGAACTAATGCCAGGCAGGGCGGGAACTGAGGAACTGATGCCAGGCAGTGCGGTATCTTAGGAACTGAAGCCAGGCATTGTGGGGACTGAGGAACTGATGCCAGGTAGTGTGGGAAATGGACGTAGTGATGCCCGGCAGTGCGGGATCTTTGGAACAAATGCCGGGCATTGCGGGAAATGAGGTACTGATGCCAGGCAGTCTGGGAACTCAGGAAGTGATGCCAGGCACTGTGGGAACTCAGGAAGTGATGCCAGATAGTGCTGGAACTGAGGTACTTATGCCAGGCAGTGTTGGGAACTTAGAAACTGATGCTAAGCAGTGATTGGAGTTGAGGAACGGATGCCAGGAAGTGTGGGGACTAATGATCTGATGCCAGGTAGTGTGGGAACTGAGGAACCGATGCCAGGCAGTGTGGGAACTGTGGAACTGATGCCAGGCAGTATGGGAACTGAAGTACTGATGGAATGCATTGTGGGAACTGAGGAATTGCTCCCAGGCAGTGCGCGAACTGAGGATCTGATGGCAGCGTGTGCAGGAACTGAGGAACTGAAGCCAGGCACTGTGAGAACTGAGCAACTGATGCCTGGCAGTGCAGGAATTGAGGTACTGATGCCAGGCAGTGCGGGATGTTTTGGAACTGAAGCCAGGCACTGCGGGAACTGAGGAACTGATGCCAGGCAGTACGGGATATTAGGAACTGATGCCTGGCAGTGTGGGAACCAAGTAATTGATGCTTTGCAGTGCGGGATCTTAGGAACTGATGCCAGGCAGTGTGGGAAGCGAGCAATTTATGCCAGGCAGTGCAGGAATTGAGGTACTGATGCCAGGCATTGCGGGATGTTAGGAACTGAAGCCAGGCACTGCGGGAACTTAGGAACTGATGCCAGCCATTTTGGGACCTTAGGAACTGATGCAATGTAGTGCGGCACATTAGGAACTGATGCCAGGCAGTGTGGGGACTGAGGAACTGATGCCAAGGAGTGTTGGAAGTTAGAACTGATGGCAGGTCGTGTGGGAACTGATGAAGTGATGAGAGGCAGTTTGGAAACTCAGGATCCGATGCCAGGCTGTGTGAAAAATGAAGTATTGATGCCAGGCAGTATGGGAACTTAGAAACTGATGCCAGGCAGTGTGGGAGCTGAGGAACTGATGGCAGCGTGTGCAGGAAGTGAGGAACTGAAGCCAGGCAGTGTGAGAACTTAGCAGCTGATGCCTGGCATTGCAGGAATTGTGGTAGTGACACCAGGCAGTGCGGGATGTTAGGAATTGAAGCCAGGCAGTGCAGGACTGAGGAACTGATGCCAAGAAATGTGGGAACTGGGGAACTGATGCCAGGGATACAGGAACTTAGAAACTGATGCCAGGCAGTGTGGGAACTGAGGAAATGTTGCCAGGCAGTACGGGATCTTCGGAACTGATGCCAGGCAGTATGGGAACTGAGGAATTGATGGCAGCGTGTGCAGGAACTGAGGAACTGAAGCCAGGCAGTGTGAGAACTGAGCAGATGATGCCAGGAATTGTGGCAACTGATGTCAGGCATTGCAGGAATTGAGGTCCTGATGCCAGGCAGTGTGGGAACTCTGGAATTGATGCCAGGCAGTGTGAGAACTGAGCAACTGATGCCAGGCAGTGTGGAAATTGAGGTACTAATGCCAGGCAGTTCGGGACTCTAGGAATTGATGACAAGCTGTGCATGAATTTAGGACCTGATGCGAGGCAGTGTTGGAACTGAGGAATTGCTCCCAGGCAGTGTGCGAGCTGAGGAGCAGATGCCAGTCAGTGCAGGATCTTAGGAATTGATGCCAGGCAGTGTGAGATCTTAGGAACTGATGCCAGGCAGGGTGAGTACTGTGGAACTGATGCCAGGTCGTGTGTGAACTGAGCAACTGATGTCAAGCATTGTGGGAACTGAGGTACTCATGCCAGGCAGTGCGGGATCAGAGGAATTGAAGCAAGGCAATGCGGGAACTCATGAATTGATGTCAGGTGGTGTGGGAACTGATAATCTGATGCCAGGTAGTGAGGGAACTGATGAATTGATGACAGGCAGTGTGGAAACTGAGAAACCGATGCCAGGCTGTGTGGGAAATGAAGTCCTGATGCCAGGCAGTGTGGGAACTGAGGAGCTGATGCCAGGCAGTGCGGGAACTGAGGAGCTGGTGCCAGGAAGTGTGGGAACTGAGTAACTGATGCTAGGCAGTGTGGGAACTGAGGTACTGATGCCAGGCAGTACGGGATCTTAGGAACAGATGCCACGCAGTGCAGGAACTGAGGAACTGATGCCAGGCAGTGCGGGAACTGCGGTTCTGATGCCAGGCAGTGCAGAAACTGAGTTACTTATGCCAGGCAGTGTTTGGAACTTAGGAACTGATGCCAAGCAGTGAAGGGAACTGAGGTACTGATGCCAGGCAGTACGGGACCTGAGGAACAGATGCCAGGCAGTGCAGGAACTGAGGAACTGATGCCAGGAAGTTTGGGAACAGAGAACTGGAAGCCAGGCATTGTGGGAACTGATGTACTGATGCCAGGCAGTGTGGGAACTGAGGAACTGATGCCAGGCAGTATGGGAACTCAGGAATTGATGCCTGGCAGTGATGGGAATTGAGGAACCAATGCCAGGAAGTGTGGGAACTAATGATCTGATGCCAGGTAATGTGGGAACTTAGGAACTGATGCCAGGGAGTGTGGGATCTTAGAAACTGATGCCAGGCATTGTGGGAACTGAGGAACTGTTGCAGGCAGTACGGGATCTTAGGAACTGATGCCAGGTAGTATGGGAACTGAGAAACTGATGCCAGGCAGTGTGGGATCTCAGGAATTGATGCCAGGCAGTGCGGGAACTGAGGTCCTGATGCCAGGCAGCGTTTGAAACTTAGGAACTGATGCCAAGCAGTGATGGGAACTGAGGAGCAGATGACAGGCAATGCAGGAACTGAGGTACTGATGCCAGGCAGGGCAGGTACTGAGGAACTGATGCCAGGTCGTGTAGGAAGTGAGCCACTGATCCCAAGCATTGTGGGAACTGAGGTATGAAGCCAGGCAATGTGGGAACTGAGGAACTGATTCCAGGCAGTGTGCGAACTCTGGTATGGATGTCAGGTAGTGTGGGAACTGATGATCTGATGCCAGGTAGTGAGGGAAGTGATGAATTGATGACAGGCAGTGTGGGAAATGAATTACTGATGCCAGACAGTGTGGGAACTGAGGAGCTGATGCCAGGCAGTGCAGGAACTAAGGAGTTGATGCCAGGAAGTGTGGGAACTGAGGAACTGATGCCAAGCAGTGTGGGAACTGAGGTACTGATGCCAGGAAGTTTGGGAACTGAGGACTGGAAGCCAGGCAGTGCAGGAACTGATGTACTGATGCCAGGCAGTGTGGAAACTGAGGAACTGATGCCAGGCAGTGTGGGAACTCAGGAATTGATGCCAGGCAGTGCTGGAACTGAGGTACGTATGCCAGGCAGTGTTGGGAACTTAGCAACTGAGGCCAGGAAGTGTCGGAACTAATGATCTGATGTCAGGTAGTGTGGGAACTTAGGAACTGATGCCAGGCAGTGTGGGAACTGAAGTACTGATGTCAGGCATTGTGGGAACTGAGGAATTGCTCCCAGGCAGTGTGGGAACTAAGGAGCAGATGCCAGGAAGTGCGGGATCTGAGGAACCTATGCCAGGCTGTGTGGGAACTGAGGAACCGATGCCAGGCAGTGTGGGAACTGAGGAACTGATAACAGGCACTGCGGGATCTTAGGAACTTCTGCCAGGCATTACAGGATCTTAAAAACTGATGCCAGGCAGTGCGGGAACTGAGGAACTGATGGCAGCGTGTGCAGGAACTGAGGAACTGAAGCCAGGCTGTGTGAGAACTGAGCAATGATGCCAGTAAGTGTGGGAACTGAGCAACTGATGTCAGGCAGTGCAGGAATTGAGGTACTGATGCCAGGCAGTGTGGGATGTTAGGTACTGAAACTAGGCAGTGTGGGAACTGCGATACTGATGCCAGGCTGTGTGGGAACTCAGGAATTGATGCCAGGCAGTGTGGGAACTGAGGTACTTATGCCAAGCAGTGTTTGGAACTTAGGAACTGATGCCAAGCAGTGATGGGAACTGAGGAGCAGATGACAGGCAATGCAGGAACTGAGGTACTGATGCCAGACAGGGCGGGTACTGAGGAACTGAAACAAGGCAATGTGTTATCTCAGGTACGGATGTCAGGTAGTGTGGGAACTGATGATCTGATGCCAGGTAGTGAGGGAACAGATGAATTGATGACAGGCAGTGTGGAAACAGAGAAACCGATGCCAGGCAGTGTGGGAAATGAATTACTGATGCCAACCAGTGTGGGAACTGAGGAGCTGATGCCAGGCAGTGTGGGAAATGAATTACTGATGCCAGGCCGTTTGGGAACTGAGGAACTGATTCCAGGCAGTGCAGGAACCGAGGATCTGATGCCAGGCAGTGCCGGAACTGAGGTACTTATGCCAGGCAGTGTTGGGAACTTAGGAACTGATGCCAAGCGGTGATGGGAATGGAGGAACCGATGCCAGGAAGTGTGGGAACTAATGATCTGTTGCCAGGTAGTTTGGGAACTTAGGAACTGATGCCAGGCAGTGTGGGAACTGAAGTACTGATGTCAGGCATTGAGGGAATTGAGGAATTGCTTCCCAGGAAGTATGGGAACTAAGGAGCTGTTGCCAGGAAGTGCGGGATCTGAGGAACCTATGCCAAGCTTTGCGGGAACTGAGGAACCGATGCCAGGCACTGTGGGATTTTAGGAAGTGATCCCAAGCATTGCGGGATCTTAGGAACTGATGCCAGGCAGTTCAGGACTGAGGAACGGATGCCATGAAATGTGGGAACTGAGGAACTGATGCCAGGCAGTACGGGATCTTAGGAACTGATGCCAGGCAGTGTGGGAACTGCAGAACTGATGCAGGCAGTATGGGATCTTAGGAACTGATACCAGGCAGTATGGGAACTGAGGAACTGATGCCAGGCAGTGCAGGAACTGAGGAACTAATGGCAGCGTGTGCAGGAGCTGAGGAACTGAAGCCAGGCATTTATAGAACAGAGCAGTGATGCCAGGAAGTCTGGGAACTGAGCAACTGATGTCAGGCAGTGCAGGAATTGAGGTACTGATGCCAGGCAGTGTGGGATGTTAGGAACTGAAGCTGGGCAGTGTGGGAACTTAGGAACTGATGCCAGGCAATGTGGGAATTGAGATAATGCTACCAGACAGTAAGACAACTGAGGAATTGATGACAGGCAGTGTGGCAACTGAGGAACCGATGCCAGGCGGTGTGGGAACTGAAATACTGATACCAGACAGTATAAGAACTGAGGATCTGATGCCAGGCAGTGTGATAACAGAGAAAGTGATGCCAGGCTGTTTGGGAATTGAGGTACTGATGCCAGGCAGTGTGTGATTTTAGGAACTGATGACAAGCAGTGCATGAATTTAGCAACTGATGCCAGGCAGTGTGGGAACCAAAGGATAGATGCTGAGCAGTGCGGGATCTTAGGAACTGATGCCAGGCAGTGTGTGAACTGAGAAAAAGATGCCAGGCAGTGTGAGAACTGAGAAAGTGATGCCAGGCAGTGCAGGAACTGAGGTACTGATGGCAGGCAATGCGGGTTATTAGGAACTGAAGCCAGGCCGTGCAGGAACCTAGGAACTGATGCCAGGCAGTGTGGGAATTGAGGAATTGATGCCAGGCAGTGTGGCAACTGAGGAAGTGATGCCAGGCAGTGTGGGAACTGAGGTACTGATGCCCAGCAGTGCGGGAACTGAGGAACTAATGCCAGGCAGTGTGGGAACTGAGTAACTGATGCCAGGCAGTTTGGGAACTGAGCAATTGATGCCAGGCAGTGCGGGAACTGATGTACTGATGCCAGGCAGTGTGGGAACTGCGAAACTGATCCCAGACTATGTGGGAACTCAGGAATTGATGCCAGGCAGTGCTGGAACTGAGGTACTTATGCGAGGCAGTGTTGGGAACTGAGGAATGGATGCCAAGAAGTGTAGGA
Organism: Isurus oxyrinchus; assembly: GCA_026770705.1. Lineage (NCBI taxonomy): Eukaryota > Metazoa > Chordata > Chondrichthyes > Lamniformes > Lamnidae > Isurus > Isurus oxyrinchus. The sequence continues at coordinate 7,940,022 of JANJGN010000029.1, read as the reverse complement.
ATTAATGATCTGATGCCAGGTAGTGTGCGAACTGAGGAACCGATGCCAGCCAGCACCGGAACTGAGGAACTGATGCCAGGCAGTGTGGGATGTTAGAACTGATGGCAGGTCATGTGGGAAATGATGAAGTGATGACAGGCAGTGTGGAAACTCATGAACCGATGCCAGTCAGTGTGGGAAATGAAGTAATGATTCCAGCCAGTGCGGGAACTGAGTAGCTGATGCCAGGCAGTATGGGAACTCAAGAATTGATGCCAGGCAGTGCTCGAACTGAGGTTCTTATGCCAGGCAGTGTTGGGAACTTAGGAACTGATGCCAAGCAGTGAAGGGAATTGAGGAACCAATGCCAGGATGTCTGGGAACTAATGATCTGATGCCAGGCATTGTGGGAACTTAGGAACTGATACCAGGCAGTGTGGGACATGAAGTGCTGATGCCAGGCATTGTGGGAACTGAGGAATTGCTCCCAGGCAGTGTGGAAACTAAGGAGCAGATGCCAGGCACTGCGGGATCTGAGGAACTGATACCAGGCATCACAGGATCTTAGGAACTGATGCCAGGTAGTGCAGCAAATTAGGAACTGATACCAGGCAGTGCAGGACTGAGGAACTGCTGCCAGGAAATGTGGGAAATGTGGAACTGATGCCAGGCATTACCGGATCTTAGGAACCGATTCCAGGCAGTGTGGCAACTGCGGAACTGATGCCAGGCAGTGTGAGAACTAAGCAATGATGTCCGGAAGTGTGGGAACTGAGCAACTGATGTCAGGCAGTTCAGGAATTGAGGTATTGATGTCAGGCAGTTCGGGATGTTAGGAACTGAAGCTAGGCAGTGCGGGAACTGAGGAACAGATGGAAGGCGATTTGGGAACTGAGATACTGATGGCAGGCAGTGTGAGAACTGAGCAACCGATGCCAGGCAGTGTGGGAACTGAGCAATGATGTCATGCAGTACAGGAATTGAAATACTGATGCCAGGCAGTGCGGGATGTTAGGAACTGAAGCTACGCAGTGCGGGAACTTAGGAACTGATGCCAGGCAGTGTGGGAACTCAGGGATTGATGCCAGGCAGTGTGGCAACTTAGGAACCGATGCCAGGTGGTTTGGGAACTGCGATACTGATGCCAGACAGTACAGGAACTGAAGAACTGATTCCAGGCAGTGTGGGAACTGAGCAAGTGATGCCAGGCAGTGTGGGAACTGAGCAACCGATGCCAGGCAGTGTGGGAATTGTGGTTTTGATGCCAGGCAACGTGGGATTTTAGGAACTGTTGACAAGCAGTGCATGAATTTAGGAACTGATGCCAGGCAGTATGGGAACCAATGAATAGATGCTGAGCAGTGCAGGATCTTAAGAACTGATGCCAGGCAGTGTGGAAACTGAGAAAAAGATGCCAGGCAGTGTGAGAACTGAGAAAGTGATGCGAGGAAGTGTGGGAATTGAGCAACTGATGCCAGGCAGTGCAGGAATTGAGGTACTGATGCCAGTCAGTGCGGGATGCTAGGAACTGAAGCCAGGCAGTATGGGAATTGAGGAACTGATGCCAGACAGTGTCGCAACTGAGGAATTGATGCCAGGCAGTGTGGGAACTGAGGTACTGATGCCAGACAGTGCGGCAACTGAGGAACTGATGCCAGGCAGTGTGGGAACTGAGTAAGTGATGCCAGGCAGTGTGGGAACTGAGTAACTGATGCCAGGCAGTGCGGGAGTTTAGTAACTGATGACAAGCAGTGCGGGAATTTAGGAACTGACGCCAGGCAGTGTGGGAACCAAGGAATTGATGCTAAGCCTTGCAGGATCTTCAGAACTGATGCCAGGCAGTGTGGTAACTGAGGAACTGATGCCAGGCGGTGATCGGAATTGAGGAACTAATGCCAGGCAGTGTGGGAACTGAGAACCGATGCCAGGCAGCCTGGGAACTGAAATAATGATGCAGGCAGTGTGGGAACTGAGGAATTGCTCCCAGACAGCTTGGGAACTGAGGAGCCGATGCCAGCCTATGCAGGAACTGAGGAACTGATGCCAAGAAGTGCGGGGTCTTAGGAACTGATGCCAGGTCATGTGGGAGCTGAGCAACTGATGCCAAGCATTGTGGGAACTGAGGAACTGATGCCAGGCAGTACGGGATCTCAGGAACTGCTGCCAGGAAGTGTTGGGAAGTGAGGAACCGATGCCAGGCAGTTTAGGAATTGAGGTACTGATGCCAGGCAGTGCGGGATGTTAGGAACTTATGCCAAGCAGTGTGGGAACTGAAGAGCTGATGCCAGGCAGTGTGGGAACTGAGGAACCGATGCCAGGCATTGTGGGAACTGAGGAACTGATGCCAATCAGGGTGGGAACTGAGGTACTGATGGCAGACAGTGCGGGAACTCAGGAATTGATGCCAGCAGTTCGGGAACAGAGATAGTTATGTTAGGCTGTTTTGGGTACTTAGGAACTGATGCCAAGCAGTGATGGGAATTGAGGTACTGATACTAGGTACTGTGGGAACTAATGATCTGATGCCAGGTAGTGAGGGAACTGAGGAAGTGAAGTGAGGAATTATGCAAACTAGAACTGATGGCAGGTAGTGTGGGAACTGATGAACTGATGACAGGCAGTGTGGAAACTCACGAACCGATGCCGGGCAGTATGGGAATTGAGGAACAGATACCAGGCAGTGTCGCAACTGAGGAATTGATGCCAGGCAGTGTGGGAACTGAGGTACTGATGCCAGAAGTGCGGCAACATGAGGAACTGATGCCAGGCAGTGTGGAAATTGAGGAATTGATGCCAGGCAGTGTGGGAACTGATGTACTGATGATCAGCAGTGCGGGAACTGAGGAACTAATGCCAGGCAGTGTGGGAAGTCAAGAATTGATGCTAGACAGTGCGGGAACTGATGTACTGATGCCAGGCAGTTTGGGAACTGAGCAGCTGATGCCAGGCAGTTCAGGAATTGATGTACTGATGCCAGGCAGTGTTGGGACCTGAGGAACTGATGCCAAGCAGTGATGGGAATTGAGGAACCGATGCCAGGTAGTGTGCGAACTGAGGAACCGATGCCAGCCAGCACGGGAACTGAGGAACTGATTCCAGGCTTTGCGGGATCTTAGGAACTGATGCCATGCAGCGTGGGAACTGAGGAACTGATGCCAGGCAGTGTGCGAAGTTAGAACTGATGGCAGGTCGTGTGGGAAATGATGAAGTGATGACAGGCAGTGTGGAAACTCAGGAACCGATGCCAGTCAGTGTGGGAAATGAAGTACTGATGCCACTAAGTGCGGGAACTGAGTAGCTTATGCCAGGGAGAATGGTAACTCAAGAATTAATGCCAGTCAGTGCTCGGACTGAGGATCTTATGCCAGGCAGTTTTGGGAACTTAGGAACTGATGCCAAGCAGTGAAGGGAATTGAGGAACCAATGCCAGGATGTCTGGGAACTAATGATCTGATGCCAGGTAGTGTGGGACCTTAGGAACTGATGCGAGGCAGTGTGGGACATGAACTACTGATGCCAGGCATTGTGTGAACTGAGGAATTGCTCCCAGGCAGTGTGGGAACTAAGGAGCAGATGCCAGGCTCTGCAGGATCTGAGGAACTGATGCCAGGCATCACAGGATCTTTGGAACTGATGCCAGGTAGTGCAGCAAATTAGGAACTGATGCCAGGCAGTGCAGCACTGAGGAACTGATGCCAGGAAATGTGGGAATTGAGGAAGTAAGCCAGGCACTGCGGGATCTTAGGAACTGAAGTCAGGCATTGCGGGATCTTAGGAACTGATGCCAGGCAGTATGGGAACCAATGAATAGATGCTGAGCAGTGCGGGATCTTAGAAACTGATGCCAGGCAGTGTGGTAAGTCAGGAATTGATGCTAGGCAGTTCAGGAACTGATGTACTGATGCCAGGCCCTGTGGGAACTCAGGAACCGATGCCAGGCAGTGCTGGAACTGAGGTACTTAAGCGAGGCAATGTTGGGACCTGAGGAACTGATGCCAAGCAGTGATGGGAATTGAGGAACCGATGCCAGGAAGTGTGGGAATTAATGATCTGATGCCAGGTAGTGTGCGAACTGAGGAACCGATGCCAGCCAGCACGGGAACTGAGGAACTGATGCCAGGCAGTGTGGGAAGTTAGAACTGATGGCAGGTCATGTAGGAAATGATGAAGTGATGACAGGCAGTGTGGAAACTCATGAACCGATGCCAGTCAGTGTGGGAAATGAAATAATGATTCCAGCCAGTGCGGGAACTGAGTAGCTGATGCCAGGCAGTATGGGAACTCAAGAATTGATACCAGTCAGTGCTCGAACTGAGGATCTTATGCCAGGCAGTGTTGGGAACTTAGGAACTGATGCCAAGCAGTGAAGGGAATTGAGGAACCAATGCCAGGATGTCTGGGAACTAATGATCTGATGCCAGGTAGTGTGGGACCTTAGGAACTGATGCCAGGCAGTGTGGGACATGAACTACTGATGCCAGGCATTGTGGGAACTGAAGAATTGCTCCCAGGCAGTGTGGGAACTAAGGAGCAGATGCCAGGCACTGCGGGATCTGAGGAACTGATGCCAGGCATCACAGGATCTTTGGAACTGATGCCAGGTAGTGCGGCAAATAAGGAACTGATGCCAGGCAGTGCAGGACTGAGGAAAGGATGCCAGGAAATGTGGGAACTGAGGAACTGATGCCAGGCATTACTGGATCTTAGGAACCGGTTCAAGGCAGAGTGGGAACTGTGGAACTCATGCCAGGCAGTGTGAAAACTGAGCAATGATGCCCGGAAGTGTGGGAACTAAGGAACTGATGTCAGGCAGTGCAGGAATTGAGGTACTGATGTCAGGCAGTGCGGGATGTTAGGAACTGAAGCTAGGCAGTGCGGGAACTGAGGAACTGATAGCAGGTGATTTGGGAACTGAGATACTGTTGCCAGGCAGTGTGGGAACTGAGCAACCGATGACAGGCAGTGTGAGAACTGAGCAATGATGTCATGCAGTACAGGAATTGAGGTACTGATGCAAGGCAGTGCGGGATGTTAGCAACTGAAGCTAGGCAGTGCCGGAACTCAAGAACTGATGCCAGGCAGTGTGGGAACTCAGGGATTGTTGCCAGGCAGTGTGGCAACTTAGGAACCGATGCCAGGCTGTTTGGGAACTGCGATACCGATGCCAGACAATACAGGAACTGAAGAACAGATGCCAGGCAGTCTGGGAACTGAGCAAGTGATGCCAGGCAGTGTCGGAACTGAGCAACTGATGCCAGGCAGTGCAGGAATTGAGGTTTTGATGGCAGGCAGTGTGGGATTTTAGGAACTGTTGACAAGCAGTGCACAAATTTAGGAACTGATGCCAGGCAGTATGGGAGCCAATGAATAGATGCTGAGCAGTGCGGGATCTTAGAAACTGATGCCAGGCAGTGTGGGAAGTCAGGAATTGATGCTAGGCAGTTCAGGAACTGATGTACTGATGCCAGGCCCTGTGTGAACTCAGGAACTGTTGCCAGAAGGGATTTGAGGAACGAATGCCAGGATGTCTGGGAACTAATGATCTGATGCCAGGTAGTGTGGGACCTTAGGAACTGATGCCAGGCAGTGTGGGACATGAACTACTGATACCAGGCATTGTGTGAACTGAGGAATTGCTCCCAGGCAGTATGGGAACTAAGGAGCAGATGCCAGGCATTGCGGGATCTGAGGAACTGATGCCAGGCATCACAGGATCTTTGGAACTGATGCCAGATAGTGCAGCAAATTAGGAACTACTGATGCCAGGCAGTGCAGGACTGAGGAACTGATGCCAGGAAATGTGGGAATTGAGGAAGTAAGCCAGGCACTGCGAGATCTTAGGAACTGAAACCAGGCATTGCGGGATCTTAGGAACTGATGCCAGGTAGTGCAGCAAATTGGGAACTGATGCCAGGCACTGCAGGACTGAGGAACTGATGCCAGGAAATGTGGCAATTGAGGAAGTAAGCCAGGCACTGCGCGATCTTAGGAACTGAAGCCAGGCATTGCGGGATCTTAGGAACTGATGCCAGGTAGTGCAGCAAATTAGGAATTGATGCCAGGCAGTGCAGGACTGAGGAAAGGATGCCAGGAAATGTGGGAACTGAGGAACTGATGCCAGGCATTACTGGATCTTAGGAACCAGTTCAAGGCAGTGTGGGAACTGTGGAACTCATGCCAGGCAGTGTGAGAACTGACCAATGATGCCTGGAAGTGTGGGAACTAAGGAACTAATGTCAGGCAGTGCAGGAATTGAGGTACTGATGTCAGGCAGTGCGGGATGTTAGGAACTGAAGCTAGGCAGTGCGGGAACTGAGGAACTGATAGCAGGTGATTTGGGAATGGAGATACTGTTGCCAGGCAGTGTGGGAACTGAGCAACCGATGCCAGGCAGTGTGAGAACTGAGCAATGATGTCAGGCAGTACAGGAATTGAGGTACTGATGCCAGGCAGTGCGGGATGTTAGGAACTGAAGCTACGCAGTGCCAGAACTCAAGAACTGATGCCAGGCATTGTGGGAACTTAGGAACCGATGCCAGGCTGTTTGGGAACTGCGATACCGATGCCAGACAGTACAGGAACAGAAGAACTGATGCCAGGCCGTGTGGGAACTGAACAAGTGATGCCAGGCAGTGTGGGAACTGAGCAACCGATGCCAGGCAGTGCGGGAATTGAGGTTTTGATGCCAGGAAGTGTGGGATTTTAGGAACTGTGGACAAGCAGTGCATGAATTTAGGAACTGATGCCAGGCAGTATGGGAACTGAGAATAAGATGCCAGGCAGTGTGGGAACTGAGAGAGTGAAGCCAGGAAGTGTGGGAATTGAGCAACTGATGCCAGGCGGTGCAGGAATTGAGGTACTGATGCCAGGCAGTGTGGGATGTTAGGAATTGATGCCAGGCAGTATGAGATTTGAGGAACTGATGCCAGGCAGTGATCGGAATTGAGGAACTGATGCCAGGCAGTGTGGGAAATGAGAACCAATGCCAGGCAATCAGGGAACTGAAGTAATGATGCAGTCAGTGTGGGAACTGAGGAATTGCTCCCAGGCAGCATGGGAACTGAGGAGCCGATGCCAGGCTATGCAGGAACTTAGGAACGGATGCCCAGCAGTGCGGGATCTTAGGAACTGATGCCAGCTAGTGTGAGAACTGAGTAACTGATGACAGGCAGTGCGGGAACTGATGAACTGATGCCAGGTCATGCGGGACCTGAGCAACTGATGCCAAGCATTGTGGGAACTGAAGGACTGATGCCAGGCAGTGTGGGTACTGAGGAACTGATGCCAATCAGGGTGGGAACTGAGGTACTGATGCCAGGCAGTGTGCAAACTCAGGAAATAATGCCAGGCAGTTCGGGAACAAAGGTACTTATGCCAGGCAGTGTTGGGAACTTAGGAACCGATGCCAAACAGTGATGGGAATTGAGGAACTGATGTTAGGTACTGTGGGAACAAATGATCTGATGCCAGGTAGTGAGGGAATTGAGGAACTGAAGCCAGGAATTGTGCGAACTTAGTACTGATGCCAGGCAGTGCGGGAACTGAGGAACTGATGCCAGGCAGTGCGGGAACTGAGGAACTGATGCCACAAAATGTGGGAACTGAGGAACTGATGCCAGGCTGTACGGGATCTTAGGAACTGATGCCAGGCAGTGTGGGAACTGAGGAACTGATGCCAGGCAGTGCGGGAACTGAAGAACTGATGGCAGCGTGTGCAGGAGCTGAGGAACTGATGCCTGGCGGTGATTGGAATTGAGGAACTGATGCCAGGAAGTGTGTGAACTGATGAACTGATGCCAGGCAGTGTGGGAACTGAAGTAATGATGCAGGCAGTGTGGGCACTGAGGAATTGCTCCCAGGCAGCATGGGAACTGAGGAGACGATGCCAGGCTATGCAGGAACTGAGCAACTGATACCAAGCAATGCGGGATCTTAGGAACTGATGCCAGCCGGTGTGAGAACTGAGGAACTGATGACAGGCAGTGCAGGAACAGGGGAACCGATGTCAGGCCGTGCGGGAACTGAGGTACTGATGCCAGGCAGTGTGTGAACAGAGAAACTGATGCCAGGTCATGCGAGAACTGAGCAACTGATGGCAGGCAGTGCGGAAACGGAGGAACTGATGCCAGGTAGTGTGGGAACTGATGAACTGATGACAGGCAGTGAGGGAACTGATGAACTGATGACAGGCAGTGTGGAAACTGTGGAACCGATGCCAGGCAGTCTGGTAACTGAAGCAATGATGCAGGCAGTGTGGGCACTGAGGAATTGCTCCCAGGCAGCATGGGAACTGAGGAGACGATGCCAGGCTATGCGGGAACTGAGCAACTGATACCAAGCAATGCGGGATCTTAGGAACTGATGCCAGCCAGTGTGAGAACTGAGGAACTGATGACAGGCAGTGCAGGAACAGGGGAAACGATGTCAGGCCGTGCGGGAACTGAGCAACTGATGCCAGGCAGTGCGGGAACTATGGCACTGATGCCAGGCAATGTGGAAACGGAGGAACTGATGCCAGGTAGTGAGGGAACTGATGAACTGATGACAGGCAGTGTGGAAACTGAGGAACAGATGCCAGGCAGTCTGGTAACTGAAGTAATGATGCAGGCAGTGTGGGCACTGAGGAATTGCTCCCAGGCAGCATGGGAACTGAGGAGACGATGCCAGGCTATGCAGGAAGTGAGCAACTGATACCAAGCAATGCGGGATCTTAGGAACTGATGCCAGCCAGTGTGAGAACTGAGGAACTGATGACAGGCAGTGCAGGAACAGGGGAACCGATGTCAGGCTGTGCGGGAACTGAGGTACTGATGCCAGGCAGTGTGTGAACAGAGAAACTGATGCCAAGTCATGCGAGAACTGAGCAACTGATGCCAGGCAGTGCGGGAACTGAGGCGCTGTGCAGGAGCTGAGAAACTGGTGCCTGGCGGTGATTGGAATTGAGGAACTGATGCCAGGTAGTGTGGGAACTGATGAACTGATGCCAGGCAGTGTGGGAACTGAAGAACCGATGCCAGGCAGTCTGGTAACTGAAGTAATGTTGCAGGCAGTGTGGGCACTGAGGAATTGCTCCCAGGCAGCATGGGAACTGAGGAGAAGATGCCAGGCTATGCAGGAACTGAGCAACTGATACCAAGCAATGCGGGATCTTAGGAACTGATGCCAGGCAGTGTGTGAACAGAGAAACTGATGCCAGGTCATGCGAGAACTGAGCAACTGATGCCAGGCAGTGCGGGAACTGAGGAGCTGATGCCAGGCAATGTGGAAACGGAGGAACTGATGCCAGGTAGTGTGGGAACTGATGAACTGATGACAGGCAGTGTGGAAACTGAGGAACTGATGCCAGGCAGTGAGGGAATTAATGAATTGATGACAGGCATTGTGGAAACTGAGGAACCGATGCCAGGCAGTGTGGGAAATGAAGTATTGATGGCAGGTGGTATGGGAACTGCGGAGCTGATGCCAGGAAGTGTGGGAACAGAGGAACTGATGCCAGGCAGTGTGGGAACTGAGGAAATGATGCCAGGCAGTGCGGGAACTGATGAACTGATGGCAGCGTGTGCAGGAGCTGAGAAATGGATGCCTGGCGGTGATTGGAATTGAGGAACTGATGCCAGGTAGTGTGGGAACTGATGAACTGATGCCAGGCAGTGTGGGAACTGAAGAACCGATGCCAGGCAGTCTGGTAACTGAAGTAATGTTGCAGGCAATGTGGGCACTGAGGAATTGCTCCCAGGCAGCATGGGAACTGAGGAGACGATGTCAGGCTATGCAGGAACTGAGCAACTGATACCAAGCAATGCAGGATCTTAGGAACTGATGCCAGCCAGTATGAGAACTGAGGTACTGATGACAGGCAGTGCAGGAACAGGGGAACCGATGTCAGGCTGTCTCAGAACTGAGCAAATGATGCCAGGAAGTGTGGGAACTCAGCAACTGATGCCAGGCAGTGCAGGAATTGAGGTACTGATGCCAGGTAGTGAGGGAACTGAGGAACTGAAGCCAGGAATTGTGGGAACCTAGAACTGATGGCAGGTAGTGTGGGAACTGATGAACTGATTTCAGGTATTGTGGGAACTAAGGAGCTGATGCCAGGCAGTGCGGGATCTGAGGAACTGATGCCAGGCACTGCGGGATCTTTGGAACTGATGCCAGGCATTGTGGGATCTTAGGAACTGATGCCAGGCTGTATGGGATCTCAGCAACTCGTGCCAGGCATTACGGCAACTGAGGAACTCATTCCAGGCAGTGCGGGAACTGAGGAACAGATGGCAGTGTGTGCAGGAACTGAGGAACTGAGGCCAGGCAGTGTGGGAACTCAGGAACTAATGCCAGGCGGTTTGGGAACTACGATACTGATGCCAGGCCATGTGGGATTTTAGGAATTGATGCCAGGCAGTGTGGAAACCGAGGAAAAGATGCCAGGCAGTGTGAGAACTGAGAATGTGATGTCAGGAAGTTTGGGAACTGAGCAACTGATGCCAGGCAGTTCGGAAACTGAGGTACTGATGCCAGGCAGTGTGGGTACTAAGGAACTGATGCCAATCAGGGTGGGAACTGAAGTACTGATGCCAGGCCTTGTGTACAAACTCAGGAAATGATTCCAGGCAGTTCGGGAACAAAGGTAGTTATGCCAGGCAGTGTTGGGAACTTAGGAACTGATGCCAAACAGTGATGGGAATTGAGGAACTGATGTTAGATACTGTGGGAACAAATGATCTGATGCCAAGTAGTGAGGGAATTGAGGAACTGAAGCCAGGAATTGTGCGAACTTAGTACTGATGCCAGGCAGTGCGGGAACTGAAGAACTGATGCCAGGCAGTGCGGGAACTGAGGAACTGATGCCACGAAATGTGGGAACTGAGGAACTGATGCCAGGCAGTACGGGATCTTAGGAACTGATGTCAGGCAGTGTGGGAACTGATGCCAGGCAGTGCGGGAACTGAGGAACTGATGCCAGGCAGTGCGGGAACTGAAGAACTGATGGCAGCGTGTGCAGGAGCTGAGGAACTGATGCCTGGCGGTGATTGGAATTGAGGAACTGATGCCAGGCAGTGTGTGAACTGAAGTAATGATGCAGGCAGTGTGGGCACTGAGGAATTGCTCCCAGGCAGCATGGGAACTGAGGAGACGATGCCAGGCTATGCGGAAACGGAGGAACTGATGCCAGGTAGTGTGGGAACTGATGAACTGATGACAGGCAGTGAGGGAACTGATGAACTGATGACAGGCAGTGTGGAAACTGAGGAACCGATGCCAGGCAGTCTGGTAACTGAAGTAATGATGCAGGCAGTGTGGGCACTGAGGAATTGCTCCCAGGCAGCATGGGAACTGAGGAGACGATGCCAGGCTATGCAGGAAGTGAGCAACTGATACCAAGCAATGCGGGATCTTTGGAACTGATGCCAGCCAGTGTGAGAACTGAGGAACTGATGACAGGCAGTGCAGGAACAGGGGAACCGATGTCAGGCTGTGCGGGAACTGAGGTACTGATGCCAGGCAGTGTGTGAACAGAGAAACTGATGCCAAGTCATGCGAGAACTGAGCAACTGATGCCAGGCAGTGCGGGAACTGAGGCACTGATGCCAGGCAATGTGGAAACGGAGGAACTGATGCCAGGTAGTGTGGGAACTGATGAACTGATGACAGGCAGTGTGGAAACTGAGGAACTGATGCCAGGCAGTGTGGGAAATGAAGTATTGATGGCAGGCAGTGTGGGAACGGCGGAGCTGATGCCAGGAAGTGCGGGAACAGAGGAACTGATGCCAGGCAGTGTGGGAACTGAGGAAATGATGCCAGGCAGTGCGGGAACTGATGAACTGATGGCAGCATGTGCAGGAGCTGAGAAAGGGATGCCTGGCGGTGATTGGAATTGAGGAACTGATGCCAGGTAGTGTGGGAACTGATGAACTGATGCCAGGCAGTGTGGGAACTGAAGAACCGATGCCAGGCAGTCTGGTAACTGAAGTAATGTTGCAGGCAATGTGGGCACTGAGGAATTGCTCCCAGGCAGCATGGGAACTGAGGAGACGATGCCAGGCTATGCAGGAACTGAGCAACTGATACCAAGCAATGCAGGATCTTAGGAACTGATGCCAGCCAGTATGAGAACTGAGGTACTGATGACAGGCAGTGCAGGAACAGGGGAACCGATGTCAGGCTGTCTCAGAACTGAGCAAATGATGCCAGGAAGTGTGGGAACTCAGCAACTGATGCCAGGCAGTGCAGGAATTGAGGTACTGATGCCAGGTAGTGAGGGAACTGAGGAACTGAAGCCAGGAATTGTGGGAACTTAGAACTGATGGCAGGTAGTGTGGGAACTGATGAACTGATTTCAGGTATTGTGGGAACTAAGGAGCTGATGGCAGGCAGTGCGGGATCTGAGGAACTGATGCCAGGCACTGCGGGATCTTTGGAACTGATGGCAGGCATTGTGGGATCTTAGGAACTGATGCCAGGCTGTATGGGATCTCAGCAACTGGTGCCAGGCATTACGGCAACTGAGGAACTCATGCCAGGCAGTGCGGGAACTGAGGAACAGATGGCAGTGTGTGCAGGAACTGAGGAACTGAGGCCAGGCAGTGTGGGAACTCAGGAACTAATGCCAGGCGGTTTGGGAACTACGATACTGATGCCAGGCCATGTGGGATTTTAGGAATTGATGCCAGGCAGTGTGGAAACCGAGGAAAAGATGCCAGGCAGTGTGAGAACTGAGAATGTGATGTCAGGAAGTTTGGGAACTGAGCAACTGATGCCAGGCAGTTCGGAAACTGAGGTACTGATGCCAGGCAGTGTGGGTACTAAGGAACTGATGCCAATCAGGGTGGGAACTGAAGTACTGATGCCAGGCCTTGTGTACAAACTCAGGAAATGATGCCAGGCAGTTCGGGAACAAAGGTAGTTATGCCAGGCAGTGTTGGGAACTTAGGAACTGATGCCAAACAGTGATGGGAATTGAGGAACTGATGTTAGGTACTGTGGGAACAAATGATCTGATGCCAAGTAGTGAGGGAATTGAGGAACTGAAGCCAGGAATTGTGCGAACTTAGTACTGATGCCAGGCAGTGCGGGAACTGAAGAACTGATGCCAGGCAGTGCGGGAACTGAGGAACTGATGCCACGAAATGTGGGAACTGAGGAACTGATGCCAGGCAGTACGGGATCTTAGGAACTGATGTCAGGCAGTGTGGGAACTGATGCCAGGCAGTGTGGGAACTGAAGAACTGATGGCAGCGTGTGCAGGAGCTGAGGAACTGATGCCTGGCGGTGATTGGAATTGAGGAACTGATGCCAGGCAGTGTGTGAACTGAAGTAATGATGCAGGCAGTGTGGGCACTGAGGAATTGCTCCCAGGCAGCATGGGAACTGAGGAGACGATGCCAGGCTATGCGGGAACTGAGCAACTTATACCAAGCAATGCGGGATCTTAGGAACTGATGCCAGCCAGTGTGAGAACTGAGGAACTGATGACAGGCAGTGCAGGAACAGGGGAACCGATGTCAGGCTGTGCGGGAACTGAGGTACTGATGCCAGGCAGTGTGTGAACAGAGAAACTGATGCCAGGTCATGCGAGAACTGAGCAACTGATGGCAGGCAATGCGGGAACTGAGGCACTGATGCCAGGCAATGTGGAAACGGAGGAACTGATGCCAGATAGTGTGGGAACTGATGAACTGATGACAGGCAGTGAGGGAACTGATGAACTGATGACAGGCAGTGTGGAAACTGAGGAACCGATGCCAGGCAGTCTGGTAACTGAAGTAATGATGCAGGCAGTGTGGGCACTGAGAAATTGCTCCCAGGCAGCATGGGAACTGAGGAGACGATGCCAGGCTATGCAGGAAGTGAACAACTGATACCAAGCAATGCGGGATCTTAGGAACTGATGCCAGCCAGTGTGAGAACTGAGGAACTGATGACAGGCAGTGCAGGAAAAGGGGAACCGATGTCAGGCTGTCTCAGAACTGAGCAAATGATGCCAGGAAGTGTGGGAACTCAGCAACTGATGCCAGGCAGTGCAGAAATTGAGGTACTGATGCCAGGTAGTGAGGGAACTGAGGAACTGAAGCTAGGAATTCTGGGAACTTAGTACTGATGGCAGGTAGTGTGGGAACCGAGGAAAAGATGCCAGGCAGTGTGAGAACAGAGAATGTGATGTCAGGAAGTTTGGGAACTGAGCAACTTTTGCCAGGCAGTTTGGAAACTGAGGTACTGATGCCAGGCAGTGTGGGTACTGAGGAACTGATGCCAATCAGGGTGGGAACTGAGGTACTGATGCGAGGCAGTGCGTAAACTCAGGAAATGATTCCAGGCAGTTCGGGAAGAAAGGTAGTTATGCCAGGCAGTGTTGGGAACTTAGGAACTGATGCCAAACAGTGATGGGAATTGAGGAACTGATGTTAGGTACTGTGGGAACAAATGATCTGATGCCAGGTAGTGAGGGAATTGAGGAACTGAAGCCAGGAATTGTGCGAACTTAGTACTGATGCCAGGCAGTGCGGGAACTGAGGAACTGATGCCAGGCAGTGTGGGAACTGAGGAACTGATGCCAGGCAGTGCGGGAACTGAAGAACTGATGGCAGCGTGTGCAGGAGCTGAGGAACTGATGCCTGGCGGTGATTGGAATTGAGGAACTGATGCCAGGTAGTGTGTGAACTGATGAACTGATGCCAGGCAGTGTCGGAACTGAGGAACTGATGCCAGGCAGTCTGGTAACTGAAGTAATGATGCAGGCAGTGTGGGCACTGAGGAATTGCTCCCAGGCCGCATGGGAACTGAGGAGACGATGCCAGGCTATGCGGGAACTGAGCAACTGATACCAAGCAATGCGGGATCTTAGGAACTGATGCCAGCCAGTGTGAGAACTGAGGAACTGATGACAGGCAGCGCAGGAACAGGGGAACCGATGTCAGGCTGTGCAGGAACTGAGGTACTGATGCCAGGCAGTGTGTGAACAGAGAAACTGATGCCAGGTCATGCGAGAACTGAGGAACTGATGCCAGGCAGTGCAGGAACTGAGGCACTGATGCCAGGCAATGTGGAAACGGAGGAACTGATGGCAGGTAGTGTGGGAACTGATGAACTGATGACAGGCAGTGTGGAAACTGAGGACCCGATGCCAGGCAGTCTGGTAACTGAAGCAATGATGCAGGCAGTGTGGGCACTGAGGAATTGCTCCCAGGCAGCATGGGAACTGAGGAGACGATGCCAGGCTATGCAGGAAGTGAGCAACTGATACCAAGCAATGTGGGATCTTAGGAACTGATGCCAGCCAGTGTGAGAACTGA
Source organism: Isurus oxyrinchus (assembly GCA_026770705.1). Taxonomy (NCBI): domain Eukaryota; kingdom Metazoa; phylum Chordata; class Chondrichthyes; order Lamniformes; family Lamnidae; genus Isurus; species Isurus oxyrinchus. The sequence goes on along the minus strand of JANJGN010000029.1, from coordinate 7,924,756 downwards.
GGAACTGATGACAGGCAGTGCAGGAACAGGGGAACCGATGTCAGGCTGTGCAGGAACTGAGGTACTGATGCCAGGCAGTGTGTGAACAGAGAAACTGATGCCAGGTCATGCGAGAACTGAGCAACTGATGCCAGGCAATGCGGGAACTGAGGCACTGATGCCAGGCAATGTGGAAACGGAGGAACTGATGCCAGGTAGTGTGGGAACTGATGAACTGATGCCAGGCAGTGTGGAAACTGAGGAACCGATGCCAGGCAGTGTGGGAAATGAAGTATTGATGGCAGGCAGTGTGGGAACTGTGGAGCTGATGCCAGGAAGTGCGGGAACAGAGGAACTGATGCCAGGCAGTGTTGGAACTGAGGAAATGATGCCAGGCAGTGCGAGAACTGAGGAACTGATGGCAGCGTGTGCAGGAGCTGAGAAACTGATGCCTGGCCGTGATTGGAATTGAGGAACTGATGCCAGGTAATGTGGGAACTGATGAACTGATGCCAGGCAGTGTGGGAACTGAAGAACCGATGCCAGGCAGTCTGGTAACTGAAGTAATGTTGCAGGCAGTGTGGGCACTGAGGAATTGCTCCCAGGCAGCATGGGAACTGAGGAGACGATGCCAGGCTATGCAGGAATTGAGCAACTGATACCAAGCAATGCAGGATCTTAGGAACTGATGCCAGTCAGTGTGAGAACTGAGGAGCTGATGACAGGCAGTGCAGGAACAGGAGAACCGATGTCAGGCTGTCTCAGAACTGAGCAAATGATGCCAGGAAGTGTGGGAACTCAGCAACTGATGCCAGGCAGTGCAGGAATTGAGGTACTGATGCCAGGTAGTGAGGGAACTGAGGAACTGAAGCCAGGAAGTGTGGGAACTTAGAACTGATGGCAGATAGTGTGGGAACTGATGAACTGATTTCAGGTAGTGTGGGAACTAAGGAGCTGATGCCAGGCAGTGCGGGATCTGAGGAACTGATGCCAGGCACTGCGGGATCTTTGGAACTGATGCCAGGAATTGTGGGATCTTAGGAACTGATGCCAGGCTGTATGGGATCTCAGCAACTGGTGCCAGGCATTATGGCAACTGAGGAACTCATGCCAGGCAGTGCGGGAACTGAGGAACAGATGGCAGTGTGTGCAGGAACTGAGGAACTGAGGCCAGGCAGTGTGGGAACTCAGGAACTAATGCCAGGCGGTTTGGGAACTACGATACTGATGCCAGGCCATGTGGGATTTTAGGAATTGATGCCAGGCAGTGTGGAAACCGAGGAAAAGATGCCAGGTAGTGTGAGAACTGAGAATGTGATGTCAGGAAGTTTGGGAACTGAGCAACTGATGCCAGGCAGTTTGGAAACTGAGGTACTGATGCCAGGCAGTGTGGGTACTGAGGAACGGATGCCAATCAGGGTGGGAACTGAGGTACTGATGCCAGGCAGTGTGCAAACTCAGGAAATGATGCCAGGCAGTTCGGGAACAAAGGTAGTTATGCCAGGCAGTGTTGGGAACTTAGGAACTGATGCCAAACAGTGATGGGAATTGAGGAACTGATGTTAGGTACTGTGGGAACAAATGATCTGATGCCAAGTAGTGAGGGAATTGAGGAACTGAAGCCAGGAATTGTGCGAACTTAGTACTGATGCCAGGCAGTGCGGGAACTGAAGAACTGATGCCAGGCAGTGCGGGAACTGAAGAACTGATGCCAGGCAGTGCGGGAACTGAGGAACTGATGGCAGCGTGTGCAGGAGCTGTGGAACTGATGCCTGGCGGTGATTGGAATTGAGGAACTGATGCCAGGTAGTGTGTGAACTGATGAACTGATGCCAGACAGTGTGGGAACTGAGGAACCGATGCCAGGCAGTCTGGTAACTGAAGTAATGATGCAGGCAGTGTGGGCACTGAGGAATTGCTCCCAGGCAGCATGGGAACTGAGGAGACGATGCCAGGCTATGCGGGAACTTAGCAACTGATACCAAGCAATGCGGGATCTTAGGAACTGATGCCAGCCAGTGTGAGAACTGAGGAACTGATGACAGGCAGTGCAGGAACAGGGGAACCGATGTCAGGCTGTGCGGGAACTGAGGTACTGATGCCAGGCAGTGTGTGAACAGAGAAACTGATGCCAGGTCATGCGAGAACTGAGCAACTGATGCCAGGCAGTGCGGGAACTGAGGCACTGATGCCAGGCAATGTGGAAGCGGAGGAACTGATGCCAGGTAGTGTGGGAACTGATGAACTGATGACAGGCAGTGAGGGAACTGATGAACTGATGACAGGCAGTGTGGAAACTGAGGAACCGATGCCAGGCAGTCTGGTAACTGAAGTAATGATGCAGGCAGTGTGGGCACTGAGGAATTGCTCCCAGGCAGCATGGGAACTGAGGAGACGATGCCAGGCTATGCAGGAACTGAGCAACTGATACCAAGCAATGCGGGATCTTTGGAACTGATGCCAGCCAGTGTGAGAACTGAGGAACTGATGACAGGCAGTGCAGGAACAGGGGAACCGATGTCAGGCTGTGCGGGAACTGAGGTACTGATGCCAGGCAGTGTGTGAACAGAGAAACTGATGCCAGGTCATGCGAGATCTGAGCAACTGATGCCAGGCAGTGCGGGAACTATGGCGCTGATGCCAGGCAATGTGGAAATTGAGGAACCGATGCCAGGGAGTGAGGGAATTGATGAATTGATGACACGCAGTGTGGAAACTGTGGAACCGATGCCAGGCAGTGAGGGAACTGATGAATTGATAAAGGTAGTGTGGAGACTGAGGAACCGATGCCAGGCAGTGTGGGAAATGAAGTATTGATGGCAGGCAGTGTGGGAACTGCGGAGCTGATGCCAGGAAGTGCAAGAACAGAGGAACTGATGCCAGGAAATCTGGGAACTGAGGGACTGATGCTAGGAAGTACGGGATCTTAGGAACTGTTGCCAGGCAGTGGGGGAACTGAGGAACTGATGGCAGCGTGTGCAGGAGCTGAGGAACTGATGCCAGGCGGTGATCAGAATTGAGGAACTGATGCCAGGTAGTGTGGGAACTGATGAACCGATGCCAGGCAGTCTGGTAACTGAAGGAATGATGCAGGCAGTGTGGGAACTGAAGCATTGGTCCCAGGCAGCATGGGAACTGAGGAGCCGATGCCAGGCTATGCAGGAACTGAGGAACTGATGCCAAGCAATGCGGGATCTTAGGAATTGATGCCAGCCAGTGTGAGAACTGAGAAACTGATGACAGGCAGTACTGGATCTTAGGAACTCATGCCAGGAAATGTGGGAACTGGGGAATTGATGCCAGGCAGTACAGGCTCTTAGGAACAGTTGCCAGGCAGTGGGGGACCTGAGGAACTGATGCCAGGCAGGGTGGGAACTGAAGTACTGATGCCAGGCAGTGTTGGAACTGAGGTACTGATGCCAGGCAGGGTGGGAACTGAGGAGCTGATGCCAGGCAGTGTGGGAGCTGAGGATCCGATGCCAGACAGTGTGGCAAATCAGGATTTGACGCCTGGTAGTGCGGGAAATAAGGTACTTATGCCAGGCAGTGCCGGATCTTAGGAACTGATGCCAAGCAGTGTGGGATCTTAGGAACTGATGCCAGGCAGTGTGGGAAATGAAGTACTGATGCCAGGCAGTGCAGGAACTGAGGAACGGATGGCAGGAAATGTGGGAACTGAGGAACTGATGCCAGGCAGTGTGGGAACTGCGGAGCTGATGCCAGGAAGTGCGGGAACAGAGGAACTCATGCCAGGCAGTCTCAGAACTGAGCAAATGATGCCAGGAAGTGTGGGAACTCAGCAACTGATGCCAGGCAGTGCAGGAATTGAGGTACTGATGCCAGGTAGTGAGGGAACTGAGGAACTGAAGCCAGGAATTGTGGGAACTTAGAACTGATGGCAGGTAGTGTGGGAACTGATGAACTGATTTCAGGTAGTGTGGGAAGTAAGGTGCTGATGCCAGGCAGTGTGGGATCTGAGGAACTGATGCCAGGCACTGCGGGATCTTCGGAACTGATGCCAGGCATTTTGGGATCTTAGGAACTGATGCCAGGCTGTATGGGATCTCAGCAACTGGTGCCAGGCATTACGGGAACTGAGGATCTCATACCAGGCAGTGCAGGAACTGAGGAACTGATGGCAGCGCGTGCAGGAACTGAGGAACTGATGCCAGGCAGTGTGGGAACTCAGGAACTAATGCCAGGCAGTTTGGGAACTACGATACTGATGCCAGGCCATGTGGGATTTTAAGAATTGATGCCAGGCAGTGTGGAAACCGAGGAAAAGATGCCAGGCAGTGTGAGAACTGAGAATGTGATGCCAGGAATTTTGGGAACTGAGCAACTGATGCCAGGCAGTTCGGAAACTGAGGTACTGATGGCAGGCAGTGTGGGTACTGAGGAACTGATGCCAATCAGGTTGGGAACTGAGGTACTGATGCCAGGCAGTGTGCAAACTCAGGAAATGATGCCAGGCAGTTCGGGAACAGAAGTAGTTATGCCAGGCAGTGTTGGGAACTTAGGAACTGATGCCAAACAGTGATGGGAATTGAGGAACTGATGTTAGGTACTGTGGGAACAAATGATCTGACGCCAGGTAGTGAGGGAATTGAGGAACTGAAGCAAGGAAATGTGCAAAATTAGAACTGAGGCCAGGTAGTGTGGGAACTGATGAACCGATGACAGGCAGTGTGGAAACTCAGGATCCGATGCCGGGCAGTGTGGGAAATGAAGTACTGATGCCAGGCAGTTCGGGAACTGAGGAACTGATGCCAGGCAGTGCGGGAACTGAGGAACTGATGCTAGGAAATGTGGGAACTGAGGAACTGATGCCAGGCTGTACGGGATCTTAGGAACTGATGCCAGACAGTGTGGGAACTGAGGAACTGATGGCAGGCAGTGCGGGAACTGAAGAACTGATGGCAGCGTGTGCAGGACCTGAGAAACTGATGCCTGGCGGTGATTGGAATTGAGGAACTGATGCCAGGTAGTGTGGGAACTGATGAACTGATGCCAGGCAGTGTGGGAACTGAGGAACAGATGCCAGGCAGTCTGGTTACTGAAGTAATGATGCAGGCAGTTTGGGCACTGAGGAATTGCTCCCAGGCAGCATGGGAACTGAGGAGACGATGCCAGGCTATGCAGGAACTGAGCAACTGATACCAAGCAATGCGGGATCTTAGGAACTGATGCCAGCCAGTGTGAGAACTGAGGTACTGATGCCAGGCAGTGTGTGAACAGAGAAACCGATGCCAGGTCATGCGAGAACTGAGCAACTGATGCCAGACAGTGCGGGAACTGAGGCACTGATGTCAGGCAATGTGGAAACGGAGGAACTGATGCCAGGTAGTGTGGGAACTGATGAACTGATGACAGGCAGTGAGGGAACTGATGAACTGATGACAGGCAGTGTGGAAACTGAGGAACCGATGCCAGGCAGTGAGGGAATTGTTGAATTGATGACAGGCAGTGTGGAAACTGAGGAACCGATGCCAGGCAGTGTGGGAAATGACGTATTGATGGCAGGCAGTGTGGGAACTGCGGAGCTGATGCCAGGAAGTGCGGGAACAGAGGAATTGATGCCAGGCAGTGGGGGAACTGGTAGCTCATGCCAGGTAGTGCAGGAACTGAGGAACGGATGGCAGGAAATGTGGGAACTGAGGAACTGATGCCAGGCAGTGTGGGATCTTAGGAACTGATGCCAGGCGGTGCAGGATCTGAGGAACTCATGCCAGGCAGTCTCAGAACTGAGCAAATGATGCCAGGAAGTGTGGGAACTCAGCAATGTGGGAATTGAGGAACTGATGCTAGGTACTGTGGGAACTTATGATCGGATGCCAGGTAGTGAGGGAAGTGAGGAACTGAAGTGAGGAATTGTGGGAATTAGAATTGATGGCAGGTAGTGTGGGAACTGAGGAACTGATGGCAGGCATTGTGGGAACACAGGAATTGCTCACAGGTAATGTTGGAACTAAGGAGCAGATGCCAGGTAGTGCAGGATCTGAGGAACTGATGCCAGACACTGCGGGATCTTAGGAACTGATGCCAGGTATTGCAGCAAATTAGGAACTGATGCCAGGAAGTGCTGGACTGAGGAATGGATGCCAGGAATTCTGGGAACTGAGGAACGGATGCCAGGCTGTATTGGATCTTTGGAACTGATTCCAGGCAGTGTGGGAACTGTTGAACCGATGCCAGGCAGTGTGGGAACTGAGGAGCCGATGCCAGGCAGTCTGGTAACTCAAGTAATGATGCAGGCAGTGTGGGAACTGCGGCATTGCTCCCAGGCAGCATCGGAACTGAGGAGCCGATGCCAGGCTATGCAGGAACTGAGGAACTGATGCCAAGCAATGCGGGATATTAGGAACAGATGCCAATCAGTGTGGGAGATGAAGTACCGATGCCAGGCAGTGCGGGAACTGAGTACCTGAAGCCTGGCAGTGTGGGAACTTAGGAACTGATGCCAGGAAATGTGGAAACTGGGGAACTGATGCCAGGCAGTACAGGCACTTAGGAACAGTTGCCAGGCAGTGGGGGAACTGAGGAACTGATGCCAGGCAGGGTGGGAACTGAAGTACTGATGCCAGGCAGGGTGGGAACTGAGGTACTGATGCCAGGCAGGGTAGGAACTGAGGACCTGATGCCAGGCAGTGTGGGAGCTGAGGATCTGATGCCAGGCAGTGTGGCAAATCAGGATTTGATGCCTGGTAGTGCGGGAACTGTGGTACTTATGCCAGGCAGTGCCGGATCTTAGGAACTGATGCCAAGCAGTGCGGGATCTTAGGAACTGATGCCAGGCATTGCGGGATGTTAGGAACTGATGCCAGGAAGTGAGGGATGTTAGGAACTGATGCCAGGCAGTGTGGGAACAGAGGAACAGATGCCAATCAGGGTGGGAACTGAGGTACTGATGCCAGGCAGTGTGGGAACTCAGGAATTGATGCCAGGCAGTTCAGGAACAGTGGTAGTTATGCCAGGCTGTTTTGAGAACTTCGGAACTGATGCCAAGCTGTGATGGGAATTGAGGAACTGATACTAGGTACCGTGGGAACTAATGTTCTGATGCCAGGTAGTGAGATAAGTGAGGAACTGAAGCCAGGAATTGTGGGAATTAGAATTGATGGCAGGTAGTGTTGGAACTGAGGAACTGATGGCAGGTAGTGTGGGAACTAAGGAGCTGATGCCAGGCAGTGTGGGATCTGAGGAACTGATGCCAGGCACTGCGGGATCTTCGGAACTGATGCCAGGCATTGTGGGATCTTAGGAACTGATGCCAGGCTGTATGGGATCTCAGCAACTGTTGCCAGGCATTACGGGAATTGAGGAACTGATGGCAGTGTGTTCAGGAACTGAGGAACTGATGGCAATGTGTGCAGGAACTGAGGAACTGATGGCAGCGTGTGCAGGAACTGAGGAACTGATGCCAGGCAGTGTGGGAACTCAGGAACTAATGCCTGGCGGTTTGGGAACTAAGATACTGATGCCAGGCCATGTGGGGTTTTAGGAACTGATGCCAGGCAGTGTGGAAACCGAGGAAAAGATGCCAGGCTTTGTGAGAACTGAGAAAGTGATGCCAGGAAGTGTCGGAACTGAGCAACTGATGCCAGGCAGTGTGGGTACTGAGGAACTGATGCCAGGCAGTGTGGGACAAGAGGAGTTGCTCCCACCCCGCGTGGGAACTAAGGAGCAGATGCCAGGCAGTGCGGGATCTGAGGAACTGATGCCTGGCACTGCGGGATATTAGGATCTGATGCCAGGCATTGCAGGACCTTTGGAACTGATGCCAGGTAGTGCAGTAAATTAGGAACAATGCCAGGCTATGCGGGAACTGAGGAACTGATGCCAGGCATTGCAGGATCTTAGGAACTGATGCCAGGTAGTGCAGCAAATTAGGATCTGATGCCAGGCAGTGCAGGACTGAGGCATGGATGTCAGGAAATGTGGGAACTGAGGAACTGATGCCAGGCAGTACTGGATCTTAGTAACTGATGCCAGGCAGCATGGGAACTGAGGAACTGATGGCAGGCAGTGCAGGAACTGAGGAACTGATGCCAGCATGTGCAGGAACTGAGGAACTGAAGCCAGGTAGTGTGAGAACTGAGCAATGATGCCAGTAAGTGTGGGAACTGAGCAACTGATGTCAGGCAGTGCAGGAATTGAGGTGCTGATGCCAGGCAATGCGGGAACTGAGGAACTGATGCCAGAAAATTTGGGAACTGAGGAACTGATGCCAGGCAGTACGGGATCTTAGGAACTGATGCCAGGCAGTGGGGGAACTGAGGAACTGATGCCAGGCAGTGCGGGAACTGAGGAACTGATGGCAGCGTGTGCAGGAGCTGAGGAACTGATGCCAGGCAGTGATCGGAATTGAGGAACTGATGGCAGGTAGTGTGGGAACTGATGAACTGATGCCAGGCAGTGTGTGAACTGAGGAACCGATGCCAGGCCCTCTGGTAACTGACGTAATGATGCAGGCAGTGTGGGAACTGAGGCATTGCTAGGCAGTACAGGCTCTTAGGAACAGTTGCCATGCAGTGGGGGAGCTGAGGAACTGATGCCAGGCAGGGTGAGAACTGATCTACTGATGCCAGGCAGTATGGGAACTGAGGTACTGATGCCAGGCAGGGTGGGAACTGAGGACCTGATGCCAGGCAGTGTGGGAGCTGAGGAACCGATGCCAGGCAGTGTGACAAATCAGGATTTGATGCCTGGTAGTGCGGGAACTGAGGTACTTATACCAGGCAGTGCCAGATCTTAGGAACTGATGCCAAGCAGTGCGGGATCTTAGGAACTGATGCCAGGCAGTGTGGGAAATGAAGTACTGATGCCAGGCAGTGCAGGAACTGAGTAGCTCAAGCCTGGCAGTGTGGGAACTGAGGAACGGATGCCAGGAAATGTGGGAACTGAGGAACTGATGCCAGGCGGTGCAAAAACTGAGGTCCTGATGCTAGGCATTGTGGGTACTGAGGAACTGATGCCAATTCGGTTGGGAACTGAGGTACTGATGCCAGGAGGTTTGGGAACTGGGGTACTGATGCCAGGCAGGGTGGGAACTGAGGACCTCATGCCAGGCAGTGTGGAAGCTGAGGATCTGATGCCAGGCAGTGTGGCAAATCCGGATTTGATGCCTGGTAGTGCGGGAACTGAGGTACTTATGCCAGGCAGTGCCGGATCTTAGGAACTGATGCCAAGCAGTGCGGGATCTTAGGAACTGATGCCAGGCAGTGTGGGAAATGATTTACTGATGCCAGGCAGTGCAGGAACTGAGTAGCTCAAGCCTGGCAGTGTGGGAACTTAGGAACTGATGCCAGGAAATGTGGAAACTGGGGAACTGATGCCAGGCAGTACAGGCACTTAGGAACAGTTGCCAGGCAGTGGGGGAACTGAGGAACTGATGCCAGGCAGGGTGGGAACTGAAGTACTGATGCCAGGCAGTGTGGGAACTGAGGTACTGATGCCAGCCAGGGTGGGGACTGAGGACCTGATGCCAGGCAGTGTGGAAGCTGAGGATCTGATGCCAGGCAGTGTGGCAAATCCGGATTTGATGCCTGGTAGTGCGGGACCTGAGGTACTTATGCCAGGCAGTGCTGGATCTTAGGAACTGATGCCAAGCAGTGCGGGATCTTAGGAACTGATGCCAGGCATTGCAGGATGTTAGGAACTGATGCCAGGAAGTGCGCGATGTTAGGAACTGATGCCAGGCAGTGTGGGAACAGAGGAACAGATGCCAATCAGGGTGGGAACTGAGGTACTGATGCCAGGCAGTGTGGGAACTCAGGAATTGATGCCAGGCAGTTCAGGAACAGTGGTAGTTATGCCAGGCTGTTTTGAGAACTTCGGAACTGATGCCAAGCTGTGATGGGAATTGAGGAACTGATGCTGGGTACTGTTGGAACTAATGTTCTCATGCCAGGTAGTGAGATAAGTGAGGAACTGAAGCCAGGAATTGTGGGAATTAGAATTGATGGCAGGTAGTGTTGGAACTGAGGAACTGATGGCAGGTAGTGTGGGAACTAAGGAGCTGATGCCAGGCATTGTGGGATCTGAGGAACTGATGCCAGGCACTGCGGGATCTTCGGAACTGATGCCAGGCATTGTGGGATCTTAGGAACTAATGCCAGGCTGTATGGGATCTCAGCAACTGTTGCCAGGCATTACGGGAATTGAGGAACTGATGGCAGTGTGTTCAGGAACTGATGAACTGATGGCAGCGTGTGCAGGAACTGAGGAACTGATGCCAGGCAGTGTGGGAACTCAGGAACTAATGCCTGGCGGTTTGGGAACTAAGATACTGATGCCAGGCCATGTGGGGTTTTAGGAACTGATGCCAGGCAGTGTGGAAACCGAGGAAAAGATGCCAGGCTTTGTGAGAACTGAGAAAGTGATGCCAGGAAGTGTCGGAACTGAGCAACTGATGCCAGGCAGTGTGGGTACTGAGGAACTGATGCCAGGCAGTGTGGGACCAGAGGAGTTGCTCCCACCCCGCGTGGGAACTAAGGAGCAGATTCCCGGCAGTGCGGGATCTGAGGAACTGATGCCTGGCACTGCGGGATATTAGGATCTGATGCCAGGCATTGCAGGACCTTTGGAACTGATGCCAGGTAGTGCAGTAAATTAGGAACAATGCCAGGCTGTGCGGGAACTGAGGAACTGATGCCAGGCATTGCAGGATCTTAGGAACTGATGCCAGGTAGTGCAGCAAATTAGGATCTGATGCCAGGCAGTGCAGGACTGAGGAATGGATGTCAGGAAATGTGGGAACTGAGGAACTGATGCCAGGCAGTACTGGATCTTAGTAACTGATGCCAGGCAGCATGGGAACTGAGGAACTGATGCCAGGAAGTACGGGAACTTAGGAACTGATGGCAGGAAGTATGGGAACTGAGGAACCGATACCAGGCAGTGCAGGAACTGAGGAACTGAAGCCAGGTAGTGTGAGAACTGAGCAATGATGCCAATAAATCTGGGAACTGAGCAACTGATGTCAGGCAGTGCAGGAATTGAGGTGCTGATGCCAGGCAGTGTGGGAACTGAGGAACTGATGTCAGAAAATTTGGGAACTGAGGAACTGATGCCAGGCAGTACGGGATCTTTGGAACTGATGGCAGGCAGTGGGGGAACTGAGGAACTGATGCCAGGCAGTGCGGGAACTGAGGAACTGATGGCAGCGTGTGCAGGAGCTGAGGAACTGATGCCAGGCAGTGATCGGAATTGAGGAACTGATGGCAGGAAGTGTGGGAACTGATGAACTGATGCCAGGCAGTGTGTGAACTGAGGAACCGATGCCAGGCCCTCTGGTAACTGAAGTAATGATGCAGGCAGTGTGGGAACTGAGGCATTGCTAGGCAGTACAGGCTCTTAGGAACAGTTGCCATGCAGTGGGGGAACTGAGGAACTGATGCCAGGCAGGGTGAGAACTGATCTACTGATGCCAGGCAGTATGGGAACTGAGGTACTGATGCCAAGCAATGCGGGATATTAGGAACAGATGCCAATCAGTGTGGGAGATGAAGTAGCGATGCCAGGCAGTGCAGGAACTGAGTACCTGAAGCCTGGCAGTGTGGGAACTTAGGAACTGATGCCAGGAAATGTGGAAACTGGGGAACTGATGCCAGGCAGTACAGGCACTTAGGAACAGTTGCCAGGCAGTGGGGGAACTGAGGAACTATGCCAGGCAGGGTGGGAACTGAAGTACTGATGCCAGGCAGGGTGGGAACTGAGGTACTGATGCCAGGCAGGGTAGGAACTGAGGACCTGATGCCAGGCAGTGTGGGAGCTGAGGATCTGATGCCAGGCAGTGTGGCAAATCAGGATTTGATGCCTGGTAGTGCGGGAACTGTGGTACTTATGCCAGGCAGTGCCGGATCTTAGGAACTGATGCCAAGCAGTGCGGGATCTTAGGAACTGATGCCAGGCATTGCGGGATGTTAGGAACTGATGCCAGGAAGTGAGGGATGTTAGGAACTGATGCCAGGCAGTGTGGGAACAGAGGAACAGATGCCAATCAGGGTGGGAACTGAGGTACTGATGCCAGGCAGTGTGGGAACTCAGGAATTGATGCCAGGCAGTTCAGGAACAGTGGTAGTTATGCCAGGCTGTTTTGAGAACTTCGGAACTGATGCCAAGCTGTGATGGGAATTCAGGAACTGATGCTAGGTACCATGGGAACTAATGTTCTGATGCCAGGTAGTGAGATAAGTGAGGAACTGAAGCCAGGACTTGTGGGAATTAGAATTGATGGCAGGTAGTGTTGGAACTGAGGAACTGATGGCAGGTAGTGTGGGAACTAAGGAGCTGATGCCAGGCAGTGTGGGATCTGAAGAACTGATGCCAGGCACTGCGGGATCTTCGGAACTGATGCCAGGCATTGTGGGATCTTAGGAACTGATGCCAGGCTGTATGGGATCTCAGCAACTGTTGCCAGGCATTACGGGAATTGAGGAACTGATGGCAGTGTGTTCAGGAACTGAGGAACTGATGGCAATGTGTGCAGGAACTGAGGAACTGATGGCAGCGTGTGCAGGAACTGAGGAACTGATGCCAGGCAGTGTGGGAACTCAGGAACTAATGCCTGGCGGTTTGGGAACTAAGATACTGATGCCAGGCCATGTGGGGTTTTAGGAACTGATGCCAGGCAGTGTGGAAACCGAGGAAAAGATGCCAGGCTTTGTGAGAACTGAGAAAGTGATGCCAGGAAGTGTCGGAACTGAGCAACTGATGCCAGGCAGTGTGGGTACTGAGGAACTGATGCCAGGCAGTGTGGGACCAGAGGAGTTGCTCCCACCCCGCGTGGGAACTAAGGAGCAGATGCCAGGCAGTGCGGGATCTGAGGAACTGATGCCTGGCACTGCGGGATATTAGGATCTGATGCCAGGCATTGCAGGACCTTTGGAACTGATGCCAGGTAGTGCAGTAAATTAGGAACAATGCCAGGCTATGCGGGAACTGAGGAACTGATGCCAGGCATTGCAGGATCTTAGGAACTGATGCCAGGTAGTGCAGCAAATTAGGATCTGATGCCAGGCAGTGCAGGACTGAGGCATGGATGTCAGGAAATGTGGGAACTGAGGAACTGATGCCAGGCAGTACTGGATCTTAGTAACTGATGCCAGGCAGCATGGGAACTGAGGAACAGATGCCAGGAAGTACGGGAACTTAGGAACTGATGGCAGGAAGTATGGGAACTGAGGAACCGATACCAGGCAGTGCAGGAACTGAGGAACTGAAGCCAGGTAGTGTGAGAACTGAGCAATGATGCCAATAAGTCTGGGAACTGAGCAACCGATGTCAGGCAGTGCAGGAATTGAGGTGCTGATGCCAGGCAGTGCGGGAACTGAGGAACTGATGCCAGAAAATTTGGGAACTGAGGAACTGATGCCAGGCAGTACGGGATCTTAGGAACTGATGCCAGGCAGTGGGGGAACTGAGGAACTGATGCCAGGCAGTGCGGGAACTGAGGAACTGATGGCAGCGTGTGCAGGAGCTGAGGAACTGATGCCAGGCAGTGATCGGAATTGAGGAACTGATGGCAGGTAGTGTGGGAACTGATGAACTGATGCCAGGCAGTGTGTGAACTGAGGAACCGATGCCAGGCCCTCTGGTAACTGAAGTAATGATGCAGGCAGTGTGGGAACTGAGGCATTGCTAGGCAGTACAGGCTCTTAGGAACAGTTGCCATGCAGTGGGGGAACTGAGGAACTGATGCCAGGCAGGGTGAGAACTGATCTACTGATGCCAGGCAGTATGGGAACTGAGGTACTGATGCCAGGCAGGGTGGGAACTGAGGACCTGATGCCAGGCAGTGTGGGAGCTGAGGAACCGATGCCAGGCAGTGTGACAAATCAGGATTTGATGCCTGGTAGTGCGGGAACTGAGGTACTTATACCAGGCAGCGCCAGATCTTAGGAACTGATGCCAAGCAGTGCGGGATCTTAGGAACTGATGCCAGGCAGTGTGGGAAATGAAGTACTGATGCCAGGCAGTGCAGGAACTGAGTAGCTCAAGCCTGGCAGTGTGGGAACTGAGGAACGGATGCCAGGAAATGTGGGAACTGAGGAACTGATGCCAGGCGGTGCAAAAACTGAGGTACTGATGCTAGGCATTGTGGGTACTGAGGAACTGATGCCAATTCGGTTGGGAACTGATGTACTGATGCCAGGAGGTTTGGGAACTGAGGTACTGATGCCAGGAGGTTTGGGAACTGGGGTACTGATGCCAGGCAGGGTGGGAACTGAGGACCTGATGCCAGGCAGTGTGGAAGCTCAGGATCTGATGCCAGGCAGTGTGGCAAATCCGGATTTGATGCCTGGTAGTGCGGGAACTGAGGTACTTATGCCAGGCAGTGCCGGATCTTAGGAACTGATGCCAAGCAGTGCGGGATCTTAGGAACTGAAGCCAGGCATTGCGGGATGTTAGGAACTGATGCCAGGAAGTACGGGATGTTAGGAACTGATGCCAGGCAGTGTGGGAACAGAGGAACAGATGCCAATCAGGGTGGGAACTGAGGTACTGATGCCAGGCAGTGTGGGAACTCAGGAATTGAAGCCAGGCAGTTCAGGAACAGTGGTAATTATGCCAGGCTGTTTTGAGAACTTCGGAACTGATGCCAAGCTGTGATGGGAATTGAGGAACTGATGCTGGGTACTGTTGGAACTAATGTTCTGATGCCAGGTAGTGAGATAAGTGAGGAATTGAAGCCAGGAATTGTGGGAATTAGAATTGATGGCAGGTAGTGTTGGAACTGAGGAACTGATGGCAGGTAGTGCGGGAACTAAGGAGCTGATGCCAGGCAGTGTGGGATCTGAGGAACTGATGCCAGGCACTGCGGGATCTTCGGAACTGATGCCAGGCATTGTGGGATCTTAGGAACTGATGCCAGGCTGCATGGGATCTCAGCAACTGTTGCCAGGCATTACGGGAATTGAGGAACTGATGGCAGTGTGTTCAGGAACTGAGGAACTGATGGCAATGTGTGCAGGAACTGAGGAACTGATGGCAGCGTGTGCAGGAACTGAGGAACTGATGCCAGGCAGTGTGGGAACTCAGGAACTAATGCCTGGCGGTTTGGGAACTAAGATACTGATGCCAGGCCATGTGGGGTTTTAGGAACTGATGCCAGGCAGTGTGGAAACCGAGGAAAAGATGCCAGGCTTTGTGAGAACTGAGAAAGTGATGCCAGGAAGTGTCGGAACTGAGGACCTGATGCCAGGCAGTGTGGGAGCTGAGGAACCGATGCCAGGCAGTGTGACAAATCAGGATTTGATGCCTGGTAGTGCGGGAACTGAGGTACTTATGCCAGGCAGTGCCGGATCTTAGGAACTGATGCCAAGCAGTGCGGGATCTTAGGAACTGATGCCAGGCAGTGTGGGAAATGAAGTACTGATGCCAGGCAGTGCAGGAATTGAGTAGCTCAAGCCTGGCAGTGTGGGAACTTAGGAACTGATGCCAGGAAATGTGGAAACTGGGGAACTGATGCCAGGCAGTACAGGCACTTAGGAACAGTTGCCAGGCAGTAGGGGAACTGAGGAACAGATGCCAGGCAGGGTGAGAACTGATCTACTGATGCCAGGCAGTATGGGAACTGAGGTACTGATGCCAGGCAGGGTGGGAACTGAGGACCTGATGCCAGGCAGTGTGGGAGCTGAGGAACCGATGCCAGGTAGTGTGACAAATCAGGATTTGATGCCTGGTAGTGCGGGAACTGAGGTACTTATGCCAGGCAGTGCCGGATCTTAGGAACTGATGCCAAGCAGTGCGGGATCTTAGGAACTGATGCCAGGCAGTGTGGGATCTGAGGAACTGATGCCAGGCACTGCGGGATCTTCGGAACTGATGCCAGGCATTGTGGGATCTTAGGAACTGATGCCAGGCATTACGGGAACTGAGGAACTGATGGCAGTGTGTTCGGGAACTGAGGAACTGATGGCAATTTGTGCAGGAACTGAGGAACTGATGGCAGCGTGTGCCGGAACTGAGGAACTGATGGCAGGCAGTGTGGGAACTGAGGAACTAATGCCTGGCGGTTTGGGAACTAAGATACTGATGCCAGGCCATGTGGGGTTTTAGGAACTGATGCCAGGCAGTGCGGGATCTTACGTGCTCATGCCAGGAACGTGGGAACTGAGGAACTGATGCCAGGCTTTATGGGATCTTAGCAACTGATGCCAGGCAGTATGGGAACTGAGTAACTGATGCCAGGCAGTGTGGGAACTGAGGAACTGATGGCAGAGTGTTCAGGAACTGAGGAACTGATGGTTGCGTGTGCAGGAACTGAGGAACTGATGGCAGTTTGTGCAGGTACTGAGGATCTGATGGCAGTGTGTGCAGGAACTGAGGAACTGATGGCATCGTGTGCAGGAACTGAGGAACTGATGCCAGGCTGTGTGGGAACTGAGGAACTAATGCCAGGCAGGTTGACAGCTGAGGAAACGATGGCAGGCGGTTTGGGAACTAAGATACTGATGCCAGGCCATGTGGCATTTTAGGAACTGATGCCAGGCAGTGTGGAAACCGAGGAAAAGATGCCAGGCATTGTGAGAACTTAGAAAGTGATGCCAGGCAGTGTCGGAACTGAGCAACTGATGCCAGGCAGTGTGGGTACTGAGGAACTGATACCAGGCAGTGTGGGACCAGAGGAGTTGCTCCCAGTCCATGTGGGAACTAAGGAGCAGACGCCAGGCAGTGCGGGATCTGAGGAACTGATGCCTGGCACTGTGGGATCTTAGGAACTGATGCCAGGCATTGCAGGACCTTTGGAACTGATGCTAGGTAGTGCAGTAAAATTGGAACGATGTCAGGCTCTGCCGGAACTGAGGAACTGATGCCAGGCATTGCAGGATCTTAGGAACTGATGCCAGGTAGTGCAGCAAATTAGGATCTGATGCCAGGCAGTGCAGGACTGAGGAATGGATGTCAGGAAATGTGGGAACTGAGGAACTGATGCCAGGCAGTACTGGATCTTAGTAACTGATGCCAGGCTTTATGGGAACTGAGGAACTGATGCCAGGAATTACGGGAACTTAGGAACTGATGCCAGGCAGTATGGGAACTGAGGAACCGATGCCAGGCTGTGCAGGAACTGAGGAACTGATGCCAGCATGTGCAGGAACTGAGGAACTGAAGCCAGGCAGTGTGAGAACTGAGCAATCATGCCAGTAAGTGTGGGAACTGAGCAACTAATGTCAGGCAGTGCAGGAATTGAGGTACTGGTGCCAGGCAGAGTTGGAACTGAGGAACTGATGCTGGGAAATGTGGGAACTGAGGAACTGATGCCAGGCAGTACGGGATCTTAGGAACTGATGCTAGACAGTGGGGGAACTGAGGAACTGATGCCAGGCAGTGCGTGAACTGAGGAACTGATGGCAGCGTGTGCAGGAGCTGTGGAACTGTTGCCAGGCCGTGTTCAGAATTGAGGAACCGATGCCAGGTAGTGTGGGAACTGATGAACTGATGGCAGGAAGTGTGGGTACTGAGGAACCGATGCCAGGCAGTCTGGTAACTGAAGTAATGATGCAGGCAGTGTGGGAACTGAGGCATTGGTCCCAGGCTGCATGGGAACTGAGGTACTGATGCCAGGCAGGGTGGGAAATGAGGAGCTGATATCAGGCAGTTTGGGAGATGAGGATCCGATTACAGGCAGTGTGGCAAATCAGGAACTTCGTTACTTATGCCAGGCAGTGCGGGATCTTAGGAACTGATGCCAAGCAGTGCGGGATCTTAGGAACTGATGCCAGGCAGTGTGGGAAATGAAGTACTGATGCCAGTCAGTGCGGGAACTGAGGAATGGATGCCAGGAAATGTGAGAACTGATGGACTGATGCCAGGCGGTGCAGGAACTGAGGAACTGATACCTGGCAGTCTCAGAACAGAGCAAATGATACCAGGAAGTGTGGGAACTCAGCGACTGATCCCTGGCAGTGCTGGAATTGAAGTACTGATGCCAGGCAGTGTGGGAACAGAGGAACAGATGCCATTCAGGGTTTGAACTGAGGTACTGATGTCAGGACGTTTTGAGACCTTAGGAACTGATGCCAAGCAGCGATGGGAATTGAGGAACTGATGCTAGGTACTATGGGAAGTAATGATCTGATGCCAGGTAGTGAGGGAAGTGAGGCACTGAAGCCAGTAATTGTGGGAATTAGAATTGATGGCAGGTAGCGTGGGAACTGAGGAGCTGATGGCAGGAATTGTGGGAACAGAGGAATTGCTCCCAGGCAGTGTGGGAACTAAGGAGCGGATGCCAGGCAGTGCAGGATCTGAGGAACTGATGCCAGACACTGCGGGATCTTAGGAACTGATGCCAGGCATTGTGGGATCTTAGGAACTGAAGCCAGGTGGTGCAGCAAATTAGGAACTGATGCCAGGAAGTGCAGGACTGAGGAATGGTTGCCAGGAAATATGGGATCTGAGGAATGGATGCCAGGCAGCATTGGATCTTAGGAACTGATTCCAGGCAGTGTGGGAACTGCGGAACTGATCGCCGGATTTACGGGATCTTAGCAACTGATGCCAGGCAGTATGGGAACTGCGGAACTGATGCCAGGCAGTGCGGGAACTGAGGAACTGATGGCAGTGTGTTCAGGAACTGAGGAACTGATTGCAGTGTGTTCAGGAACTGAGGAACTGATGGCAGCGTGTGCAGGAACTGAGGAACGGATGGCAGTGTGTTCAGGAACTGAGGAATTGATGGCAGTGTGTTCAGGAACTGAGGAACTGATGGCATTGTGTGCAGGAACTGAGGAACTGATGGTAGCGTGTGCAGGAACTGAGGAACTGATGGCAGTGTGTGCAGGAACTGAGGAACTGATGGCAGCCTGTGCAGGAACTGCGGAACTGATGTCAGGCTTTGTGGGAACTGAGGAACTAATGCCAGGCAGGGTGACAACTGAGGAAACGATGCCAGGCGGTGTGGGAACTAAGATACTGATGCCAGGCCGTTTGGGATTTTAGGAACTGATGCCAGGCAGTGTGGAAACCGAGGAAAAGATGCCAGGCAGTGTGAGAACTTAGAAAGTGATGCCAGGAAGTGTTGGAACTGAGCAACTGATGCCAGGCAGTGTGGTTACTGAGGAACTGATGCCAATTAGGGTTGGAACTGAGGTACTGCTGCCAGGAGGTGTGGAAACTGAGGAATTGATTCAAGGCAGAGCGGGAACAGAGGTAGTTAAGCCAGGCAGTGTTGGGAACTTAGGAACTGATGCCAAGCAGTGATGGGAATTGAGCAACTGATGCTAGGTACTATGGGAATTAATGATCTGATGCCAGTTCGTTAGGGAACTGAGGAACTGAAGCCAGGAATTGTGGGAACTGATGAACTGATGACAGGCAGTGTGGAATCTGAGGAACCGATGCTGGGCAGTGTGGGAAATGAAGTACTGATGCCCGCAGTGTGGGAACTGAGGAACTGATGCCAGGCAGTGCGGGAACTGAGGAACTGATGCAGCGTGTGCAGGAACTGAAGATCTGATGCCAGGCGGTGATCGGAATTGAGGAACTGTTGCCAGGTAGTGTGGGAACTGATGAACTGATGTCAGGCAGTGTCGGAACTGAGGAGCTGATGCCAGGCAGTCTGGTAACTCAAGTAATGATGCAGGCAGTGTGGGAACTGCGGCATTGATCCCAGGCAGCATGGGAACAGAGGAGCCGATGCCAGGCTATGCAGGAACTGAGGAACTGATGCCAAGCAATGCGGGATATTAGGAACAGATGCCAATCAGTGTGGGAAATGAAGTACTGATGCCAGGCAGTGCGGGAACTGAGTAGCTCAAGCCTGGCAGTGTGGGAACTTAGGAACTGATGCCAGGAAATGTGAAAACTGGGGAACTGATGCCAGGCAGTACAGGCTCTTAGGAACACTTGCCAGGCAGTGGGGGAACTGAGGAACTGATGCCCGGCAGGGTGGGAACTGAAGTACTGATGCCAGGCAGTGTGGGAACTGAGGTACTGATGCCAGGCAGGGTGGGAACTGAGGACCTGATGCCAGGCAGTGTGGGAGCTGAGGATCTGATGCCAGGCAGTGTGGCAAATCAGGATTTGATGCCTGGTAGTGCGGGAACTGAGGTACTTATGCCAGGCAGTGCCGGATCTTAGGAACTGATGCCACGCAGTGCGGGATCTTAGGAACTGATGCCAGGCAGTGTGGGAAATGAAGTACTGATGCCAGGCAGTGCAGGAACTGAGTAGCTCAGCCAGGCAGTGCGGGAACTGAGGAACGGATGCCAGGAAATGTGGGAACTGAGGAACTGATGCCAGGCGGTGCGGGAACTGAGGAACTGATGCCTGGCAGTGTCAGAACTGAGCAAATGATACCAGGAAGTGTGGGAACTCAGCGACTGGTGCCAGGTAGTGCAGGAATTGAAGTATTGAAGCCAGGCAGTGCAGGATGTTAGGAACTGATGCCAGGCAGTGTGGGATGTTAGGAACTGATGCCAGGCAGTGTGGGAACAGAGGAACAGATGCCAATCAGGGTGAGAACTGAGGTACTGATGCCAGGCAGTGTGGGAACTCAGGAACTGATGCCAGGCAGTTCGGGAACAGAGGTAGTTATGCCAGGCTGTTTTGAGAACTTAGGAACTGATGCCAAGCAGTGTTGGGAATTGAGGAACTGATGCTAGGTATTGTGGGAACTAATGCTCAGATGCCAGGTAGTGAGGGAAGTGAGGAACTGAAGTCAGGGATTGTGGGAATTAGAATTGATGGCAGGTAGTGTGGGAACTGAGGAACTGATGGCAGGCATTGTGGAAACACAGGAATTGCTCCCAGGCGGTGTGGGAACTAAGGAGCAGATGCCAGGCAGTGCAGGATCTGAGGAACTCATTCCAGACACTGCGGGATCTTAGGAACTGTTGCCAGGCATTGTGGGATTTTAGGAACAGATGCCAGGTAGTGCAGCAAATTAGGAACTGATGCCACGAAGTGCAGGACAGAGGAATGGATGCCAGGAAATGTGGGAACTGAGGAACTGATGCCAGGCAGTACTGGATCTTAGGAACCCATTCCAGGCATTGTGGGAACTGCGGAACTGATGCCAAGCTTTACGGGATCTTAGCAACTGATGCCAGGCAGTATGGGAACTGAGGAACTGATGCCAGGCAGTGCGTGAACTGAGGAACTGATGGCAGTGTGTGCAGGAACTGAGGAACTGATGTCAGTGTGTTCAGGAACTGAGGAACTGATGGCAGTGTGTGCAGGAACTGAGGAACTGATGGCAGCGTGTGCAGGAACTCAGGAACTGATGCCAGGCTGTGTGGGAACTGAGGAACTAATGCCAGGCAGGGTGACAACTGAGGAACTGATGCCAGGCAGTGTGGGAACTCAGGAACTAATGCCAGGCGGTTTGGGAACTAAGATACTGATTCCAGGCCATGTGGGATTTTAGGAACTGATGCCAGGCAGTGTGGAATCCGAGGAAAAGATGCCAGGCATTGTGAGAACTGAGATAATGATACCAGGAAGTGTTGGAACTGAGCAACTGATGCCAGGCAGTGTGGGTACTGAGGAACTGATGCCAGGCAGTGTGGGACCAGTGGAGTTGCTCCCAGTCCGTGTGGGAACTAAGGAGCAGATGCCAGGCAGTGCAGGATCTGGGGAACTGATGGCAGACACTGCGGGATCTTAGGAACTGATGCCAGGCATTGTGGGATCTTAGGAACTGAAGCCAGGTGGTGCAGCAAATTAGGAACTGATGCCAGGAAGTGCAGGACTGAGGAATGGTTGCCAGGAAATATGGGATCTGAGGAATGGATGCCAGGCAGTATTGGATCTTAGGAACTGATTCCAGGCAGTGTGGGAACTGCGGAACTGATCGCCGGATTTACGGGATCTTAGCAACTGATACCAGGCAGTATGGGAACTGCGGAACTGATGCCAGGCAGTGCGGGAACTGAGGAACTGATGGCAGTGTGTTCAGGAACTGAGGAACTGATTGCAGTGTGTTCAGGAACTGAGGAACTGATGGCAGCGTGTGCAGGAACTGAGGAACTGATGGCAGCGTGTGCAGGAACTGAGGAACTGATGGCAGTGTGTTCAGGAACTGAGGAACTGATGGCAGTGTGTTCAGGAACTGAGGAACTGATGGCATTGTGTGCAGGAACTGAGGAACTGATGGTAGCGTGTGCAGGAACTGAGGAACTGATGGCAGTGTGTGCAGGAACTGAGGAACTGATGGCAGCCTGTGCAGGAACTGCGGAACTGATGTCAGGCTTTGTGGGAACTGAGGAACTAATGCTAGGCAGGGTGACAACTGAGGAAACGATGCCAGGCGGTGTGGGAACTAAGATACTGATGCCAGGCCGTTTGGGATTTTAGGAACTGTTGCCAGGCAGTGTGGAAACCGAGGAAAAGATGCCAGGCAGTGTGAGAACTTAGAAAGTGATGCCAGGAAGTGTTGGAACTGAGCAACTGATGCCAGGCAGTGTGGTTACTGAGGAACTGATGCCAATTAGGGTTGGAACTGAGGTACTGTTGCCAGGAGGTGTGGAAACTGAGGAATTGATTCAAGGCAGAGCGGGAACAGAGGTAGTTAAGCCAGGCAGTGTTGGGAACTTAGGAACTGATGCCAAGCAGTGATGGGAATTGAGCAACTGATGCTAGGTACTATGGGAATTAATGATCTGATGCCAGTTCGTTAGGGAACTGAGGAACTGAAGCCAGGAATTGTGGGAACTGATGAACTGATGACAGGCAGTGTGGAATCTGAGGAACCGATGCTGGGCAGTGTGGGAAATGAAGTACTGATGCCAGGCAGTGCGGGAACTGAGGAACTGATGCCAGGCAGTGCAGGAACTGAGGAACTGATGCAGCATGTGCAGGAACTGAAGATCTGATGCCAGGCAGTGATCGGAATTGAGGAACTGTTGCCAGGTAGTGTGGGAACTGATGAACTGATGCCAGGCAGTGTCGGAACTGAGGAGCTGATGCCAGGCAGTCTGGTAACTCAAGTAATGATGCAGGCAGTGTGGGAACTGCGGCATTGATCCCAGGCAGCATGGGAACTGAGGAGCCGATGTCAGGCTATGCACGAACTGAGGAACTGATGCCAAGCAATGCGGGATATTAGGAACAGATGCCAATCAGTGTGGGAAATGAAGTACTGATGCCAGGCAGTGCAGGAACTGAGTAGCTCAAGCCTGGCAGTGTGGGAACTTAGGAACTGATGCCAGGAAATGTGAAAACTGGGGAACTGATGCCAGGCAGTACAGGCTCTTAGGAACACTTGCCAGGCAGTGGGGGAACTGAGGAACTGATGCCCGGCAGGGTGGGAACTGAAGTACTGATGCCAGGCAGTGTGGGAACTGAGGTACTGATGCCAGGCAGGGTGGGAACTGAGGAGCTGATGCCAGGCAGTGTGGGAGCTGAGGATCTGATGCCAGGCAGTGTGGCAAATCAGGATTTGATGCCTGGTAGTGCGGGAACTGAGGTACTTATGCCAGGCAGTGCCGGATCTTAGGAACTGATGCCACGCAGTGCGGGATCTTAGGAACTGATGCCAGGCAGTGTGGGAAATGAAGTACTGATGCCAGGCAGTGCAGGAACTGAGTTGCTCATGCCAGGCAGTCCGGGAACTGAGGAACGGATGCCAGGAAATGTGGGAACTGAGGAACTGATGCCAGGCGGTGCGGGAACTGAGGAACTGATGCCTGGCAATGTCAGAACTGAGCAAATGATACCAGGAAGTGTGGGAACTCAGCGACTGGTGCCAGGTAGTGCAGGAATTGAAGTATTGAAGCCAGGCAGTGCAGGATGTTAGGAACTGATGCCAGGCAGTGTGGGATGTTAGGAACTGATGCCAGGCAGTGTGGGAACAGAGGAAAAGATGCCAATCAGGGTGAGAACTGAGGTACTGATGCCAGGCAGTGTGGGAACTCAGGAATTGATGCTAGGCAGTTCGGGAACAGACATAGTTATGCCAGGATGTTTTGAGAACTTAGGAACTGATGCCAAGCAGTGTTGGGAATTGAGGAACTGATGCTAGGTATTGTGGGAACTAATGATCAGATGCCAGGTAGTGAGGGAAGTGAGGAACTGAAGTCAGGGATTGTGGGAATTAGAATTGATGGCAGGTAGTGTGGGAACTGAGGAACTGATGGCAGGCATTGTGGGAACACAGGAATTGCTCCCAGGCTGTGTGGGAACTAAGGAGCAGATGCCAGGCAGTGCAGGATCTGAGGAAGTCATTCCAGACACTGCGGGATCTTAGGAACTGATGCCAGGTGGTGCAGCAAATTGGGAACAGATGCCAGGCAGTGTGGGTCATAAGGAACCCATGCTAGCAGTCTGGTAACTGAAGTAATGATGCAGGCAGTGTGGGAACTGAAGCATTGCTCCCAGGCAGCATGGGAACTGAGGAGCCGATACCAGGCTTTGCAGGAACTGAGGAACTGATGCCAAGCAATGCGGGATCTTAGGAATTGATGCCAGCCAGTGTGAGAACTGAGTAACTGATGACAGGCAGTACAGGATCTTAGGAACTGATGCCAGGAAATGTGGGAACTGGGGAACTGATGCCAGGCAGTACAGGCTCTTAGGATCAGTTGCCAGGCAGTGGGGGAACTGAGGAACTGATGCCAGGCAGGGTGGGAAGTGAAGTAATGACGCCAGGCAGTGTGGGAACTGAGGTACTGATGCCAGCCAGGGTGGGAACTGAGGAGCTGATGCCAGGCAGTGTGGGAGCTGAGGATCCGATGCCAGACTGTGTGGCAAATCAGGATTTGATGCCTGGTAGTGCGGGAACTGAGGTACTTAGGCCAGGCAGTGCCGGATCTTACGAACTGATGCCAAGCTGTGCGGGTTCTTAGGAACTGATGCCAGGCAGTGTGGGAAATGAAGTACTGATGCCAGGAAGTGCAGGAACTGAGTAGCTCATGCCAGGCAGTGCGGGAACTGAGGAATTGATGCCAGGAAATGTGGGAACTGAGGAACTGATGCCAGCATGTGGAGGAACTGAGGAACTGATGCCTGGCAAAGTCAGAACTGAGCAAATGATACCAGGAAGTTTGGGAACTCAGCGACTAATGCCAGGAAGTGCAGGAATTGAAGTACTAATGCCAGGAAGTGTGGGATGTTAGGAACAGATGCCAGGCAGTGCGGGATGTTAGGAACTGATGCCAGGCAGTGTGGGATCTTAGGAACTGATGCCTGGCAGTGTCAGAACTGAGCAAATGATACCAGGAAGTGTGGGAACTCAGCGACTGGTGCCAGGTAGTGCAGGAATTGAAGTATTGAAGCCAGGCAGTGCAGGATGTTAGGAACTGATGCCAGGCAGTGTGGGATGTTAGGAACTGATGCCAGGCAGTGTGGGAACAGAGGAACAGATGCCAATCAGGGTCAGAACTGAGGTACTGATGCCAGGCAGTGTGGGAACTCAGGAATTGATGCCAGGCAGTTCAGGAACAGAGGTAGTTATGCCAGGCTGTTTTGAGAACTTAGGAACTGATGCCAAGCAGTGTTGGGAATTGTGGAACTGATGCTAGGTACTGTGGGAACTAATGATCTGATGCCAGGTAGTGAGGGAAGTGAGGAACTGAAGCCAGGAATTGTGGGAATTAGAATTGATGGCAGGTAGTGTGGGAACTGAGGAACTGATGGCAGGCATTGTGGGAACAGAGGAATTGCTCCCAGGCAGTGTGGGAACAAAGGAGCAGATGCCAGGCAGAGCAGGATCTGAGGAACTCATTCCAGACACTGCGGGATCTTAGGAACTGTTGCCAGGCATTGTGGGATCTTAGGAACTGATGCCATGTCGTGCAGCAAATTAGGAACTGATGCCACGAAGTGCAGGACAGAGGAATGGATGCCAGGAAACGTGGGAACTGAGGAACTGATGCCAGGCAGTACTGGATCTTAGGAACCCATTCCAGGCATTGTGGGAACTGCGGAACTGATGCCAAGCTTTACGGGATCTTAGCAACTGATGCCAGGCAGTATGGGAACTGAGGAACTGATGCCAGGCAGTGCGTGAACTGAGGAACTGATGGCAGTGTGTGCAGGAACTGAGGAACTGATGTCAGTGTGTTCAGGAACTGGGGAACTGATGGCAGTGTGTGCAGGAACTGAGGAACTGATGGCAGCGTGTGCAGGAACTCAGGAACTGATGCCAGGCTGTGTGGGAACTGAGGAACTAATGCCAGGCAGGGTGACAACTGAGGAACTGATGCCAGGCAGTGTGGGAACTCAGGAACTAATGCCAGGCGGTTTGGGAACTAAGATACTGATTCCAGGCCATGTGGGATTTTAGGAACTGATGCCAGGCAGTGTGGAATCCGAGGAAAAGATGCCAGGCATTGTGAGAACTGAGATAGTGATACCAGGAAGTGTCGGAACTGAGCAACTGATGCCAGGCAGTGTGGGTACTGAGGAACTGATGCCAGGCAGTGTGGGACCAGTGGAGTTGCTCCCAGTCCGTGTGGGAACTAAGGAGCAGATGCCAGGCAGTGCAGGATCTGAGAAACTGATGGCAGACACTGCGGGATCTTAGGAACTGATGCCAGGCATTGTGGGATCTTAGGAACTGAAGCCAGGTGGTGCAGCAAATTAGGAACTGATGCCAGGAAGTGCAGGACTGAGGAATGGTTGCCAGGAAATATGGGATCTGAGGAATGGATGCCAGGCAGTATTGGATCTTAGGAACTGATTCCAGGCAGTGTGGGAACTGCGGAACTGATCGCCGGATTTACGGGATCTTAGCAACTGATGCCAGGCAGTATGGGAACTGCGGAACTGATGCCAGGCAGTGCGGGAACTGAGGAACTGATGGCAGTGTGTTCAGGAACTGAGGAACTGATTGCAGTG
This sequence comes from Isurus oxyrinchus, assembly GCA_026770705.1. Taxonomy (NCBI): domain Eukaryota; kingdom Metazoa; phylum Chordata; class Chondrichthyes; order Lamniformes; family Lamnidae; genus Isurus; species Isurus oxyrinchus. The sequence continues at coordinate 7,897,993 of JANJGN010000029.1, read as the reverse complement.
TGTTCAGGAACTGAGGAACGGATGTTAGCGTGTGCAGGAACTGAGGAACTGATGGCAGCGTGTGCAGGAACTGAGGAACTGATGGCAGTGTGTTCAGGAACTGAGGAACTGATGGCAGTGTGTTGAGGAACTGAGGAACTGATGGCATTGTGTGCAGGAACTGAGGAACTGATGGTAGCGTGTGCAGGAACTGAGGAACTGATGGCAGTGTGTGCAGGAACTGAGGAACTGATGGCAGCCTGTGCAGGAACTGCGGAACTGATGTCAGGCTTTGTGGGAACTGAGGAACCAATGCCAGGCAGGGTGACAACTGAGGAAACGATGCCAGGCGGTGTGGGAACTAAGATACTGATGCCAGGCCATTTGGGATTTTAGGAACTGATGCCAGGCAGTGTGGAAACCGAGGAAAAGATGCCAGGCAGTGTGAGAACTTAGAAAGTGATGCCAGGAAGTGTTGGAACTGAGCAACTGATGCCAGGCAGTGTGGTTACTGAGGAACTGATGCCAATTAGGGTTGGAACTGAGGTACTGCTGCCAGGAGGTGTGGAAACTGAGGAATTGATTCAAGGCAGAGCGGGAACAGAGGTAGTTAAGCCAGGCAGTGTTGGGAACTTAGGAACTGATGCCAAGCAGTGATGGGAATTGAGCAACTGATGCTAGGTACTATGGGAATTAATGATCTGATGCCAGTACGTTAGGGAACTGAGGAACTGAAGCCAGGAATTGTGGGAACTGATGAACTGATGACAGGCAGTGTGGAATCTGAGGAAACGATGCTGGGCAGTGTGGGAAATGAAGTACTGATGCCAGGCAGTGCGGGAACTGAGGAACTGATGCCAGGCAGTGCAGGAACTGAGGAACTGATGCAGCATGTGCAGGAACTGAAGATCTGATGCCAGGCAGTGATCGGAATTGAGGAACTGTTGCCAGGTAGTGTGGGAACTGATGAACTGATGCCAGGCAGTGTCGGAACTGAGGAGCTGATGCCAGGCAGTCTGGTAACTCAAGTAATGATGCAGGCAGTGTGGGAACTGCGGCATTGATCCCAGGCAGCATGGGAACTGAGGAGCCGATGCCAGGCTATGCACGAACTGAGGAACTGATGCCAAGCAATGCGGGATATTAGGAACAGATGCCAATCAGTGTGGGAAATGAAGTACTGATGCCAGGCAGTGCAGGAACTGAGTAGCTCAAGTCTGGCAGTGTGGGAACTTAGGAACTGATGCCAGGAAATGTGAAAACTGGGGAAATGATGCCAGGCAGTACAGGCTCTTAGGAACACTTGCCAGGCAGTGGGGGAACTGAGGAACTGATGCCCGGCAGGGTGGGAACTGAAGTACTGATGCCAGGCAGTGTGGGAACTGAGGTACTGATGCCAGGCAGGGTGGGAACTGAGGAGCTGATGCCAGGCAGTGTGGGAGCTGAGGATCCGATGCCAGGCAGTGTGGCAAATCAGGATTTGATGCCTGGTAGTGCGGGAACTGAGGTACTTATGCCAGGCAGTGCCGGATCTTAGGAACTGATGCCACGCAGTGCGGGATCTTAGGAACTGATGCCAGGCAGTGTGGGAAATGAAGTACTGATGCCAGGCAGTGCAGGAGCTGAGTAGCCCATGCCAGGCAGTCCGGGAACTGAGGAACGGATGCCAGGAAATGTGGGAACTGAGGAACTGATGCCAGGCGGTGCGGGAACTGAGGAACTGATGCCTGGCAGTGTCAGAACTGAGCAAATGATACCAGGAAGTGTGGGAACTCAGCGACTGGTGCCAGGTAGTGCAGGAATTGAAGTATTGAAGCCAGGCAGTGCAGGATGTTAGGAACTGATGCCAGGCAGTGTGGGATGTTAGGAACTGATGCCAGGCAGTGTGGGAACAGAGGAACAGATGCCAATCAGGGTCAGAACTGAGGTACTGATGCCAGGCAGTGTGGGAACTCAGGAATTGATGCCAGGCAGTTCAGGAACAGAGGTAGTTATGCCAGGCTGTTTTGAGAACTTAGGAACTGATGCCAAGCAGTGTTGGGAATTGTGGAACTGATGCTAGGTACTGTGGGAACTAATGATCTGATGCCAGGTAGTGAGGGAAGTGAGGAACTGAAGCCAGGAATTGTGGGAATTAGAATTGATGGCAGGTAGTGTGGGAACTGAGGAACTGATGGCAGGCATTGTGGGAACAGAGGAATTGCTCCCAGGCAGTGTGGGAACAAAGGAGCAGATGCCAGGCAGAGCAGGATCTGAGGAACTCATTCCAGACACTGCGGGATCTTAGGAACTGTTGCCAGGCATTGTGGGATCTTAGGAACTGATGCCATGTCGTGCAGCAAATTAGGAACTGATGCCACGAAGTGCAGGACAGAGGAATGGATGCCAGGAAACGTGGGAACTGAGGAACTGATGCCAGGCAGTACTGGATCTTAGGAACCCATTCCAGGCATTGTGGGAACTGCGGAACTGATGCCAAGCTTTACGGGATCTTAGCAACTGATGCCAGGCAGTATGGGAACTGAGGAACTGATGCCAGGCAGTGCGTGAACTGAGGAACTGATGGCAGTGTGTGCAGGAACTGAGGAACTGATGTCAGTGTGTTCAGGAACTGGGGAACTGATGGCAGTGTGTGCAGGAACTGAGGAACTGATGGCAGCGTGTGCAGGAACTCAGGAACTGATGCCAGGCTGTGTGGGAACTGAGGAACTAATGCCAGGCAGGGTGACAACTGAGGAACTGATGCCAGGCAGTGTGGGAACTCAGGAACTAATGCCAGGCGGTTTGGGAACTAAGATACTGATTCCAGGCCATGTGGGATTTTAGGAACTGATGCCAGGCAGTGTGGAATCCGAGGAAAAGATGCCAGGCATTGTGAGAACTGAGATAGTGATACCAGGAAGTGTCGGAACTGAGCAACTGATGCCAGGCAGTGTGGGTACTGAGGAACTGATGCCAGGCAGTGTGGGACCAGTGGAGTTGCTCCCAGTCCGTGTGGGAACTAAGGAGCAGATGCCAGGCAGTGCAGGATCTGAGAAACTGATGGCAGACACTGCGGGATCTTAGGAACTGATGCCAGGCATTGTGGGATCTTAGGAACTGAAGCCAGGTGGTGCAGCAAATTAGGAACTGATGCCAGGAAGTGCAGGACTGAGGAATGGTTGCCAGGAAATATGGGATCTGAGGAATGGATGCCAGGCAGTATTGGATCTTAGGAACTGATTCCAGGCAGTGTGGGAACTGCGGAACTGATCGCCGGATTTACGGGATCTTAGCAACTGATGCCAGGCAGTATGGGAACTGCGGAACTGATGCCAGGCAGTGCGGGAACTGAGGAACTGATGGCAGTGTGTTCAGGAACTGAGGAACTGATTGCAGTGTGTTCAGGAACTGAGGAACGGATGTTAGCGTGTGCAGGAACTGAGGAACTGATGGCAGCGTGTGCAGGAACTGAGGAACTGATGGCAGTGTGTTCAGGAACTGAGGAACTGATGGCAGTGTGTTGAGGAACTGAGGAACTGATGGCATTGTGTGCAGGAACTGAGGAACTGATGGTAGCGTGTGCAGGAACTGAGGAACTGATGGCAGTGTGTGCAGGAACTGAGGAACTGATGGCAGCCTGTGCAGGAACTGCGGAACTGATGTCAGGCTTTGTGGGAACTGAGGAACCAATGCCAGGCAGGGTGACAACTGAGGAAACGATGCCAGGCGGTGTGGGAACTAAGATACTGATGCCAGGCCATTTGGGATTTTAGGAACTGATGCCAGGCAGTGTGGAAACCGAGGAAAAGATGCCAGGCAGTGTGAGAACTTAGAAAGTGATGCCAGGAAGTGTTGGAACTGAGCAACTGATGCCAGGCAGTGTGGTTACTGAGGAACTGATGCCAATTAGGGTTGGAACTGAGGTACTGCTGCCAGGAGGTGTGGAAACTGAGGAATTGATTCAAGGCAGAGCGGGAACAGAGGTAGTTAAGCCAGGCAGTGTTGGGAACTTAGGAACTGATGCCAAGCAGTGATGGGAATTGAGCAACTGATGCTAGGTACTATGGGAATTAATGATCTGATGCCAGTTCGTTAGGGAACTGAGGAACTGAAGCCAGGAATTGTGGGAACTGATGAACTGATGACAGGCAGTGTGGAATCTGAGGAAACGATGCTGGGCAGTGTGGGAAATGAAGTACTGATGCCAGGCAGTGCGGGAACTGAGGAACTGATGCCAGGCAGTGCAGGAACTGAGGAACTGATGCAGCATGTGCAGGAACTGAAGATCTGATGCCAGGCAGTGATCGGAATTGAGGAACTGTTGCCAGGTAGTGTGGGAACTGATGAACTGATGCCAGGCAGTGTCGGAACTGAGGAGCTGATGCCAGGCAGTCTGGTAACTCAAGTAATGATGCAGGCAGTGTGGGAACTGCGGCATTGATCCCAGGCAGCATGGGAACTGAGGAGCCGATGCCAGGCTATGCACGAACTGAGGAACTGATGCCAAGCAATGCGGGATATTAGGAACAGATGCCAATCAGTGTGGGAAATGAAGTACTGATGCCAGGCAGTGCAGGAACTGAGTAGCTCAAGCCTGGCAGTGTGGGAACTTAGGAACTGATGCCAGGAAATGTGAAAACTGGGGAACTGATGCCAGGCAGTACAGGCTCTTAGGAACACTTGCCAGGCAGTGGGGGAACTGAGGAACTGATGCCTGGCAGGGTGGGAACTGAAGTACTGATGCCAGGCAGTGTGGGAACTGAGGTACTGATGCCAGGCAGGGTGGGAACTGAGGAGCTGATGCCAGGCAGTGTGGGAGCTGAGGATCCGATGCCAGGCAGTGTGGCAAATCAGGATTTGATGCCTGGTAGTGCGGGAACTGAGGTACTTATGCCAGGCAGTGCCGGATCTTAGGAACTGATGCCAGGCAGTGTGGGAAATGAAGTACTGATGCCAGGCAGTGCAGGAACTGAGTAGCCCATGCCAGGCAGTCCGGGAACTGAGGAACGGATGCCAGGAAATGTGGGAACTGAGGAACTGATGCCAGGCGGTGCGGGAACTGAGGAACTGATGCCTGGCAGTGTCAGAACTGAGCAAATGATACCAGGAAGTGTGGGAACTCAGCGACTGGTGCCAGGTAGTGCAGGAATTGAAGTATTGAAGCCAGGCAGTGCAGGATGTTAGGAACTGATGCCAGGCAGTGTGGGATGTTAGGAACTGATGCCAGGCAGTGTGGGAACAGAGGAACAGATGCCAATCAGGGTCAGAACTGAGGTACTGATGCCAGGCAGTGTGGGAACTCAGGAATTGATGCCAGGCAGTTCAGGAACAGAGGTAGTTATGCCAGGCTGTTTTGAGAACTTAGGAACTGATGCCAAGCAGTGTTGGGAATTGTGGAACTGATGCTAGGTACTGTGGGAACTAATGATCTGATGCCAGGTAGTGAGGGAAGTGAGGAACTGAAGCCAGGAATTGTGGGAATTAGAATTGATGGCAGGTAGTGTGGGAACTGAGGAACTGATGGCAGGCATTGTGGGAACAGAGGAATTGCTCCCAGGCAGTGTGGGAACAAAGGAGCAGATGCCAGGCAGAGCAGGATCTGAGGAACTCATTCCAGACACTGCGGGATCTTAGGAACTGTTGCCAGGCATTGTGGGATCTTAGGAACTGATGCCATGTCGTGCAGCAAATTAGGAACTGATGCCAGGAATTGCAGGACTGAGGAATGGATGCCAGGAAATCTGGGAACTGAGGAACGGATGCCAGGCAGTACTGGATCTTAGGAACCCATTCCAGGCATTGTGGGAACTTAGGAACTGATGCCAGGCTTTACGGGATCTTAGCAACTGATGCCAGGCAGTATGGGAACTGAGGAACTGATGCCAGGCAGTGCGTGAACTGAGGAACTGATGGCAGTGTGTGCAGGAACTGAGGAACTGATTTCAGTGTGTTCAGGAACTGAGGAACTGATGGCAGTGTGTGCAGGAACTGAGGAACTGATGGCAGCGTGTGCAGGAACTCAGGAACTGATGCCAGGCTGTGTGGGAACTGAGGAACTAATGCCAGGCAGGGTGACAACTGAGGAACTGATGCCAGGCAGTGTGGAAACTCAGGAACTAATGCCAGGCGGTTTGGGAACTAAGATACTGATTCCAGGCCATGTGGGATTTTAGGAACTGATGCCAGGCAGTGTAGAATCCGAGGAAAAGATGCCAGGCATTGTGAGAACTGAGATAGTGATGCCAGGAAGTGTCAGAACTGAGCAACTGATCCCAGGCAGTGAGGGTACTGAGGAACTGATGCCAGGCAGTGTGGAACCAGTGGAGTTGCTCCCAGTCCTTGTGGGATCGAAGGAGCAGATGCCAGGCAGTGCGGGATCTGAGGAACTGATGCCTGGCACGGCGTGATCTTAGGAACTGATGCCAGGCATTGCAGGACCTTTGGAACTGATGCCAGGTAGTGCAGTAAATTAGGAAGGATGGCAGGCTATGTGGGAACTGAGGAATTGATGCCAAGCGTTGCAGGATTTAGGAACTGATGCCAGGTAGTGCAGCAAATTAGGATCTGATGCCAGGCAGTGCAGGACTGAGGAATGGATGTTAGGAAATGTGGGAACTGACGAACTGATGCCAGGCAGTACTGGATCTTAGGAACTGATGCCAGGCAGTATGGGAACTGAGGATCTGATGCCAGGAAGTACGGGAACTTAGGAACTGATGCCAGGCAGTATGGGAACTGAGCAACCGATGCCAGGCAGCGCAGGAACTGAGGAACTGATGCAAGCATGTGCAGGAACTGAGGAGCTGAAGCCAGGCAGTGTGAGAACTGAGCAATAATGCCACTAAGTGTGGGAACTGAGCAACTGATGTCAGGCAGTGCAGGAATTGAGGTACTGATGCCAGGCAGTGCGGGAACTGAGAAACTGATGCCGGAAAATGTGGGAACTGAGGAACTGATGCCAGGCAGTACGGGATCTTAGGAACTGTTGCCAGGCAGTGGGGGAACTGAGGAACTGATGCCAGGCAGTGCGGGAACTGAGGAACTGATGGCAGCGTGTGCAGGAGCTGAGGAACTGATGCCAGGTGGTGATCAGAATTGAGGAACTGATGCCAGGTAGTGTGGGAACTGATGAACTGATGCCAGGCATGTGGGAAATGAGGAACCGATGCCAGGCAGTCTGGTAACTGACGTAATGATGCAGGCAGTGTGGGAACTGAGGCATTGGTCCAAGGCAGCATGGGAACTGAGGAGCCGATGCCAGGCTATGCAGGAACTGAGTAACAGATGCCAAGCAATGCGTGATCTTAGGAATTGATGCCAGCCAGTGTGAGAACTGAGTAACTGATGACAGGCAGTACTGGAGCTTAGGAACTGATGCCAGGAAATGTGGGAACTGGGGAACTGATGCCAGGCAGTACAGGCTCTTAGGATCAGTCGCCAGGCAGTGGGGGAACTGAGGAACTGATGCCAGGCAGGGTGGGAACTGAGGACCTGATGCCAGGCAGTGTGGGAGCTGAGGATCTGATGCCAGGCAGGGTGGCAAATCAGGATTTGATGCCTGGTAGTGCGGGAACTGAGGTACTTATGCCAGGCATTGCCGGATCTTAGGAACTGATGCCAAGCAGTTGGGGATCTTAAAACTGATGCCAGGCAGTGTGGGAAATGAAGTACTGATGCCAGGCAGTGCAGGAACTGAGTAGCTCATGCCAGGCAGTCCAGGAACTGAGGAACGGATATCAGGAATTGTGGGAACTTAGGAACTGATGCCAGGCGGTGCAGAAACTGAGGAACTGATGCCTGGCAGTGTCAGAACTGAGCAAATGATACCAGCAAGTGTGGGAACTAAGCGACTGATGCCAGGCTTTGCTGGAATTGATGTATTGAAGCCAGGCAGTGCGGGATGTTAGGAACTGATGCCAGGCAGTTTGGGATGTTAGGAACTGATGCCAGGCAGTGTGGGAACAGAGGAACAGATGCCAATCAGTGTGGGAACTGAGGTACTGATGCCAGGCAGTGTGGGAACTCAGGAATTGATGCCAGGCAGTTCGGGAACAGAGGTAGTTATGCCAGGCTGTTTTGAGAACTTAGGAACTGATGCCAAGCAGTGTTGGGAATTGAGGAACTGATGCTAGGTACTGTGGGAACTAATGATCGGATGCCAGGTAGTGAGGGAAGTGAGGAACTGAAGTCAGGGATTGTGGGAATTAGAATTGATGGCAGGTAGTGTGGGAACTGAGGAACTGATGGCAGGCATTGTGGGAACAGAGGAATTGCTCCCAGGCAGTGTGGGAACTAAGGAGCAGATGCCAGGCAGGGCAGGATCTGAGGAACTGATGCCAGACACTGCAGGATCTTAGGAACTGATGCCAGGCATTGTGGGATCTTAGGAACTGATGCCAGGACGTGCAGCAAATTAGGAACCGATGCCAGGAAGTGCTGGACTGAGGAATGGATGCCAGGAAATCTGGGAACTGAGGAACGGATGCCAGGCAGTACTGGATTTTAGGAACTGATGCCAGGCAGTAGGGGAACTGAGGTACTGATGCCAGGAAGTATGGGAACTTAGGAACTGATGCCAGGCAGTATGGCAACTGAGGAACCGATGCCAGGCTTTACGGGATCTTAGCAACTGATGCCAGGCAGCATGGGAACTGAGGAACCGATGCCAGGCAGTGCGGGAACTGTGGAACTGATGGCAGTGTGTTCAGGAACTGAGGAACTGATGGCAGTGTGTTCAGGAACTGAGGAACTGATTGCAGTGTGTGCAGGAACTGAGGAACTGATGGCAGCGTGTGGAGGAACTCAGGAACTGATGCCAGGCTGTGTGGGAACTGAGGAACTAATGCCAGGCAGGGTGACAACTGAGGAACTGATACCAGGCAGTGTGGGAACTCAGGATCTAATGCCAGCGGTTTGGGAACTAAGATACTGATTCCAGGCCATGTGGGATTTTAGGAACTGATGCCAGGCAGTGTGGAATCCGAGGAAAAGATGCCAGGCATTGTGAGAACTGAGAAAGTGATGCCAGGAAGTGTCGGAACTGAGCAACCGATGCCAAGCAGTGTGGGCACTGAGGAACTGATGCCAGGCTGTGTGGGACCAATGGAGTTGCTCCCAGTCCATGTGGGAACTAAGGAGCAGATGCCAGGCAGTGCGGGATCTGAGGAACTGATGCCTGGCACTGCGGGATCTTAGGAAATGATGCCAGGCATTGCAGGACCTTTGGAACTGATGCCAGGCAGTGCAGTAAATTAGGAAGGATGGCAGGCTATGCGGGAACTGAGGAACTGATACCAAGCATTGCAGGATCTTAGGAACTGATGCCAGGTCGTGCAGCAAATTAGGAACTGATGCCAGGCAGTGCAGGACTGAGGAATGAATGTCAGGAAATGTGGGAACTGAGGAACTGATGCCAGGCAGTACTGGATGTTAGGAACTGATGCCAGGCAGTATGGGAACTGAGGAACTGATGCCAGGCAGTGCAGGAACTGAGGAACTGATGCCAGCATGTGCAGGAACTGAGGAACTGAAGCCAGGCATTGTGAGAACTGAGCAATGATGCCAGTAAGTGTGGGAACCGAGCAACTGATGTCAGGCAGTGCAGGAATTGAGGTTCTGATGCCAGGCAGTGCAGGAACTGAGGAACTGATGCCAGGAAATGTGGGAATTGAGGAACTGATGCCAGGCAGTACGGTATCTTAGGAACTGTTGCCAGGCAGTGGGGGAACTGAGGAACTGATGCCAGGCAGTGTGGGAACTGAGGAACTGATGGCAGAGTGTGCAGGAGCTGAGGATCTGACGCCAGGCTGTGATCGGAATTGAGGAACTGATGCCAGGTAGTGTGGGAACTAATGAACTGATGCCAGGCAGCTTGGGAACTGAGGAACCGATGCCAGGCAGTCTGGTAACTTAAGTAATGATGCAGGCAGTGTGGGAACTGAATCATTGGTCCCAGGCAGCATGGGAACTGAGGAGCCGATGCCAGGCTATGCAGGAACTGAGGAACTGATGCCATGCAATGCGGGATCTTAGGAATTGATGCCAGCCAGTGTGAGAACTGAGTAACTGATGACAGGCAGTACTGGATCTTAGGAACTGATGACAGGAAATGTGGGAACTGGGGAACTGATGCCAGGCAGTACAGGCTCTTAGGAACACATGCCAGGCAGTGGGGGAACTGAGGAACTGATGCCAGGCAGGGTGGGAACTGAGGAGCTGATGCCAGGCAGTGTGGGAGCTGAGGATCTGATGCCAGGCAGTGTGGCAAATCAGGATTTGATGCCTGGTAGTGCGGGAACTGAGGTACTTATGCCAGGCAGTGCCGGATCTTAGGAACTGGTGCCAAGCAGTGTGGGATCTTAGGAACTGATGCCAGGCAGTTTGGGAAATGAAGTACTGATGCCAGGCAGTGCAGGAACTGAGTAGCTCATGCCAGGCAGTCTGTGAACTGAGGAACGGATGCCAGGAAATGTGGGAACTGAGGAACTGCTGCCAGGCGGTGCAGGAACTGAGGAACTGATGCCTGGCAGTGTCAGAACTGAGCAAATGATACCAGGAAGAGTGGGAAATCAGCGACCGATGCCAGGCAGTGCAGGAATTGAAGTATTGAAGCCAGGCAGTGCGGGATGTTAGGAACTGATGCCAGGCAGTGTGGGATGTTAGGAACTGATGCCAGGCAGTTTGGGAACAGAGGAACAGATGCCAATCAGGGTGGGAACTGAGGAACCGATGCCAGGCAGTCTGGTAACTGAAGTAATGATGCAGGCAGTGTGGGAACTGAATCATTGGTCCCAGGCAGCATGGGAACTGAGGAGCGGATGCCAGGCTATGCAGGAACTGAGGAACTGATGCCATGCAATGCGGGATCTAAGGAATTGATGCCAGCCAGTGTGAGAACTGAGTAACTGATGACAGGCAGTACTGGATCTTCGGAACTGATGCCAGGAAATGTGGGAACTGGGGAATTGATGCCAGGCAGTACAGGCTCTTAGGAACAGTTGCCAGGCAGTGGGGGAACTGAGGAACTGATGGCAGTGTGTGCAGGAACTGAGGAACTGATGTCAGTGTGTTCAGGAACTGAGGAACTGATGGCAGTGTGTGCAGGAACTGAGGAACTGATGGCAGCGTGTGCAGGAACTCAGGAACTGATGCCAGGCTGTGTGGGAACTGAGGAACTAATGCCAGGCAGGGTGACAACTGAGGAACTGATGCCAGGCAGTGTGGGAACTCAGGAACTAATGCCAGGCGGTTTGGGAACTAAGATACTGATTCCAGGCCATGTGGGATTTTAGGAACTAATGCCAGGCAGTGTGGAATCCGAGGAAAAGTTGCCAGGCATTGTGAGAACTGAGATAGTGATACCAGGAAGTGACGGAACTGAGCAACTGATGCCAGGCAGTGTGGGATGTTAGGAACTGATGCCAGGCAGTGTGGGAACAGAGGAACAGATGCCAATCAGGGTGGGAACTGAGGAACCGATGCCAGGCAGTCTGGTAACTGAAGTAATGATGCAGGCAGTGTGGGAACTGAATCATTGGTCCCAGGCAGCATGGAAACTGAGGAGCGGATGCCAGGCTATGCAGGAACTGAGGAACTGATGCCTGGCACTGCGGGATATTAGGAACTGATGCCAGGCATTGCAGGACCTTTGGAACTGATGCCAGGTAGTGCAGTAAATAAGGAACGATGCCAGGCTATGCAGGAACTGAGGAACTGATGCCAGGCATTGCAGGATCTTAGGACCTGATGCCAGGTAGTGCAGCAAATTACGATCTGATGCCAGGCAGTGCAGGACTGTGGAATGGATGTCAAGAAATGTGGGGACTGAGGAACTGATGCCAGGCAGTACTGGATCATAGTAACTTATGCCAGGCAGTATGGGAACTGAGGAAAAGATGCCAGGAATTACAGGAACTTAGGAACTGATGCCAGGCAGTATGGGAACTATGGAACCGATGCCAGGCAGTGCAGGAACTGAGGAATTGATGCCAGCATGTGCAGGAACTGAGGAACTGAAGCCAGGCAGAGTGAGAACTGAGCAATGATGCCAGTAAGTGTGGGAACTGAGCAACTGATGTCAGGCAGTGCAGGAATTGAGGTACTGATGCCAGGCAGTGCGGGAACTGAGGAACTGATGCCAGGAAATGTGGGAACTGAGGAACTGATGCCAGGCAGTACGGGATCTTAGGAACTGATGCCAGGCAGTGGGGGAACTGAGGAACTGATGCCAGGCAGTGCCGGAACTGAGGAACTGATGGCAGCGTGTGCAGGAGCTGAGGAACTGATGCCAGGCGGTGATCGGAATTGAGGAACTGATGCCAGGTTGTGTGGGAGCTGAGGATCCGATGCCAGACAGTGTGGCAAATCAGGATTTGATGCCTGGTAGTGCGGGAACTGAGGTACTTATGCCAGGCAGTGCCGGATCTTAGGAACTGATGCCAAGCAGTTGGGGATCTTAGGAACTGATGCCAGGTAGTGTGGGAAATGAAGTACTGATGCCAGGCAGTGCAGGAACTGAGTAGCACATGCCAGGCAGTCCGGGAACGGAGGAACAGATGCCATGAAATGTGGGAACTGAGGAACTGATGCCAGGCGGTGCAGGAACTGAGGAACTGATGCCTGGCAGTGTCAGAACTGAGGAAATGATACCAGGAAGTGTGGGAACTCAGCGACTGGTGCCAGGCAGTGCAGGAATTGAGGTATTGAAGCCAGGCAGTGCAGGATGTTAGGAACTGATGCCAGGCAGTGTGGGATGTTAGGAACTGATGCCAGGCAGTGTGGGAACAGAGGAACAGATGCCAATCAGGGTGGGAACTGAGGTACTGATTCCAGGCAGTGTGGGAACTCAGGAATTGATGCCAGGCAGTTCGGGAACAGAGGTAGTTATGCCAGGCTGTTTTGAGAACTTAGGAACTGATGCCAAGCAGTGTTGGGAATTGAGGAACTGATGCTAGGTACTGTGGGAACTAATGATCGGATGCCAGGTAGTGATGGAAGTGAGGAACTGATGGCACGCATTTTGGGAACACAGGAATTGCTCCCAGGCAGTGTGGGAACTAAGGAGCAGATGCCAGGCAGTGCAGGATCTGTGGAACTGATGCCAGACACTGCGGGATCTTTGGTACTGATGCCAGGCATTGGGGATCTTAGGAACTGATGCCAGGTAGTGCAGCAAATTAAGAACTGATGCCAGTAAGTGCAGGGACTGAGGAATGGATGCCAGGAAATGTGGGAACTGAGGAACGGATGCCAGGCAGTACAGGCACTTAGGAACAGTTGCCAGGCAGTGGGGGAACTGAGGAACTGATGCCAGGCAGGGTGGGAACTGAAGTACTGATGCCAGGCAGTGTGGGAACTGTTGTACTGATGCCAGGCACGTTGGGAACTGAGGACCTGATGCCAGGCAGTGTGGGAGCTGAGGATCTGATGCCAGGCAGTGTGGCAAATCAGGATTTGATGCCTGGTAGTGCGGGAACTGAGGTACTTATGCCAGGCAGTGCCGGATCTTAGGAACTGGTGCCAAGCAGTGTGAGATCTTAGGAACTGATGCCAGGCAGTGTGGGAAATGAAGTGCTGATGCCAGGCAGTGCAGGAACTGAGTAGCTCATGCCAGGCAGTCTGTGAACTGAGGAACGGATGCCAGGATATGTGGGAACTGAGGAACTGATGCCTGGCAGTGTCAGAACTGAGCAAATGATACCAGGAAGTGTGGGAACTCAGCGACTGATGCCAGGCAGTGCAGGAATTGAATTATTGAAGCCAGGCAGTGCGGGATGTTAGGAACTGATGCCAGGCAGTGTGGGATGTTAGGAACTGATGCCAGGCAGTGTGGGAACAGAGGAACAGATGCCAATCAGGTTGAGAACTGAGGTACTGATGCCAGGCAGTGTGGGAACTCAGGAATTGATGCCAGGCAGTTCGGGAACAGAGGCAGTTATGCCTGGCTGTTTTGAGAACTTAGGAACTGATGCCAAGCAGTGATGGGAATTGTGGAACTGATGCTAGCGATTGTGGGAACTAATGATCGGATGCCAGGTAGTGAGGGAAGTGAGGAACTGAAGTCAGGAATTGTGGGAATTAGAATTGATGGCAGGTAGTGTGGGAACTGAGGAACGGATGCCAGGCAGTACTGGATCTTAGGAACCCATTCCAGGCAGTGTGGGAACTGCGGAACTGATGCCAGGCTTTACGGGATCTTAGTAACTCATGCCAGGCAGTATGGGAACTGAGGAACCGATGCCAGGCAGTGCGGGAACTGAGGAACTGGCAGCAGTGTGTTCAGGAACTGAGGAACTGATGGCAGTGTGTTCAGGAACTGAGGAACTGATGGCAGTGTTTGCAGGAACTGAGGAACTGATGGCAGCGTGTGCAGGAACTGAGGAACTGATGCCAGGCTGTGTGGGAACTGAGGAACTAATGCCAGGCAGGGTGACAACTGAGGAACTGATGCCAGGCAGTGTGGGAACTCAGGAACTAATGCCAGGTGGTTTGGGAACTAAGATACTGATTCCTGGCCATGTGGGATTTTGGGAACTGATGCCAGGCAGTGTGGAAACCGAGGAAAAGATGCCAGGCAGTGCGGGATCTGAGGTACTGATGCCTGACACTGCGGGATATTAGGAACTGATGCCAGGCATTGCAGGACCTTTGGAACTGATGCCAGGTAGTGCAGTAAATAAGGAACGATGCCAGGCTATGCGGGAACTGAGGAACTGATGCCAGGCATTGCAGGATCTTAGGACCTGATGTCAGGTAGTGCAGCAAATTACGATCTGATGCCAGGCAGTGCAGGACTGAGGAATGGATGTCAAGAAATGTGGGGACTGAGGAACTGATGCCAGGCAGTACTGGATCATAGTAACTTATGCCAGGCAGTATGGGAACTGAGGAAAAGATGCCAGGAATTACGGGAACTTAGGAACTGATGCCAGGCAGTATGGGAACTATGGAACCGATGCCAGGCAGTGCAGGAACTGAGGAATTGATGCCAGCATGTGCAGGAACTGAGGAACTGAAGCCAGGCAGTGTGAGAACTGAGCAATGATGCCAGTAAGTGTGGGAACTGAGCAACTGATGTCAGGCAGTGCAGGAATTGAGGTACTGATGCCAGGAAATGTGGGAACTGAGGAACTGATGCCAGGCAGTACGGGATCTTAGGAACTGATGCCAGGCAGTGGGGGAACTGAAGAACTGATGCCAGGCAGTGCCGGAACTGAGGAACTGATGGCAGCGTGTGCAGGAGCTGAGGAACTGATGCCAGGCGGTGATCGGAATTGAGGAACTGATGCCAGGTTGTGTGGGAGCTGAGGATCCGATGCCAGACAGTGTGGCAAATCAGGATTTGATGCCTGGTAGTGCGGGAACTGAGGTACTTATTCCAGGCAGTGCCGGATCTTAGGAACTGATGCCAAGCAGTTGGGGATCTTAGGAATTGATGCCAGGTAGTGTGGGAAATGAAGTACTGATGCCAGGCAGTGCAGGAACTGAGTAGCTCATGCCAGGCAGTCCGGGAACGGAGGAACAGATGCCATGAAATGTGGGAACTGAGGAACTGATGCCAGGCGGTGCAGGAACTGAGGAACTGATGCCTGGCAGTGTCAGAACTGAGGAAATGATACCAGGAAGTGTGGGAACTCAGCGACTGGTGCCAGGCAGTGCAGGAATTGAGGTATTGAAGCCAGGCAGTGCAGGATGTTAGGAACTGATGCCAGGCAGTGTGGGATGTTAGGAACTGATGCCAGGCAGTGTGGGAACAGAGGAACAGATGCCAATCAGGGTGGGAACTGAGTTACTGATTCCAGGCAGTGTGGGAACTCAGGAATTGATGCCAGGCAGTTCGGGAACAGAGGTAGTTATGCCAGGCTGTTTTGAGAACTTAGGAACTAATGCCAAGCAGTGTTGGGAATTGAGGATCTGATGCTAGGTACTGTGGGAACTAATGATCGGATGCCAGGTAGTGAGGGAAGTGAGGAACTGATGGCACGCATTGTGGGAACACAGGAATTGCTCCCAGGCAGTGTGGGAACTAAGGAGCAGATGCCAGGCAGTGCAGGATCTGAGGAACTGATGCCAGACACTGCAGGATCTTTGGTACTGATGCCAGGCATTGGGGATCTTAGGAACTGATGCCAGGTAGTGCAGCAAATTAGGAACTGATGCCAGGAAGTGCAGGACTGAGGAATGGATGCCAGGAAATCTGGGAACTGAGGAACGGATGCCAGGCAGTATTGGATCATAGGAACCGATTCCAGGCAGTGTGGGATCTGTGGAACTGCTGCCAGGCTTTACGGGATTTTAGCAACTGATGCCAGGCAGTATGGGAACTGAGGAACCGATGCCAGGCAGTGCGGGAGCTGAGGAACTGACAGCAGTGTGTTCAGGAACTGAGGAACTGATGGCAGTGTGTTCAGGAACTGAGGAACTGATTGCAGTGTGTGCAGGAACTGAGGAACTGATGGCAGCGTGTGCAGGAACTCAGGAACTGATGCCAGGCTGTGTGGGAACTGAGGAACTAATGCCAGGCAGGGTGACAACTGAGGAACTGATGCCAGACAGTGTGGGAACTCAGGAACTAATGCCAGGCGGTTTGGGAACTAAGATACTGATTCCAGGTCATGTGGGATTTTAGGAACTGATGCCAGGCAGTGTGGAAACCGAGGAAAAGATGCCAGGCATTGTGAGAACTGAGAAAGTGATGCCAGGAAGTGTCGGAACTGAGCAACTGATGCCAGGCAGTGTGGGTACTAAGGAACTGATACCAGGCACTCTGGGACCATTGGAGTTGCTCCCAGTCCGTGTGGGAACTAAGGAGCAGATGCCAGGCAGTGCGGAATATGAGGAACTGATGCCTGGCACTGCGGGATCTTAGGAATTGATGCCAGGCAGTGTGGGAAATGAAGTACTGATGCCAGGCAGTGCAGGAACTGAGTAGCTCATGCCAAGCAGTGCGGGAACTGAGGAACGGATGCCAGGAAATGTGGGAACTGAGGAACTGATACCAGGCGGTGCAGGAACTGAGGAACTAATGCCTGGCAGTGTGGGAATTCAGGAACTAATGCCAGGCTGTTTGGGAACTAAGATACTGATGCTAGGCCATGTGGGATTTTAGGAACTGATGCCAGGCAGTGTGGAAACCGAGGAAAAGATGCCAGGCATGGTGAGAATTGAGAAATAGATGCCTGGAAGTGTCAGAACTGAGAACCGATGCCAGGCAGTGTGGGTACTGAGGAACTGATGCCAGGCAGTGTGGGACCAGTGGAGTTGCTCCCATTCCGTGTGGGAACTAAGGAGCAGATGCCACGCAGTGCGGGATCTGAGGAACTGATGCCAGGCAATGCAGGACCTTTGGAACTGATGCCAGGTAGTGCAGTAAATTAGGAATGATGCCAGTCTATGCGGGAACTGAGGAACTGATGCCAGACATTGCAGGATCTTCGGAACTGATGCCAGGTAGTGCAGCATATTAGGATCTGATGCCAGGCAGTGCAGGACTGAGCAATGGATGTCAGGAAATGTGGGAACTGAGGAACTGAAGCCAGGCAGTACTGGATCTTAGAAACTGATGCCAGGCAGTATGGGAACTGAGGAACTGATGCCAGGAAGTACGGGAACTTAGGAACTGATGCCAGGCAGTATGGGAACTGTGGAACCGATGCCAGGCAGTGCAGGAACTGAGGAACTGATGCCAGCATGTGCAGGAACTGAGGAACTGAAGCCAGGCAGTGTGAGAACTGAGCAATGATGCCTAAAGTGTGGGAACTGAGGAACTGATGTCAGGCAGTGCAGGAATAGAGGTACTGATGCCAGGCAGTGCGGGAACAGAGGAACTGATGCCAGGAAATATGGGAACTGAGGAACGGATGCCAGGCAGTACGGGATCTTAGGAACCGATTCCAGGCAGTGTGGAAACTGTGGAACTGATGCCAGGCTTTACGGGATCTTCACAACTGATGCCAGGCAGTATGCGAACTGAGGAACCGATGACAGGCAGTGTGGCAACGGAGGAACTGATCGCAGCATGTGCAGGAACTGAGGAACTGATGGCAGTGTGTGCAGGAACTGAGGAACTGATGGCAGCATGTGCAGGAACTGAGGAACTGATGCCAGGCTATGTGGGAACTGAGGAACTAATGCCAGGCAGGGTGACAACTGAGGAACTGGTGCCAGGCAGTGTGGGAACTCAGGAACAAATGCCTGGCGGTTTGGGAACTAAGATACTGATTCCAGGTCATGTGGGATTTTAGGAACTGATGCCAGGCAGTGTGGAAACCGAGGAAAAGATGCCAGTCATTGTGAGAGCTGAGAAAGTGATGCCAGGAAGTGTCGGAACTGAGCAAATGATGCCAGGCAGTGTGGGTACTGAGGAACTGATACCAGGCAGTGTGGGACCTGTGGAGTTACTCCCAGTCCATGTGGGAACTAAGGATCAGATGCCAGGAACTGATGCCAGGCATTATGGGAACTGAGAAACCGATGCCAGGCAGTGCAGGAACTGAGGAACTGATGCCAGCATGTGCAGGAACTGAGGAACTGAAGCCAGGCAGTGTGAGAACTGACCAATGATGCCAGTAAGTGTGGGAACTGAGCAACTGATGTCAGGCAGTGCAGCAATTGAGGTACTGATGGCAGGAAATGTGGGAACTGAGGAACTGATGCCAGGCAGTACGGGATCTTAGGAACTGTTGCCAGGCAGTGCGGGAACTGAGGAACTGATGCCAGGAAATGTGGGAATGGAGGAACTGATGCCAGGCAGTGCGGGATCTTAGGAACTGTTGCCAGGCAGTGGGGGAACTGAGGAACTGATGCCAGGCAATGCGGGAACTGAGGAACTGATGGCAGCGTGTGCAGGAGCTGAGGATCTGATGCCAGGCGGTGATTGGAATTGAGGAACTGATGCCAGGTAGTTTGGGAACTGATGAACTGATGCCAGGCAGGGTGGGAACTGAGGAGCTGATGCCAGGCAGGGTGCGAGCTGAGGATCTGATGCCAGAAAGTGTGGCAAATCAAGATTTGATGCCTGGTAGTGCGGGAACTGAGGTACTTAGGCCAGGCAGTGCCGGATCTTAGGAACTGATGCCAAGCAGTGCGGGATCTTAGGAACTGATCCCAGGCAGTGTGGGAAATGAAGTACTGATGCCAGGCAGTGCAGGAACTGAGTAGCTCATGCCAGGCAGTGCGGGAACTGAGGAACGGATGGCAGGAAATGTCGGAACTGAGGAACTGATGCCAGGCGTTGCAGGAACTGAGGAACTGATGCCAGGCAGTGTGGTTACTGAGGAACTGATGCCGGGCAGTTTGGGACCAGTGGAGTTGCTCCCAATCCGTCTGGGAACTAAGGAGCAGATTCCAGGCATCGCAGGACCTTTGGAACTGATGCCTGGCACTGCAGGATCTTAGGAACTGATGCCAGGTAGTGCAGCAAATTAGGATCTGATGCCAGGCTGTGCAGGACTGAGGAATGGATGTCAGGAAATGTGGGAATTGAGGAACTGATGTCAGGCACTACTGGAACTTAAGAACTGATGCCAGGCAGTATGGGAACTGAAGAACTGATGCCAGGAAGTACGGGAACTTAGGAACTGATGCCAGGCAGTATGGGAACTGAGAAAAAGATGCCAGGCTGTGCAGGAACTGAGGAACTGAAGCCAGCATCTGCAGGAACAGAGGAACTGAAGCCAGGCAGTGTGAGAAGTGAGCAACTGATATCAGGCAGTGCAGGAATTGAGGTTCTGATGCCAGGCAGTGCGGGAACTGAGGAACTGATGCCAGGAAATGTGGGAACTGAGGAACTGATGCCAGGCAGTACGGGATCTTAGGAACTGTTGCCAGGCAGTGGGGGAACTGAGGAACTGATACCAGGCAGTGAAGGAGCTGAGGAAATGATGGCAGCGTGTGCAGGAGCTGAGGAACTGATGCCAGGCAGTGATCGGAATTGAGGAACTGATGCCAGTAAGTGTGGGAACTGATGAACCGATGCCAGGCAGTCTGGTAAGTGAAGTAACGATGCAGGCAGTGTGGGAACTGAAGCATTGGTCCCAGGCAGCATGGGAACTGAGGAGCCGATGCCAGGCTATGCAGGAACTGAGGAACTGATGCCAAGCAATGCGGAAACTTAGGAATTGATGCCAGCCAGAGTGAGCACTGAGTAACTGATGACAGGCAGTATTGGATCTTAGGAACTGATGCCAGGAAATGTGGGAACTGGGGAATTGATGCCAGGCAATACAGGCTCTTAGGAACAGTTGCCAGGCAGTGGGGGACCTGAGGAACCGATGCCAGGCAGGGTGGGAACTGAAGTACTGATGCCAGGCAGGGTGGGAACTGAGGAGCTGATGCCAGGCAGTGTGGGAGCTGAGGATCCGATGCCAGACAGTGTGGCAAATCAGGATTTGACGCCTGGTAGTGCGGGAAATAAGGTACTTATGCCAGGCAGTGCTGGATCTTAGGAACTGATGCCAAGCAGTGCGGGATCTTAGGAACTGATGCCAGGCAGTGTGGGAAATGAAGTACTGATGCCAGGCAGTGCAGGAACTGAGTAGCTCATGGCAGGTAGTGCGGGAACTGAGGAACGGATGCCAGGAAATGTGGGAACTGAGGAACTGATGCCAGGCGGTGCAGGAACTGAGGAACTGCTGCCTGGCAATGTCAGATCTGAGCAAATGATACCAGGAAGTGTGGGAACTCAGCGACAGATGCCAGGCAGTGCAGGAATTGAAGTACTAATGCCAGGCAGTGTGGGATGTTAGGAACTGATGCCAGGCAGTGTGGGATGTTAGAAACTGATACCAGGCAGTGTGGGAACAGAGGAACAGATGCCAATCAGGGTGGGATCTGAGGTACTGATGCCAGGGAGTGTGGGAACTCAGGAATTGATGCCAGGCAGTTCGGGAATAGAAGTAGTTATGCCAGGCTGTTTTGAGAACTTAGGAACAGATGCTAAGCAGTGATGGGAATTGAGGAACTGATCCTAGGTACTGTGGGAACTAATGATCTGATGCCAGGTATTGAGGGAAGTGAGGAACTGAAGCCAGGAATTGTGGGAATTAGAATTGATGGCAGGTAGTGTGGGAACTGAGGAACTGATGGCAGGCATTGTGGGAACAGAGGAATTGCTCCCAGGCAGGGTGGGAACTAAGGAGCAGATGCCAGGCAGTGCAGGATCTGAGGAACTGATGCCAGACGCTGCGGGATCTTAGGACCTGATGCAAGGCATTGTGGGATCTTAGGAACTGATGCAAGGCATTGTGGGATCTTAGGAACTGATGCCAGGTAGTGCAGCAAATTAGGAACTGATGCCAGCAAATCTGGGAACTGATGAACGGATGCCAGGCAGTACTGGAACTTAGGAACCGATTCCAGGCAGTGTGGGAACTTAGGAACTGATGCCACTCTTTACGGGATCTTAGCAACTGATGCCAGGCAGTATGGGAACTGAGGAACTGATGCCAGGCAGTGCGGGAACTGAGGAAGTGATGGCAGTGTGTTCAGGAACTGAGGACCTGATGGCAGTGTGTTCAGGAACTGAGGAACTGATGGCAGTGTGTGCAGGAACTGCGGAACTGATGGCAGCATGTGCCAGAACTGAGGAACTGATGCCAGGCTGTGTGGGAACTCAGGAACTAATGCCAGCGGTTTGGGAACTAAGATACTGATGAAGGCCTTGTGGGATTTTAGGAACTGATGCCAGGCAGTACTGGATCTTTGGAACTGATGCCAGGCTTTATGGGAACTGAGGAACTGATGCCAGGTAGTATGGGAACTGAAGAACTGATGCCAGGAATTATGGGAAATTAGGAACTGATGCCAGGCAGTATGGGAACTGAGAAACCGATGCCAGGCAGTGCAGGAACTGAGGAACTGATGGCAGCGTGTGCAGGAAAGGAGGAACTGAAGCCAGGCAGTGTGAGAAGTGAGCAATGATGCCAGTAAGTGTGGGAAATGAGCAACTGATGTCAGGCAGTGCAGGAATTGAGGTACTGATGCCAGACAAAGTGGGAACTTAGGAACTGATGCCAGGAAATCTGGGAACTGATGCTAGGAAGTACGGGATCTTAGGAACTGTTGCCAGGCAGTGGGGGAACTGAGGAACTGATGGCAGCGTGTGCAGGAGCTGAGGAACTGATGCCAGGCGGTGATCAGAATTGAGGAACTGATGCCAGGTAGTGTGGGAACTGATGAACCGATGCCAGGCAGTCTGGTAACTGAAGGAATGATGCAGGCAGTGTGGGAACTGAAGCATTGGTCCCAGGAAGCATGGGAACTGAGGAGCCGATGCCAGGCTATGCAGGAACTGAGGAACTGATGCCAAGCAATGCGGGATCTTAGGAATTGATGCCAGCCAGTGTGAGAACTGAGAAACTGATGACAGGCAGTACTGGATCTTAGGAACTCATGTCAGGAAATGTGGGAACTGGGCAATTGATGCCAGGCAGTACAGGCTCTTAGGAACAGTTGCCAGGCAGTGGGGGACCTGACGAACTGATGCCAGGCAGGGTGGGAACTGAAGTACTGATGCCAGGCAGTGTCGGAACTGAGGTACTGATGCCAGGCAGGGTGGGAACTGAGGAGCTGATGCCAGGCAGTGTGGGAGCTGAGGATCCGATGCCAGACAGTGTGGCAAATCAGGATTTGACGCCTGGTAGTGCGGGAAATGAGGTACTTATGCCAGGCAGTGCCGGATCTTAGGAACTGATGCCAAGCAGTGTGGGATCTTAGGAACTGATGCCAGGCAGTGTGGGAAATGAAGTACTGATGCCAGGCAGTGCAGGAACTGAGTAGCTCATGGCAGGCAGTGCGGGAACTGAGGAACAGATGCCAGGAAATGTGGGAACTGAGGAACTGATGCCAGGCGGTGCAGGAACTGAGGAACTGATGCCTGGCAATGTCAGAACTGAGCAAATGATACCAGGAAGTGTGGGAACTCAGTGACTGATGCCAGGCAGTGCAGGAATTGAAGTTCTGGTGCCAGGCAGTGCAGGAATTGAAGTACTAAAGCCAGGCAGTGCGGGATGTTAGGAACTGATGCCAGGCAGTGCGGGATGTTAGGAACTGATTCCAGGCAGTGTGGGAACAGAGGAACAGATGCCAATCAGGGTGGGAACTGAGGTACTGATGCCAGGCAGTATGGGAACTCAGGAATTGATGCCAGGCAGTTCAGGAACAGAAGTAGTTATGCCAGGCTGTTTTGAGAACTTAGGAACTGATGCTAAGCAGTGATGGGAATTGAGGAACTGATCCTAGGTACTGTGGGAACTAATGATCTGATGCCAGGTAGTGAGGGAAGTGAGGAACTGAAGCCAGGAATTGTGGGAATTAGAATTGATGGCAGGTAGTGTGGGAACTGAGGAACTGATGGCAGGCATTGTGGGAACAGAGGAATTACTCCCAGGCAGGGTGGGAACTAAGGAGCAGATGCCAGGCAGTGCAGGATCTGAGGAACTGATGCCAGACACTGCGGGATCTTAGGACCTGATGCAAGGCATTGTGGGATCTTAGGAACTGATGCCAGGTAGTGCAGCAAATTAGGAACTGATGCCAGGAAGTGCAGGACAGAGGAATGGATGCCAGGAAATCTGGGAACTGATGAACGGATGCCAGGCAGTACTGGATCTTAGGAACCGATTCCAGGCAGTGTGGGAACTTAGGAACTGATGCCACTCTTTACGGGATCTTAGCAACTGATGCCAGGCAGTATGGGAACTGAGGAACTGATGCCAGGCAGTGCGGGAACTGAGGAACTGATGGCAGTGTGTTCAGGAACTGAGGACCTGATGGCAGTGTGTTCAGGAACTGAGGAACTGATGGCAGTGTGTGCAGGAACTGTGGAACTGATGGCAGCGTGTGCCAGATCTGAGGAACTGATGCCAGGCTGTGTGGGAACTGAGGAACTAATGCCAGGCAGGGTGACAACTGAGGAACTGATGCCAGGCTGTCTGGGAACTCAGGAACTAATGCCAGCGGTTTGGGAACTAAGATACTGATGAAGGCCTTGTGGGATTTTAGGAACTGATGCCAGGCAGTGTGGAAACGGAGGAAAAGATGCCAGGCTTTGCGAGAACTGAGAAAGTGGTGCCAGGAAGTGTCAGAACTGAGCAACTGATGCCAGGCAGTGTGGGTACTGAGGAACTGATACCAGGCAGTGTGGGACCATTGGAGTTGCTCCCAGTCCGTGTGGGAACTAAGGAGCAGATGCCAGGCAGTGCGGGAACTGAGGAACTGATGCCTGGCACTGCGGGATCTTAGGATCTGATGCCAGGCATTGCAGGACCTTTGGAACTGATGCCAGGTAGTGCAGTAAATTAGGAACAATGCCAGGCTATGCGGGAACTGAGGAACTGATGCCAGGCAGTGCAGGATCTTAGGAACTGATGCCAGGTAGTGCAGCAAATTAGGATCTGATGCTAGGCAGTGCAGGACTGAGGAATGGATGTCAGGAAATGTGGGAACTGAGGAACTGATGCCAGGCAGTACTGGATCTTAGGAACTGATGCCAGGCTTTATGGGAACTGAGGAACTGATGCCAGGTAGTATGGGAACTTAGGAACTGATGCCAGGCAGTATGGGAACTGAAGAACTGATGCCAGGAATTACGGGAAATTAGGAACTGATGCCAGGCAGTATGGGAACTGAGAAACCGATGCCAGGCAGTGCAGGAACTGAGGAACTGATGGCAGCGTGTGCAGGAACGGAGGAACTGAAGCCAGGCAGTGTGAGAAGTGAGCAATGATGCCAGTAAGTGTGGGAAATGAGCAACTGATGTCAGGCAGTGCAGGAATTGAGGTACTGATGCCAGACAAAGCGGGAACTTAGGAACTGATGCCAGGAAATCTGGGAACTGATGCTAGGAAGTACGGGATCTTAGGAACTGTTGCCAGGCAGTGGGGGAACTGAGGAACTGATGGCAGCGTGTGCAGGAGCTGAGGAACTGATGCCAGGCGGTGATCAGAATTGAGGAACTGATGCCAGGTAGTGTGGGAACTGATGAACCGATGCCAGGCAGTCTGGTAACTGAAGGAATGATGCAGGCAGTGTGGGAACTGAAGCATTGGTCCCAGGCAGCATGGGAACTGAGGAGCCGATGCCAGGCTATGCAGGAACTGAGGAACTGATGCCAAGCAATGCGGGATCTTAGGAATTGATGCCAGCCAGTGTGAGAACTGAGAAACTGATGACAGGCAGTACTGGATCTTAGGAACTCATGCCAGGAAATGTGGGAACTGGGCAATTGATGCCAGGCAGTACAGGCTCTTAGGAACAGTTGCCAGGCAGTGGGGGACCTGAGGAACTGATGCCAGGCAGGGTGGGAACTGAAGTACTGATGCCAGGCAGTGTTGGAACTGAGGTACTGATGCCAGGCAGGGTGGGAACTGAGGAGCTGATGCCAGGCAGTGTGGGAGCTGAGGATCCGATGCCAGACAGTGTGGCAAATCAGGATTTGACGCCTGGTAGTGCGGGAAATGAGGTACTTATGCCAGGCAGTGCCGGATCTTAGGAACTGATGCCAAGCAGTGCGGGATCTTAGGAACTGATGCCAGGCAGTGTGGGAAATGAAGTACTGATGCCAGGCAGTGCAGGAACTGAGTAGCTCATGGCAGGCAGTGCGGGAACTGAGGAACGGATGCCAGGAAATGTGGGAACTGAGGAACGGATGCCAGGCGGTGCAGGAACAGAGGAACTGATGCCTGGCAATGTCAGAACTGAGCAAATGATACCAGGAAGTGTGGGAACTCAGTGACTGATGCCAGGCAGCGCAGGAATTGAAGTTCTGGTGCCAGGCAGTGCAGGAATTGAAGTACTAATGCCAGGCAGTGCGGGATGTTAGGAACTGATGCCAGGCAGTGCGGGATGTTAGGAACTGATTCCAGGCAGTGTGGGAACAGAGGAACAGATGCCAATCAGAGTGGGAACTGAGGTACTGATGCCAGGCAGTGTGGGAACTCAGGAATTGATGCCAGGCAGTTCAGGAACAGAAGTAGTTATGCCAGGCTGTTTTGAGAACTTAGGAACTGATGCTAAGCAGTGATGGGAATTGAGGAACTGATCCTAGGTACTGTGGGAACTAATGATCTGATGCCAGGTAGTGAGGGAAGTGAGGAACTGAAGCCAGGAATTGTGGGAATTAGAATTGATGGCAGGTAGTGTGGGAACTGAGGAACTGATGGCAGGCATTGTGGGAACAGAGGAATTGCTCCCAGGCAGGGTGGGAACTAAGGAGCAGATGCCAGGCAGTGCAGGATCTGAGAAACTGATACCAGACACTGCGGGATCTTAGGACCTGATGCAAGGCATTGTGGGATCTTAGGAACTGATGCCAGGTAGTGCAGCAAATTAGGAACTGATGCCAGGAAGTGCAGGACAGAGGAATGGATGCCAGGAAATCTGGGAACTGATGAACGGATGCCAGGCAGTACTGGATCTTAGGAACCGATTCCAGGCAGTGTGGGAACTTAGGAACTGATGCCACTCTTTACGGGATCTTAGCAACTGATGCCAGGCAGTATGGGAACTGAGGAACTGATGCCAGGCAGTGCGGGAACTGAGGAACTGATGGCAGTGTGTTCAGGAACTGAGGACCTGATGGCAGTGTGTTCAGGAACTGAGGAACTGATGGCAGTGTGTGCAGGAACTGTGGAACTGATGGCAGCGTGTGCCAGAACTGAGGAACTGATGCCAGGCTGTGTGGGAACTGAGGAACTAATGCCAGGCAGGGTGACAACTGAGGAACTGATGCCAGGCTGTCTGGGAACTCAGGAACTAATGCCAGCGGTTTGGGAACTAAGATACTGATGACGGCCTTGTGGGATTTTAGGAACTGATGCCAGGCAGTGTGGAAACGGAGGAAAAGATGCCAGGCTTTGCAAGAACTGAGAAAGTGATGCCAGGAAGTGTCAGAACTGAGCAACTGATGCCAGGCAGTGTGGGTACTGAGGAACTGATACCAGGCAGTGTGGGACCATTGGAGTTGCTCCCAGTCCGTGTGGGAACTAAGGAGCAGATGCCAGGCAGTGCGGGAACTGAGGAACTGATGCCTGGCACTGCGGGATCTTAGGATCTGATGCCAGGCATTGCAGGACCTTTGGAACTGATGCCAGGTAGTGCAGTAAATTAGGAACAATGCCAGGCTATGCGGGAACTGAGGAACTGATGCCAGGCAGTGCAGGATCTTAGGAACTGATGCCAGGTAGTGCAGCAAATTAGGATCTGATGCTAGGCAGTGCAGGACTGAGGAATGGATGTCAGGAAATGAGGGAACTGAGGAACTGATGCCAGGCAGTACTGGATCTTAGGAACTGATGCCAGGCTTTATGGGAACTGAGGAACTGATGCCAGGTAGTACGGGAACTTAGGAACTGATGCCAGGCAGTATGGGAACTGAAGAACTGATGCCAGGAATTACGGGAACTTAGGAACTGATGCCAGGCAGTATGGGAACTGAGAAACCGATGCCAGGCAGTGCAGGAACTGAGGAACTGATGGCAGCGTGTGCAGGAACTGAGGAACTGAAGCCAGGCAGTGTGAGAAGTGAGCAATGATGCCAGTAAGTGTGGGAAATGAGCAACCGATGTCAGGCAGTGCAGGAATTGAGGTACTGATGCCAGGCAAAGCGGGAACTTAGGAACTGATGCCAGGAAATCTGGGAACTGAGGGACTGATGCTAGGAAGTACGGGATCTTAGGAACTGTTGCCAGGCAGTGGGGGAACTGAGGAACTGATGGCAGCGTGTGCAGGAGCTGAGGAACTGATGCCAGGCGGTGATCAGAATTGAGGAACTGATGCCAGGTAGTGTGGGAACTGATGAACCGATGCCAGGCAGTCTGGTAACTGAAGGAATGATGCAGGCAGTGTGGGAACTGAAGCATTGGTCCCAGGCAGCATGGGAACTGAGGAGCCGATGCCAGGCTATGCAGGAACTGAGGAACTGATGCCAAGCAAGGCGGGATCTTAGGAATTGATGCCAGCCAGTGTGAGAACTGAGAAACTGATGACAGGCAGTACTAGATCTTAGGAACTCATGCCAGGAAATGTGGGAACTGGGGAATTGATGCCAGGCAGTACAGGCTCTTAGGAACAGTTGCCAGGCAGTGGGGGACCTGAGGAACTGATGCCAGGCAGGGTGGGAACTGAAGTACTGATGCCAGGCAGTGTTGGAACTGAGGTACTGATGCCAGGCAGGGTGGGAACTGAGGAGCTGATGCCAGGCAGTGTGGGAGCTGAGGATCCGATGCCAGACAGTGTGGCAAATCAGGATTTGACGCCTGGTAGTGCGGGAAATGAGGTACTTATGCCAGGCAGTGCCGGATCTTAGGAACTGATGCCAAGCAGTGCGGGATCTTAGGAACTGATGCCAGGCAGTGTGGGAAATGAAGTACTGATGCCAGGCAGTGCAGGAACTGAGTAGCTCATGGCAGGCAGTGCGGGAACTGAGGAACGGATGCCAGGAAATGTGGGAACTGAGGAACGGATGCCAGGCGGTGCAGGAACTGAGGAACTGATGCCTGGCAATGTCAGAACTGAGCAAATGATACCAGGAAGTGTGGGAACTCAGTGACTGATGCCAGGCAGCGCAGGAATTGAGGTTCTGGTGCCAGGCAGTGCAGGAATTGAAGTACTAATGCCTGGCAGTGCGGGATGTTAGGAACTGATGCCAGGCAGTGCGGGATGTTAGGAACTGATTCCAGGCAGTGTGGGAACAGAGGAACAGATGCCAATCAGGGTGGGAACTGAGGTACTGATGCCAGGCAGTGTGGGAACTCAGGAATTGATGCCAGGCAGTTCAGGAACAGAAGTAGTTATGCCAGGCTGTTTTGAGAACTTAGGAACTGATGCTAAGCAGTGATGGGAATTGAGGAACTGATCCTAGGTACAGTGGGAACTAATGATCTGATGCCAGGTAGTGAGGGAAGTGAGGAACTGAAGCCAGGAATTGTGGGAATTAGAATTGATGGCAGGTAGTGTGGGAACTGAGGAACTGATGGCAGGCATTGTGGGAACAGAGGAATTGCTCCCAGGCAGGGTGGGAACTAAGGAGCAGATGCCAGGCAGTGCAGGATCTGAGGAACTGATGCCAGACACTGCGGGATCTTAGGACCTGATGCAAGGCATTGTGGGATCTTAGGAACTGATGCCAGGTAGTGCAGCAAATTAGGAACTGATGCCAGGAAGTGCAGGACAGAGGAATGGATGCCAGGAAATCTGGGAACTGATGAACGGATGATGGGCAGTACTGGATCTTAGGAACCGATTCCAGGCAGTGTGGGAACTTAGGAACTGATGCCACTCTTTACGGGATCTTAGCAACTGATGCCAGGCAGTATGGGAACTGAGGAACTGATGCCAGGCAGTGCGGGAACTGAGGAACTGATGGCAGTGTGTTCAGGAACTGAGGACCTGATGGCAGTGTGTTCAGGAACTGAGGAACTGATGGCAGTGTGTGCAGGAACTGCGGAACTGATGGCAGCGTGTGCCAGAACTGAGGAACTGATGCCAGGCTGTGTGGGAACTGAGGAACTAATGCCAGGCAGGGTGACAACTGAGGAACTGATGCCAGGCTGTGTGGGAACTCAGGAACTAATGCCAGCGGTTTGGGAACTAAGATACTGATGAAGGCCTTGTGGGATTTTAGGAACTGATGCCAGGCAGTGTGGAAACGGAGGAAAAGATGCCAGGCTTTGCAAGAACTGAGAAAGTGATGCCAGGAAGTGTCAGAACTGAGCAACTGATGCCAGGCAGTGTGGGTACTGAGGAACTGATACCAGGCAGTGTGGGACCATTGGAGTTGCTCCCAGTCCGTGTGGGAACTAAGGAGCAGATGCCAGGCAGTGCGGGAACTGAGGAACTGATGCCTGGCACTGCGGGATCTTAGGATCTGATGCCAGGCATTGCAGGACCTTTGGAACTGATGCCAGGTAGTGCAGTAAATTAGGAACAATGCCAGGCTATGCGGGAACTGAGGAACTGATGCCAGGCAGTGCAGGATCTTAGGAACTGATGCCAGGTAGTGCAGCAAATTAGGATCTGATGCTAGGCAGTGCAGGACTGAGGAATGGATGTCAGGAAATGTGGGAACTGAGGAACTGATGCCAGGCAGTACTGGATCTTAGGAACTGATGCCAGGCTTTATGGGAACTGAGGAACTGATGCCAGGTAGTACGGGAACTTAGGAACTGATGCCAGGCAGTATGGGAACTGAAGAACTGATGCCAGGAATTACGGGAACTTAGGAACTGATGCCAGGCAGTATGGGAACTGAGAAACCGATGCCAGGCAGTGCAGGAACTGAGGAACTGATGGCAGCGTGTGCAGGAACTGAGGAACTGAAGCCAGGCAGTGTGAGAAGTGAGCAATGATGCCAGTAAGTGTGGGAAATGAGCAACCGATGTCAGGCAGTGCAGGAATTGAGGTACTGATGCCAGGCAAAGCGGGAACTTAGGAACTGATGCCAGGAAATCTGGGAACTGAGGGACTGATGCTAGGAAGTACGGGATCTTAGGAACTGTTGCCAGGCAGTGGGGGAACTGAGGAACTGATGGCAGCGTGTGCAGGAGCTGAGGAACTGATGCCAGGCGGTGATCAGAATTGAGGAACTGATGCCAGGTAGTGTGGGAACTGATGAACCGATGCCAGGCAGTCTGGTAACTGAAGTAATGATGCAGGCAGTGTGGGAACTGAAGCATTGGTCCCAGGCAGCATGGGAACTGAGGAGCCGATGCCAGGCTATGCAGGAACTGAGGAACTGATGCCAAGCAATGCGGGATCTTAGGAATTGATGCCAGCCAGTGTGAGAACTGAGAAACTGATGACAGGCAGTACTGGATCTTAGGAACTCATGCCAGGAAATGTGGGAACTGGGGAATTGATGCCAGGCAGTACAGGCTCTTAGGAACAGTTGCCAGGCAGTGGAGGACCTGAGGAACTGATGCCAGGCAGGGTGGGAACTGAAGTACTGATGCCAGGCAGTGTTGGAACTGAGGTACTGATGCCAGGCAGGGTGAGAACTGAGGAGCTGATGCCAGGCAGTGTGGGAGCTGAGGATCCGATGCCAGACAGTGTGGCAAATCAGGATTTGACGCCTGGTAGTGCGGGAAATGAGGTACTTATGCCAGGCAGTGCCGGATCTTAGGAACTGATGCCAAGCAGTGTGGGATCTTAGGAACTGATGCCAGGCAGTGTGGGAAATGAAGTACTGATGCCAGGCAGTGCAGGAACTGAGTAGCTCATGGCAGGCAGTGCGGGAACTGAGGAACGGATGCCAGGAAATGTGGGAACTGAGGAACGGATGCCAGGTGGTGCAGGAACTGAGGAACTGATGCCTGGCAATGTCAGAACTGAGCAAATGATACCAGGAAGTGTGGGAACTCAGTGACTGATGCCAGGCAGCGCAGGAATTGAAGTTCTGGTGCCAGGCAGTGCAGGAATTGAAGTACTAATGCCAGGCAGTGCGGGATGTTAGGAACTGATGCCAGGCAGTGCGGGATGTTAGGAACTGATTCCAGGCAGTGTGAGAACAGAGGAACAGATGCCAATCAGGGTGGGAACTGAGGTACTGATGCCAGGCAGTGTGGGAACTCAGGAATTGATGCCAGGCAGTTCAGGAACAGAAGTAGTTATGCCAGGCTGTTTTGAGAACTTAGGAACTGATGCTAAGCAGTGATGGGAATTGAGGAACTGATCCTAGGTACTGTGGGAACTAATGATCTGATGCCAGGTAGTGAGGGAAGTGAGGAACTGAAGCCAGGAATTGTGGGAATTAGAATTGATGGCAGGTAGTGTGGGAACTGAGGAACTGATGGCAGGCATTGTGGGAACAGAGGAATTGCTCCCAGGCAGGGTGGGAACTAAGGAGCAGATGCCAGGCAGTGCAGGATCTGAGGAACTGATGCCAGACACTGCGGGATCTTAGGACCTGATGCAAGGCATTGTGGGATCTTAGGAACTGATGCCAGGTAGTGCAGCAAATTAGGAACTGATGCCAGGAAGTGCAGGACAGAGGAATGGATGCCAGGAAATCTGGGAACTGATGAACGGATGCCAGGCAGTACTGGATCTTAGGAACTGATGGCAGTGTGTTCAGGAACTGAGGACCTGATGGCAGTGTGTTCAGGAACTGAGGAACTGATGGCAGTGTGTGCAGGAACTGCGGAACTGATGGCAGCGTGTGCCAGAACTGAGGAACTGATGCCAGGCTGTGTGGGAACTGAGGAACTAATGCCAGGCAGGGTGACAACTGAGGAACTGATGCCAGGCTGTGTGGGAACTCAGGAACTAATGCCAGTGGTTTGGGAACTAAGATACTGATGAAGGCCTTGTGGGATTTTAGGAACTGATGCCTGGCAGTGTGGAAACGGAGGAAAAGATGCCAGGCTTTGCGAGAACTGAGAAAGTGATGCCAGGAAGTGTCAGAACTGAGCAACTGATGCCAGGCAGTGTGGGTACTGAAGAACTGATACCAGGCAGTGTGGGACCATTGGAGTTGCTCCCAGTCCGTGTGGGAACTAAGGAGCAGATGCCAGGCAGTGCGGGAACTGAGGAACTGATGCCTGGCACTGCGGGATCTTAGGATCTGATGCCAGGCATTGCAGGACCTTTGGAACTGATGCCAGGTAGTGCAGTAAATTAGGAACAATGCCAGACTATGTGGGAACTGAGGAACTGATGCCAGGCAGTGCAGGATCTTAGGAACTGATGCCAGGTAGTGCAGCAAATTAGGATCTGATGCTAGGCAGTGCAGGACTGAGGAATGGATGTCAGGAAATGTGGGAACTGAGGAACTGATGCCAGGCAGTACTGGATCTTAGGAACTGATGCCAGGCTTTATGGGAACTGAGGAACTGATGCCAGGTAGTACGGGAACTTAGGAACTGATGCCAGGCAGTATGGGAACTGAAGAACTGATGCCAGGAATTACGGGAACTTAGGAACTGATGCCAGGCAGTATGGGAACTGAGAAACCGATGCCAGGCAGTGCAGGAACTGAGGAACTGATGGCAGCGTGTGCAGGAACTGAGGAACTGAAGCCAGGCAGTGTGAGAAGTGAGCAATGATGCCAGTAAGTGTGGGAAATGAGCAACCGATGTCAGGCAGTGCAGGAATTGAGGTACTGATGCCAGGTAAAGCGGGAACTTAGGAACTGATGCCAGGAAATCTGGGAACTGAGGGACTGATGCTAGGAAGTACGGGATCTTAGGAACTGTTGCCAGGCAGTGGGGGAACTGAGGAACTGATGGCAGCGTGTGCAGGAGCTGAGGAACTGATGCCAGGCGGTGATCAGAATTGAGGAACTGATGCCAGGTAGTGTGGGAACTGATGAACCGATGCCAGGCAGTCTGGTAACTGAAGGAATGATGCAGGCAGTGTGGGAACTGAAGCATTGGTCCCAGGCAGCATGGGAACTGAGGAGCCGATGCCAGGCTATGCAGGAACTGAGGAACTGATGCCAAGCAAGGCGGGATCTTAGGAATTGATGCCAGCCAGTGTGAGAACTGAGAAACTGATGACAGGCAGTACTAGATCTTAGGAACTCATGCCAGGAAATGTGGGAACTGGGGAATTGATGCCAGGCAGTACAGGCTCTTAGGAACAGTTGCCAGGCAGTGGGGGACCTGAGGAACTGATGCCAGGCAGGGTGGGAACTGAAGTACTGATGCCAGGCAGTGTTGGAACTGAGGTACTGATGCCAGGCAGGGTGGGAACTGAGGAGCTGATGCCAGGCAGTTTGGGAGCTGAGGATCCGATGCCAGACAGTGTGGCAAATCAGGATTTGACGCCTGGTAGTGCGGGAAATGAGGTACTTATGCCAGGCAGTGCCGGATCTTAGGAACTGATGCCAAGCAGTGCGGGATCTTAGGAACTGATGCCAGGCAGTGTGGGAAATGAAGTACTGATGCCAGGCAGTGCAGGAACTGAGTAGCTCATGGCAGGCAGTGCGGGAACTGAGGAACGGATGCCAGGAAATGTGGGAACTGAGGAACGGATGCCAGGCGGTGCAGGAACTGAGGAACTGATGCCTGGCAATGTCAGAACTGAGCAAATGATACCAGGAAGTGTGGGAACTCAGTGACTGATGCCAGGCAGCGCAGGAATTGAGGTTCTGGTGCCAGGCAGTGCAGGAATTGAAGTACTAATGCCAGGCAGTGCGGGATGTTAGGAACTGATGCCAGGCAGTGCGGGATGTTAGGAACTGATTCCAGGCAGTGTGGGAACAGAGGAACAGATGCCAATCAGGGTGGGAACTGAGGTACTGATGCCAGGCAGTGTGGGAACTCAGGAATTGATGCCAGGCAGTTCAGGAACAGAAGTAGTTATGCCAGGCTGTTTTGAGAACTTAGGAACTGATGCTAAGCAGTGATGGGAATTGAGGAACTGATCCTAGGTACAGTGGGAACTAATGATCTGATGCCAGGTAGTGAGGGAAGTGAGGAACTGAAGCCAGGAATTGTGGGAATTAGAATTGATGGCAGGTAGTGTGGGAACTGAGGAACTGATGGCAGGCATTGTGGGAACAGAGGAATTGCTCCCAGGCAGGGTGGGAACTAAGGAGCAGATGCCAGGCAGTGCAGGATCTGAGGAACTGATGCCAGACACTGCGGGATCTTAGGACCTGATGCAAGGCATTGTGGGATCTTAGGAACTGATGCCAGGTAGTGCAGCAAATTAGGAACTGATGCCAGGAAGTGCAGGACAGAGGAATGGATGCCAGGAAATCTGGGAACTGATGAACGGATGATGGGCAGTACTGGATCTTAGGAACCGATTCCAGGCAGTGTGGGAACTTAGGAACTGATGCCACTCTTTACGGGATCTTAGCAACTGATGCCAGGCAGTATGGGAACTGAGGAACTGATGCCAGGCAGTGCGGGAACTGAGGAACTGATGGCAGTGTGTTCAGGAACTGAGGACCTGATGGCAGTGTGTTCAGGAACTGAGGAACTGATGGCAGTGTGTGCAGGAACTGCGGAACTGATGGCAGCGTGTGCCAGAACTGAGGAACTGATGCCAGGCTGTGTGGGAACTGAGGAACTAATGCCAGGCAGGGTGACAACTGAGGAACTGATGCCAGGCTGTGTGGGAACTCAGGAACTAATGCCAGCGGTTTGGGAACTAAGATACTGATGAAGGCCTTGTGGGATTTTAGGAACTGATGCCAGGCAGTGTGGAAACGGAGGAAAAGATGCCAGGCTTTGCAAGAACTGAGAAAGTGATGCCAGGAAGTGTCAGAACTGAGCAACTGATGCCAGGCAGTGTGGGTACTGAGGAACTGATACCAGGCAGTGTGGGACCATTGGAGTTGCTCCCAGTCCGTGTGGGAACTAAGGAGCAGATGCCAGGCAGTGCGGGAACTGAGGAACTGATGCCTGGCACTGCGGGATCTTAGGATCTGATGCCAGGCATTGCAGGACCTTTGGAACTGATGCCAGGTAGTGCAGTAAATTAGGAACAATGCCAGGCTATGCGGGAACTGAGGAACTGATGCCAGGCAGTGCAGGATCTTAGGAACTGATGCCAGGTAGTGCAGCAAATTAGGATCTGATGCTAGGCAGTGCAGGACTGAGGAATGGATGTCAGGAAATGTGGGAACTGAGGAACTGATGCCAGGCAGTACTGGATCTTAGGAACTGATGCCAGGCTTTATGGGACCTGAGGAACTGATGCCAGGTAGTACGGGAACTTAGGAACTGATGCCAGGCAGTATGGGAACTGAAGAACTGATGCCAGGAATTACGGGAACTTAGGAACTGATGCCAGGCAGTATGGGAACTGAGAAACCGATGCCAGGCAGTGCAGGAACTGAGGAACTGATGGCAGCGTGTGCAGGAACTGAGGAACTGAAGCCAGGCAGTGTGAGAAGTGAGCAATGATGCCAGTAAGTGTGGGAAATGAGCAACCGATGTCAGGCAGTGCAGGAATTGAGGTACTGATGCCAGGCAAAGCGGGAACTTAGGAACTGATGCCAGGAAATCTGGGAACTGAGGGACTGATGCTAGGAAGTACGGGATCTTAGGAACTGTTGCCAGGCAGTGGGGGAACTGAGGAACTGATGGCAGCGTGTGCAGGAGCTGAGGAACTGATGCCAGGCGGTGATCAGAATTGAGGAACTGATGCCAGGTAGTGTGGGAACTGATGAACCGATGCCAGGCAGTCTGGTAACTGAAGTAATGATGCAGGCAGTGTGGGAACTGAAGCATTGGTCCCAGGCAGCATGGGAACTGAGGAGCCGATGCCAGGCTATGCAGGAACTGAGGAACTGATGCCAAGCAATGCGGGATCTTAGGAATTGATGCCAGCCAGTGTGAGAACTGAGAAACTGATGACAGGCAGTACTGGATCTTAGGAACTCATGCCAGGAAATGTGGGAACTGGGGAATTGATGCCAGGCAGTACAGGCTCTTAGGAACAGTTGCCAGGCAGTGGAGGACCTGAGGAACTGATGCCAGGCAGGGTGGGAACTGAAGTACTGATGCCAGGCAGTGTTGGAACTGAGGTACTGATGCCAGGCAGGGTGAGAACTGAGGAGCTGATGCCAGGCAGTGTGGGAGCTGAGGATCCGATGCCAGACAGTGTGGCAAATCAGGATTTGACGCCTGGTAGTGCGGGAAATGAGGTACTTATGCCAGGCAGTGCCGGATCTTAGGAACTGATGCCAAGCAGTGTGGGATCTTAGGAACTGATGCCAGGCAGTGTGGGAAATGAAGTACTGATGCCAGGCAGTGCAGGAACTGAGTAGCTCATGGCAGGCAGTGCGGGAACTGAGGAACGGATGCCAGGAAATGTGGGAACTGAGGAACGGATGCCAGGTGGTGCAGGAACTGAGGAACTGATGCCTGGCAATGTCAGAACTGAGCAAATGATACCAGGAAGTGTGGGAACTCAGTGACTGATGCCAGGCAGCGCAGGAATTGAAGTTCTGGTGCCAGGCAGTGCAGGAATTGAAGTACTAATGCCAGGCAGTGCGGGATGTTAGGAACTGATGCCAGGCAGTGCGGGATGTTAGGAACTGATTCCAGGCAGTGTGAGAACAGAGGAACAGATGCCAATCAGGGTGGGAACTGAGGTACTGATGCCAGGCAGTGTGGGAACTCAGGAATTGATGCCAGGCAGTTCAGGAACAGAAGTAGTTATGCCAGGCTGTTTTGAGAACTTAGGAACTGATGCTAAGCAGTGATGGGAATTGAGGAACTGATCCTAGGTACTGTGGGAACTAATGATCTGATGCCAGGTAGTGAGGGAAGTGAGGAACTGAAGCCAGGAATTGTGGGAATTAGAATTGATGGCAGGTAGTGTGGGAACTGAGGAACTGATGGCAGGCATTGTGGGAACAGAGGAATTGCTCCCAGGCAGGGTGGGAACTAAGGAGCAGATGCCAGGCAGTGCAGGATCTGAGGAACTGATGCCAGACACTGCGGGATCTTAGGACCTGATGCAAGGCATTGTGGGATCTTAGGAACTGATGCCAGGTAGTGCAGCAAATTAGGAACTGATGCCAGGAAGTGCAGGACAGAGGAATGGATGCCAGGAAATCTGGGAACTGATGAACGGATGCCAGGCAGTACTGGATCTTAGGAACTGATGGCAGTGTGTTCAGGAACTGAGGACCTGATGGCAGTGTGTTCAGGAACTGAGGAACTGATGGCAGTGTGTGCAGGAACTGCGGAACTGATGGCAGCGTGTGCCAGAACTGAGGAACTGATGCCAGGCTGTGTGGGAACTGAGGAACTAATGCCAGGCAGGGTGACAACTGAGGAACTGATGCCAGGCTGTGTGGGAACTCAGGAACTAATGCCAGTGGTTTGGGAACTAAGATACTGATGAAGGCCTTGTGGGATTTTAGGAACTGATGCCAGGCAGTGTGGAAACGGAGGAAAAGATGCCAGGCTTTGCGAGAACTGAGAAAGTGATGCCAGGAAGTGTCAGAACTGAGCAACTGATGCCAGGCAGTGTGGGTACTGAAGAACTGATACCAGGCAGTGTGGGACCATTGGAGTTGCTCCCAGTCCGTGTGGGAACTAAGGAGCAGATGCCAGGCAGTGCGGGAACTGAGGAACTGATGCCTGGCACTGCGGGATCTTAGGATCTGATGCCAGGCATTGCAGGACCTTTGGAACTGATGCCAGGTAGTGCAGTAAATTAGGAACAATGCCAGACTATGTGGGAACTGAGGAACTGATGCCAGGCAGTGCAGGATCTTAGGAACTGATGCCAGGTAGTGCAGCAAATTAGGATCTGATGCTAGGCAGTGCAGGACTGAGGAATGGATGTCAGGAAATGTGGGAACTGAGGAACTGATGCCAGGCAGTACTGGATCTTAGGAACTGATGCCAGGCTTTATGGGAACTGAGGAACTGATGCCAGGTAGTACGGGAACTTAGGAACTGATGCCAGGCAGTATGGGAACTGAAGAACTGATGCCAGGAATTACGGGAACTTAGGAACTGATGCCAGGCAGTATGGGAACTGAGAAACCGATGCCAGGCAGTGCAGGAACTGAGGAACTGATGGCAGCGTGTGCAGGAACTGAGGAACTGAAGCCAGGCAGTGTGAGAAGTGAGCAATGATGCCAGTAAGTGTGGGAAATGAGCAACCGATGTCAGGCAGTGCAGGAATTGAGGTACTGATGCCAGGTAAAGCGGGAACTTAGGAACTGATGCCAGGAAATCTGGGAACTGAGGGACTGATGCTAGGAAGTACGGGATCTTAGGAACTGTTGCCAGGCAGTGGGGGAACTGAGGAACTGATGGCAGCGTGTGCAGGAGCTGAGGAACTGATGCCAGGCGGTGATCAGAATTGAGGAACTGATGCCAGGTAGTGTGGGAACTGATGAACCGATGCCAGGCAGTCTGGTAACTGAAGGAATGATGCAGGCAGTGTGGGAACTGAAGCATTGGTCCCAGGCAGCATGGGAACTGAGGAGCCGATGCCAGGCTATGCAGGAACTGAGGAACTGATGCCAAGCAATGCGGGATCTTAGGAATTGATGCCAGCCAGTGTGAGAACTGAGAAACTGATGACAGGCAGTACTGGATCTTAGGAACTCATGCCAGGAAATGTGGGAACTGGGGAATTGATGCCAGGCAGTACAGGCTCTTAGGAACAGTTGCCAGGCAGTGGGGGACCTGAGGAACTGATGCCAGGCAGGGTGGGAACTGAAGTACTGATGCCAGGCAGTGTTGGAACTGAGGTACTGATGCCAGGCAGGGTGAGAACTGAGGAGCTGATGCCAGGCAGTGTGGGAGCTGAGGATCCGATGCCAGACAGTGTGGCAAATCAGGATTTGACGCCTGGTAGTGCGGGAAATGAGGTACTTATGCCAGGCAGTGCCGGATCTTAGGAACTGATGCCAAGCAGTGCGGGATCTTAGGAACTGATGCCAGGCAGTGTGGGAAATGAAGTACTGATGCCAGGCAGTGCAGGAACTGAGTAGCTCATGGCAGGCAGTGCGGGAACTGAGGAACGGATGCCAGGAAATGTGGGAACTGAGGAACGGATGCCAGGCGGTGCAGGAACTGAGGAACTGATGCCTGGCAATGTCAGAACTGAGCAAATGATACCAGGAAGTGTGGGAACTCAGTGACTGATGCCAGGCAGCGCAGGAATTGAAGTTCTGGTGCCAGGCAGTGCAGGAATTGAAGTACTAATGCCAGGCAGTGCGGGATGTTAGGAACTGATGCCAGGCAGTGCGGGATGTTAGGAACTGATTCCAGGCAGTGTGGGAACAGAGGAACAGATGCCAATCAGGGTGGGAACTGAGGTACTGATGCCAGGCAGTGTGGGAACTCAGGAATTGATGCCAGGCAGTTCAGGAACAGAAGTAGTTATGC
Organism: Isurus oxyrinchus; assembly: GCA_026770705.1. NCBI lineage: Eukaryota > Metazoa > Chordata > Chondrichthyes > Lamniformes > Lamnidae > Isurus > Isurus oxyrinchus. Next base: position 7,858,223 of record JANJGN010000029.1, on the reverse strand, counting down.
CAGGCTGTTTTGAGAACTTAGGAACTGATGCTAAGCAGTGATGGGAATTGAGGAACTGATCCTAGGTACAGTGGGAACTAATGATCTGATGCCAGGTAGTGAGGGAAGTGAGGAACTGAAGCCAGGAATTGTGGGAATTAGAATTGATGGCAGGTAGTGTGGGAACTGAGGAACTGATGGCAGGCATTGTGGGAACAGAGGAATTGCTCCCAGGCAGGGTGGGAACTAAGGAGCAGATGCCAGGCAGTGCAGGATCTGAGGAACTGATGCCAGACACTGCGGGATCTTAGGACCTGATGCAAGGCATTGTGGGATCTTAGGAACTGATGCCAGGTAGTGCAGCAAATTAGGAACTGATGCCAGGAAGTGCAGGACAGAGGAATGGATGCCAGGAAATCTGGGAACTGATGAACGGATGCCAGGCAGTACTGGATCTTAGGAACTGATGGCAGTGTGTTCAGGAACTGAGGACCTGATGGCAGTGTGTTCAGGAACTGAGGAACTGATGGCAGTGTGTGCAGGAACTGCGGAACTGATGGCAGCGTGTGCCAGAACTGAGGAACTGATGCCAGGCTGTGTGGGAACTGAGGAACTAATGCCAGGCAGGGTGACAACTGAGGAACTGATGCCAGGCTGTGTGGGAACTCAGGAACTAATGCCAGCGGTTTGGGAACTAAGATACTGATGAAGGCCTTGTGGGATTTTAGGAACTGATGCCAGGCAGTGTGGAAACGGAGGAAAAGATGCCAGGCTTTGCGAGAACTGAGAATGTGATGCCAGGAAGTGTCAGAACTGAGCAACTGATGCCAGGCAGTGTGGGTACTGAAGAACTGATACCAGGCAGTGTGGGACCATTGGAGTTGCTCCCAGTCCGTGTGGGAACTAAGGAGCAGATGCCAGGCAGTGCGGGAACTGAGGAACTGATGCCTGGCACTGCGGGATCTTAGGATCTGATGCCAGGCATTGCAGGACCTTTGGAACTGATGCCAGGTAGTGCAGTAAATTAGGAACAATGCCAGACTATGTGGGAACTGAGGAACTGATGCCAGGCAGTGCAGGATCTTAGGAACTGATGCCAGGTAGTGCAGCAAATTAGGATCTGATGCTAGGCAGTGCAGGACTGAGGAATGGATGTCAGGAAATGTGGGAACTGAGGAACTGATGCCAGGCAGTACTGGATCTTAGGAACTGATGCCAGGCTTTATGGGAACTGAGGAACTGATGCCAGGTAGTACGGGAACTTAGGAACTGATGCCAGGCAGTATGGGAACTGAAGAACTGATGCCAGGAATTACGGGAACTTAGGAACTGATGCCAGGCAGTATGGGAACTGAGAAACCGATGCCAGGCAGTGCAGGAACTGAGGAACTGATGGCAGCGTGTGCAGGAACTGAGGAACTGAAGCCAGGCAGTGTGAGAAGTGAGCAATGATGCCAGTAAGTGTGGGAAATGAGCAACCGATGTCAGGCAGTGCAGGAATTGAGGTACTGATGCCAGGTAAAGCGGGAACTTAGGAACTGATGCCAGGAAATCTGGGAACTGAGGGACTGATGCTAGGAAGTACGGGATCTTAGGAACTGTTGCCAGGCAGTGGGGGAACTGAGGAACTGATGGCAGCGTGTGCAGGAGCTGAGGAACTGATGCCAGGCGGTGATCAGAATTGAGGAACTGATGCCAGGTAGTGTGGGAACTGATGAACCGATGCCAGGCAGTCTGGTAACTGAAGGAATGATGCAGGCAGTGTGGGAACTGAAGCATTGGTCCCAGGCAGCATGGGAACTGAGGAGCCGATGCCAGGCTATGCAGGAACTGAGGAACTGATGCCAAGCAATGCGGGATCTTAGGAATTGATGCCAGCCAGTGTGAGAACTGAGAAACTGATGACAGGCAGTACTGGATCTTAGGAACTCATGCCAGGAAATGTGGGAACTGGGGAATTGATGCCAGGCAGTACAGGCTCTTAGGAACAGTTGCCAGGCAGTGGGGGACCTGAGGAACTGATGCCAGGCAGGGTGGGAACTGAAGTACTGATGCCAGGCAGTGTTGGAACTGAGGTACTGATGCCAGGCAGGGTGAGAACTGAGGAGCTGATGCCAGGCAGTGTGGGAGCTGAGGATCCGATGCCAGACAGTGTGGCAAATCAGGATTTGACGCCTGGTAGTGCGGGAAATGAGGTACTTATGCCAGGCAGTGCCGGATCTTAGGAACTGATGCCAAGCAGTGCGGGATCTTAGGAACTGATGCCAGGCAGTGTGGGAAATGAAGTACTGATGCCAGGCAGTGCAGGAACTGAGTAGCTCATGGCAGGCAGTGCGGGAACTGAGGAACGGATGCCAGGAAATGTGGGAACTGAGGAACGGATGCCAGGCGGTGCAGGAACTGAGGAACTGATGCCTGGCAATGTCAGAACTGAGCAAATGATACCAGGAAGTGTGGGAACTCAGTGACTGATGCCAGGCAGCGCAGGAATTGAAGTTCTGGTGCCAGGCAGTGCAGGAATTGAAGTACTAATGCCAGGCAGTGCGGGATGTTAGGAACTGATGCCAGGAAGTGAGGGATGTTAGGAACTGATTCCAGGCAGTGTGGGAACAGAGGAACAGATGCCAATCAGGGTGGGAACTGAGGTACTGATGCCAGGCAGTGTGGGAACTCAGGAATTGATGCCAGGCAGTTCAGGAACAGAAGTAGTTATGCCAGGCTGTTTTGAGAACTTAGGAACTGATGCTAAGCAGTGATGGGAATTGAGGAACTGATCCTAGGTACAGTGGGAACTAATGATCTGATGCCAGGTAGTGAGGGAAGTGAGGAACTGAAGCCAGGAATTGTGGGAATTAGAATTGATGGCAGGTAGTGTGGGAACTGAGGAACTGATGGCAGGCATTGTGGGAACAGAGGAATTGCTCCCAGGCAGGGTGGGAACTAAGGAGCAGATGCCAGGCAGTGCAGGATCTGAGGAACTGATGCCAGACACTGCGGGATCTTAGGACCTGATGCAAGGCATTGTGGGATCTTAGGAACTGATGCCAGGTAGTGCAGCAAATTAGGAACTGATGCCAGGAAGTGCAGGACAGAGGAATGGATGCCAGGAAATCTGGGAACTGATGAACGGATGCCAGGCAGTACTGGATCTTAGGAACCGATTCCAGGCAGTGTGGGAACTTAGGAACTGATGCCACTCTTTACGGGATCTTAGCAACTGATGCCAGGCAGTATGGGAACTGAGGAACTGATGCCAGGCAGTGCGGGAACTGAGGAACTGATGGCAGTGTGTTCAGGAACTGAGGACCTGATGGCAGTGTGTTCAGGAACTGAGGAACTGATGGCAGTGTGTGCAGGAACTGTGGAACTGATGGCAGCGTGTGCCAGAACTGAGGAACTGATGCCAGGCTGTGTGGGAACTGAGGAACTAATGCCAGGCAGGGTGACAACTGAGGAACTGATGCCAGGCTGTGTGGGAACTCAGGAACTAATGCCAGCGGTTTGGGAACTAAGATACTGATGAAGGCCTTGTGGGATTTTAGGAACTGATGCCAGGCAGTGTGGAAACGGAGGAAAAGATGCCAGGCTTTGCAAGAACTGAGAAAGTGATGCCAGGAAGTGTCAGAACTGAGCAACTGATGCCAGGCAGTGTGGGTACTGCGGAACTGATACCAGGCAGTGTGGGACCATTGGAGTTGCTCCCAGTCCGTGTGGGAACTAAGGAGCAGATGCCAGGCAGTGCGGGAACTGAGGAACTGATGCCTGGCACTGCGGGATCTTAGGATCTGATGCCAGGCATTGCAGGACCTTTGGAACTGATGCCAGGTAGTGCAGTAAATTAGGAACAATGCCAGGCTATGCGGGAACTGAGGAACTGATGCCAGGCAGTGCAGGATCTTAGGAACTGATGCCAGGTAGTGCAGCAAATTAGGATCTGATGCTAGGCAGTGCAGGACTGAGGAATGGATGTCAGGAAATGTGGGAACTGAGGAACTGATGCCAGGCAGTACTGGATCTTAGGAACTGATGCCAGGCTTTATGGGAACTGAGGAACTGATGCCAGGTAGTACGGGAACTTAGGAACTGATGCCAGGCAGTATGGGAACTGAAGAACTGATGCCAGGAATTACGGGAACTTAGGAACTGATGCCAGGCAGTATGGGAACTGAGAAACCGATGCCAGGCAGTGCAGGAACTGAGGAACTGATGGCAGCGTGTGCAGGAACTGAGGAACTGAAGCCAGGCAGTGTGAGAAGTGAGCAATGATGCCAGTAAGTGTGGGAAATGAGCAACCGATGTCAGGCAGTGCAGGAATTGAGGTACTGATGCCAGGCAAAGCGGGAACTTAGGAACTGATGCCAGGAAATCTGGGAACTGAGGGACTGATGCTAGGAAGTACGGGATCTTAGGAACTGTTGCCAGGCAGTGGGGGAACTGAGGAACTGATGGCAGCGTGTGCAGGAGCTGAGGAACTGATGCCAGGCGGTGATCAGAATTGAGGAACTGATGCCAGGTAGTGTGGGAACTGATGAACCGATGCCAGGCAGTCTGGTAACTGAAGTAATGATGCAGGCAGTGTGGGAACTGAAGCATTGGTCCCAGGCAGCATGGGAACTGAGGAGCCGATGCCAGGCTATGCAGGAACTGAGGAACTGATGCCAAGCAATGCGGGATCTTAGGAATTGATGCCAGCCAGTGTGAGAACTGAGAAACTGATGACAGGCAGTACTGGATCTTAGGAACTCATGCCAGGAAATGTGGGAACTGGGCAATTGATGCCAGGCAGTACAGGCTCTTAGGAACAGTTGCCAGGCAGTGAGGGACCTGAGGAACTGATGCCAGGCAGGGTGGGAACTGAAGTACTGATGCCAGGCAGTGTTGGAACTGAGGTACTGATGCCAGGCAGGGTGGGAACTGAGGAGCTGATGCCAGGCAGTGTGGGAGCTGAGGATCCGATGCCAGACAGTGTGGCAAATCAGGATTTGACGCCTGGTAGTGCGGGAAATGAGGTACTTATGCCAGGCAGTGCCGGATCTTAGGAACTGATGCCAAGCAGTGCGGGATCTTAGGAACTGATGCCAGGCAGTGTGGGAAATGAAGTACTGATGCCAGGCAGTGCAGGAACTGAGTAGCTCATGGCAGGCAGTGCGGGAACTGAGGAACGGATGCCAGGAAATGTGGGAACTGAGGAACGGATGCCAGGCGGTGCAGGAACTGAGGAACTGATGCCTGGCAATGTCAGAACTGAGCAAATGATACCAGGAAGTGTGGGAACTCAGTGACTGATGCCAGGCAGCGCAGGAATTGAAGTTCTGGTGCCAGGCAGTGCAGGAATTGAAGTACTAATGCCAGGCAGTGCGGGATGTTAGGAACTGATGCCAGGCAGTGCGGGATGTTAGGAACTGATTCCAGGCAGTGTGGGAACAGAGGAACAGATGCCAATCAGGGTGGGAACTGAGGTACTGATGCCAGGCAGTGTGGGAACTCAGGAATTGATGCCAGGCAGTTCAGGAACAGAAGTAGTTATGCCAGGCTGTTTTGAGAACTTAGGAACTGATGCTAAGCAGTGATGGGAATTGAGGAACTGATCCTAGGTACAGTGGGAACTAATGATCTGATGCCAGGTAGTGAGGGAAGTGAGGAACTGAAGCCAGGAATTGTGGGAATTAGAATTGATGGCAGGTAGTGTGGGAACTGAGGAACTGATGGCAGGCATTGTGGGAACAGAGGAATTGCTCCCAGGCAGGGTGGGAACTAAGGAGCAGATGCCAGGCAGTGCAGGATCTGAGGAACTGATGCCAGACACTGCGGGATCTTAGGACCTGATGCAAGGCATTGTGGGATCTTAGGAACTGATGCCAGGTAGTGCAGCAAATTAGGAACTGATGCCAGGAAGTGCAGGACAGAGGAATGGATGCCAGGAAATCTGGGAACTGATGAACGGATGCCAGGCAGTACTGGATCTTAGGAACCGATTCCAGGCAGTGTGGGAACTTAGGAACTGATGCCCCTCTTTACGGGATCTTAGCAACTGATGCCAGGCAGTATGGGAACTGAGGAACTGATGCCAGGCAGTGCGGGAACTGAGGAACTGATGGCAGTGTGTTCAGGAACTGAGGACCTGATGGCAGTGTGTTCAGGAACTGAGGAACTGATGGCAGTGTGTGCAGGAACTGCGGAACTGATGGCAGCGTGTGCCAGAACTGAGGAACTGATGCCAGGCTGTGTGGGAACTGAGGAACTAATGCCAGGCAGGGTGACAACTGAGGAACTGATGCCAGGCTGTGTGGGAACTCAGGAACTAATGCCAGCGGTTTGGGAACTAAGATACTGATGAAGGCCTTGTGGGATTTTAGGAACTGATGCCAGGCAGTGTGGAAACGGAGGAAAAGATGCCAGGCTTTGCAAGAACTGAGAAAGTGATGCCAGGAAGTGTCAGAACTGAGCAACTGATGCCAGGCAGTGTGGGTACTGAGGAACTGATACCAGGCAGTGTGGGACCATTGGAGTTGCTCCCAGTCCGTGTGGGAACTAAGGAGCAGATGCCAGGCAGTGCGGGAACTGAGGAACTGATGCCTGGCACTGCGGGATCTTAGGATCTGATGCCAGGCATTGCAGGACCTTTGGAACTGATGCCAGGTAGTGCAGTAAATTAGGAACAATGCCAGGCTATGCGGGAACTGAGGAACTGATGCCAGGCAGTGCAGGATCTTAGGAACTGATGCCAGGTAGTGCAGCAAATTAGGATCTGATGCTAGGCAGTGCAGGACTGAGGAATGGATGTCAGGAAATGTGGGAACTGAGGAACTGATGCCAGGCAGTACTGGATCTTAGGAACTGATGCCAGGCTTTATGGGAACTGAGGAACTGATGCCAGGTAGTACGGGAACTTAGGAACTGATGCCAGGCAGTATGGGAACAGAAGAACTGATGCCAGGAATTACGGGAACTTAGGAACTGATGCCAGGCAGTATGGGAACTGAGAAACCGATGCCAGGCAGTGCAGGAACTGAGGAGCTGATGGCAGCGTGTGCAGGAACTGAGGAACTGAGGCCTGGCAGTGTGAGAAGTGAGCAATGATGCCAGTAAGTGTGGGAAATGAGCAACTGATGTCAGGCAGTGCAGGAATTGAGGTACTGATGCCAGGCAAAGCGGGAACTTAGGAACTGATGCCAGGAAATCTGGGAACTGAGGGACTGATGCTAGGAAGTACGGGATCTTAGGAACTGTTGCCAGGCAGTGGGGGAACTGAGGAACTGATGGCAGCGTGTGCAGGAGCTGAGGAACTGATGCCAGGCGGTGATCAGAATTGAGGAACTGATGCCAGGTAGTGTGGGAACTGATGAACCGATGCCAGGCAGTCTGGTAACTGAAGTAATGATGCAGGCAGTGTGGGAACTGAAGCATTGGTCCCAGGCAGCATGGGAACTGAGGAGCCGATGCCAGGCTATGCAGGAACTGAGGAACTGATGCCAAGCAAGGCGGGATCTTAGGAATTGATGCCAGCCAGTGTGAGAACTGAGAAACTGATGACAGGCAGTACTGGATCTTAGGAACTCATGCCAGGAAATGTGGGAACTGGGGAATTGATGCCAGGCAGTACAGGCTCTTAGGAACAGTTGCCAGGCAGTGGGGGACCTGAGGAACTGATGCCAGGCAGGGTGGGAACTGAAGTACTGATGCCAGGCAGTGTTGGAACTGAGGTACTGATGCCAGGCAGGGTGGGAACTGAGGAGCTGATGCCAGGCAGTGTGGGAGCTGAGGATCCGATGCCAGACAGTGTGGCAAATCAGGATTTGACGCCTGGTAGTGCGGGAAATGAGGTACTTATGCCAGGCAGTGCCGGATCTTAGGAACTGATGCCAAGCAGTGCGGGATCTTAGGAACTGATGCCAGGCAGTGTGGGAAATGAAGTACTGATGCCAGGCAGTGCAGGAACTGAGTAGCTCATGGCAGGCAGTGCGGGAACTGAGGAACGGATGCCAGGAAATGTGGGAACTGAGGAACGGATGCCAGGCGGTGCAGGAACTGAGGAACTGATGCCTGGCAATGTCAGAACTGAGCAAATGATACCAGGAAGTGTGGGAACTCAGTGACTGATGCCAGGCAGCGCAGGAATTGAAGTTCTGGTGCCAGGCAGTGCAGGAATTGAAGTACTAATGCCAGGCAGTGCGGGATGTTAGGAACTGATGCCAGGCAGTGCGGGATGTTAGGAACTGATTCCAGGCAGTGTGGGAACAGAGGAACAGATGCCAATCAGGGTGGGAACTGAGGTACTGATGCCAGGCAGTGTGGGAACTCAGGAATTGATGCCAGGCAGTTCAGGAACAGAAGTAGTTATGCCAGGCTGTTTTGAGAACTTAGGAACTGATGCTAAGCAGTGATGGGAATTGAGGAACTGATCCTAGGTACTGTGGGAACTAATGATCTGATGCCAGGTAGTGAGGGAAGTGAGGAACTGAAGCCAGGAATTGTGGGAATTAGAATTGATGGCAGGTAGTGTGGGAACTGAGGAACTGATGGCAGGCATTGTGGGAACAGAGGAATTGCTCCCAGGCAGGGTGGGAACTAAGGAGCAGATGCCAGGCAGTGCAGGATCTGAGGAACTGATGCCAGACACTGCGGGATCTTAGGACCTGATGCAAGGCATTGTGGGATCTTAGGAACTGATGCCAGGTAGTGCAGCAAATTAGGAACTGATGCCAGGAAGTGCAGGACAGAGGAATGGATGCCAGGAAATCTGGGAAATGATGAACGGATGCCAGGCAGTACTGGATCTTAGGAACCGATTCCAGGCAGTGTGGGAACTTAGGAACTGATGCCACTCTTTACGGGATCTTAGCAACTGATGCCAGGCAGTATGGGAACTGAGGAACTGATGCCAGGCAGTGCGGGAACTGAGGAACTGATGGCAGTGTGTTCAGGAACTGAGGACCTGATGGCAGTGTGTTCAGGAACTGAGGAACTGATGGCAGTGTGTGCAGGAACTGCGGAACTGATGGCAGCGTGTGCCAGAACTGAGGAACTGATCCCAGGCTGTGTGGGAACTGAGGAACTAATGCCAGGCAGGGTGACAACTGAGGAACTGATGCCAGGCTGTGTGGGAACTCAGGAACTAATGCCAGCGGTTAGGGAACTAAGATACTGATGAAGGCCTTGTGGGATTTTAGGAACTGATGCCAGGCAGTGTGGAAACGGAGGAAAAGATGCCAGGCTTTGCGAGAACTGAGAAAGTGGTGCCAGGAAGTGTCAGAACTGAGCAACTGATGCCAGGCAGTGTGGGTACTGAGGAACTGATACCAGGCAGTGTGGGACCATTGTAGTTGCTCCCAGTCCGTGTGGGAACTAAGGAGCTGATGCCAGGCAGTGCGGGAACTGAGGAACTGATGCCTGGCACTGCGGGATCTTAGGATCTGATGCCAGGCATTGCAGGACCTTTGGAACTGATGCCAGGTAGTGCAGTAAATTAGGAACAATGCCAGGCTATGCGGGAACTGAGGAACTGATGCCAGGCAGTGCAGGATCTTAGGAACTGATGCCAGGTAGTGCAGCAAATTAGGATCTGATGCTAGGCAGTGCAGGACTGAGGAATGGATGTCAGGAAATGTGGGAACTGAGGAACTGATGCCAGGCAGTACTGGATCTTAGGAACTGATGCCAGGCTTTATGGGAACTGAGGAACTGATGCCAGGTAGTACGGAACTTAGGAACTGATGCCAGGCAGTATGGGAACTGAAGAACTGATGCCAGGAATTATGGGCAATTAGGAACTGATGCCAGGAAGTGCACGACAGAGGAATGGATGCCAGGAAATCTGGGAACTGATGAACGGATGCCAGGCAGTACTGGATCTTAGGAACCGATTCCAGGCAGTGTGGGAACTGCGGAACTGATGCCAGGCTTTACGGGATCTTAGCAACTGATACCAGGTAGTATGGGAACTGAGGAACTGATGCCAGGTAGTGCGGGAATTGAGGAACTGATGGCAGTGTGTTCAGGATCTGAGGAACTGATGGCAGTGTGTGCAGGAACTGTGGAACTGATGGCAGTGTCTGCAGGAACTAAGGAACTGATGGCAGTGTTTTCAGGAACTGAGTAACTGCTGGCAGCTTGTGCAGGAACTGAGGAACTAATGCCAGGCTGTGTGGGAACTGAGGAACTAATGCCAGGCAGGGTGACAACTGAGGAAACGATCCTAGGATGTTTGGGAACTAAGATACTGATGCCAGGCCATGTGGGATTTTAGGAACTGATGCCAGGCAGTGTGAAAACCGAGGAAAAGATGCCAGGCAGTGTGAGAACTGAGAAAGCGATACCAGGAAGTGTTGGAACTGAGCAACTGATGCCAGGCAGTATGGGTAATGAGGAACTGATGCCAATTAGGGTGGGAACTGAGTTACTGATGCCAGGAGGTGTGGAAACTCAGGAATTGATTCAAGGCAGTGCGGGAACAGAGGTAGTTATGCCAGGCAGTTTTGGGAACTTGGGAATTGATGCCAAGCAGTGATGGGAATTGAGGAACTGATGCTAGGTACTGTGGGAACTAATAATCTGATGCCAGGTAGTTAGGGAAGTGAGGAACTGAAGCAAGGAATTGTGAGAAGTTGGAACTGATGGCAGGTAGTGTGGGAACTGATGAACTGATGATAGGCAGTATGGAATCTCAGGAACCGATGCTGGGCAGTGTGGGAAATGAAGTACTGATGCCAGTCAGTGCGGGAACTGAGGAACTGATGCCAGGAAATGTGGGAACTGAGGAACTGATGCCAGGCAGTACGGGATCTTAGGAACTCATGCCAGGTAGTGTGGAAACTGAGGAACTGATGCCAGGCAGTGCGGGAACTGAAGAACTGATGCCAGGCAGTGCGGGAACTGAGGAACTGATGGCAGCATGTGTAGGAACTGAGGAACTGATGCCAGGTGGTGATTGGAATTGAGGAACTGATGCCAGGTAGCGTGGGAACTGATGAACTGACGCCAGGCTGTGTGGGAACTGAGGAACCGATGCCAGGCAGTCTGGAAACTGAAGTAATGATGCAGGCAGTGTGGGAACTGAAGCATTGGCTCAGGCAGCATGGGAACTGAGGAACTGAAGTCAGGAAAAGTGGGAACTGAGGAACTGATGCCAGGCAGTACAGGCTCTTAGGAACATTTGCCAGGAAGTGGGGGAACTGAGGAACTGATGCCAGGCAGGGTGGGAACTGAAGTACTGATGCCAGGCTTTGTGGGAACTGAAGTACTGATGCCAGGCAGGGTGGGAACTGAGGACCTGATGCCAGGCAGTGTGGGAGCCGACGATCTGATGCCAGGCAGTGTGGCAAATCAGGCTTTGATGCCTCTAGGTGCGGGAGCTGAGGTACTTATGCCAGGCAGTGCCGGATCTTAGGAACTGATGCCAGGCAGTGTGGGAAATGAAGTACTGATGCCAGGCAGTGCAGGAACTGAGTAGCTCATGCCAGACAGTGCGGGAACTGAGGAACGGATGCCAGGAAATGTGGGAACTGGGGAACTGATGCCAGGCGGTGCAGGAACTGAGGAACTGATGGCAGTGTGTTCAGAAACTGAGGAACTGATGGCAGTGTGTTCAGGAACTGAGGAACTGATGGCAGTGTGTGCAGGAACTGAGGAACTGATGCCAGGCAGTTTGGGAACTAAGATACTGACGCCAGGCCATGTGGGATTTTAGGAACTGATGCCAGGCAGTGTGGAAACTGAGAAAAAGATGCCAGGCATTGTGAGAACTGAGCAACTGATGCCAGGCAGTGTGGGTACTGAGGAACTAATGCCAGTAAGTGTGGGACCAGAGGAGTTGCTCCCAGTCCGTGTGGGAACTGAGGAGCAGATGCCAGGCAGTGTGGGAACTGAGGTACTGATGCCAAGCAGTGTGGGTACTGAGGAACTAATGCCAGTCCGTGTGGGACCTGAGGAATTGCTCCCAGGCAGTGTGGGAACTAAGGAGCAGATGCCAGGCAGTGCGGGATCTGAGGAACTGATGCCAGGCACTGCGGGATCTTAGGAACTGATGCCAGCCAGTGTGAGAACTGAATAACTGATGGCAGGCTGTGCGGGAACTGAGGAACTGATGCCAGGTCATGCGGGAGCTGAGCAACTAATGCCAAGTACTGTGGGAACTGAGGGACTGATGCCAGGCATTACGGGAACTGAAGTACTGATGCCAGGCAGTGTGGGAACTGAGGACCTGATGCCAGGCAGTGTGGGAGCTGACGATCCGATGCCAGGCAGTGTGGCAAATCAGGATTTGATGCCTCTAGGTGCGATGACTGAGGTACTTATGCCAGGCAGTGCCGGATCTTAGCAACTGATGCCAAGCAGTGCGGGATCTTAGGAACTGATGCCAGGCAGTGTTTGAAATGAAGTACTGATGCCAGGCAGTGCAGGAACTGAGTAGCTCATGCCAGGCAGTGCGGGAACTGAGGAACGGATGCCAGGAAATGTGGGAACTGGGGAACTGATGCCAGGCGGTGCAGGAACTGCGGAACTGATGGCATTGTGTTCAGGAACTGAGGAAATGATGGCAGTGTGTTCAGGAACTGAGGAACTGATGGCAGTGTGTGCAGGAACTGAGGAACTGATGCCAGGCAGTTTGGGAACTAAGATACTGACGCCAGGCCATGTGGGATTTTAGGAACTAATGCCAGGCAGTGTGGAAACTGAGAAAAAGATGCCAGGCATTGTGAGAACTGAGAAACTGATGCCAGGCGGTTTGGGAACTAAGATACTGACGCCAGGCCATGTGGGGTTTTAGGAACTGATGCCAGGCAGTCTGGAAACTGAGAAAAAGATGCCAGGCATTGTGAGAACTGAACAACTGATGCCAGGCAGTGTGGGACCAGAGGAGTTGCTCCCAGTCTGTGTGGGAACTGAGGAGCAGATGCCAGGCAGTGCAGGAACTGAGGTGCTGATGCCAAGCAGTGTGGGTACTGACGAACTGATGCCAGTCCGTGTGGGACCTGAGGAATTGCTCCCAGGCAGTGTGGGAACTAAGGAGCAGATGCTAGGCAGTGCGGGATCTGAGGAACTGATGCCAGGCCATGTGGGATTTTAGGAACTGATGCCAGGCAGATTGGAAACCAAGGAACTGATGCCAGCCAGAGTGAGAACTGAGTAACTGATGACAGGCTGTGCGGGAACTGAGGAACAGATGCCACGTCATGCGGGAGCTGAGCAACTGATGCCAAGTACTGAAGGAACTGAGGGACTGATGCCAGACATTACGGGAACTGAAGTACTGATGCCAGGCAGAGTGGGAACAGCTAAACCGATGTCAGGCTGTGCGGGAACTGAGGTACTGATGCCAGGCAGTGTGGGAACTAATATACTGATGCCAGGCGAGGTGGGATTTTAGGAACTGATGCCAGGCAGTGTGGAAACTGAGGAAAAGATACAGGCAGTGTGAGAACTGAGAAGGTGATGCCAGGAAGTGTGGGAACTGAGCAACTGATGCCAGGCAGTGCAGGAACGGAGGTACTGAAGCCAGGCAGTGTGGTTACTGAGGAACTGATGCCCGGCAGTGTGGGACCTGAGGAACTGCTCCCAGTCATTGTGGGAACTAAGGAGCAGATGCCAGGCAGTGCGGGATCTGAGGAACTGATGGCAGGCCATGTGGGATTTTAGGAACTGATGCCAGGCAGTGTGGAAACTGAGGAAAAGATGCCAGGCATTGTGAGAACGGATAAAATGATGCCAGGAAGTGTCAGAACTGAGGAACTGATGCCAGGCAGTGTGGGTACTGAGGAACTGATGCCAGGCAGTGTGGGACGAGAGGAGTTGCTCCCAGTCCATGTGGTAACTGAAGAGCAGATGCCAGGCAGTGTGGGATCTGAGGAAGTGATGCCGGGCTATGCGGGAACTGAGGAACTGATGCCAGGCATTGCAGGACTGAGGAATGGATGTCAGGAAATGTGGGAACTGAGGAACTGATGCCAGGCAGTACTGGATCTTAGGAACTGATGCCAAGCAGTATGGGAACTGAGGAACTGATGTCAGAAATTACGGGAACTTGGGAACTGATGCCAGGCAGTATGGGAGCTGAGGAACCGATGCCAGGCAGTGCAGGAACTGAGGAACTGATGCCAGCATGTGCAGGAACTGAGGAACTGAAGCCAGGCAGTGTGAGAACTGAATGATGCCAGTAAGTGTGGGAACTGAGCAACTGATGTCAGGCAGTGCAGGAATTGAGGTACTGATGCCAGGCTGTGCGGGATGTTAGGAACTGAAGCTAGGCAGTGCGGGATCTTAGGAACTGATGCCAGGCAGTGTGGAACTGAGGAATTGATGCCAGGCTCTTTTGGGAAATTAGAAACTGATGCCAAGCAGTGTTGGGATTTGGGGAACTGATGCTAGATACTCTGGGAACTAATGATCTGATGCGAGGTATTGTGGGAACTGAGGAACTCAAGCCAGGAATTGTGGTAACTTCGAACTGATGCCAAGCAGTGTGGGAACTGAGGAACTGATTCCAGGCAGTGTGGGAACAGAGGAACAGATGCCAATCAGGGTGGGAACTGAGGTACTGATGCCACGCATTGCGGGAACTAAGGAATTGATGCCAGGCATTTCGGGAACAGAGGTAGTTATGCCAGGCTGTTTTGGGATCTTAGGATCTGATGCCAAGCAGTGATGGAAATTGAGGAACTGCTGCTAGGTACTGTGGGATCTAATGATCTGATGCCAGGTTGTGAGGGAAGTGAGGAACTGAAGCCAGTAATTGTGGGAACTTAGAACTAATGGCAGGTATTGTGGGAACTGACAAACTGATGACAGGCAGTCTGGAAACTCAGGAACCAATGCCAGGCAGTGTGGGAAATGAAGTACTGATTCCAGGCAGTGCAGGAACTCAGGAACTGATGGCAGGCACTGCGGGATCTTTGGAATTGATGCCAGGCATTCCGGGACCTTAGGAACCGATGCCAGGTAGTGCAGCAAATTAGAAACAATGCCAGACTATGCGGGAACTGAGGAACTGATGCCAGGCATTGCGGGATCTTATGAACTGATGCCAGGTAGTGCAGCAAATTAGGAACTGATGCCAGGCAGTGCAGGACTGAGGAACGGATGCCAGGAAATGTGGGAACTGAGGAGGTGATGCCAGGCAGTACTGGATCTTAGGAACTGATGCCCGGCAGTATGGGAACTGTGGAACCGATGCCAGGAAGTACGGGAACTTAGGAACTGATGCCAGGCAGTATGGGAACTGAGGAACCGATGCCAGGCAGTGCAGGAACTGAGGAACTGATGGCAGCGTGTGCAGGAACTGAGGAACTGAAGCCAGGCAGTGTGAGAACTGAGCAATGATGCCAGTAAGTGTGGGAACTCAGCAACTGATGTCAGGCAGTGCAGTAATTGAGTTACTGATGCCAGGCAGTGCGGGAACTGAGGAACTGATGCCAGGCAGAGTGGGAAATGAGGAACTGATGCCAGGAAATGTGGGAACTGAGGAGCTGATGCCAGGCAGTGTGGGAACTGAGGAACCGATGCCAGTCAGGGTGGGAAATGAGGAACTGATGCCAGGCTGCTGGGAACACAGGAATTGATGCCAGGCAGTTTGGGAACAGAGGTGGTTATGCCAGGCTCTTTTGGGAACTTAGGAACTGATGCCAAGCAGTGTTGGGTGCTGAGGAACTGATGCTAGGTACTGTGGGAACTAATGATCTGATGCCAGGTATTGTGGGTACTGAGGAACTGATGCCAATTAGGGTGGGAACTGAGGTTCTGATGCCAGGCAGTGTGGAAACTCAGGAATTGATGCCAGGCAGTGCGGGAACAGAGGTAGTTATGCCAGGCAGTGTTGGGAACTGAGGAACTGATGCCAAGCAATGATGGGAATTGAGGAACTGATGCTAGGTACTGTGGGATCTGATGATCTGATGCCAGGTAGTGAGCGAACTGAGGAACTGAAGCAAGGAATTGTGCGAACTTAGAACTAATGGCAAGTAGTGTGGGAACTGAAGAGCTGATGGCAGGTTTTGTGGGTACAGAGGAATTGCTCCCAGGCAGTGTGGGATCTAAAGAGCAGTTGCCAGGCAGTGCGGGATCTGAGGAACTGATGCCAGGCATTGTGGGATCTTAGGAACTGATGCCAGGTAGTGCAGCAAATTACGATCTGATGCCAGGCAGTGCAGGACTGGGGAACTAATGCCAGGTAATCTGGGAACAGAGGAACTGATGTCAGGCATTACTGGATCTTAGGAACCGATTCCAGGCAGTGTGGGAACTGCGGAACTGATGCCAGGCTGTACAGGATCTTAGCAAATGATACCAGGCAGTATGGGAACTGAGGAACTGAAGCCAGCCAGTACTGGATCTTAGGAACCGATTCCAGGCAGTGTGGGAACTGCAGAACTGATGCCAGGCTGTATGGGATCTTAGCAACTGATCCCAGGCAGTATGGGAACTGAGGAACTGATGCCAGGCAGTGCGAGAACTGAGGAACTGATGGCAGTGTGTTCAGGAACTGAGGAACTGATGGCAGCGTGTTCAGGAACTGAGGAACTGATGGCAGCGTGTGCAGGAACTCAGGAACTAATGCCAGGCAGGGTGGCAACTGAGGAAACGATGCCAGGCGGTGTGGGAACTAAGATACTGATGACAGGCCATGTGGGATTTTAGGAACTGATGCCAGGCAGTGTGGAAACCAATGAAAAGATGCCAGGCAGTGTGAGAACTGAGAAAGTGATGCCAGGAAGTGTGGGGACGGAGCAACTGATGCCATGCAGTGCGGGAACTGAGATACTGATGCCAAGCACTGTGGGTACTGAGGAACTGATGCCAGTCAGTGTGGTACCTGAGGAATTGCTCCCAGGCAGTTTGGGAACTAAGAAGCAGATGCCTGGCAGTGAGGGATCTTAGGAACTGATGCCAGGCACTGCAGGACCTTTGGAACTGATGGCAGGTAGTGCAGTAAATTAGGAATGATGCCGGGCTATGCGGGAACTGAGGAACTGATGCCAGGCATTGCAGGATCTTAGGAACTGATGCCAGGTAGTGCAGCAAATTAGGATCTGATGCCAGGCAGTGCAGGACTGAGGAATGGATGTCAGGAAATGTGGGAACTGAGGAACTGATGCCAGGCAGTACTGGATCTTAGGAACTGATGCCAGGCAGTATGGGAACTGAGGAACTGATGCCAGAAAGTACGGGAACTTAGGAACTGATGCCAGGCAGTATGGGAGCTGAGGAACCGATGCCAGGCAGTGTGAGAACTGAGCAATGATGCCAGTAAGTTTGGGAACTGAGCAACTGATGTCAGACAGTGCAGGAATTGAGGTACTGATGCCAGGCTGTGCGGGATGTTAGGAACTGAAGCTAGGCAGTGCGGGATCTTAGGAACTGATGCCAGGCAGTGTGGGAACTGAGGAATTGATGCCAGGCTCTTTTGGGAAATTAGGAACTGATGCCAAGCAGTGTTGGGAGTTGAGGAACTGATGCTAGGTACTCTGGGAACTAATGATCTGATGCGAGGTACTGTGGGAACTGAGGAACTCAAGCCAGGAATTGTGGTAACTTCGAACAGATGCCAAGCAGTGTGGGAACTCAGGAACTGATGCCACGCATTGCGGGAACTAAGGAATTGATGCCAGGCATTTCGGGAACAGAGGTAGTTATGCCAGGCTGTTTTGGGATCTTAGGAACTGATGCCAAGCAGTGATGGAAATTGAGGAACTGATGCTAGGTACTGTGGGATCTAATGATCTGAGGCCAGGTAGTGAGGGAAGTGAGGAACTGAAGCCAGTAATTGTGGGAACTTAGAACTAATGACAGGTATTGTGGGAACTGACGAACTGATGACAGGCAGTGTGGAAACTCAGGAACCAATGACAGGCAGTGTGGGAAATGA
This sequence comes from Isurus oxyrinchus, assembly GCA_026770705.1. NCBI lineage: Eukaryota > Metazoa > Chordata > Chondrichthyes > Lamniformes > Lamnidae > Isurus > Isurus oxyrinchus. Next base: position 7,840,387 of record JANJGN010000029.1, on the reverse strand, counting down.
AGTACTGATTCCAGGCAGTGCAGGAACTCAGGAACTGATGGCAGGCACTGCGGGATCTTTGGAATTGATGCCAGGCATTCCGGGACCTTAGGAACCGATGCCAGGTAGTGCAGCAAATTAGAAACAATGCCAGACTATGCGGGAACTGAGGAACTGATGCCAGGCATTGCGGGATCTTATGAACTGATGCCAGGTAGTGCAGCAAATTAGGAACTGATGCCAGGCAGTGCAGGACTGAGGAACGGATGCCAGGAAATGTGGGAACTGAGGAGGTGATGCCAGGCAGTACTGGATCTTAGGAACTGATGCCCGGCAGTATGGGAACTGTGGAACCGATGCCAGGAAGTACGGGAACTTAGGAACTGATGCCAGGCAGTATGGGAACTGAGGAACCGATGCCAGGCAGTGCAGGAACTGAGGAACTGATGGCAGCGTGTGCAGGAACTGAGGAACTGAAGCCAGGCAGTGTGAGAACTGAGCAATGATGCCAGTAAGTGTGGGAACTCAGCAACTGATGTCAGGCAGTGCAGTAATTGAGTTACTGATGCCAGGCAGTGCGGGAACTGAGGAACTGATGCCAGGCAGAGTGGGAAATGAGGAACTGATGCCAGGAAATGTGGGAACTGAGGAGCTGATGCCAGGCAGTGTGGGAACTGAGGAACCGATGCCAGTCAGGGTGGGAAATGAGGAACTGATGCCAGGCTGCTGGGAACACAGGAATTGATGCCAGGCAGTTTGGGAACAGAGGTGGTTATGCCAGGCTCTTTTGGGAACTTAGGAACTGATGCCAAGCAGTGTTGGGTGCTGAGGAACTGATGCTAGGTACTGTGGGAACTAATGATCTGATGCCAGGTATTGTGGGTACTGAGGAACTGATGCCAATTAGGGTGGGAACTGAGGTTCTGATGCCAGGCAGTGTGGAAACTCAGGAATTGATGCCAGGCAGTGCGGGAACAGAGGTAGTTATGCCAGGCAGTGTTGGGAACTGAGGAACTGATGCCAAGCAATGATGGGAATTGAGGAACTGATGCTAGGTACTGTGGGATCTGATGATCTGATGCCAGGTAGTGAGCGAACTGAGGAACTGAAGCAAGGAATTGTGCGAACTTAGAACTAATGGCAAGTAGTGTGGGAACTGAAGAGCTGATGGCAGGTTTTGTGGGTACAGAGGAATTGCTCCCAGGCAGTGTGGGATCTAAAGAGCAGTTGCCAGGCAGTGCGGGATCTGAGGAACTGATGCCAGGCATTGTGGGATCTTAGGAACTGATGCCAGGTAGTGCAGCAAATTACGATCTGATGCCAGGCAGTGCAGGACTGGGGAACTAATGCCAGGTAATCTGGGAACAGAGGAACTGATGTCAGGCATTACTGGATCTTAGGAACCGATTCCAGGCAGTGTGGGAACTGCGGAACTGATGCCAGGCTGTACAGGATCTTAGCAAATGATACCAGGCAGTATGGGAACTGAGGAACTGAAGCCAGCCAGTACTGGATCTTAGGAACCGATTCCAGGCAGTGTGGGAACTGCAGAACTGATGCCAGGCTGTATGGGATCTTAGCAACTGATCCCAGGCAGTATGGGAACTGAGGAACTGATGCCAGGCAGTGCGAGAACTGAGGAACTGATGGCAGTGTGTTCAGGAACTGAGGAACTGATGGCAGCGTGTTCAGGAACTGAGGAACTGATGGCAGCGTGTGCAGGAACTCAGGAACTAATGCCAGGCAGGGTGGCAACTGAGGAAACGATGCCAGGCGGTGTGGGAACTAAGATACTGATGACAGGCCATGTGGGATTTTAGGAACTGATGCCAGGCAGTGTGGAAACCAATGAAAAGATGCCAGGCAGTGTGAGAACTGAGAAAGTGATGCCAGGAAGTGTGGGGACGGAGCAACTGATGCCATGCAGTGCGGGAACTGAGATACTGATGCCAAGCACTGTGGGTACTGAGGAACTGATGCCAGTCAGTGTGGTACCTGAGGAATTGCTCCCAGGCAGTTTGGGAACTAAGAAGCAGATGCCTGGCAGTGAGGGATCTTAGGAACTGATGCCAGGCACTGCAGGACCTTTGGAACTGATGGCAGGTAGTGCAGTAAATTAGGAATGATGCCGGGCTATGCGGGAACTGAGGAACTGATGCCAGGCATTGCAGGATCTTAGGAACTGATGCCAGGTAGTGCAGCAAATTAGGATCTGATGCCAGGCAGTGCAGGACTGAGGAATGGATGTCAGGAAATGTGGGAACTGAGGAACTGATGCCAGGCAGTACTGGATCTTAGGAACTGATGCCAGGCAGTATGGGAACTGAGGAACTGATGCCAGAAAGTACGGGAACTTAGGAACTGATGCCAGGCAGTATGGGAGCTGAGGAACCGATGCCAGGCAGTGTGAGAACTGAGCAATGATGCCAGTAAGTTTGGGAACTGAGCAACTGATGTCAGACAGTGCAGGAATTGAGGTACTGATGCCAGGCTGTGCGGGATGTTAGGAACTGAAGCTAGGCAGTGCGGGATCTTAGGAACTGATGCCAGGCAGTGTGGGAACTGAGGAATTGATGCCAGGCTCTTTTGGGAAATTAGGAACTGATGCCAAGCAGTGTTGGGAGTTGAGGAACTGATGCTAGGTACTCTGGGAACTAATGATCTGATGCGAGGTACTGTGGGAACTGAGGAACTCAAGCCAGGAATTGTGGTAACTTCGAACAGATGCCAAGCAGTGTGGGAACTCAGGAACTGATGCCACGCATTGCGGGAACTAAGGAATTGATGCCAGGCATTTCGGGAACAGAGGTAGTTATGCCAGGCTGTTTTGGGATCTTAGGAACTGATGCCAAGCAGTGATGGAAATTGAGGAACTGATGCTAGGTACTGTGGGATCTAATGATCTGAGGCCAGGTAGTGAGGGAAGTGAGGAACTGAAGCCAGTAATTGTGGGAACTTAGAACTAATGACAGGTATTGTGGGAACTGACGAACTGATGACAGGCAGTGTGGAAACTCAGGAACCAATGACAGGCAGTGTGGGAAATGAAGTACTGATTCCAGGCAGTGCAGGAACTCAGGAACTGATGCCAGGCAGTGTGGCAACTGAGAAATCAATGCCAGGCAGTGTGGGAACTAAGATACTGATGCCAGGCCATGTGGGATTTTAAGAACTGATGCCAGGCAGATTGGAAACCGAGGAAAAGATGCCAGGCAGTGTGAGAACTGAGAATGTGATGCCAGGAAGTGTGGGAACTGAGCAACTGATGCCAGGCAGTTCAGAAACTGAGGTACTGATGCTAGGCAGTGTGGGGACTGAGGAACTGATGCCAGGAAATGCGGGAACAGAGGAACTGATGCCAGGCACTGTGGGATCTTAGCAACTGATGCCAGGCAGTGGGGGAACTGAGGAACTGATGCCAGGCAGTGCAGGAACTGAGGAACTGATGCCAGGCATTGTGGGATCTTAGGAACTGGTCCAGGTAGTGCAGCAAATTAGGAACTGATGCCAGGCAGTGCAGGACTGAGGAACGGATGCCAGGAAATCTGGGAACTGCGGAACTGATGCCAGGCAGTACTGGATCTTAGTAACCGATTCCAAAAAATATGGGAACTGTGGAACTGATACCAGGCTGCATGGGATCTTAGCAACTGATGCCAGGCAGTATGGGAACTGAGGAACTGATGCCAGGCAGTGCGGGAACTGAGGAACTGATGGCAGTGTGTGCAGGATCTGAGGAACTGATGGCAGTGTGTGCAGGAACTGAGGAACTGATGGCAGTTTGTGCAGGAGCTGAGGAACTGATGCCAGGCTGTGTGGAAACTCAGGAACTAATGCCAGGCAGGGTGGCAACTGAGGATACAATGCCAGGCGGTGTGGGAACTAAGATACTGATGCCAGGCGATGTGGGATTTTAGGAACTGATGCCAGGCAGTGTGGAAACCGAGGAAAAGATACAGGCAGTGTGAGAACTGAGAAAGTGATGCCAGGAAGTGTGGGAACTGAGCAACTGATGCCATGCAGTGCTGGAACGGAGGTACTGATGCCAGGCCATGTGGGATTTTAGGAACTGATGCCAGGCAGATTGGAAACCGAGGAACTGATGCCAGCCAGAGTGAGAACTGAGTAACTGATGACAGGCTGTGCGGGAACTGAGGAACTGATGCCACGTCATGCGGGAGCTGAGCAACTAATGCCAAGAACTGTGGGAACTGAGGGACTGATGCCAGGCATTACGGGAACTGAAGTACTGATGCCAGGCACTGTGGGAACAGCTAATCTGATGTCAGGCTGTGCGGGAACTGAGGTACTGATGCCTGGCCGTGTGAGAGCAGAGAAACAGATGCCAGGTCATGTGAGAACTGAGCAACTGATGCCAAGCAGTGCAGGAACTGAGGCACTGATGCCAGGCAATGAGGAAACGGAGGACCTGATGCCAGATAGTATGGGAACAGATGAACTGATGCCAGAAAATGAGGGAACTGATGAATTGATGAAAGGCAGTGTGGAAACTGAGGAACTGATGCCAGGCAGTGCAGGAACTGAGGAACTGATGGCAATGTGTTCAGGAACTGAGGAACTGATGGCAGTGTGTGCAGGAACTGAGCAATTGATGGCAGCTTGTGCAGGAACTGAGGAACTGATGTCAGGCAGTGTGGGAACTCAGGAACTAATGCCAGGCAGGGTGGCAACTGAGGATACGATGCCAGGCGGTGTGGGAACTATGATACTGATGCCAGGGGATGTGGGATTTTAGGAACTGATGCCAGGCAGTGTGGAAACCGAGGAAAAGATGCAGGCAGTGTGAGAACTGAGAAAGTGATGCCAGGAAGTGTGGGAACTGAGCAACTGATGCCAGGCAGTGCTGGAACGGAGGTACTGATGCCAGGCAGTGTGGGTACTGAGGAACTGCTGCCCGGCAGTGTGGGACCTGAGGAACTGCTCCCAGTCAGTGTGGGAACTAAGGAGCAGATGCCAGGCAGTGCGGGATCTGAGGAACTGATGGCAGGCACTGCGGGATCTTCGGAATTAATGCCAGGCATTACGGGACCTTAGGAACCGATGCCAGGTAGTGCAGCAAATTAGAAATGATGCCAGACTATGCAGGAACTGAGGAACTGATGCCAGGCATTGCGGGATATTAGGAATTGATGCCAGGTAGTGCAGCAAATTAGGAACTGATGCCAGGCAGTGCAGGACAGAGGAACGGATGCCAGGAAATGTGGGAACTGAGGAAGTGATGCCAGGCAGTACTGGATCTTAGGAACTGATGCCCGGCAGTATGGGAACAGCGGAACCGATGCCAGGAAGTACGGGAACTTAGGAACTGATGCCAGGCAGTATGGGAACTGAGGAACCGATGCCAGGCAGTGCAGGAACTGAGGAACTGATGGCAGCGTGTGCAGGAACTGAGGAACTGAAGCCAGGCAGTGTGAGAACTGAGCAATGATGCCAGTAAGTGTGGGAACTGAGCAACTGATGTCAGGCAGTGCAGTAATTGAGTTACTGATGCCAGGCAGTGCGGGAACTGAGGAACTGATGCCAGGCAGTGTGGGAAATGAGGAAGTGATGCCAGGAAATGTGGGAACTGAGGAGCTGATGCCAGGCAGTGTGGGAACTGAGGAAACGATGCCAGTCAGGGTGGGAAATGAGGAACTGATGCCAGGCTGCTGGGAACACAGGAATTGATGCCAGGCAGTTTGGGAACAGAGGTGGTTATGTCAGGCTCTTTTGGGAACTTAGGAACTGATGCCAAGCAGTGTTGGGTGCTGAGGAACTGATGCTAGGTACTGTGGGAACTAATGATCTGATGCCAGGTATTGTGGGTACTGAGGAACTGATGCCAATTAGGGTGGGAACTGAGGTTCTGATGCCAGGCAGTGTGGAAACTCAGGAATTGATGCCAGGCAGTGCGGGAACAGAGGTAGTTATGCTAGGCAGTGTTGGGAACTGAGGAACTGATGCCAAGCAATGATGGGAATTGAGGAACTGATGCTAGGTACTGTGGGATCTAATGATCTGATGCCAGGTAGTGAGCGAACTGAGGAACTGAAGCAAGGAATTGTGCGAACTTAGAACTAATGGCAAGTAGTGTGGGAACTGAAGAGGCTGATGGCAGGTTTTGTGGGTACAGAGGAATTGCTCCCAGGCAGTGTGGGATCTAGAGAGCAGTTGCCAGGCAGTGTGGGATCTGAAGAACTGATGCCAGGCATTGTGGGATCTTAGGAACTGATGCCAGGTAGTGCAGCAAATTACGATCTGATGTCAGGCAGTGCAGGACTGGAGAACGGATGCCAGGTAATCTGGGAACAGAGGAACTGATGTCAGGCATTACTGGATCTTAGGAACCGATTCCAGGCAGTGTGGGAACTGCGGAACTGATGCCAGGCTGTACAGGATCTTAGCAAATGATGCCAGGCAGTATGGGAACTGAGGAACTGATGCCAGCCAGTACTGGATCTTAGGAACCGATTCCAGGCAGTGTGGGAACTGCAGAACTGATGCCAGGCTGTACGGGATCTTAGCAACTGATCCCAGGCCGTATGGGAACTGAGGAACTGATGCCAGGCAGTGCGAGAACTGAGGAACTGATGGCAGTGTGTTCAGGAACTGAGGAACTGATGGCAGTGTGTGCAGGAACTGAGGAACTGATGGCAGCGTGTGCAGGAACTCAGGAACTAATGCCAGGCAGGTTGGCAACTGAGGAAACGATGCCAGGCGGTGTGGGAACTAAGATACTGATGACAGGCCATGTGGGATTTTAGGAACTGATGCCAGGCAGTGTGGAAACCAAGGAAAAGATGCCAGGCAGTGTGAGAACTGAGAAAGTGATGCCAGGAAGTGTGGGGACTGAGCAACTGATGCCATGCAGTGCAGGAACTGAGATACTGATGCCAAGCACTGTGGGTACTGAGGAACTGATGCCAGTAAGTGTGGTACCTGAGGAATTGCTCCCAGGCAGTTTGGGAACTAAGAAGCAGATGCCAGGCAGTGCGGGATCTTAGGAACTGATGCCAGGCACTGCAGGACCTTTGGAAATGATGGCAGGTAGTGCAGTAAATTAGGAATGATGCCGGGCTATGCGGGAACTGAGGAACTGATGCCAGGCATTGCAGGATCTTAGGAACTGATGCCAGGTAGTATGGGAACTGCGGAACCGTTGCCAGGCAGTGTGAGAACTGAGCAATGATGCCAGTAAGTTTGGGAACTGAGCAACTGATGTCAGACAGTGCAGGAATTGAGGTACTGATGCCAGGCTGTGCGGGATGTTAGGAACTGAAGCTAGGCAGTGCGGGATCTTAGGAACTGATGCCAGGCAGTGTGGGAACTGAGGAATTGATGCCAGGCTCTTTTGGGAAATTAGGAACTGATGCCAAGCAGTGTTGGGAGTTGAGGAACTGATGCTAGGCACTCTGGGAACTAATGATCTGATGCGAGGTATTGTGGGAACTGAGGAACTCAAGCCAGGAATTGTGGTAACTTCGAACAGATGCCAAGCAGTGTGGGAACTAAAGAATTGATGCCAGGCATTTCGGGAACAGAGGTAGTTATGCCAGGCTGTTTTGGGATCTTAGGAACTGATGCCAAGCAGTGATGGAAATTGAGGAACTGATGCTAGGTACTGTGGGATCTAATGATCTGAGGCGAGGTATTGTGGGAACTGAGGAACTCAAGCCAGGAATTGTGGTAACTTCGAACTGATGCCAAGCAGTGTGGGAACTGACGAATTGATGCCAGGCATTTCAGGAACAGAGGTAGTTATGCCAGGCTGTTTTGGGATCTTAGGAACTGATGCCAAGCAGTGATGGAAATTGAGGAACTGATGCTAGGTACTGTGGGATCTAATGATCTGAGGCCAGGTAGTGAGGGAAGTGAGGAACTGAAGCCAGTAATTGTGGGAACTTAGAACTAATGGCAGGTATTGTGGGAACTGACGAACTGATGACAGGCAGTGTGGAAACTCAGGAACCAATGCCAGGCAGTGTGGGAAATGAAGTACTGATTCCAGGCAGTGCAGGAACTCAGGAACTGATGCCAGGCAGTGTGGCAACTGAGAAAACAATTCCAGGCAGTGTGGGAACTAAGATACTGGTGCCAGGCCATGTGGGATTTTAAGAACTGATGCCAGGCAGATTGGAAACCGAGGAAAAGATGCCAGGCAGTGTGAGAACTGAGAATGTGATGCCAGGAAGTGTGGGAACTGAGCAACTGATGCCAGGCAGTTCAGAAACTGAGGTACTGATGCTAGGCAGTGTGGGGACTGAGGAACTGATGCCAGGAAATGCGGGAACAGAGGAACTGATGCCAGGCACTGCGGGATCTTAGCAACTGATGCCAGGCAGTGGGGGAACTGAGGAACTGATGCCAGGCAGTGCAGGAACTGAGGAACTGATGCCAGGCATTGTGGGATCTTAGGAACTGGTCCAGGTAGTGCAGCAAATTAGGAACTGATGCCAGGCAGTGCAGGACTGAGGAACGGATGCCAGGAAATCTGGGAACTGCGGAACTGATGCCAGGCAGTACTGGATCTTAGTAACCGATTCCAAAAAGTGTGGGAACTGTGGAACTGATACCAGGCTGTATGGGATCTTAGCAACTGATGCCAGGCAGTATGGGAACTGAGGAACTGATGCCAGGCAGTGCGGGAACTGAGGAACTGATGGCAGTGTGTGCAGGATCTGAGGAACTGATGGCAGTGTGTGCAGGAACTGAGGAACTGATGGCAGTTTGTGCAGGAGCTGAGGAACTGATGCCAGGCTGTGTGGAAACTCAGGAACTAATGCCAGGCAGGGTGGCAACTGAGCATACAATGCCAGGCGGTGTGGGAACTAAGATACTGATGCCAGGCGATGTGGGATTTTAGGAACTGATGCCAGGCAGTGTGGAAACCGAGGAAAAGATACAGGCAGTGTGAGAACTGAGAAAGTGATGCCAGGAAGTGTGGGAACTGAGCAACTGATGCCATGCAGTGCTGGAACGGAGGTACTGATGCCAGGCCATGTGGGATTTTAGGAACTGATGCCAGGCAGATTGGAAACCGAGGAACTGATGCCAGCCAGAGTGAGAACTGAGTAACTGATGACAGGCTGTGCGGGAACTGAGGAACTGATGCCACGTCATGCGGGAGCTGAGCAACTATTGCCAAGAATTGTGGGAACTGAGGGACTGATGCCAGGCACTGTGGGAACAGCTAATCCGATGTCAGGCTGTGCGGGAACTGAAGTACTGATGCCAGGCAGTGTTTGAGCAGAGAAACAGATGCCAGGTCATGCGAGAACTGAGCAACTGATGCCAAGCAGTGCAGGAACTGAGGCACTGATGCCAGGCAATGTGGAAACAGAGGACCTGATGCCAGATAGTATGGGAACAGATGAACCAATGCCAGAAAATGAGGGAACTGATGAATTGATGAAAGGCAGTGTGGAAACTGAGGAACTGATGCCAGGCAGTGCAGGAACTGAGGAACTGATGGCAGTGTGTTCAGGAACAGAGGAACTGATGGCAGTGTGTGCAGAAACTGAGGAACTGATGTCAGGCAGTGTGGGAACTCAGGAACTAATGCCAGGCAGGCTGGCAACAGAGGATACGATGCCAGGCGGTGTGGGAACTAGAATACTGATGCCAGGCGATGTGGGATTTTAGGAACTGATGCCAGGCAGTGTGGAAACCGAGGAAAAGATGCAGGCAGTGTGAGAACTGAGAAAGTGATGCCAGGAAGTGTGGGAACTGAGCAACTGATGCCAGGCAGTGCTGGAACGGAGGTACAGATGCCAGGCAGTGTGGGTACTGAGGAACTGCTGCCCGGCAGTGTGGGACCTGAGGAACTGCTCCCAGCCATTGTGGGAACTAAGGAGCAGATGCCAGGCAGTGCGGGATCTGAGGAACTGATGGCAGGCACTTTGGGATCTTCGGAATTAATGCCAGGCATTCCGGGACCTTAGGAACCGATGCCAGGTAGTGCAGCAAATTAGAAATGATGCCAGACTATGCGGGAACTGAGGAACTGATGCCAGGCATTGCGGGATATTAGGAATTGATGCCAGGTAGTGCAGCAAATTAGGAACTGATGCCAGGCAGTGCAGGACTGAGGAACGGATGCCAGGAAATGTGGGAACTGAGGAAGTGATGCCAGGCAGTACTGGATCTTAGGAACTGATGACCGGCAGTATGGGAACTGAGGAACCGATGCCAGGCAGTGCAGGAACTGAGGAACTGATGGCAGCGTGTGCAGGAACTGAGGAACTGAAGCCAGGCAGTGTGAGAACTGAGCAATGATGCCAGTAAGTGTGGGAACTGAGCCACTGATGTCAGGCCGTGCAGTAATTGAGTTACTGATGCCAGGCAGTGCGGGAACTGAGGAACTGATGCCAGGCAGTGTGGGAAATGAGGAAGTGATGCCAGGAAATGTGGGAACTGAGGAGCTGATGCCAGGCAGTGTGTGAACTGAGGAAACGATGCCAGTCAGGGTGGGAAATGAGGAACTGATGCCAGGCTGCTGGGAACACAGGAATTGATGCCAGGCAGTTTGGGAACAGAGGTGGTTATGCCAGGCTCTTTTGGGAACTTAGGAACTGATCACAAGCAGTGTTGGGTGCTGAGGAACTGATGCTAGGAACTGTGGGAACTAATGATCTGATGCCAGGTATTGTGGGTACTGAGGAACTGATGCCAATTAGGGTGGGAACTGAGGTTCTGATGCCAGGCAGTGTGGAAACTCAGGAATTGATGCCAGGCAGTGCGGGAACAGAGGTAGTTATGCCAGGCAGAGTTGGGAATTGAGGAACTGATGCCAAGCAATGATGGGAATTGAGGAACTGATGCTAGGTACTGTGGGATCTAATGATCTGATGCCAGGTAGTGAGTGAACTGAGGAACTGAAGCAAGGAATTGTGCGAACTTAGAACTAATGCCAGGTAGTGTGGGAACTGATGAGCTGATGGCAGGTTGTGTGGGTACAGAGGAATTGCTCCCAGGCAATGTGGGATCCAAAGAGCAGTTGCCAGGCAGTGCGGGATCTGAGGAACTGATGCCAGGCATTGTGGGATCTTAGGAACTGATGCCAGGTAGTGCAGCAAATTACAATCTGATGCCAGGCAGTGCAGGACTGGAGAACGGATGCCAGGTAATCTGGGAACAGAGGAACTGATGTCAGGCATTACTGGATCTTAGGAACCGATTCCAGGCAGTGTGGGAACTGCGGAACTGATGCCAGGCTGTACAGGATCTTAGCAAATGATGCCAGGCAGTATGGGAACTGAGGAACTGATGCCAGCCAGTACTGGATCTTAGGAACCGATTCCAGGCAGTGTGGGAACTGCAGAACTGATGCCAGGCTGTACGGGATCTTAGCAACTGATCCCAGGCCGTATGGGAACTGAGGAACTGATGCCAGGCAGTGCGAGAACTGAGGAACTGATGGCAGTGTGTTCAGGAACTGAGGAACTGATGGCAGTGTGTGCAGGAACTGAGGAACTAATGCCAGGCAGGTTGGCAACTGAGGAAACGATGCCAGGCGGTGTGGGAACTAAGATACTGATGACAAGCCATTTGGGATTTTAGGAACTGATGCCAGGCATTGTGGAAACCAAGGAAAAGATGCCAAGCAGTGTGAGAACTGAGAACGTGATGCAAGGAAGTGTGGGGACTGAGCAACTGATGCCATGCAGTGCGGGAACTGAGATACTGATGCCAAGCACTGTGGGTACTGAGGAACTGATGCCAGTCAGTGTGGTACCTGAGGAATTGCTTCCAGGCAGTTTGGGAACTAAGGAGCAGATGCCAGGCAGTGCGGGATCTTAGAACTGATGCCAGGCACTGCAGGACCTTTGGAACTGATGGCAGGTAGTGCAGTAAATTAGGAATGATGCCGGGCTATGCGGGAACTGACGAACTGATGCCAGGCATTGCAGGATCTTAGGAACTGATGCCAGGTAGTGCAGCAAATTAGGATCTGATGCCAGGCAGTGCAGGATGAGGAATGGATGTCAGGAAATGTGGGAACTGAGGAACTGATGCCAGGCAGTACTGGATCTTAGGAACTGATGCCAGGCAGTATGGGAACTGAGGAACTGATGCCAGAAAATACGGGAACTTAGGAACTGATGCCAGGCAGTGTGAGAACTGAGCAATGATGCCAGTAATTTTGGGAACTGAGCAACTGATGTCAGATAGTGCAGGAATTGAGGTACTGATGCCAGGCTGTGCGGGATGTTAGGAACTGAAGCTAGGCAGTGCGGGATCTTAGGAACTGATGCCAGGCAGTGTGGGAACTGAGGAATTGATGCCAGGCTCTTTTGGGAAATTAGGAACTGATGCCAAGCAGTGTTGGGAGTTGAGGAACTGATGCTAGGTACTCTGGGAACTAATGATCTGATGCGAGGTATTGTGGGAACTGAGGAACTCAAGCCAGGAATTGTGGTAACTTTGAACTGATGCCAAGCAGTGTGGGAACTGAGGAACTGATGCCACGCATTGCGGGAACTAAGGAATTGATGCCAGACATTTCGGGAACAGAGGTAGTTATGCCAGGCTGTTTTGGGATCTTAGGAACTGATGCCAAGCAGTGATGGAAAATGAGGAACTGATGCTAGGTACTGTGGGATCTAATGATCTGATGCCATGTAGTGAGGGAAGTGAGGAACTGAAGCCAGTAATTGTGGGAAGTTAGAACTAACGGCAGGTATTGTGGGAACTGACGAACTGATGACAGGCAGTGTGGAAACTCAGGAACCAATGCCAGGCAGTGTGGGAAATGAAGTACTGATTCCAGGCAGTGCAGGAACTCCGGAACTGATGCCAGGCAGGGTGGCAACTGAGAAAACGATGCCAGGCAGTGTGGGAACTAAGATACTTATGCCAGGCCATGTGGGATTTTAAGAACTGATGCCAGGCAGATTGGAAACCGAGGAAAAGATGCCAGGCTGTGTGAGAACTGAGAATGTGATGCCAGGAAGTGTGGGAACTGAGCAACTGATGCCAGGCAGTTCAGAAACTGAGGTACTGATGCTAGGCAGTGTGGGGACTGAGGAACTGATGCCAGGAAATGCGGGAACAGAGGAACTGATGCCAGGCACTGCGGGATCTTAGCAACTGATGCCAGGCAGTGGGGGAACTGAGGAACTGATGCAAGGCAGTGCGGGAACTGAGGAACTGATGCCAGGCATTGTGGGATCTTAGGAACTGGTCCAGGTAGTGCAGCAAATTAGGAACTGATGCCAGGCAGTGCAGGACTGAGGAAAGGATGCCAGGAAATCTGGGAACTGCGGAACTGATGCCAGGCAGTATTGGATCTTAGTAACCGATTCCAAAAAGTGTGGGAACTGCGGAACTGATACCAGGCTGTATGGGATCTTAGCAACTGATGCCAGGCAGTATGGGAACTGAGGAACTGATGGCAGTGTGTGCAGGATCTGAGGAACTGATGGCAGTGTGTGCAGGAACTGAGGAACTGATGGCAGTTTGTGCAGGAGCTGAGGAACTGATGCCAGGCTGTGTGGGAACTCAGAAACTAATGCCAGGCAGGGTGGCAACTGAGGATACAATGCCAGGCGGTGTGGGAACTAAGATACTGATGCCAGGCGATGTGGGATTTTAGGAACTGATGCCAGGCAGTGTGGAAACCGAGGAAAAGGTACAGGCAGTGTGAGAACTGAGAAAGTGATGCCAGGAAGTGTGGGAACTGAGCAACTGATGCCATGCAGTGCTGGAACGGAGGTACTGATGCCAGGCCATGTGGGATTTTAGGAACTGATGCCAGGCAGATTGGAAACCGAGGAACTGATGCCAGCCAGAGTGAGAACTGAGTAACTGATGACAGGCTGTGCGGGAACTGAGGAACTGATGCCACGTCATGCGGGAACTGAGCAACTAATGCCAAGAACTGTGGGAACTGAGGGACTGATGCCAGGCATTACGGGAACTGAAGTACTGATGCCAGGCACTGTGGGAACAGCTAATCCGATGTCAGGCTGTGCGGGAACTGAGGTACTGATGCCAGGCAGTGTGTGAGCAGAGAAACAGATGCCAGGTCATGCAAGAACTGAGCAACTGATGCCAAGCAGTGCAGGAACTGAGGCACTGATGCCAGGCAATGTGGAAACGGAGGACCTGATGCCAGATAGTATGGGAACAGATGAACCGATGCCAGAAAATGAGGGAACTGATGAATTGATGAAAGGCAGTGTGGAAACTGAGGAACTGATGCCAGGCAGTGCAGGAACTGAGGAACTGATGGCAGAGTGTGCAGGAACTGAGCAACTGATGGCAGCTTGTGCAGGAACTGAGGAACTGATGTCAGGCAGTGTGCAGGAACTCAGGAACTAATGCCAGGCAGGGTGGCAACTGAGGATACGATGCCAGGCGGTGTCGGAACTATGATACTGATGCCAGGTGATGTCGGATTTTAGGAACTGATGCCAGGCAGTGTGGAAACTGAGGAAAAGATGCAGGCAGTGTGAGAACTGAGAAAGTGATGCCAGGAAGTGTGGGAACTGAGCAACTGATGCCATGCAGTGCTGGAACGGAGGTACAGATGCCAGGCAGTGTGGGTACTGAGGAACTGCTGCCCGGCAGTGTGGGACCTAAGGAACTGCTCCCAGTCATTGTGGGAACTAAGGAGCAGATGCCAGGCAGTGTGGGATCTGAGGAACTGATGGCAGGCACTTTGGGATCTTCGGAATTAATGCCAGTCATTCCGGGATCTTAGGAACCGATGCCAGGTAGTGCAGCAAATTAGAAATGATGCCAGACTATGCGGGAACTGAGGAACTGATGCCAGGCATTGCGGGATATTATTAATTGATGCCAGTTAGTGCAGCAAATTAGGAACTGATGCCAGGCAGTGCAGGACTGAGGAACGGATGCCAGGAAATGTGGGAACTGAGGAAGTGATGCCAGGCAGTACTGGATCTTAGGAACTGATGCCCGGCAGTATGGGAACTGCGGAACCGATGCCAGGAAGTACGGGAACTTAGGAACTGATGCCAGGCAGTATGGGAACTGAGGAACCGATGCCAGGCAGTGCAGGAACTGAGGAACTGATGGCAGCGTGTGCAGGAACTGAGGAACTGAAGCCAGGCACTGTGAGAACTGAGCAATGATGCCAGTAAGTGTGGGAACTGAGCAACTGGTGTCAGGCAGTGCAGTAATTGAGTTACTGATGCCAGGCAGTGCGGGCTGTTACGAACTGAAGCTAGGCAGTGCGGGAACTTAGGAACTGATGCCAGGCAGTGTGGGAAATGAGGAACTGTTGCCAGGAAACGTGGGATCTGAGGAGCTGATGCCAGGCAGTGTGGGAACTGAGGAACCGATGCCAGTCAGGGTGGGACATGAGGAACTGATGCCAGGCTGCTGGGAACACAGGAATTGATGCCAGGCAGTTTGGAACAGAGGTGGTTATGCCAGGCTCTTTTGGGAACTTAGGAACTGATGCCAAGCAGTGTTGTGTGCTGAGCAACTGATGCAAGGTACTGTGGGAACTAATGATCTGATGCCAGGTATTGTGGGTACTGAGGAACTGATGCCAATTAGGGTGGGAACTGAGGATCTGATGCCAGGCAGTGTGGAAACTCAGGAATTGATGCCAGGCAGCGCGGGAACAGAGGTAGTTATGCCAGGCAGTGTTGGGAACTGAGGAACTGATGCCAAGCAATGATGGGAATTGAGGAACCAATGCCAGGCAGTGTGGGAAATGAAGTACTGATTCCAGGCAGTGCAGGAACTCAGGAACTGATGCCAGGCAGGGTGGCAACTGAGAAAATGATGCCAGGCAGTGTGGGAACTAAGATACTGATGCCAGGCCATGTGGGATTTTAGGAACTGATGCCAGGCAGATTGGAAACCGAGGAAAAGATGCCAGGCAGTGTGAGAACTGAGAATGTGATGCCAGGAAGTGTGGGAACTGAGCAACTGATGCCAGGCAGTTCAGAAACTGAGGTACTGATGCTAGGCAGTGTGGGGACTGAGGAACTGATGGCAATTAGGGTGGGAAGTGAGGTACTGATGCCAGGCAGTGTGGAAACTCAGGAATTGATGCCAGGCAATGCGGGAACAGAGGTAATTATGCCAGGCAGTGTTGGGAACTTAAGAACTGATGCCAAGCAGTGATGGGAATTGAGGAACTCATGCTAGGTACTGTGGGAACTAATGATCTGATGCCAGGTATTGAGGGAAGTGAGGAACTGAAGCCTGGAATTGTGGGAACTTAGAACTGATGGCAGGTAGTGTGGGAACTGATGAACTGATGACAGGCAATGTGGAAATTCAGGAACCGATGCCGGGCAGTGTGGGAAATGAAGTACTGATGCCAGGCAGTGCAGGAACTGAGGAACTGATGCCAGGAAAGGCGGGAACTGAGGAACTGATGCCAGGCAGTGCGGGAACTGAGGAACTGATGACAGGCATTGTGGGATCTTAGGAACTGATCCAGGTAGTGCAGCAAATTAGGAACTGATGCCAGGCAGTGCAGGACTGAGGAACGGATGCCAGGAAATCTGGGAACTGCGGAACTGATGCCAGGCAGTACTGGATCTTAGTAACCGATTCCAAAAAGTGTGGAAACTGTGGAACTGATGCCAGGCAGTGCGGGAACTGAGGAACTGATGGCAGTGTTTGCAGGAACTGAGGAACTGATGGCAGTGTGTGCAGGAACTGAGGAACTGATGGCAGTGTGTGCAGGAACTGAGGAATTGATGTCAGGCAGTGTGGGAACTCAGGAACTAATGCCAGGCAGGGTGGCAACTGAGGAAACGATGCCAGGCGGTGTGGGAACTAAGATACTGATGCCAGGCCATGTGGAATTTTAAGAACTGTTGCCCGGCAGTGTGGAAACCGAGGGAAAGATGCCAGGCAGTGTGAGAACTGAGAAAGTGATGCCAGGAAGTGTGGGAACTGAGCAACTGATGCCATGCAGTGCTGGAACGGAGGTACTAATGCCAGGCCATGTGGGATTTTAGGAACTGATGCCAGGAAGATTGGAAACCGAGGAACTGATGCCAGCCAGAGTGAGAACTGAGTAACTGATGACAGGCTGTGCGGGAACTGACGAACAGATGCCACGTCATGCGGGAGCTGAGGAACTCATGCCAAGAACCGTGGGAACTGAGGGACTGATGCCAGGCATTACACGAACTGAAGTACTGATGCCAGGCACTGTGGGAACAGCTAATCCGATGTCAGGCTGTGCGGGAACTGAGGTACTGATGCCAGGCAGTGTGTGAGCAGAGAAACAGATGCCAGGTCATGCGAGAACTGAGAAACTGATGCCAAGCAGTGCAGGAACTGAGGCACTGATGCCAGGCAATGTGGAAACAGAGGACCTGATGCCAGATAGTACAGGAACAGATGAACCGATGCCAGAAAATGAGGGAACTGATGAATTGATGAAAGGCAGTGTGGAAACTGAGGAACTGATGCCAGGCAGTGCAGGAACTGAGGAACTGATGGCAATGTGTTCAGGAACTGAGGAACTGATGGCAGTGTGTGCAGGTACTGAGGAACTGATGGCAGCTTGTGCAGGAACTGAGGAACTGATGTCAGGCAGTATGGGAACTCAGGAACTAATGCCAGGCAGGGTGCCAACTGAGGATATGATGCCAGGTGGTGTGGGAACTAAGATACTGATGCCAGGCGATGTGGGATTTTAGGAACTGATGCCAGGCAGTGTGGAAACCGAGGAAAAGATACAGGCAGTGTGAGAACTGAGAAAGTGATGCCAGGAAGTGTGGGAACTGAGCAACTGATGCCATGCAGTGCTGGAACGGAGGTACCGATGCCAGGCAGTGTGGGTACTGAGGAACTGCTGCCCGCAGTGTGGGACCTGAGGAACTGCTCCCAGTCAGTGTGGGAACTAAGGAGCAGATGCCAGGCAGTGCAGGATCTGAGGAACTGATGGCAGGCACTGCGGGATCTTCGGAATTGATGCCAGGCATTCCGGGACCTTAGGAACCGATGCCAGGTAGTGCAGCAAATTAGAAACGATGCCAGACTATGCAGGAACTGAGGAACTGATGCCAGGCATTGCGGGATATTAGGAATTGATGCCAGGTAGTGCAGCAAATTAGGAACTGATGCCAGGCAGTGCAGGACTGAGGAACGGATGCCAGGAAATGTGGGAACTGAGGAAGTGATGCCAGGCAGTAATGGATCTTAGTAAGCAATTCCAGGCAGTGTGGGAACTGTGGAACTGATGCCAGGAAGTACGGGAACTTAGGAACTGATGCCAGGCAGTATGGGAACTGAGGAACCGATGCCAGGCAGTGCAGGAACTGAGGAACTGATGGCAGCGTGTGCAGGAACTGAGGAACTGAAGCCAGGCAGTGTGAGAACTGAGCAATGATGCCAGGAATTGTGGAAATTGAGCAACTGTGTCAGGCAGTGCAGTAATTGCGGTACTGATGCCAGGCAGTGCGGGCTGTTATGAACTGAAGCTAGGCAGTGCGGGAACTTAGGAACTGATGCCAGGCAGTGTGGGAACTGAGGACCTGATGCCAGGAATTTGGGAACTGAGGAGCTGATGCCAGGCAGTGTGGGAACTGAGGAACCGATGCCAGTCAGGTTGGGAACAGCGGAACTGATGCCAGGCTGCTGGGAACTCAGGAATTGATGCCAGGCAGTTTGCAAACAGAGGTGGTTATGCCAGGCTCTTTTGGGAACTTCGGAACTGATGCCAAGCAGTGTTGGGTGCTGAGGAACTGATGCTAGGTACTGTGGGAACTAATGATCTGATGCCAGGTATTGTGGGTACTGAGGAACTGATGCCAATTAGGGTGGGAACTGAGGAACTGATGCCAGGCAGTGTGGAAACTCAGGAATTGATGCCAGGCAGTGCGGGAACAGAGGTAGTTATGCCAGGCAGTGTTGGGAACATAGGAACTGATGCCAAGCAGTGATGGGAATTGAGGAACTGATGCTAGGTACTGTGGGAACTAATCATCTGATGCCAGGTAGTGAGCGAACTGAGGAACTGAAGCAAGGAATTGTGCGAACTTAGAACTAATGCCAGGTAGTGTGGGAACTGATGAGCTGATGGCAGGATTTCTGGGAACAGAGGAATTGCTCCCAGGCAGTGTGGGATCTAAAGAGCAGTTGCCAGGCAGTGCGGGATCTGAGGAACTGAAGCCAGGCATTGCGGGATCTTAGGAACTGATGCCAGGCATTGTGGGATCTTAGGAACTGATGCCAGGTAGTGCAGCAAATTAGGATCTGATGCCAGGCAGTGCAGGAGTGGGGAACGGATGCCAGGTAATCTGGGAACAGAGGAACTGATGACAGGCATTACTGGATCTTAGGAACCGATTCCAGGAAGTATGGGAACTGCGGAACTGATGCCAGGCTGTACAGGATCTTAGCAAATGATGCCAGGCAGTATGGGAACTGAGGAACCGATGCCAGCCAGTACTGGATCTTAGGAACCGATTCCAGGCAGTGTGGGAACTGCAGAACTGATGCCAGGCTGTACGGGATCTTAGCAACTGATCCCAGGTAGTATGGGAACAGAGGAACTGAGGCCAGGCAGTGCGAGAACTGAGGAACTGATGGCAGTGTGTTCAGGAACTGAGGAACTGATGGCAGCGTGTTCAGGAACTGAGGAACTGATGGCAGTGTGTGCAGGAACTGAGGAACTGATGGCAGTGTGTGCAGTAACTGAGGAACTGATGGCAGCGTGTGCAGGAACTCAGGAACTAATGCCAGGCAGGTTAGCAACTGAGGAAACGATGCCAGGCGGTGTGGGAACTAAGATACTGATGCCAGGCCATGTGGGATTTTAGGCACTGATGCCAGGCAGTGTGGAAACCAAAGAAAAGATGCCAGGCAGTGTGAGAACTGAGAAAGTGATGCCAGGAAGTGTGGGGACTGAGCAAGTGATGCCATGCAATGCGGGTACTGAGGAACTGATGCCAAGCAGTGTGGGTACTGAGGAACTGATGCCAGTCAGTGTGGTACCTGAGGAATTGCTCCCAGGCAGTTTGGGAACTAAGGAGCAGATGCCAGGCAGTGCAGGATCTGAGGAACTGATGCCAGGCACTGCGGGATCTTAGGAACTGATGCCAGGCATTGCGCGATCTTAGGAACTGATGCCAGGTAGAACAGCAAATTTGGAATGATGCCAGGCTATGCGTGAACTGAGGAACTGATGCCAGGCATTGCGCAATCTTAGGAACTGATGCCAGGTAGTGCAGCAAATTAGTGCAGGACTGAGAAATGGATGCCAGGAAATGTTGGAACTGAGGAACTGATGCCAGGCAGTACGGGATCTTAGGAAGCAATTCCTGGCTGTGTGGGAAATGCGGAACTGATGCCAGGAATTACGGGAACTTAGGAACTGATGCCAGGCAGTATGGGAACTGAGGAACTGAAGACAGCGTGTGCAGGAACAGAGGAACTGAAGCCAGGCAATGTGAGAACTGAGCAATGATGCCAGGAAGTGTGGGAACTGAGACAGTGATGTCAGGCAGTGCAGGAATTGAGGTATTGATGCTAGGCAGTTTGGGAACAGAGGTAGTTATGCCAGGCTGTTTTGGGATCTTAGTTACTGATGCCAAGCAGTGATGGGAATTGAGGAACTGATGCTAGGTACTGTGGGAGCTAATGATCTGATGCCAGGTAGTGTGGGAACTGAGGAACTGATGGCAGGCATTGTGGGAACAGAGGAATTGCTCCCAGGAAGTGTGGGAACTAAGGAGCAGATGCCAGGCAGTGCGGGATCTGTGGAACTGTTGGCAGGCACTGCGGGATCTTCGGAATTGATGCCAGGCATTGCGGGACCTTAGGAACTGATGCCAGCTAGTGCAGCAAATTAGAAATGATGCCAGACTATGCGGGAACTGCGGAACTGATGCCAGGAATTACGGGATTTTAGGAAATGATGCCAGGCAGTGTGGAAACCGAGGAAATGATACAGGCAGTGTGAGAACTGAGAAAGTGATGCCAGGAAGTGTGGGAACTGAGCAACTGATGCCAGGCAGTGCTGGAACGGAGGTACTGATGCCAGGCAGTGCGGGAACTGAGGAACTGATGGCAGTGTTTGCAGGAACTGAGGAACTGATGGCAGTGTGTGCAGGAACTGAGGAACTGATGGCAGTGTGTGCAGGAACTGAGGAATTGATGTCAGGCAGTGTGGGAACTCAGGAACTAATGCCAGGCAGGGTGGCAACTGAGGAAACGATGCCAGGCGGTGTGGGAACTAAGATACTGATGCCAGGCCATGTGGAATTTTAAGAACTGTTGCCCGGCAGTGTGGAAACCGAGGGAAAGATGCCAGGCAGTGTGAGAACTGAGAAAGTGATGCCAGGAAGTGTGGGAACTGAGCAACTGATGCCATGCAGTGCTGGAACGGAGGTACTAATGCCAGGCCATGTGGGATTTTAGGAACTGATGCCAGGAAGATTGGAAACCGAGGAACTGATGCCAGCCAGAGTGAGAACTGAGTAACTGATGACAGGCTGTGCGGGAACTGACGAACTGATGCCACGTCATGCGGGAGCTGAGGAACTCATGCCAAGAACCGTGGGAACTGAGGGACTGATGCCAGGCATTACACGAACTGAAGTACTGATGCCAGGCACTGTGGGAACAGCTAATCCGATGTCAGGCTGTGCGGGAACTGAGGTACTGATGCCAGGCAGTGTGTGAGCAGAGAAACAGATGCCAGGTCATGCGAGAACTGAGAAACTGATGCCAAGCAGTGCAGGAACTGAGGCACTGATGCCAGGCAATGTGGAAACAGAGGACCTGATGCCAGATAGTACAGGAACAGATGAACCGATGCCAGAAAATGAGGGAACTGATGAATTGATGAAAGGCAGTGTGGAAACTGAGGAACTGATGCCAGGCAGTGCAGGAACTGAGGAACTGATGGCAATGTGTTCAGGAACTGAGGAACTGATGGCAGTGTGTGCAGGTACTGAGGAACTGATGGCAGCTTGTGCAGGAACTGAGGAACTGATGTCAGGCAGTATGGGAACTCAGGAACTAATGCCAGGCAGGGTGCCAACTGAGGATATGATGCCAGGTGGTGTGGGAACTAAGATACTGATGCCAGGCGATGTGGGATTTTAGGAACTGATGCCAGGCAGTGTGGAAACCGAGGAAAAGATACAGGCAGTGTGAGAACTGAGAAAGTGATGCCAGGAAGTGTGGGAACTGAGCAACTGATGCCATGCAGTGCTGGAACGGAGGTACCGATGCCAGGCAGTGTGGGTACTGAGGAACTGCTGCCCGCAGTGTGGGACCTGAGGAACTGCTCCCAGTCAGTGTGGGAACTAAGGAGCAGATGCCAGGCAGTGCAGGATCTGAGGAACTGATGGCAGGCACTGCGGGATCTTCGGAATTGATGCCAGGCATTCCGGGACCTTAGGAACCGATGCCAGGTAGTGCAGCAAATTAGAAACGATGCCAGACTATGCAGGAACTGAGGAACTGATGCCAGGCATTGCGGGATATTAGGAATTGATGCCAGGTAGTGCAGCAAATTAGGAACTGATGCCAGGCAGTGCAGGACTGAGGAACGGATGCCAGGACATGTGGGAACTGAGGAAGTGATGCCAGGCAGTAATGGATCTTAGTAAGCAATTCCAGGCAGTGTGGGAACTGTGGAACTGATGCCAGGAAGTACGGGAACTTAGGAACTGATGCCAGGCAGTATGGGAACTGAGGAACCGATGCCAGGCAGTGCAGGAACTGAGGAACTGATGGCAGCGTGTGCAGGAACTGAGGAACTGAAGCCAGGCAGTGTGAGAACTGAGCAATGATGCCAGGAATTGTGGAAATTGAGCAACTGTGTCAGGCAGTGCAGTAATTGCGGTACTGATGCCAGGCAGTGCGGGCTGTTATGAACTGAAGCTAGGCAGTGCGGGAACTTAGGAACTGATGCCAGGCAGTGTGGGAACTGAGGACCTGATGCCAGGAATTTGGGAACTGAGGAGCTGATGCCAGGCAGTGTGGGAACTGAGGAACCGATGCCAGTCAGGTTGGGAACAGCGGAACTGATGCCAGGCTGCTGGGAACTCAGGAATTGATGCCAGGCAGTTTGCAAACAGAGGTGGTTATGCCAGGCTCTTTTGGGAACTTCGGAACTGATGCCAAGCAGTGTTGGGTGCTGAGGAACTGATGCTAGGTACTGTGGGAACTAATGATCTGATGCCAGGTATTGTGGGTACTGAGGAACTGATGCCAATTAGGGTGGGAACTGAGGAACTGATGCCAGGCAGTGTGGAAACTCAGGAATTGATGCCAGGCAGTGCGGGAACAGAGGTAGTTATGCCAGGCAGTGTTGGGAACATAGGAACTGATGCCAAGCAGTGATGGGAATTGAGGAACTGATGCTAGGTACTGTGGGAACTAATCATCTGATGCCAGGTAGTGAGCGAACTGAGGAACTGAAGCAAGGAATTGTGCGAACTTAGAACTAATGCCAGGTAGTGTGGGAACTGATGAGCTGATGGCAGGATTTCTGGGAACAGAGGAATTGCTCCCAGGCAGTGTGGGATCTAAAGAGCAGTTGCCAGGCAGTGCGGGATCTGAGGAACTGAAGCCAGGCATTGCGGGATCTTAGGAACTGATGCCAGGCATTGTGGGATCTTAGGAACTGATGCCAGGTAGTGCAGCAAATTAGGATCTGATGCCAGGCAGTGCAGGAGTGGGGAACGGATGCCAGGTAATCTGGGAACAGAGGAACTGATGACAGGCATTACTGGATCTTAGGAACCGATTCCAGGAAGTATGGGAACTGCGGAACTGATGCCAGGCTGTACAGGATCTTAGCAAATGATGCCAGGCAGTATGGGAACTGAGGAACCGATGCCAGCCAGTACTGGATCTTAGGAACCGATTCCAGGCAGTGTGGGAACTGCAGAACTGATGCCAGGCTGTACGGGATCTTAGCAACTGATCCCAGGTAGTATGGGAACAGAGGAACTGAGGCCAGGCAGTGCGAGAACTGAGGAACTGATGGCAGTGTGTTCAGGAACTGAGGAACTGATGGCAGCGTGTTCAGGAACTGAGGAACTGATGGCAGTGTGTGCAGGAACTGAGGAACTGATGGCAGTGTGTGCAGTAACTGAGGAACTGATGGCAGCGTGTGCAGGAACTCAGGAACTAATGCCAGGCAGGTTAGCAACTGAGGAAACGATGCCAGGCGGTGTGGGAACTAAGATACTGATGCCAGGCCATGTGGGATTTTAGGCACTGATGCCAGGCAGTGTGGAAACCAAAGAAAAGATGCCAGGCAGTGTGAGAACTGAGAAAGTGATGCCAGGAAGTGTGGGGACTGAGCAAGTGATGCCATGCAATGCGGGTACTGAGGAACTGATGCCAAGCAGTGTGGGTACTGAGGAACTGATGCCAGTCAGTGTGGTACCTGAGGAATTGCTCCCAGGCAGTTTGGGAACTAAGGAGCAGATGCCAGGCAGTGCAGGATCTGAGGAACTGATGCCAGGCACTGCGGGATCTTAGGAACTGATGCCAGGCATTGCGCGATCTTAGGAACTGATGCCAGGTAGAACAGCAAATTTGGAATGATGCCAGGCTATGCGTGAACTGAGGAACTGATGCCAGGCATTGCGCAATCTTAGGAACTGATGCCAGGTAGTGCAGCAAATTAGTGCAGGACTGAGAAATGGATGCCAGGAAATGTTGGAACTGAGGAACTGATGCCAGGCAGTACGGGATCTTAGGAAGCAATTCCTGGCTGTGTGGGAAATGCGGAACTGATGCCAGGAATTACGGGAACTTAGGAACTGATGCCAGGCAGTATGGGAACTGAGGAACTGAAGACAGCGTGTGCAGGAACAGAGGAACTGAAGCCAGGCAATGTGAGAACTGAGCAATGATGCCAGGAAGTGTGGGAACTGAGACAGTGATGTCAGGCAGTGCAGGAATTGAGGTATTGATGCTAGGCAGTTTGGGAACAGAGGTAGTTATGCCAGGCTGTTTTGGGATCTTAGTTACTGATGCCAAGCAGTGATGGGAATTGAGGAACTGATGCTAGGTACTGTGGGAGCTAATGATCTGATGCCAGGTAGTGTGGGAACTGAGGAACTGATGGCAGGCATTGTGGGAACAGAGGAATTGCTCCCAGGAAGTGTGGGAACTAAGGAGCAGATGCCAGGCAGTGCGGGATCTGTGGAACTGTTGGCAGGCACTGCGGGATCTTCGGAATTGATGCCAGGCATTGCGGGACCTTAGGAACTGATGCCAGCTAGTGCAGCAAATTAGAAATGATGCCAGACTATGCGGGAACTGCGGAACTGATGCCAGGAATTACGGGATTTTAGGAAATGATGCCAGGCAGTGTGGAAACCGAGGAAATGATACAGGCAGTGTGAGAACTGAGAAAGTGATGCCAGGAAGTGTGGGAACTGAGCAACTGATGCCAGGCAGTGCTGGAACGGAGGTACTGATGCCAGGCAGTGCGGGAACTGAGGAACTGATGGCAGTGTTTGCAGGAACTGAGGAACTGATGGCAGTGTGTGCAGGAACTGAGGAACTGATGGCAGTGTGTGCAGGAACTGAGGAATTGATGTCAGGCAGTGTGGGAACTCAGGAACTAATGCCAGGCAGGGTGGCAACTGAGGAAACGATGCCAGGCGGTGTGGGAACTAAGATACTGATGCCAGGCCATGTGGAATTTTAAGAACTGTTGCCCGGCAGTGTGGAAACCGAGGGAAAGATGCCAGGCAGTGTGAGAACTGAGAAAGTGATGCCAGGAAGTGTGGGAACTGAGCAACTGATGCCATGCAGTGCTGGAACGGAGGTACTAATGCCAGGCCATGTGGGATTTTAGGAACTGATGCCAGGAAGATTGGAAACCGAGGAACTGATGCCAGCCAGAGTGAGAACTGAGTAACTGATGACAGGCTGTGCGGGAACTGACGAACTGATGCCACGTCATGCGGGAGCTGAGGAACTCATGCCAAGAACCGTGGGAACTGAGGGACTGATGCCAGGCATTACACGAACTGAAGTACTGATGCCAGGCACTGTGGGAACAGCTAATCCGATGTCAGGCTGTGCGGGAACTGAGGTACTGATGCCAGGCAGTGTGTGAGCAGAGAAACAGATGCCAGGTCATGCGAGAACTGAGAAACTGATGCCAAGCAGTGCAGGAACTGAGGCACTGATGCCAGGCAATGTGGAAACAGAGGACCTGATGCCAGATAGTACAGGAACAGATGAACCGATGCCAGAAAATGAGGGAACTGATGAATTGATGAAAGGCAGTGTGGAAACTGAGGAACTGATGCCAGGCAGTGCAGGAACTGAGGAACTGATGGCAATGTGTTCAGGAACTGAGGAACTGATGGCAGTGTGTGCAGGTACTGAGGAACTGATGGCAGCTTGTGCAGGAACTGAGGAACTGATGTCAGGCAGTATGGGAACTCAGGAACTAATGCCAGGCAGGGTGCCAACTGAGGATATGATGCCAGGTGGTGTGGGAACTAAGATACTGATGCCAGGCGATGTGGGATTTTAGGAACTGATGCCAGGCAGTGTGGAAACCGAGGAAAAGATACAGGCAGTGTGAGAACTGAGAAAGTGATGCCAGGAAGTGTGGGAACTGAGCAACTGATGCCATGCAGTGCTGGAACGGAGGTACCGATGCCAGGCAGTGTGGGTACTGAGGAACTGCTGCCCGCAGTGTGGGACCTGAGGAACTGCTCCCAGTCAGTGTGGGAACTAAGGAGCAGATGCCAGGCAGTGCAGGATCTGAGGAACTGATGGCAGGCACTGCGGGATCTTCGGAATTGATGCCAGGCATTCCGGGACCTTAGGAACCGATGCCAGGTAGTGCAGCAAATTAGAAACGATGCCAGACTATGCAGGAACTGAGGAACTGATGCCAGGCATTGCGGGATATTAGGAATTGATGCCAGGTAGTGCAGCAAATTAGGAACTGATGCCAGGCAGTGCAGGACTGAGGAACGGATGCCAGGACATGTGGGAACTGAGGAAGTGATGCCAGGCAGTAATGGATCTTAGTAAGCAATTC
The DNA here is from genome assembly GCA_026770705.1 of Isurus oxyrinchus. Taxonomy (NCBI): domain Eukaryota; kingdom Metazoa; phylum Chordata; class Chondrichthyes; order Lamniformes; family Lamnidae; genus Isurus; species Isurus oxyrinchus. Next base: position 7,813,422 of record JANJGN010000029.1, on the reverse strand, counting down.
CAGGCAGTGTGGGAACTGTGGAACTGATGCCAGGAAGTACGGGAACTTAGGAACTGATGCCAGGCAGTATGGGAACTGAGGAACCGATGCCAGGCAGTGCAGGAACTGAGGAACTGATGGCAGCGTGTGCAGGAACTGAGGAACTGAAGCCAGGCAGTGTGAGAACTGAGCAATGATGCCAGGAATTGTGGAAATTGAGCAACTGTGTCAGGCAGTGCAGTAATTGCGGTACTGATGCCAGGCAGTGCGGGCTGTTATGAACTGAAGCTAGGCAGTGCGGGAACTTAGGAACTGATGCCAGGCAGTGTGGGAACTGAGGACCTGATGCCAGGAATTTGGGAACTGAGGAGCTGATGCCAGGCAGTGTGGGAACTGAGGAACCGATGCCAGTCAGGTTGGGAACAGCGGAACTGATGCCAGGCTGCTGGGAACTCAGGAATTGATGCCAGGCAGTTTGCAAACAGAGGTGGTTATGCCAGGCTCTTTTGGGAACTTCGGAACTGATGCCAAGCAGTGTTGGGTGCTGAGGAACTGATGCTAGGTACTGTGGGAACTAATGATCTGATGCCAGGTATTGTGGGTACTGAGGAACTGATGCCAATTAGGGTGGGAACTGAGGAACTGATGCCAGGCAGTGTGGAAACTCAGGAATTGATGCCAGGCAGTGCGGGAACAGAGGTAGTTATGCCAGGCAGTGTTGGGAACATAGGAACTGATGCCAAGCAGTGATGGGAATTGAGGAACTGATGCTAGGTACTGTGGGAACTAATCATCTGATGCCAGGTAGTGAGCGAACTGAGGAACTGAAGCAAGGAATTGTGCGAACTTAGAACTAATGCCAGGTAGTGTGGGAACTGATGAGCTGATGGCAGGATTTCTGGGAACAGAGGAATTGCTCCCAGGCAGTGTGGGATCTAAAGAGCAGTTGCCAGGCAGTGCGGGATCTGAGGAACTGAAGCCAGGCATTGCGGGATCTTAGGAACTGATGCCAGGCATTGTGGGATCTTAGGAACTGATGCCAGGTAGTGCAGCAAATTAGGATCTGATGCCAGGCAGTGCAGGAGTGGGGAACGGATGCCAGGTAATCTGGGAACAGAGGAACTGATGACAGGCATTACTGGATCTTAGGAACCGATTCCAGGAAGTATGGGAACTGCGGAACTGATGCCAGGCTGTACAGGATCTTAGCAAATGATGCCAGGCAGTATGGGAACTGAGGAACCGATGCCAGCCAGTACTGGATCTTAGGAACCGATTCCAGGCAGTGTGGGAACTGCAGAACTGATGCCAGGCTGTACGGGATCTTAGCAACTGATCCCAGGTAGTATGGGAACAGAGGAACTGAGGCCAGGCAGTGCGAGAACTGAGGAACTGATGGCAGTGTGTTCAGGAACTGAGGAACTGATGGCAGCGTGTTCAGGAACTGAGGAACTGATGGCAGTGTGTGCAGGAACTGAGGAACTGATGGCAGTGTGTGCAGTAACTGAGGAACTGATGGCAGCGTGTGCAGGAACTCAGGAACTAATGCCAGGCAGGTTAGCAACTGAGGAAACGATGCCAGGCGGTGTGGGAACTAAGATACTGATGCCAGGCCATGTGGGATTTTAGGCACTGATGCCAGGCAGTGTGGAAACCAAAGAAAAGATGCCAGGCAGTGTGAGAACTGAGAAAGTGATGCCAGGAAGTGTGGGGACTGAGCAAGTGATGCCATGCAATGCGGGTACTGAGGAACTGATGCCAAGCAGTGTGGGTACTGAGGAACTGATGCCAGTCAGTGTGGTACCTGAGGAATTGCTCCCAGGCAGTTTGGGAACTAAGGAGCAGATGCCAGGCAGTGCAGGATCTGAGGAACTGATGCCAGGCACTGCGGGATCTTAGGAACTGATGCCAGGCATTGCGCGATCTTAGGAACTGATGCCAGGTAGAACAGCAAATTTGGAATGATGCCAGGCTATGCGTGAACTGAGGAACTGATGCCAGGCATTGCGCAATCTTAGGAACTGATGCCAGGTAGTGCAGCAAATTAGTGCAGGACTGAGAAATGGATGCCAGGAAATGTTGGAACTGAGGAACTGATGCCAGGCAGTACGGGATCTTAGGAAGCAATTCCTGGCTGTGTGGGAAATGCGGAACTGATGCCAGGAATTACGGGAACTTAGGAACTGATGCCAGGCAGTATGGGAACTGAGGAACTGAAGACAGCGTGTGCAGGAACAGAGGAACTGAAGCCAGGCAATGTGAGAACTGAGCAATGATGCCAGGAAGTGTGGGAACTGAGACAGTGATGTCAGGCAGTGCAGGAATTGAGGTATTGATGCTAGGCAGTTTGGGAACAGAGGTAGTTATGCCAGGCTGTTTTGGGATCTTAGTTACTGATGCCAAGCAGTGATGGGAATTGAGGAACTGATGCTAGGTACTGTGGGAGCTAATGATCTGATGCCAGGTAGTGTGGGAACTGAGGAACTGATGGCAGGCATTGTGGGAACAGAGGAATTGCTCCCAGGAAGTGTGGGAACTAAGGAGCAGATGCCAGGCAGTGCGGGATCTGTGGAACTGTTGGCAGGCACTGCGGGATCTTCGGAATTGATGCCAGGCATTGCGGGACCTTAGGAACTGATGCCAGCTAGTGCAGCAAATTAGAAATGATGCCAGACTATGCGGGAACTGCGGAACTGATGCCAGGAATTACGGGATTTTAGGAAATGATGCCAGGCAGTGTGGAAACCGAGGAAATGATACAGGCAGTGTGAGAACTGAGAAAGTGATGCCAGGAAGTGTGGGAACTGAGCAACTGATGCCAGGCAGTGCTGGAACGGAGGTACTGATGCCAGGCAGTGGGGGTACTGAGGAACTGATGCCCGGCAGTGTGGGACATGAGGAACTGCTCCCATTCAGTGTGGGAACTAAGGAGCAGATGCCAGGCAGTGCAGGATCTGAGGAACTGATGCCAGGCACTGCGGGATCTTCAGAATTAATGCCAGGCATTGCGGGACCTTAGGAACCGATGCCAGGTAGTGCAGCAAATTAGAAACGATGCCAGACTATGCGGGAACTGAGGAACTGATGCCAAACATTGTGGGATCTTAGGAACTGATGCCAGGTAGTGCAGCAAATTTGGAACTGATGCCAGGCAGTGCAGTACTGTGGAACGGATGCCAGGAAATGTGGGAACTGAGGAAGTGATGCCAGGCAGTAATGGATCTTAATAAGCAATTCCAGGCAGTGTGGGAACTGCGGAACTGATGCCAGGAAGTACGGGAACTTAGGAACTGATGCCAGGCAGTATGGGAACTGAGGAACCGATGCTAGGCAGTGCAGGAACAGTGGAACTGATGCCAGGTAGTGTGGGAAATCAGGAACTAATGCCAGGCAGGGTGGCAACTAAGGAAACGATGCTAGGCGGTGTGGGTACTAAGATACTGATGCCATGCCATGTGGGATTTTTGAAACTGATGCCAGGCAGTGTGGAAACCGAGGAAAAGATACAGGCAGTGTGAGAACTGAAAAAGTGATGCCAGGAAGTGTGGGAACTGAGCAACTGATGCCAGGCAGTGCTGGAACAGAGGTACTGATTCCAGGCGGTGTGTGTACTGAGGAACTGATGGCAGCATGTGCAGGAATTGAGGAACTGAAGCCAGGCATTGTGAGAACTGAGCAATGATGCCAGGAAGTGTGGGAACTGAGCTACTGATATCAGGCAGTGCAAGAATTGAGGTACTGATGCCAGGCAGTGCGGGATGTTAGGAACTGAAGCTACGCAGTTCGGGAACTTAGGAACTGATGCCTGGCACTGCATGAACTGAGGAACTGATGCCAGGAACTGTGGGAACTGAGGAACGGATGCCAGGCAGTACGGGATCTTAGGAACTGATGCCAGGCTTTGTGAAAACTGAGGACCTGATGCCACGCATTGTGGGAACTGAGGAACTTAAGCCAGGAATTGTGGGAACTTAGAACTGATGCCAGGCAGAGTGGGAACTGAAGAACTGATGCCAGGTATTGCGGGAACTCAGGAACTGATGGCAGCGTGTGCAGGAACTGCGGAACTGAAGCCAGGCAGTACAGGATATTAGGAACTGATGCCAGGTAGTGTGGGATGTTAGGAACTGAAGCCAGGCAGTGCAGTAACTTAGGAACTGATGCCTTGCAGTGTGGGAACTGATGTACTGATGCCAGGCAGTGTGGGAACTGAGGAACCGATGCCAGGCAGTGTGGCAAATCAGGATTAGATGCCAGGCAGGTCAGGAACGGAGGTACTTATGCCAGGCAGTGCGGGATATTAGCAACTGATGCCAAGCAGTGTGGCATCTTAGGAACTGATGCCAGGCAGAGTGGGAAATTAAGTACTGATGCTAAGCAGGCGGGAACTGAGGAACAGATGCCAGGAAATGTGGGAACTGTGGAACTGATGTCAGGCAGTGCAGGAACTGAGGAACTGATGTCAGGCAGGGTGGAAACTGAGGTACAGATGCCAGGCAGTGTGGGAACTGAGGAATTGATGCCAGGCAGCGTGAGAACTGAGGACCAGATGCCAAGCAGTGCGTGATCTTCGGAACTGATGCCAGGCAGTGTGGGAAATGAAGTACTGCCAGGCATTGCAGGGACTGAATAGCTCAGGTCAGGCAGTGCGGGAACTGAGGAGCTGATGCCAGGAAATTTGGGAACTGAGGTACTGATGCCAGGCAGTATGGAATCTTTGGAACTGATGTGAGGCAGTGTGAGAACTGAGCAAATGATGCCAGGATGTGTGGGAACTGAGCAACTGATGCCAGGCAGTGCAGGAATTGAGGTTTTGATGCCAGGCAGTGTGAGATGTGAGGAACTGATGCCAGGCATTGTGGGAACTGATGCCAGGCACTGTGCGAACTCAGGAACCGATGCCAATCAGGGTGGGAACTGAGGTCCTGATGCCAGGCAGTGTGGAAACTCAGGAACCGATGCCAGGCAGTTTGGGAACTCAGGAATTGATGCCAGGCAGTTCAGGAACAGATGTAGTTATGCCAGGCTGTTTTTGGAACTTAGGAACTGATGCCAAGCAGTGATGGGAATTGATGAACTGATGCTAGGTACTGTGAGAACTAATGATCTGTTGCCAGGGGATTGAGGAACTGAAGCCAGGAATTGTGGGAACTTAGAACTGATGGCAGCTACCGTGGGAACTGATGAACTCAGTGTGGAAACTCAGGAACTGATGCCAGCCAGTGCGGGAACTGATTAGTTGATGCCAGGCAGTGTGGGAACTGAGGAACTGATGGCAGCGTTTGCAGGAACTGAGGAACTGAAGCCAGGCAGTGTAGGAACTGAGGAACTGATGCTAGGTAGTGCAGGAACTGAGGAACTGATGCCAGTCAGTGTGGGAACTGAGGAACTGATGACAACGTTTGCATTAACTGAGGAACTGAAGCCAGGCATTGTAGGAACTGAGGAACTGATGCTAGGTAGTGCAGGAACTGAGGAACTGATGCCAGTCAGTGTGGGAACTGAGGAACTGATGACAGCGTTTGCATTAACTGAGGAACTGAAGCCAGGCATTGTAGGAACTGAGGAACTGATGCTAGGCAGTGCAGGAACTGAGGAACTGATGCCAGGCAGTGTGAGAACTGAGTAGCTGATGTCAGGCAGTGTGAGAACTGAGGAACTGATGGCAGTGTGTTCAGGAACTGAGGAACTGATGGCAGTGTGTGCAGGAACTGAGGAACTGATGGCAGCTTGTGCAGGAACTGAGGAACTGATGTCAGGCAGTGTGGGAACTCAGGAACTAATGCCAGACAGGGTGGCAACTGAGGATATGATGCCAGGCAGTGTGAGAACTAAGATACTGATGCCAGGCAATGTGGGATTTTAGGAACTGATGCCAGGCAGTGTGGAAACCGAGGAAAAGATACAGGCAGTGTGAGAACTGAGAAAGTGATGCCAGGAAGTGTGGGAACTGAGCAACTGATGCCAGGCATTGCTGGAATGGAGGTACTGATGCCAGGCAGTGTGGGTACTGACGAACTGATGCCCGGCAGTGTGGGACCTGAGGAAAAGATGTCAGGCAGTGTGAGAACTGAGAAATTGATGCCAGGAAGTGTGGGAACTGAGTTACTGATGCCAGGCAGTGTGGGAACTGAGGTACTGATGCCAGGCAGTGTGGGTACTGATGAACTGATGCCAGGCAGTGTGGGACCTGAGGGACTGAAGCAAGGCAATGCGGGAACTGAGGAACTGATTCCAGGCAGTGTTGGAACTCTGGAATGGATGTCAGGTAGTGTAGGAACTGTTAATCTGATGCCAGGTAGTGAGGGAACTGATGAATTGATGTCAGGCATTGTGTTAACTGAGGAGCTGATGCCAGGCAGTGCGGGAACAGAGGAGCTGATGCCAGGGAGTGTGGGAACTGATGTCAGGCAGTGTGGGAACTGAGGTACTGAGCTGGGCAGTACAGGATCTTAGGAACAGATGCCAGGCAGTGCAGGAACTGAGGAACTGATGCCAGGCACTTTGAGAACTGAGCACCGGAAGCCAGGCAGTGCGGGAACTGAGGAATTGATTCCAGGCAGTGTGGGAACTCTGGAATGGATGTCAGTTAGTGTGGCAACTGATAATCTGATGCCAGGTAGTGAGGGAACTGATGAAATGATGCCAGACAGTGTGGAAACTGAGAAACAGATGCCAGGCAGTTTGGGAACTGAGGTACTGATAGCAGGCAGTGTGGGAACTGAGGAATTGATGCCAGGCAGTGTGGGAACTGAGGTACTGATGCCAGGCAGTAAAGGATCTTAGGAACAGATGCCAGGCAGTGCAGGAACAGAGGAACTGATGCCAGGCAATTTGGGAACTGAGGACCGGAAGCCAGGAAGTGTGGGAACTGAAGAACTGATGCCAGGCAGTGTGGGAACTCAAGAATTGATGCCAGGCAGTGCTGAAACTGAGGTTACATATGCCAGGCAGTGCTGGGAACTTAGGAGCTGATGCCAAGCAGTGAAGGGAATTGAGGAACCGATGCCAGGAAGTGTGGGAACTAATGATCTGATGCCAGGACGTGTGGGAACTGAGGAACTGATGCCATGCAGTGTGGGATCTTAGGAAATAATGCCAGGCACTGCAAGATCTTGGGAAGTGATGACAGGCATTGCGGGATCTTAGGAAATGATCCCAGGCATTGCGGGATCTTAGGAACTGATGCCAGGTAGTGCAGCAAATTAGGAACTGATGCCAGGCCGTGCAGGACTGAGGAATGGATGCCAGGAAATGTGGGATCTTAGGAACTGATGCCAGCCAGTGTCGGAACTGAGGAACTGCTGCCATTCAGTGCGAGAACTGAGGAACTGATGCCAGGCAGTGCGGGAACTGAGGTACTGATGCCAGGCAGTGTGGGAACTGAGGAACTGATGCCAAGAAATATGGGACCTGAGGAACTGATGACAGGCAATGCAGGAACTGAGGAACTGATGCCAGGCAGGGTGGGTACTGAGGAACTGATGCCAGGTCATGCAGGATATGAGCAACTTATGTGAAGCATTGTGGGAACTGAGGTACTGATGCCAGGCATTTTGGGTACTGAGGAACTGATGCGAGGCAGTGTGGGATCTGAGGAACTGAAGCAAGGCAATGCGGGAACTCAGGAACTGATTCCAGGCAGTGTGGGAAATCTGGAAATGATGTCAGCTAGTGTGGGAACTGGTAATCTGATGCCAGGTAGTGAGGGAACTGATGAATTGATGACAGACAGTTTGGAAACTGAGAAACCGATGCCAGGCAGTTTGGGAAATGAAGTACTGGTGCCAGGCAGTGTGGGAACTGAGGAGCTGATGGCAGGCAGTGCGGGAACTGAGGAGCTCATGCCAGGAACGTGGGAACTGAGGAACTGATGCCAGGCACTGCGGGATCTTTGGAACTGATGCCAGGCATTGCGGGATCTGAAGAACTGATGCCAGGTAGTGCAGCAAATTAGGAACTGATGCCAGGCAGTGCGGGTCTGAGGAAAGGATGCCAGGAAGTGTGGGAACTGAGGAACATATGCCAGGCAGTACTGGATTTTAGGAACCGAATCCAGGCAGTGTGGGAACTGCGAAACTGATACCAGGCAGTATGGGATCATAGCAACTGATGCCAGGCAGTATGGGAACTGAGGAACTGATGCCAGGCAGTGCAGGAACTCAGGAACTGATGCCAGCATGTGCAGGAACTGAGGAACTGAAGCCAGGCAGTGTGAGAACTGAGCAATGATGCCAGTAAGTGTGGGAAATGAGCAACTGATGTCAGGCAGTGCATGAATTGATGTACTGAAGCCAGGCAAAGCGGGAACTTAGGAACTGATGCCAGGCAGTGTGGGAACTGAGGAACCGATACCAGGTGGTTTGAGAACTGAGGTACTGATGCCAGACAGTACGGGAGCTGAGCAACTGAAGCCAGGCTGTGTGGGAATTGAGCAAGTGATGCCAGGCAGTGTGGGAACTGAGCAACCAATGCCAGGCAGTGTGGGAATTGAGGTACTGCTGCTAAGCTTTGTGGGATTTTAGGAACTGTTGACAAGCAGTGCATGAATTTAGGAACTGATGCCAGGCAGTATGGGAATCAAGGAACAGATGCTGAGCAGTGTGGGATCTTAGGAACTGGTGCCAGGCAGTGTGGGAAGCGAGAAAAAGATGCCAGGCAGTGTGAGAACTGAGAACGTGATGCCAGGAAGTGTGGGAATTGAGTAACTGAAGTCAGGCCGTGCAGGAATTGAGGTACTGATGCCAGGCAGTGCAGGATGTTAGGAACTGAAGCCAGGCAGTGCGGGATCTCTGGAACTGATTTCAGGCAGTGTGGGAATTGAGTAACTGATGCCAGGCAGTGTGGCAACAGAGGAACTGATGCCAGGCAGTTTGGGAACTGAAGTACTGATGCAAGACATTGCGGGAACTGAGGAACAGATGCCAGGCAGTGTGAGAACTGAGCAATGATGCCAGTAAGTTTGGGAACTGAGCAACTGATGCACGGCAGTGCGGGGATTGAGGTACAGATGCCAGGCAGTGTGGGATTTTAGCAACTGATGACAAGCAGTGCGGAACTTTAGTAACTGATGCCAGGCAGTGTGGGAACCAAAGCAGTGCGGGATCTTCAGAACTGAAGCCAGGCAGTGTGGTAACTGAAGAACTGATGCCAGGTAGGGCAGGAACTGAGTTACTGTTGCCAGGCAGTGTGGGAACTGAGGAACCGATGCCAGGCTATGCGGGAACTGAGGAACTGATGCCAGGCAGTGTGGGATCTTAGGAACTGATGCCAGCCACTGTCGGAACTGAGGAACTGATGCCATTCAGTGCGAGAACTGAGGAACTGATGCCAGGCAGTGCGGGAACTGAGGTACTGATGCCAGGCAGTGTGGGAACTGAGGAACTGATGCCAAGAAATGTGGGACCTGAGGAACTGATGACAGGCAATGAAAGAACTGAGGAACTGATGCCAACAAGGGCGGGTACTGAGGAATTGATGCCAGGTCATGCAGGAACTGAGTAACTGATGTGAAGCATTGTGGGAACTGAGGTACTGATGCCAGGCAGTTTGGGTACTGAGGAACTGATGCGAGGCAATGTGGCAGCTGAGGAACTGAAGCAAGGCAATGCGGGAACTCAGGAACTGATTCCAGGCAGCGTGGGAAATCTGGAAATGATGTCAGCTAGTGTGGGAACTGATAATCTGATGCCAGGTAGTGAGGGAACTGATGAATTGATGACAGACAGTTTGGAAACTGAGAAACCGATGCCAGGCAGTTTGGAAAATGAAGTACTGGTGCCAGGCAGTGTGGGAACTGAGGAGCTGATGGCAGGCAGTGCGGGAGCTGAGGAGCTCATGCCAGGAACGTGGGATCTGAGGAACTGATGACAGGCATTGCGGGATCTGAGGAACTGATGCCAGGTAGTGCAGCAAATTAGGAACTGATGCCAGGCAGTGCGGGTCTGAGGAAAGGATGCCAGGAAATGTGGGAACTGAGGCACAGATGCCAGGCATTACTGGATCTTAGGAACCGATTTCAGGCAGTGTGGTAACTGCGGAACTGATACCAGGCAGTACGGGATCATAGCAACTGATGCCAGGCAGCATGGGAACTGAGGAACCGATGCCAAGCAGTGTGGGAACTCAGGAACTGATGCCAGCATGTGCAGGAACTGAGGAACTGAAGCCAGGCAGTGTGAGAACTTAGCAATGATGCCAGTAAGTGTGGGAAATGAGCCACTGATGTCAGGCAGTGCAGGAATTGATGTACTGAAGCTAGGCAAAGCGAGAACTTAGGAACTGATGCCAGGCAGTGTGGCAACTGAGGAACTGATACCAGGTGGTTTGAGAACTGAGGTACTGATGCCAGACAGTACGGGAGCTGAGTAACTGATGCCAGGCTGTGTGGGAACTGAGCAATTGATGCCAGGCAGTGTGGGAACTGAGCAACCAATGCCAGGCAGTGTGGGAATTGAGGTACTGCTGCCAGGCTGTGTGGGATTTTTGGAACTGTTGACAAGCAGTGCATGAATTTAGGAACTGATGCCAAGCAGTATAGGAATCAAGGAATAGATGCTGAGCAGTGCGGGATCTTAGAAACTGATGCCAGGCAGTGTGAGAACTGAGAAAGTGATGCCAGGAAGTGTGGGAATTGAGTAACTGAAGCCAGGCCGTGTAGGAATTGAGGTACTGATGCCAGGCAGTGCGGGATGTTAGGAAATGAAGCCAGGCACTGCAGGAACTCTGGAACTGATGCCAGGCAGTGTGGGAATTGAGCCACTGATGCCAGGTTGTTTGGCAACAGAGGAACTGATGCCAGGCAGTGTGGGAACTGAGGAACAGATGCCAGGCAGTGTGAGAACTGAGCAATGATGCCAGTAAGTGTGGGAACTGAGCAACTGATGCCAGGCAGTGCAGGGATTGAGGTACAGATGCCAGGCGTTGTGGGCTTTTAGCAACAGATGACAAGCAGTGCAGGAATTTAGTAACTGACGCCAGGCAGTGTGGGAACGTAGGAATTGATACAAAGCAGTGCCGGATCTTCAGAACTGATGCCAGGCGGTGTGGTAACTGAGAAACTGATACCAGGCAGTGCGGGAACTGAGGAACTGATGCCAGGTCATGTGGGAACTGGGCAACTGATGCCAAGCATTTTGGGAACTGAGGCACTGATGCCAGGCAGTACGGGAACTGAGGTACTGATGTCAGGCAGTATGGGAACAGCGGAACCAATGTCAGGCTGAGCGGGAAATGAGGTACTGATGCCAGGCAGTGAAGGAACTGAGCAACTGATGCCAGGCAGTGCGGGGATTGAGGTACAGATGCCAGGCAGTGTGGGATTTTAGCAACTGATGACAAGCAGTGCGGGAATTTAGTAACTGACGCCAGACAGTGTGGGAACCAAGGAATTGATGCAAAGCAGTGCCGAATCTTCAGAACTGACGCCAGACAGCATGGTAACTGAAGAACTGATGCCAGGGAGGGCAGGAACTGTGGTACTGATGCCAGGCAGTGTGAGAACTGAGGAACTGTGGGAGCTGATGAACTGATGCCAGGTATTGTGGGAACTGAGGAACCGATGCCAGGCAGTGTGGGATGTGAAGTAATGATGCCAGGCAGTGTGGGAACTGAGGAATAGCTCCCAGGCAGCATGGGAACTGAGGAGCCGATTCCAGGCTATGCAGGAACTGAGGAACTGATGCCAGGCAGTGCGGGAACTGAGGAACTGATGCCAGGTCATGTGGGAACTGGGCAACTGACGCCAAGCAGTGTGGGAACTGAGGCACTGATGCCAGGCAGTGTGGGAACTGAGGTACTGATTTCAGGCAGTGTGGGAACAGTGGAACCGATGTCAGGCTGTGTGGGAAATGTGTTACTGATGCCAGGCAGTGTGGGAACTGAGCAACTGATGCCAGCCACGGTGGGAACTGAGGTACTGATGCCGCCCAGTGTGAGAACTGAGGACCTGAAGCCAGGCAGTGTGGGAGTTGAGGAACTGATGCCACGCAGTGTGGCATATCAGGATTTGATTCCATGCAGTGCGGGAACTGAGGTACTTACGCCAGGCAGTGCGAGATCTTATGAACTGATTCCAGGCATTGTGGAAACTGATGACTTGATGCCAGGCACTGTGGGAACTGAGGTACTGATGCCAGGCAGTGTGGGAACTCAGGAATTGATGCCAGGCAGTTTGGGAACAGAGGTAGTTAAGCCAGGAACTTTTGGGAATTTAGGAACTGATGCCAAGCAGTGATGGGAGTTGAGGAACTGATGCTAGGTACTGTGGGAACTAATGATCTGATGCCAGTTATTGTGGGAACTGAGGAACTGTAGCCAGGATTTGTGGGAACCTAGAACTGATGGCAGGTAGTATGGGAACTGATGAACTGATGACAGGTAGTGTGGTAAATGAAGTACTGATGCCAGCCAGCGTGGGAACTGATTATCTCATGCCAGGCAGTGTGTGAACTGAGGAACCGATGCCAGGCAGTGTGGAATCTGAAGTAATGATGCCAGGCAGTGTGGGAACTGAGGAACCGATGCCAGGCAGTGTGGGATCTGAAGTAATGATGCCAGGCAGTGTGGGAACTGAGGAATTGCTCCCAGGCAGCATGGGAACTGAGGAGCCGATTCCAATGCAGGAACTGAGGAACTGATGCCAGGCATTGCGGGAACTGAGGAATTGATGCCAGGTCATGTGGGAACTGAGCAACTGATGCCAAGAAGTGTGGGTACTGAGGCACTGATGCCAGACAATGTGGAAACTGAGGAACTGATGCCAGGCAGTGTGAGAACTGAGCAATGATGCCAGTAAGTGTGGGAACTGAGCAACATATGTCAGGCCATGCAGGAATTGAGGTACTGAAACTAGGCAATGCGGGAACTTAGGAACTGATGCCAGGCAGTGCGGGAACTGAGGAACTGATGCCAGGTCATGTGAGAACTGGGCAACTGATGCCAAGAAGTGTGGGAACTGAGGCACTGATGCCAGGCAATGTGGAATCTGAGGAACTGATGCCAGGCAGTGTGGGAACTGATGAACCGATGCCAGACAGTGTGGGAACTGATGAATTGATGAGAGGCAGTGTGGAAACTGAGGAGCTGATGCCAGGCAGTGTGGGAAATGAATTATTGATGGCAGGCAGTGTGGGAACTGAGGAGCTGATGCCAGGTAGTGCGCAAACTGAGGAGCTGATGGCAGCGTGTACAGGAACTGATGAACTGAATCCAGGCAGTGTGAGAACTGAGCAATGATGCCAGTAAGTGTGGGAACTGAGCAAATTATGTCAGGCAGTGCAGGAATTGAGGTACTGAAGCTAGGCAATGCGGGATCTTAGGAACTGATGCCAGGCAGTGTGGGAACTCAGGAACTGATGCCCGGCAGTGGGGCAACTGAGGAACCGATACCAGGTGGTTTGAGAACTGAGGTACTGATGTCAGACAGTACAGGAGCTGAGCTACTTATGCCAGGCTGTGTGGGAACTCAGCAAGTGATGCCAGGCAGTGTGGGAACTGAGCAACCAATGCCAGGCAGTGCAGGAATTGAGGTACTGCTGCCAGGCTGTGTGGGATCTTAGGAACTGCTGACAAGCAGTGCATGAATTTAGGAACTGATGCCAGACAGTGTGGGAACCAAGGAATAGATGCTGAGCAGTGTGGGATCTTAGGAACTGATGCCAGGCAGTGTGGGAAGCGAGAAAAAGATGCTAGGCAGTGTGAGAACTGAGAAAGTGATGCCAGGAAGTGTGGGAATTGAGTAACAGAAGCCAGGCCGTGCAGGAATTGAGGTACTGATGCCAGGCAGTGCGGGATGTTAGGAACTGAAGCCAGGCAGTGCAGGAACTCTGGAACTGATGCCAGGCAGTGTGGGAATTGAGCCACTGATGCCAGGCAGTGTGGCAACTGAGGAACCAATGCCAGGCAGTGTGGGAACTGAAGTACTGATGCCAGACATTGCGGGAACTGAGGAACAGGTCCAGGCATTGTGAGAACTGAGCAATGATGCCATTAAGTGTGGGAACTGAGCAACTGATGCCAGGCAGTGTGGGGATTGAGGTACAGATGCCAGGCATTGTGGGATTTTAGCAACAGATGACAAGCAGTGCGGGAATTTAATAACTGATGCCAGGCCGTGTGGAAACCAAGGAATTGATGCAAAGCAGTGCCGGATCTTCAGAACTGATGCTAGACAGCGTGGTAACTGAAGAACTTATGCCAGGGAGGGCAGGAAATGAGTTACTGTTGACAGGCAGTGTGGGAACTGAGGAAATGATGCCAGGCAGTGTGGGATTTGAGGAACTGATGCGAGTCAGTGCAGGACCTGATTAAATGAGGCTAGGCAGTTTGTGAACTTAGGAACCGATGCCAGTCGGTGATCGGAATTGAGGAACTGATGCCAGGTATTGTGGGAGCTGATGAACTGATGCCATGCAGTGTCGGAACTGAGGAACCGATGCCAGGGAGCGTGGGATGTGAAGTAATGATGCCAGGCAATTTGGGAACTGAGGAATAGCTCCAAGGCAGCATGGGAACTGAGGAGCCGATTCCAGGCTAAGCAGGAACTGAGGAACTGATGCCAGGTAGTGCGGGAACTGAGCAACTGATGCCAGGTCATGTGGGAATGGGCAACTGTTGCTAAGCAGTGTGGGAACTGAGGCACTGATTCCAGGCAGTATGAGAACTGAGGAACTGATGTCAGGCAGTATGGGAACAGCGGAACCGATGTCAGGCTCTGTGGGAAATGTGGTACTGACGCCAGGCAGTGTGGGAACTGAGCAACTGATGCCAGGCAGTGCGGGGATTGAGTTACAGATGCCAGGCAGTGTGGGATTTTAGTTACAGATGACAAGAAGTGCGGGAATTTAGTAACTGACACCAGGCAGTGTGGGAACCAAGGAATTGATGCAAAGCAGTGCCAGATCTTCAGAACTGATGCCAGGCAGTGTGGTAACTGAAGAACTGATGCCAGGGAGGGCAGGAACTGAGGTACTGATGCCAGGCAGTGTGGGAACTGAGGAACTGATGCCAGGCAGTGTGGGAGTTGAGGAACTGATGCGAGTCAGTGCAGGACCTGATTAAATGAGGCTAGGCAGTTTGTGAAATTAGGAACCGATGCCAGTCGGTGATCGGAATTGAGGCACTGATGCCAGGTATTGTGGGAACTGTGGAACCGATGCCAGGCAGTGTGGGATCTGAAGTAATGATGCCAGGCAGTGTGGGAACTGAGGAATAGCTCCCAGGCAGCATGGGAACTGAGGAGCCCATTCCAGGCTATGTAGGAACTGAGGAACTGATGCCAGGTAGTGCGGGAACTGAGGAACTGATGCCAGGTCATGTGGGAACTGGGCAACTGATGCCAAACAGTGTGGGAACTGAGGCACTGATGCCAGGCAGTATGGGAACTGAGGTACTGATGTCAGGCAGTGTGGGAACAGCGGAACCGATGCCAGGCAATGTGGGAACTGAGGAACTGATGCCAGGTCATGCGAGAACTGAGCAACTGATGCTAAGCAGTGCGTGAACTGAGCAAGTGATGCCAGGCAGTTTGGGAACTGAGCAACCAATGGCAGGCAGTGCGGGAATTGAGGTACTGCTGCCAGGCTGTGTGGGATTTTAGGATCTGTTGAGAAGCAGTGCATGAATTTAGGAACTGATGCCAGGCAGTATGGGAACCATGGAATAGATTCTGAGCAGTGTGGGATCTTTGGAACTGATGACAGGCAGTCTGGGAAGCGAGAAAAAGATGTCAGGCTGTGTGAGAACTGAGAAAGTGATGCCAGGAAGTGTGGGAATTGAGTAACAGAAGCCAGGCCGTGCAGGAATTGAGGAACTGATGCCAGGCAGTGCGGGATGTTAGGAACTGAAGCCAGGCAGAGCGGGAACTCTGGAACTGATGCCAGGCAGTGTGGGAACTGAAGTACTGATGCCAGACATTGCGGGAACTGAGGAACAGATGCCAGGCAGTGTGGGAACTGAGCAATGATGCCATTAAGTGTGGGCACTGAGGAACTGATGCCAGGCAGTGTGGGGATTGAGGTACAGATGCCAGGCAGAGTGGGATTTTAGCAACAGATGACAAGCAGAGCGGGAATTAAGTAACTGACGCCAGGCAGTGTGGGAACCAAGGAATTGATGCAAAGCAGTGCCGGATCTACAGAACTGATGCCAGGCAGTGTGGTAACTGAAGGACTCATGCCAGGGAGGGCAGGAACTGAGGTACTGTTGCCAGGCAGTGTGGGAACTGAGGAACCGATGCCAGGCAGTGTGGGATCTGAAGTAATGATGCCAGGGAGTGTGGGAACTGAGGAATAGCTACCAGGCAGCATGGGAGCTGAGGAGCCAATTCCAGGCTGTGCAGGAACAGAGGAACCGATGCCAGGCAGTACGGGAACTGAGGAACTGATGCCAGGTCATGTGGGAACTGGGCAACTGATGCCAAGCAGTGTGGGAACTGAGGCACTGATGCCAGGCAGTACAGGTACTGAGGGACTGATGCCAGGCAGTACAGGAACTGAGGTACTGATGTCAGGCAATATGGGAACAGCGGACCCGATGTCAGGCTGTGCGGGAAATGAGTTACTGATGCCAGGCAGTGTAGGAACTGATCAACTGATGCCAGGCAGTGCGGGGATTGAGGTACAGAGGCCAGGCAGTGTGGGATTTTAGCAACGATGACAAGCAGTGCGGGAATTTAGTAACTGATGCCAGGCAGTTTGGGAACCAAGGAATTGATGCAAAGCAGTGCCAGATCTTCAGAACTGACGCCAGGCAGTGTGGTAACTGAAGAACTGATGCCAGGGAGGGCAGGAACTGAGGTACTGATGCCAGGCAGTGTGGGAACTGAGGAACTGATGCCAGGCAGTGTGGGAGTTGAGGAACTGATGCGAGTCAGTGCAGGACCTGATTAAATGAGGCTAGGCAGTTTGTGAAATTAGGAACCGAATCCAGTCGGTGATCAGAATTGAGGCACTGATGCCAGGTATTGTGGGAGCTGATGAACTGATGCCAGGTATTGTGGGAACTGAGGAACCGATGCCAGGCATTGTGGGATGTGAAGTAATGATGCCAGGCAGTGTGGGAACTGAGGAATAGCTCCCAGGCAGCATGGGAACTGAGGAGCTGATTCCAGGCTATGCAGGAACTGAGCAACTGATGCCAGGCAGTACGGGATGTTAGGAACTGAAGCCAGGCAGAGCGGGAACTCTGGAACTGATGCCAGGCAGTGTGGGAACTGAAGTACTGATGCCAGACAGTGCGGGAACTGAGGAACAGATGCCAGGCAGTGTGGGAACTGAGCATTGATGCCATTAAGTGTGGGCACTGAGGAACTGATGCCAGGCAGTGCGGGGATTGAGGTACAGATGCCAGGCAGTGTGGGATTTTAGTTACAGATGACAAGAAGTGCGGGAATTTAGTAACTGACACCAGGCAGTGTGGGAACCAAGGAATTGATGCAAAGCAGTGCCGGATCTTCAGAACTGATGCCAGGCAGTGTGGTAACTGAAGAACTGATGCCAGGGAGGGCAGGAACTGAGGTACTGATGCCAGGCAGTGTGGGAACTGAGGAACTGATACCAGGCAGTGTGGGAGTTGAGGAACTGATGCGAGTCAGTGCAGGACCTGATTAAATGAGGCTAGGCAGTTTGTGAAATTAGGAACCGATGCTAGTCGGTGATCGGAATTGAGGCACTGATGCCAGGTATTGTGGGAACTGTGGAACCGAAGCCAGGCAGTGTGGGATCTGAAGTAATGATGCCAGGCAGTGTGGGAACTGAGGAATAGCTCCCAGGCAGCATGGGAACTGAGGAGCCCATTCCAGGCTATGTAGGAACTGAGGAACTGATGCCAGGTAGTGCGGGAACTGAGGAACTGATGCCAGGTCATGTGGGAACTGGGCAACTGATGCCAAACAGTGTGGGAACTGAGGCACTGATGCCAGGCAGTGTGAGAACTGAGAAAGTGATGCCAGGATGTGTGGGAATTGAGTAACAGAAGCCAGGCCGTGCAGGAATTGAGGAACTGATGCCAGGCAGTGCGGGATGTTAGGAACTGAAGCCAGGCAGAGCGGGAACTCTGGAACTGATGCCAGGCAGTGTGGGAACTGAAGTACTGATGCCAGACAGTGCGGGAACTGAGGAACAGATGCCAGGCAGTGTGGGAACTGAGCAATGATGCCATTAAGTGTGGGCACTGAGGAACTGATGCCAGGCAGTGCGGGGATTGAGGTACAGATGCCAGGCAGAGTGGGATTTTAGCAACAGATGACAAGCAGAGCGGGAATTAAGTAACTGACGCCAGGCAGTGTGGGAACCAAGGAATTGATGCAAAGCAGTGCCGGATCTACAGAACTGATGCCAGGCAGTGTGGTAACTGAAGGACTCATGCCAGGGAGGGCAGGAACTGAGGTACTGTTGCCAGGCAGTGTGGGAACTGAGGAACCGATGCCAGGCAATGTGGGATCTGAAGTAATGATGCCAGGGAGTGTGGGAACTGAGGAATAGCTACCAGGCAGCATGGGAGCTGAGGAGCCGATTCCAGGCTATGCAGGAACAGAGGAACCGATGCCAGGCAGTACGGGAACTGAGGAACTGATGCCAGGTCATGTGGGAACTGGGCAACTGATGCCAAGCAGTGTGGGAACTGAGGCACTGATGCCAGGCAGTACAGGTACTGAGGGACTGATGCCAGGCAGTACAGGAACTGAGGTACTGATGTCAGGCAATATGGGAACAGCGGAACCGATGTCAGGCTGT
This sequence comes from Isurus oxyrinchus, assembly GCA_026770705.1. Classification (NCBI taxonomy): domain Eukaryota; kingdom Metazoa; phylum Chordata; class Chondrichthyes; order Lamniformes; family Lamnidae; genus Isurus; species Isurus oxyrinchus. Next base: position 7,794,709 of record JANJGN010000029.1, on the reverse strand, counting down.
GCGGGAAATGAGTTACTGATGCCAGGCAGTGTAGGAACTGATCAACTGATGCCAGGCAGTGCGGGGATTGAGGTACAGAGGCCAGGCAGTGTGGGATTTTAGCAACGATGACAAGCAGTGCGGGAATTTAGTAACTGATGCCAGGCAGTTTGGGAACCAAGGAATTGATGCAAAGCAGTGCCAGATCTTCAGAACTGACGCCAGGCAGTGTGGTAACTGAAGAACTGATGCCAGGGAGGGCAGGAACTGAGGTACTGATGCCAGGCAGTGTGGGAACTGAGGAACAGATGCCAGGCAGTGTGGGAGTTGAGGAACTGATGCGAGTCAGTGCAGGACCTGATTAAATGAGGCTAGGCAGTTTGTGAAATTAGGAACCGAATCCAGTCGGTGATCGGAATTGAGGCACTGATGCCAGGTATTGTGGGAGCTGATGAACTGATGCCAGGTATTGTGGGAACTGAGGAACCGATGCCAGGCAGTGTGGGAACTGAGGAATAGCTCCCAGGCAGCATGGGAACTGAGGAGCTGATTCCAGGCTATGCAGGAACTGAGCAACTGATGCCAGGCAGTGTGGGGATTGAGGTACAGATGCCAGGCAGTGTGGGATATTAGCAACAGATGACAAGCAGTGCGGGAATTTAGTATCTGATGCCAGGCAGTGTGGGAACCAAGGAATTGATGCAAAGCAGTGCCGGATCTTCAGAACTGACACCAGGCATTGTGATAACTGAAGAACTGATGCCAGGGAGGGCAGGAACTGAGGTACTGATGCCAGGCAGTGTGGGAACTGAGGAACTGATGCCAGGTAGTGTGGGATTTGAGGAACTGATGCGAGTCAGTACAGGACCTGATTAAATGAGGCTAGGCAGTTTGTGAACTCAGGAAATGATGCCAGTCGGTGATCGGAATTGAGGAACTGATGCCAGGTATTGTGGGAGCTGATGAACTGATGCCAGGTATTGTGGGAACTGAGGAACCGATGCCAGGCAGTGTGGGATGTGAAGTAATGATGCCAGGCAATTTGGGACTGTGGAATAGCTCCCAGGTAATATGGGAACAGAGGAGCTGATTCCAGGCTATGCAGGAACTGAGGAACTGATGCCATGCAGTGCGGGAACTGATGCCAGATCATGTGGGAACTGGGCAACTGATGCCAAAGAGTGTGGGAACTGAGGCACTGATGCCAGGCAGTACGGGAAATGAGGTACTGATGCCAGGCAGTGTGGGAACTGAGGAACTGATGCCAGGTAATGTGGGAACCGATGATCCGATGCCAGACAGTGAGGGAACTGAGCAACTGATGCCAGGCAGTGTGGAAACTGAGGAGCTGATGGCAGACAGTGTGGGAAATGAAGTATTGATGCCACGCAGTGTGGGAACTGAGGAGCTGATGCCAGGTAGTACGTGAACTGAGGAGCTGATGTCAGGCAGTGCGGGACTGAGGAACTGATACCAGGCAATCCGGGAACTGAGGAACTGATGCCAGGTATTGTGGGAACTGGGCAACTGATGCCAAACATTGTGGGAACTGAGGCATTGATGCCAGGCAGTACGGTAATTGAGGTACTGATGTCAGGCAGTGTGGGAACAGCGGAACTGATGTCAGGCTGTGCGGGAAATGAGGCACTGATGCTAGGCAGTGTAGGAACTGAGCAACTGATGCCAGGCAGGGTGGGAACTGAGGCACTGATGCCAGGCAATGTGGAAACTGAGGAACTGATGCCAGGTAGTGTGGGAACTGATGATCCGATGCCAGACATGAGGGAACTGAACAACTGATGCCAAGCATTGTGGGAACTGAGGCACTGATGCCAGGCAGTACGGGAACTGAGGTACTGATGTCAGGCAGTATGGGAACAGCGAAACTGATGTCAGGCTGTGCGGGAAATGAGGTACTGATGCCAGGCAGTGTAGGAACTGAGCAACTGATGCCAGGCAGTGCGGGGATTGAGGTACAGATGCCAGGCAGTGTGGGATATTAGCAACAGATGACAAGCAGTGCGGGAATTTAGTATCTGATGCCAGGCAGTGTGGGAACCAAGGAATTGATGCAAAGCAGTGCCGAATCTTCAGAACTGACGCCAGGCGTTGTGGTAACTGAAGAACTGATGCCAGGGAGGGCAGGAACTGAGGTACTGATGCCAGGCAGTGTGGGAACTGAGGAACTGATGCCAGGCAGTGTGGGATTTGAGGAACTGATGCGAGTCAGTGCAGGACCTGATTAAATGAGGCTAGGCAGTTTGTGAACTCAGGAACCGATGCCAGTCGGTGATCGGAATTGAGGAACTGATGCCAGGTATTGTGGGAGCTGATGAACTGATGCCAGGTATTGTGGGAACTGAGGAACCGATGCCAGGCAGTGTGGGATCTGAAGTAATGATGCCAGGCAGTTTGGGAACTGAGGAATAGCTCCCAGGTAATATGGGAACAGAGGAGCTGATTCCAGGCTATGCAGGAACTGAGGAACTGATGCCACACAGTGCGGGAACTGATGCCAGGTCATGTGGGAACTGGGCAACTGATGCCAAACAGTGTGGGAACTGAGGCACTGATGCCAGGCATTATGGGAAATGATGTACTGATGCCAGGCAGTGTGGGAACTGAGGAACTGATGCCAGGCAATGTGGAAACTGAGGAACTGATGCCAGATAGTGTGGGAACCGATGATCCGATGCCAGACAGTGAGGGAACTGAGCAACTGATGCCAGGCAGTGTGGAAACTGAGGAGCCTATGGCAGACAGTGTGGGAAATGAGGTATTGATGGCAGGCATTGTGGGAACTGAGGAGCTGATGCCAGGTAGTACGTGAACTGAGGAGCTGATGTCAGGCAGTGTGGGACTGAGGAACTGATACCAGGCAGTGCGGGAACTGAGGAACTGATGCCAGGTCATGTGGGAACTGGGCAACTGCTGCCAAACATTGTGGGAACTGAGGCATTGATGCCAGGCAGTACAGTAACTGAGGTACTGATGTCAGGCAGTGTGGGAACTGATGATCAGATGCCAGACATGAGGGAACTGAACAACTGATGCTAGGCAATGTGGTAACTGAGGAGCTGATGGCAGACAGTGTGGGAAATGAAGTAGTGATGGCAGGCAGTGTGGGAGCTGAGGAGCTGATGCCAGGTAGTGTGTGAACTGAGGAACTGATGCCAGCCACGGTGGGAGCTGAGGTACTGATGCCAGCCAGTGTGAGAACTGAGGACCTGAAGCCAGGCAGTGTGGGAGTTGAGGAACCAATGCCATGCAGTGTGGCATATCAGGATTTGATTCCATGCAGTGCGGGAACTGAGGTACTTATGCCAGGCAGTGCAGGATCTTATGAACTGATTCCAGACATTGTGGAAACTGAGGACCTGATGCCAGGCACTGTGGGATCTGAGGTACTGATGCCAGGCAGTGTGGGAATTCAGGAATTGATGCCAGGCAGTTTGGGAACAGAGGTAGTTAAGCCAGGCACTTTTGGGAACTTTGGAACAGATGCCAAGCAGTGATGGGAGTTGAGGAACTGATGCTAGGTACTGTGAGAACTAATGATCTGATGCCAGTTATTGTGGGAACTGAGGAACTGTAGCCAGGATTTGTGGGAACCTAGAACTGATGGCAGGTAGTATGGGAACTGATGAACCGATGACAGGTAGTGTGGGAAATGAAGTACTGATGCCAGCCAGCGTGGGAACTGATTATCTCATGCCAGGCAGTGTGGGAACTGAGGAACCGATGCCAGGCAGTGTGGAATCTGAAGTAATGATGCCAGGCAGTGTGGGAACTGAGGAATTGCTCCCAGGCAGCATGGGAACTGAGGAGCCGATTCCAATGCAGGAACTGAGGAACTGATACCAGGCATTGCGGGAACTGAGGAACTGATGCCAGGTCATGCGGGAACTGAGCAACTGATGCCAAGAAGTGTGGGAACTGAGGCACTGATGCCAGGCAGTGTGGGAACTGATGAACCGATGCCAGACAGTGTGGGAACTGATGAATTGATGAGAGGCAGTGTGGAAACTGAGGAGCTGATGCCAGGCAGTGTGGGAAATGAATTATTGATGGCAGGCAGTGTGGGAACTGAGGAGCTGATGCCAGGTAGTGCGCAAACTGAGGAGCTGATGGCAGCGTGTACAGGAACTGATGAACTGAATCCAGGCAGTGTGAGAACTGAGCAATGATGCCAGTAAGTGTGGGAACTGAGCAAATTATGTCAGGCAGTGCAGGAATTGAGGTACTGAAGCTAGGCAATGCGGGATCTTAGGAACTGATGCCAGGCAGTGTGGGAACTCAGGAACTGATGCCCGGCAGTGGGGCAACTGAGGAACCGATACCAGGTGGTTTGAGAACTGAGGTACTGATGTCGGACAGTACAGGAGCTGAGCTACTTATGCCAGGCTGTGTGGGAACTCAGCAAGTGATGCCAGGCAGTGTGGGAACTGAGCAACCAATGCCAGGCAGTGCGGGAATGGAGGTACTGCTGCCAGGCTGTGTGGGATTTTAGGAACTGTTGACAAGCAGTGCATGAATTTAGGAACTGATGCCAGGCAGTATGGGAACCAAGGAATAGATGCTGAGCAGTGTGGGATCTTAGGAACTGATGCCAGGCAGTGTGGGAAGCGAGAAAAAGATGCCAGGCAGTGTGAGAACTGAGAAAGTGATGCCAGGAAGTGTGGGAATTGAGTAACAGAAGCCAGGCCGTGCAGGAATTGAGGTACTGATGCCAGGCAGTGAGGGATGTTAGGAACTGAAGCCAGGCAGTGTGGGAACTCTGGAACTGATGCCAGGCAGTGTGGGAATTGAGCCACTGATGCCAGGCAGTGTGGCAACTGAGGAACTGATGCCAGGAAATGTGGGAACTGAAGTACTGATGCCAGACAGTGCGGGAACTGAGGAACAGATGCCAGGCAGTGTGGCAACTGAGGAACTGATGCCAGGGAGGGCAGGAACTGAGGTACTGTTGCCAGGCAATGTGGGAACTGAGGAACTGATGCCAGGCAGTGTGGGAGTTGAGGAACCGATACGAGTCAGTGCAGGACCTGATTAAATGAGACTAGGCAGTTGTGAAATTAGGAAAAGATGCCAGTCGGTGATCAGAATTGAGGAACTGATGCCAGGTATTGTGGGAGCTGATGAACTGATGCCAGGCAGTGTAGGAACTGAGGAACCGATGCCAGGCAGTGTGGGATCTGAAGCAATGATGCCAGGCAGTGTGGGAACTGAGGAATATCTCCCAGGCAGCATGGGAACTGAGGAGAAGTTTCCAGGCTATGCAGGAACTGAGGAAGTGATGCCAGGTAGTGCGGGAACTGAGGAACTGATGCTAGGTCATGTGGGAACTGGGCAACTGATGCCAAGCAGTGTGGGAACTAAGGAGCTGATGCCAAGCAGTACAGGAACTGAGGTACTGTTGTCAGGCAGTATGGGAACAGTGGAACAGATGTCAGGTGTACGGGCAATGAGGTACTGATGCCAGGCAGTGTGGGAACTGAGCAACTGATGCCAGGCATTGCGGGGATTGATGTACAGATGCCAGGCAGTGTGGGATTTTAGCAACAGATGACAAGCAGTGCGGGAATTTAGTAACTGACGCCAGGCAGTGTGGGAACCAAGGAATTGATGCAAAGCATTGCCGGATCTTCAGAACTTACGCCAGGCAGTGTGGTAACTGAAGAACTGATGCCAGGGATGGCAGGAACTGAGGTACTGTTGCCAGGCAGTGTGGGAACTGAGGAACTGATGCCAGGCAGTGTGGGAGCAGAGGAACTGATGCGAGTCAGTGCAGGACCTGATTAAATGAGGCTAGGCAGTTTGTGAACTTAGGAACCGATGCCAGTCGGTGATTGGAATTGAGGCACTGATGCCAGGTATTGTGGGAGCTGATGAACTGATGCCAGGCAGTGTGGGAACTGAGGAACCGATGCCAGGCAGTGTGGGATCTGAAGTAATGATGCCAGGCAGTGTGGGAACTGAGGAATAGCTCCCAGGCAGCATGGGAACTGAGGAGCCGATTCCAGGCTATGCAGGTACTGAGGAACTGATGCCAGGTAGTGCAGGAACTGAGGAACCAATGCCAGGTCATGTGGGAACTGGGCAACTGATGCCAAGCAGTGTCGGAACTGAGGCACTGATGCCAGGCAGTACGGGAACTGAGGTACTGATGTCAGGCAGTATGGGAACAGCAGAAGCGATGTCAGGCTGTGCAGGAAATGAGGTACTGATGCCAGGCCGTGTGGGAACTGAGGCACTGATGCCAGGTAATGTGGAAACTGAGGAACTGATGCCAGGTAGTGTGGGAACAGATCAACCAATGCCAGACAGTGAGGGAACTGATGAATTGATGAGAGGCAGTGTGGAAACTGAGGAGCTGATGCCAGGCGGTGCGCGAAATTAAGTATTGATGGCAGGTAGTGTGGGAACTGAGGAGCTGATGCCAGGTAGTTTGTGAACTGAGGAGCTGATGTCAGGCAGTGCGGGACTGAGGAACTGATGCCAGGCAGTGGGGGAACTGAGGAACTGATGCCAGGTCATATGGGATCTTAGGAACTGATGCTAGGCAGTGTGGGAACTGAGGTACTGATGCCATCCAGCGTGGGAACTGAGGTACTGATGCCAGGCAGTGTGAGAACTGAGGACCTGAAGCCAGGCAGTGTGGGAGCTGAGGAACCGATGCCATGCAGTGTCGGAGATCAGGATTTTATTCCATGCAGTGCGGGAACTGAGGTTCTTATGCCAGGCAGTGCGGGATCTTAGGAACTGATTCCAGGCATTGTGGAACTGAGGAACTGATGCCAGGCACTGTGGGAACTGAGGACCTCATGCCAGGCAGTGTGGGAACTGAGGAACCGATGCCAGTCAGGGTGGGAACTGAGGTACTGATGCCAGGCAGCATGGGAACTCAGGAATTGATGCCAGTCAGGGTGGGAAAAGCGGTAGTTATGCCAGGCACTTTTGGGAACTTAAGAACAGATGCCAAGCACTGATGGGAGTTGAGGAACTGATGCTAGGTACTGTGGGAACTAATGATCTGATGCCAGGTATTGGTGGAACTGAGGAACTGAAGCCAGGATTTGTGGAAACCTAGAACTGATGGCATGTAGTGTGTGAACTGATGAACCGATGACAGGCAGTGTGGGAAATGAAGTACTGATGCCAAACAGCATGGGAACTGAGTATCTCATGCCAGGCAGTGTGGGAACTGAGGAACCGATGCCAGGCAGTTTGGGATCTGAAGTAATGATGCCAGGCAGGGTGGGAACTGAGGAATTGCTCCCAGGCAGCATGGGAACTGAGGAGCCGATTCCAGGCTATGCAGGAACTGAGGAACTTATGCCAGGCATTGCGGGAACTGAGGAACTGATGCCAGGTCATGTGGGAACTGGGCAACTGATGCTAAGCAGTGTGGCAACTGAGGCACTGATGCCAGGCAGTATGGGAACTGATGTACTGATGCCAGGAAGTGTGGGAACTGAGGAACCGATGCCAGGCAGTGTGGGAACTGAGGAACTGATGCTAGGCATTGCGGGAACTGAGGAATTGATGCCAGGTCATGTGGGAACTGGGCAACTGATGCTAAGCAGTGTGGCAACTGAGGCACTGATGCCAGGCAGTATGGGAACTGATGAACTGATGCCAGGAATTGTGGGAACTGATGAAATGATGCCAGGTAGTGTGGGAACTGAGGAACTGATGCTAGGCATTGCGGGAACTGATGCCAGGTCATGCGAGAACTGAGCAACTGATGCCAAGCAGTGCAGGAACTGAGGCACTGTTGCCAGGCAATGTGGAAACTGAGGAACTGATGCCAGGTAGTGTGGGAACTGATGAACCGATGCCAGACAGTGAGGGAACTGTTGAATTGATGAGAGGCAGTGTGGAAACTGAGGAACCGATGCCAGGCAGTGAGGGAACTGATGAATTGATGACAGGCGGTGTGGAAACTGAGGAGCTGATGCCAGGCAGTGTGGGAAATGAAGTATTGATGGCAGGCAGTGTGGGAACTGAGGAACTGATGCCAGGTAGTGCGCGAACTGTGGTGCTGATGTCAGGCAGTGCGGGACTGAGGAACTGATGCCAGGCTGTTGGGGAACTGAGGAATTGATGCCAGTAAGTATGGGATCTTAGGAACTGATGCCAGGCAGTGTGGGAACTAAGGTACTGATGCCAGGCAGTGTGGGAACTGAGGTACTGATGCCAGCCAGGGTGGGAACTGAGGTACTGATGCCAGCCAGTGTGAGAACTGAGGACCTGTAGCCAGGCAGTGTGGGAGCTGAGGAACCGATGCCATGCAGTGTGGCATATCAGGATTTGATTCCATGCAGTGCGGGAACGGAGGTACTTATGCCAGGCAGTGTGGGAACTGAGGAGCTGATGACAGGTATTGTGGGAACTGAGGAACTGTAGCCAGGATTTGTGGAAACCTAGAAATGATGGCATGTATTGTGTGAACTGATGAACCGATGACAGGCAGTGTGGGAAATGAAGTACTGATGCCAAACAGCATGGGAACTGAGTATCTCATGCCAGGCAGTGTGGGAACTGAGGAACCGATGCCAGGCAGTGTGGGATCTGAAGTAATGATGCCAGGCAGGGTGGGAACTGAGGAATTGCTCCCAGGCAGCATGGGAACTGAGGAGCCGATTCTAGGCTATGCAGGAACTGAGGAACTGATGCCAGGCATTGCGGGAACTGAGGAACTGATGCCAGGTCATGTGGGAACTGGGCAACTGATGCTAAGCAGTGTGGCAACTGAGGCACTGATGCCAGGCAGTATGGGAACTGATGTACTGATGCCAGGAATTGTGGGAACTGATGAACCGATGCCAGGCAGTGTGGGAACTGAGGAACTGATGCTAGGCATTGCGGGAACTGAGGAACTGATGCCAGGTCATGCGAGAACTGAGCAACTGATGCCAAGCAGTGCAGGAACTGAGGCACTGTTGCCAGGCAATGTGGAAACTGAGGAACTGATGCCAGGTAGTGTGGGAACTGATGAACCGATGCCAGACTGTGAGGGAACTGATGAATTGATGAGAGGCAGTGTGGAAACTGAGGAACCGATGCCAGGCAGTGAGGGAACTGATGAATTGATGACAGGCAGTGTGGAAACTGAGGAGCTGATGCCAGGCAGTGTGGAAAATGAAGTATTGATGGCAGGCAGTGTGGGAACTGAGGAACTGATGCCAGGTAGTGCGCGAACTGTGGTGCTGATGTCAGGCAGTGCGGGACTGAGGAACTGATGCCACGCTGTTGGGGAACTGAGGAATTGATGCCAGTAAGTATGGGATCTTAGGAACTGATGCCAGGCAGTGTGGGAACTAAGGTACTGATGCCAGGCAGTGTGGGAACTGAGGTACTGATGTCAGCCAGGGTGGGAACTGAGGTACTGATGCCAGCCAGTGTGAGAACTGAAGACCTGTAGCCAGGCAGTGTGGGAGCTGAGGAACCGATGCCATGCAGTGTGGCATATCAGGATTTGATTCCATGCAGTGCGGGAACGGAGGTACTTATGCCAGGCAGTGTGGGAACTGAGGAGCTGATGACAGGTATTGTGGGAACTGAGGAACTGTAGCCAGGATTTGTGGAAACCTAGAACTGATGGCATGTAGTGTGTGAACTGATGAACCGATGACAGACAGTGTGGGAAATGAAATACTGATGCCAAACAGCATGGGAACTGAGTATCTCATGCCAGGCAGTGTGGGAACTGAGGAACCGATGCCAGGCAGTGTGGGATCTGAAGTAATGATGCCAGGCAGGGTGGGAACTGAGGAATTGCTCCCAGGCAGCATGGGAACTGAGGAGCCGATTCCAGGCTATGCAGGAACTGAGGAGCTTATGCCAGGCATTGCGGGAACTGAGGAACTGATGCCAGGTAGTGCGCGAACTGTGGTGCTGATGTCAGGCAGTGCGGGACTGAGGAACTGATGCCAGGCTGTTGGGGAACTGAGGAACAGATGCTAGTAAGTATGGGATCTTAGGAACTGATGCCAGGCAGTGTGGGAACTAAGGTACTGATGCCAGGCAGTGTGGGAACTGAGGTACTGATGCCAGCCAGGGTGGGAACTGAGGTACTGATGCCAGCCAGTGTGAGAACTGAGGACCTGAAGCCAGGCAGTGTGGGAGCTGAGGAGCTGATGACAGGTAGTGCGCGAACTGAGCAGCTGATGTCAAGTAGTGCGCGAACTGAGGAGCTGATGCCAGGCAGTGGGGGAACTGATGTACTGATGCCAGGAAGTATGGGATCTTTGGAAGTGATGCCAGGCAGTGTGGGAACTGAGGAGCTGTTGGCAGGCAGTGCAGGAACTAAGGAACCGATGCCATGCAGTGTGGGAACTGAGTTATTGATGCCAGGCTGTGTGGGAACTGAGATACTGATGCCAGCCAGGGTGGGAACTGAGGTACTGATGCCAGCCAGTGTGAGAACTGAGGACCTGAAGCCAGGCTGTGTGGGAGCTGAGGAACCAATGCAATGCAGTGTGGCATATCAGGATTTGATTCCATGCAGTGCGGGAACTGAGGGACTTATGCCAGGCTGTGCGGGATTTTAGGAACTGATGCCAAGCAGTGCGGGAACTTAGGAACTGATGCCAGTCAGCATGGGAACTGAGGAGCCGATGCCAGTCTATGTGGGAACTGAGGAACGGATGCCAGGCAGTGTGGGATCTTAGGAACTAATGCCAGCCAGTGTTGGAACTGAGGAAATGATGCCATTCAGTGCGAGAACTGAGGAACTGATGCCAGGCAGTGCGGGAACTGAGGTACTGATGCGAAGCATTGTGGGAACAGAGGTACTGATGCCAGGCAGTGTGGGTACTGAGGAACTGATGACAGGTAATGCAGGAACTGAGCAACTGATGCGAAGCATTGTGGGAACTGAGGTACTGATCCCAGGCAGTTTGGGTACTGAGGAACTGATGCGAGGTCGTGTGGGATCTGAGGAACTGAAGCAAGCAATACGGGAACTCAGGAACTGATTCCAGGCAGTGTGGGAAATCTGGAATGGATGTCAGCTAGTGTGGGAACTGATAATCTGATGCCAGGTAGTGAGGGAACTGATGAATTGATGACAGACAGTTTGAAAACTGAGAAACCGATTCCAGGCAATTTGGGAAATGAAGTACTGATGCCAGGCAGTGCGGGAACTAAGGAGCTCATGCCAGGAACGTGGGAACTGAGGAACTGATGCCAGGCCGTGTAGGAACGGAGGACTGATGCCAGGCACTTTGGGAACAGAGGACCGGAAGCCAGACAGTGCAGGAACTGATGTTCTGATGCCAGGCAGTGTGGGAACTGAGGAACTGATGCCAGGCGGTGTGGGAATAGAAGTACTAATGTCAGGGATTGTTGGAACTGAGGAATAGGTCCCAGGCAGTGTGGGAACTAAGGAGCAGATGCCAGGCAGTGCGGGATCTGAGGAACTGATTCCAGGCACTGCAGTATCTTAGGAATTGATGCCAGGTAGTGCAGCAAATTAGGAACTGATGCCAGGCTGTGCAGGAACTGAGGAACAGATTGCAGGCACTGCAGGATCTTAGGAACCGATGCCAGGCACTGCGGGATCTTATGAACTGATGCCAGGTAGTGCAGAAAATTAGGAACTGATGCCAGGCTGTGCGGGAACTGTGGAACTGATGCCGGGCATTGTGGGACCTTAGGAACTGACGCCAGGTAGTGCAGCAAATTAGGAACTGATGCCAGGCAGTGCAGGACTGAGGAATGGATGCCAGGAAATGTGCGAACTGAGGAACTGATGCCAGGCAGTGCGGGAACTGAGGAACTGATGGCAGTGTGTGCAGGAACTGATGAACTGAAGCCAGGCATTGTGAGAACTGAGCAAGTGATGCCAGGAAATGTGGGAACTGAGCAACTGATGTCAAGCAGTGCAGGAATTGAGGTACTGATGCCAGGCAGTGCGGGATGTTAGGAACTGAAGCTAGGCAGTGCAGGAGCTTAGGAACTGATGCCAGGCAGTTTGCGATTTCAGGAATTGATGCCAAGCAGTGTGGCAATGGAGGAACCGATGTCAGGCGATTTGGGAACTGAGATACTGATGCCAGACAGTACAGGAACTGAGGAACTGATGCCAGGCAGTGTGGGAACTGAGCAACCGATGCCAGGCAGTGCGGGAATTGAGATACTGATGCCAGGCTGTGTGGGATTTTAGGAACTGTTGACAAGCAGTGCGGGATCTTAGGAACCGATGCCAGGCAGTGTGGGAACCGAGAAAAAGATGCCAGGCAATGTGAGAACTGGGAACGTGATGCCAGGAAGTGTGGGAATTGAGCAACTGAGGCCAGGCAGTGCAGGAATTGAGGTACTGATGCCAGGCAGTGCAGGAATTGAGGTACTGATGCCAGGCAGTGCAGGATGTTAGGAACTGAAGCCAGGCATTGCGAGAACTTAGGAACTGAAGCCAGGCAGTGTAGTAATTGAGGAACTGATGCCAGGCAGTGTGGCAACTGAGGAACTAATGCCAGGCAGTGTCGGCACTGAGGTGCTGATGCCAGACAGTGCGGGAAATGAGGAACTGATGCCAGGCTGTATGGGAACTGACCAAGTGATGCCAGGCATTGTGGGAACTGAGCAACTGATGCAAGGCAGTGCGGGATTTTAGCAACTGATGATAAGCAGTGCGGGAATTTAGGAACTGACGCCAGTCCGTGTGGGAACCAAGGATTTGATGCTAAGCCATGTGGGATCTTCAGAACTGATACCAGGCTGTGTGGTAACTGAGGAAGTGATGCCAGGGAGGCCAGGAACTGAGGTAGTGATGCCAGGCAGTGTGGGAACTGAGGAACTGATGCTAGTCAGTGCAGGACCTGATGAACTGCTGCTAGGGAGTTTGGGAACTTAGGAACCGATGCCAGGCAGTGATCGGAATTGAGGAACTGATGGCAGGTAGTGTTTGAACTGATGAACTGATGCCAGGCAGTGTGGGAAGTGAGGAACCGATGCCAGGCAGTGTGGGAACTGAGCAATTGCTCCCAGGCAGCATGGGAACTGAGGAGCCGATTCCAGGCTATGTAGGAACTGAGGAACTGATGCCAGGCAGTGTGGGATCTTAGGAACTGATGCCAGCCAATGTGAGAACTGAGTAACTGATGACAGGCAGTACGGGAACTGAGGAACTGATGCCAGGCAGTATGGGAACAGTGGAACCAATGTCAGGCTGTGTGGGAACTGAGGGACTGATGCCAGGCAGTGTGGGAACTGAGGAACTGATTCCAGGTCATGTGAGAACTGAGCAACTGATGCCAGGCAATGTGGGAATTGATGAACCGATGCAAGACAGTGAGGGAACTTATGAATTGATGACAGGCAGTGTGGAAACTGAGGAACCGATGCCAGGCAGTGTGGGAAATGAAGTATTGATGGCAGGCAGTGTGGGAACTGAGGAGCCGATGCCAGGAAGTGCGGAAACAGAGTAACTGATGCCAGGGAGTATGGGATCTTTGGAACTGATGCCAGGCAGTGTGGGAACTGAGGAAGTGAAGCCAGGCAGTGAGTGAACTGAGGAATCAATGCCAGGCAGTGCGCGATATCAGTAACTGATGCCAGGCAGTGTGGGAATTTAGGAACTTCTGCCAAGCAGTGATGGGAACTGAGGAACTGGTGCCAGGCAGTGTGGGACATGAGGAATTGCTGCCACGCTGTTTGGGATCTCAGGAGCTTATGCCAGGCAGGGCGGGAAGTGAGGAAGTGATGCCAGACACTGTGGGAATGGAGGTACTGATGACAGGCAGTGTGAGAGCTGATTAACCATTGCCTGGCTGTGCGGGAACTGAGCAATTGATGCCAGGCAGTGAGTGAACTGAGGATACGATGCCAAGCAGTGATGGGAACTGGAGAACTGATCCCAAACAGTGCGTGATCTTTGGAACTGATGCCAGGCAGTGTGGGAACCCGTATACTGATGTGAGGAAATGTGGGAACTGTGGAAATGATGTGTGGCATAGACGGCAATTGACGAACAGATGCCAGGCATTGATTGGAACCAAGGAGCTGATGCCAGAGAGTGTGAGAACTGAGGAACTGATGCCAGGCAGTGTGAGAACTGATGAAACGAAGCGTGGCAGTGTGGGAACTAAGGAAATGATGCCAAGCAGTGTGGGAACTGAGGAACTGATGCCAGGCAGTGTGAGAACTGATGAACTGATGCTAGGCATTGTGGGAACTAAGGAAATGATGCCAGGTAGTTTAGGAACGGAGGAGGTGATGAAAAGCAATGTGGGAACTAAGGACCTGATGCCAGGCAGTGTGGGAACTTAGGAACTGATGCCAGGCAGTGTGGAAACTGAGGAACTGATGCCAGGCAGTAATGGGAAATGAGGAACTGATGCCAGGCAGTAATGTGAACTGCAGCACTGCTGCCAGGTAATGCAGGAACTTAGGAATTGATGACAGGCAGTGTGGGAACTGAGGAATCAATGCCCGGCAGTGTGGGAACTGAGGAACTGATGCCAGGCAGTGTGGGATCTGAGGAACAGATGCCAGGTAGTGCGCAAGTTAAGGAAATGATGCAGGGCAGAACGGGAGCTAAGAAGCCGATGCCAGGCAGTGATGCAACTGAGGAATTGATGCCAGGCAGTGCAGGAGTTTAGGAATTGATGCCAAGCAGTGAGGTATCTTAGGAACTGATGCCAGACAGTACAGGAACTAAGGAACTGATGCCAGGCTGTGCGGGAACTGAGTAGCTGATGCCAGAAACTGTTGGAACTGAGGTACTGAAATCAAGAAGTGTGATAACTGATGAACTGATGCCAGGCAGTGTGGGAACAGAAGAAATAATGCCAGGTAGTATGGGAATGGAGGAGCTGATGCCAAGCAGTGTGGGAACAGATGAACTGATGCCAGTCTGTGTTTGAACTTTAGAACTGATGCCAGCCAATGATGGGAACTGATGAACTGATGCCAGGCAGTGATAGAAACTTAGGAACTAATGCCAGGCAGTGATGGGAACTTAGGAACAGATGCCAGGCTTTGCAGGAACTGAGGAACATTTGCCAGGCAGTGTGGGAACTGAGGAATGGCTGGCACATAGTTTGGGAACTGAGATGATGCCAGGCATTGCGGGAAAAGAGGAAGTGATGCCAGGCAGTGTTGTAACTCAGGAACTGATGCCAGGCAGTGCTGGATCTTTGGTAGTGATGCCAGGCAATGCTGGTACTTAGGAACTGATGCCAGACATTGTGGGATATTTGATACTGATGCCGGGCACTGTGGAAACTGAGGTACTGATGACAGGGAGTGTGAGACCTGATGACCCAATGCCATGCAGTGTGGGAAATGAGAAACTCATGCCAGACAGTGTGTGAACTTAAGAACTGATGCCAAGCACTTTGGGAACTGAGGTAATGAAACTGTGGTAGTGATGCCAGGTAGTGTGGGAACTGAGGAACTGATGCCAGGCAGTGAGTGAACTGAGCAATAAATGCCAGGCAGAGATGGGAACTGAGGAACAGAAACCAGTCAGTGTGGGAACTTAGTAACCGATGCTAAGCAGTGAATGGAAGTGATGAACGTATGCCAGGCAGTGATGCGAACTTAGGAACAGATGCCAGGCTTTGCAGGAACTGAGGAATTTTGCCAGGCAGCGTGGGAACTGAGGAATTGCTGGCACACAATTTGGGAACTGAGATGATGCCAGGCAATGATAGAACTGAGGAACTGATGCCAGGCTGTAATGGGAACTGAGGAACTGATGCCAGGTAATGTGTGAACTGAGGAACTGATGCCAGGCAGTGTGGGAAATTAGGAACTGATTACCGGCAGTGAGGGAACTTAGGAACTGAGGCCAGGCATTGATGTTAACTGAGTAATGGGAACTGAAAAACTGATGCCATGCAGTGTGGGAACTGAGAAACCCATGCCAGACAGTGTGTGAACTTAAGAACTGATGCCAGGCAGTGTGGGAACTGAGTAAATGATGCCATGCGGTTTGGGAACTGAGGAAGTGAAGCCAGGCAGTAAGTGAACTGAGGAATCAATGCCAAGCACTGCGGGATATCAGTAACTGATGCCAGGCAGTGTGGAAATTTAGGAACTTATGCCAGGCAGTGATGGGAACTGAGGAACTGGTACCAGGCAGTGTGGGAAATGAGGAATTGCTGCCACGCTGTTTGGGTATTCAGGAGCTTATGCCAGGCAGGGCGGGAAGTGAGGAAGTGATGCCAGGCAGTGTTGCAACTTAGTAACTGATGGCAGGCATTGTGGTAGCTTAGGAATTGATGCCAGACACTGTGGGAACGGAGGTAATGATGACAGGCAGTGTGAGAACTGATTAACCATTGCCTGGCTGTGCGGGAACTGAGCAATTGATGCCAGTCAGTGAGTGAACTGAGGATGCGATGCCAGGCAATGCGGAATATTAGGAACAGATGCCACACATTGTGGGAACTTAGGAACTGAGGCCAGGCATTGATGTGAACAGAGCAAATGATGCCAGGCAGTGTGGGAACGTAGGACCTGGGGCCAGGAAGGGTGAGAACTGAGGAACTGATGCCAGGCAGTGTGGGAACTGAGGAACTGATGCCAGGCAGTGTGGGAAATTAGGAACTGATTACCGGCAGTGAGGGAACTTAGGAACTGAGGCCAGGCATTGATGTTAACTGAGTAATGGGAACTGAAAAACTGATGCCATGCAGTGTGGGAACTGAGAAACCCATGCCAGACAGTGTGTGAACTTAAGAACTGATGCCAGGCAGTGTGGGAACTGAGTAAATGATGCCATGTAGTGTGGGAACTGAGGAAGTGAAACCAGGCAGTGAGTGAACTGAGGAATCAATGGCAGGCAGTGCGCGATATCAGTAACTGATGCCAGGCAGTGTGGGAATTTAGGAACTTCTGCCAAGCAGTGATGGGAACTGAGGAACTGGTGCCAGGCAGTGTGGGACATGAGGAATTGCTGCCATGCTGTTTGGGATCTCAGGCGTTTATGCCAGGCAGGGCGGGAAGTGAGGAAGTGATGCCAGGCAGTGTTGCAACTTAGTAACTGATGACAGGCAGTGTGGTAGCTTAGCAATTGATGCTAGACACGGTGCGAATGGAGGTACTGATGACAGGCAGTGTGAGAACTGATTAACCATAGCCTGGCTGTGTGGGAACTGAGCAATTGATGCCAGTCAGTGAGTGAACTGAGAATGTGATGCCAGGCAGTGCGGAATATTAGGAACAGATGCCAGACAGCGTGGGAACTTAGGAACTGAGGCCAGGCATTGATGTGAACAGAGCAAATGATGCCAGGCAGTGTGGGAACGTAGGACCTGGGGCCAGGAATTGTGAGAATTGAGGAACTGATGCCAGGCAGTGTGGGAACTGAGGAACTGATGCCAGGTAGTATGGCAATTTAGGCACAGATGCCAGGGTGTTCATGAACTGAGGAACTGATGCCAGGCAGTGTGGGAACTGAGGAGCTGATATCAGGCAGTGATGGGACTGAGGATCCGATCCCAGAAACTGTGAGAATTGAGATACTGATGACAAGCAGTGTGACAACTGATGAACTGATGACAGGCTTTGTGAGATCTGAGGCACTGATGCCAGGCAGTGTGGGAACTGAGGAATGGCTGGCTCACAGTTTGGGAACTGAGATGATGCCAGGCACTGCGGGAATTGAGGAAGTGATGCCAGGCAGTGTTGGTGTTTTGGAATTGATGCCAGGCAGTGCAGCATCTTAGGAACAGATGCCAGGCAGTAAGGGAACTAAGGAACTGATGGCAGGAAGTGCGGGAACTGAGGAGCTGATGTCAGGCAGTGATGGGACTGAGGATCTGATACCAGGCACTGTGGGAACTGAGGAACTGATGCAGAGAATGTGGGAACTGAGGTACCAACGACAAGCAGTGTGAGAACTGATGAACTGCTGCCAGGCAGTGATGGAAACTTAGGAACTAATGCCAGGCAGTGATGGGGACTTAGGAACAGATGCCAGGATTTCTAGGAACTGAGGAACTTTTTCCAGGAATGTGGGAACTGAGGAAGTACTGGCACACAGTTTGGGACCTGAGCTGATGCCAGGCAGTGATGCAACTGAGGAATTGATGCCAGGCCGTGTGGGAACTGAGGAACTGATGCCAGTCAGTGTGGAAACTTAGAAACTGATGCTAGGCAGTGATGCAACTGAGGAATTGATGGCAGGTAGTGTGGGAACTGAGGAACAGATGCCATGCAGAGCAGGAACTTAGAAACTGATGCTAGGCAGTGCTGAAATGAAGGAAATGATGCCAGGCAATGTGGGAGCTAAGGAGCTGATGCCAGGCAGTGATGCAACTGAGCAATTGATGCCCGGCAGTGTGGGAACTGATACACTGATGTGAGGAAATGTGGGAACTGTGGAAATGATGCCTGGCATAGATGGCAATTGATGACCTGATGCCGGGCACTGATTGGAACCAAGGAGCAGATGCCGGACAGTGTGAGAACTGATGAAATGATGCCAGGCAATTTAGGAATGGAGGAAACGATGCCAAGCAGTGTGGGAACTGATGAACTTATGCCAGGCAGTGTTGGGAAGTTAGGAACTAATACCAGTCTCTGATGGAAACTGAAGAACTGTTTACAGCAGTGTGTGATCTTTGGAACTGATGCCAGACAGTTCGGGAACTGAGGAACTGATGCCAGGTAGTGTGGAAACTGAGGAACTGATGCCAGGCAGTGTGGGAACTGAGGAACTGATGCCAGGCAGTGTGGGAACTGAGGAATCATGGCCAGGTAGTGTGCCAATTTAGGAACAGATGCCAGGCAGTTCAGGAAATGAGGAACTGATTCCAGACAGTGATGCTACTGAGGAGCTGATGCCAGGCTGTGTGGAACTGAGCAATCAATGCCAGGCAGTGTGGCAATTTAGGAACAGATGCCAGGCTGTCCAGGAACTGAGGAACTGATGCCAGGCAGTGATTGGAACCAAGGAGCTGATGCCAGACAGTGTGAGAACTGATGAACTGATGCCAGGCAGTGTGAGAACTGATGAACCGATGCGGGGCAGTGTGGGAACTAAGGAAATGATGCCAAGCAGTTTAGGAATGGAGGAGCTGATGCCAGGCAGTGTGGGAACTGAGGAATAGATGCCAGGCAGCGCAGGACATTAGGAACTGATGCCAGGCAGCCTGGGAACTTAGGAACTGATGCCAGACACTGATTGGATCTGATGAACTGATGCCAGGCAGTTTGGGGACTTAATAACCGATTCCATGCAGTGTGGGAACTGAGGAACTGATGCCAGACACTGTGGGAATGGAGATACTGATCAGAAGCAGTGCAAGAACTGATGAACCGATGCCAGGCACTGTGGCAACTAAGGAAATGATGCCAGGCAGCTTAGGAATGGAGGAGCTGATGCCAAGCAGTGTGGGAACTGATGAACGGATGCCGGGTAGTGTGGGAACTGAGAAACTCATGCCAGGCATTGTTTGAACTTAGGACCTAATGCGAGACACTGTGGGAACTAATGTACTGATGACGGGCAGTGTGAGAAGTGAGGAAAAGTTGCCAGGCAGTGCAGGACATTAGGAACTGATGCCAGGCAGCCTGGGAACTTAGGAACTGATGCCAGACAGTGATTGGAACTGATGAGCTGATGCGAGGCAGTGTGGGAACTTAGCAACCGATGCCATGCAGTGTGGGAACTGAGGAACTGATGCCAGGCAGTGCAGGAACTGAGGAACTGATGCCAGGCAGTGTGGGAACTTAGGAACTGATGCCAGGCAGTGTGGGAACTGTGAACTGATGCCAGGCATTCATGTGAACTAAGAAAATAGTGCCTGCTAGTTATGGGAACTTAGGAACAAAAGCTATGCAGAGTGGGAAGTGAGCAACTGATGCCAGGCAGTGATGGGAACTTAGGAACTGATGCCAGGCAGTGATGGAACTTAGGGACTGATGCCAGGCATTCATGTGAACTAAGGAAATAGTGCCAGGCAGGGATGGGAACTTAGGAACTGATGCTAGGTACTGCAGGAACTGAGGAACTGGTTCCAGGCCCTGTGGGAACTGAGAAATTGCTGCCATGCAGTTTGGGAACTGAGGAGCTTATGCCAAGCAGAGCGGGAAGTGCGAAAGTGAAGCCAGGCAGTCTTGGAACTTAGTACCTGATGGCAGGCACTGCGGGATCTTTGGTACTGATGCTGGGCACTGTGGGACCTGAGGAAGTGATGTCAGTTAGTGTGGGAACTTAGGAACTGATGCCAGGCAGTGAGTGAACTGAGGAAATTATGCTAGGCAGTGTGGGGTATTAGGAACTGATGCCAGGCAGCATGGGAACTTAGGAACTGATGCCAGGCAGTGCGGGAACTTAGGAACCGATGCCATGCAGTGTGGGAACTGAGGAACTGATGCCTGGCTGTGATGGGAACTGATGAACTGATGCCGGTCAGTGATGGGAACATGGGAATTGATGTCAGGCATTGTGGGAACTGAAGAACTGATGGCAGGCAGTGCACTATATTAAGAACTGATGCCAGGCAGTGTGGGAACTTAGGAACTAATGCCAGGCAGTGTGGGCACTGAGGAACGGACGCCATGCAGGGATGGGAACTTAGGAACTGATGCGAGGCAGTGCAGGGACTGAGGATCTGATGCCAGGTTGTGATGGGTACTGATGAACTGATGCCAGGCAGTCATGGGAACTAAGGAACTGATACCAGGCAGTGCAGGAACTGAGGAATTGATGCCATGCAGTGTGGGAACTTAGGAACTGATTTTAGGTAGCATGGGAAATTAGGAACTGATGCCAGGCAGTGATGGGAACTGATGAACTGAATACAGGCAGTCATGGGAACTAAGGAACTGATGCCAGTCAGTGCAGGAACTGAGGAAATGATGCCATGCAGTGCGTTGTAGTAGGGACTGATCCCAGGCAACATGGGAACTTAGGAACTGATGCCACACAGTGCTGGGAACTTAGGAACTGATGCCAGGCAGTGTGGGCACTTAGGAACTGATTGCAGGCTGTGATGGGAAATGATGAGCGGATGCCCGGCAGTGATGGGAACATGGGAATTGATGTCAGGCATTGTGGGAACTGAAGAACTGTTGGCAGGCAGTGCAGTATATTAGGAACTGATGCCAGTCTGTGTGGGAACTTAGGAACTGATGCCAGGCAGTGTGGGAACTGAGGAACGGACGGCATGCAGTGATGGGAACTGATGAACTGATGCCAGGCAGTTTTGGGAACTTAGGAACTGATGCCAGGCAGTGCAGGAACTGAGGAACTGATGCCAGGGTGTAATGGGAACTGATGAACTGATGCCAGGCAGTCATGGGAACTAAGGAATTGATGCCAGGCCGTGAAGAACTGTGGAAATGATGCCATGCAGTGTGGCAACTTAGGAATTTTTGCCAGGCAATATGGGAATTGAGGAACAGATGCCAGGTAGTGCAGGAATGAAGGAAATGATGCCAGACAGTCCGGGAGCTACGGAGCTGATGCCAGGCAGTGCAGCATTTTAGGAACAGATGCCAGGCAGTACGGGAAATAAGGAACTGATGCCAGGCAGTGTGGGAACTGAGAAGCTGATGTCAGGCAGTGATGGGACCGAGGATCTGATGCCAGGCAGTGTGGGAACTGACGAACTGATGCAGAAATGTGGGAACTGAGGTACTGACGACAAGCAGTGTGAGAAGTGATGAACTGATTCCAGGCAGTATGGGAATGGAGGAGCTGATGCCAGGCTGTGTGGGAACTTTAGAACTGATGCCAGCCAATGCTGGGAACTGAAGAACTGATGCCAGGCAGTGATGGAAACTTAGGAACTAATGCCAGGCAGTGATGGGAACTTAGGAACAGATGCCAGGCTTTGCAGTAACTGAGGAACTTTTGCCAGGCAGTGTGGGAACTGAGGAATGGCTGGCTCACAGTTTGGGAACTGAGATGATGCCAGTGCGGGAATTTAGGAAGTGATGCCAGGCAGTGTTGGAGTTTAGGAATTGATGCCAGGCAGTGCGGCATCTTAGGAACAGATGCCGGACAGTACAGGATCTAAGGAACAGATGTCAGGCAGTGCAGGAACTGAGGAGCTGATGTCAGGCAGTGATGGGACTGAGGATCTGATGCCAGGCAGTGTGGGAACTGAGGTACTGATGCAGAGAATGTGGGAACTGAGCTACCGACAATAAGCAGTGTGAGAACTGATGAACTGATGCCAGGCAATGATAGAAATTTAGGAACTAATGCCAGGCAGTGATGGGAACTTAGGAGCAGATGCCAGGATTTGCAGGAACTGAGGAACATTTGCCAGGCAATGTGGGAACTGAGGAATTGCTGGGACACAGTTTTGAAACTGAGATGATGCCAGGCAGTGCGGGAATTGAGGAAGTGATGCCAGGCAGTGTTGGAACACAGGAACTGATGCCAGGCAGTGCACGAGCTTTGGTAATGATGCCGGGCAGTGCTGGAACTGAGGAATTGATGCCAGGCAGTGCAGGATATTTGAAATTGAGGACAGGCAGTGTGAGATCTAATGAACTTTTGTCATGCAGCGTGGGAATGGAGAAACTCATGCCAGACATTGTATGAACTTAAGAACTGATGCCAAGCACAGTGGGAAATGAGGAAGTGATGCCAGGTAGGGTGGGAACTGGGGAACTGATACCTGGCAGTTCCGGATCTTAGGAACTGATGCCAGGCAGTGAGTGAACTGACGAATTGATGTCAGGCCGTTCAGGAATTGAGGAACTGATGCCTGGCAGTGCGGGATCTAAGGAACTGTTGCCAGACAGTGCAGGAAATGATGAACTGATGCCATGCAGTATGGGAACTTAGGAACTGATGCTAGGCAGTGTGGAACTGAAGGAAATGATGCCAGGCAGTGCAGGAGCTAAGGAGCTGATGCCAGGCAGTGATGCAACTGAGGAATTGATGCCAGGCAGTATGGGAATTGAGGAACTGATGCAAGTCAGTGTGGGAACTTAGAAACTGATGCCAGGCAGTGAATGGTTCAGATGAACTTATGACAGGCAGTGATGGAAAGTAAGGAAATAATGCCAGGCAGTGATGGGAACTGGGAACTGATGCCAAGCAGTGCGTGATCTTTGGAACTGATGCCAGGCAGTGCAGCAACTGATATACTGATGTGAGGAAATGTGGGAACTGTGGAAATGATGCCTGGCATAGATGGCAATTGATGAACTGAAACCAGGCAGTGACTGGAAACAAGGAGCTGATGGCGGACAGTGTGAGAACTGATAAAATGATGGCAGGCAGTGTGAGAATTAAGGAAATGATGCCAGGCAGTTTAGGAACGGAGGAGCTGATGCCAAGCAGTGTGGGAACTGCTGAGCAGAATGCAGGCAATGATGGGAACTGAGGAACTGATGCCAGTCAGTGTGGGAACTTAGAAACCGATGCTAGGCAGTGAATGGATCTAATGAACTAATGCCAGGCGTGGATGGGAAGTTACGAACTAATGCCAGGAAGTGATGGAAACTGAGGAACTGATTGCAAGCATTGCGTGATCTTTGGAACTGATGGCAGGCAGTGCAGGACTGAGGAACTGATGCCAGGCAGTGTGGGAACTGAGGAACTGATGCCAAGTAGGCTGTGCACGATACTAGGAACTGATGCCATGCAGCTTTGGGAACGGAGGAACTGATCCTAGGCAGTGTGGGCTCTTAGGAACCTTTTGCAGGCAGAGATAGGAACATGGGAATTGATGCCAGGCTGTCATGGGAACTGAGGAACTGAAGGCAGGCAGTGCAGTATATTAGGAACTGATGCCAGGCAGTTCGGGAAATGAGGAACTGATGCCAGGCAGTGATGCAACTGAGGAGCTGATCCCAGGCTGTGTGGGAACTGAGGAATCAATGCCAGGCAGTGTGGCAATTTAGGAACAGATGCTAGGCAGTTCAGGAACTGAGGAACTGATGCCAGGCAGTGCTGGAACTTAGGAACTGATGCCAGGCAGTGCGGGATATTTGTTACTGATGCCAGGCACTGTGGGAACTGAGCTACTGATGGCAGACAGTGTGAGAACTGATGAACCTATGCCATGCAGTGTGGGAACTGAGAAACCCATGCCAGACAGTGTGTGAACTTAAAAATTGATGCCAAGCATTGTGGGAACAGAGGAAGTGATGCCAGGTAGTGTAGGAACTGAGGAAGTGATACCAGGCTGTGAGTGAACTGAGGAATAAATGCCAGGCAGAGATGGGAACTGAAGAACTGATGCCAGGCATTGATGGGAACTTAGAAACCGATCCTAAGCAGTAAATGGAACTGATGAATGTATGCCAGGCAGTGATGGGAAGTAAGGAACTAATGCCAGTCATTGTGGGAACTTAGAAACAGATGCTGGACAGTGAATGGAACTGCTGAACTTATGCCAGGCGCAGATGGTAATAAGGAACTAATGCCAGGCAGTGATGGGAACTGAGGAACTGATGCCAGGCAGTGTGTGACCTTTGGAACTGATGCCAGGCAGTGTGGGAACAGAGAAACTCATGCCAGGCATTATGTGAACTTAGGAACCGATGCCAGACACTTTGGGATCTAATGTACTGATGACAGGCAGTGTGAGAACTGAGGAATAGATGCCAGGCAGCACAGGACATTAGAAACTGATGCCAGGCAGCCTGGGAAGTTAGGAACTGATGCCATGCAGTCTGGGAACTGAGGAACAGATGCCAGACACAGTGGGGATGGAGATACTGATCACAAGCAATGTGAGAACTGATGAACCAATGACAGGCAGTTTGGGAACTTAGGAACCGATACCATGCACTGGGGGAACTGAGGAACTGATGCCAGATAGGGTGGAAACTGAGGAACTGATGTCAGGCAGTGTGGGAACTGAGGAACTGATGCCAGGAAGTGTGGGAACTGAGGAATCGATGCCAGGTAGTGTGGCAATTTTTGGAACAGATGGCAGGCAGTTCGGGAAATGAGGAACTGATGCCAGGCACTGATGCTACTGAGGAGCTAATGCCAGGCTGTGTGGGAACTGAGCAATCAATGCCAGGCAGTGTAGCAATTTAGGAACAGATGCCAGGCAGTTCAGGAACTGAGAAACTGATGCCAGGCAGTGCTGGAACTTAGGAACTGATGCCAGGCAGTGCGGGATATTTGTTACTGATGCCAGGCACTGTGGGACCTGAACTACTGATGAGAGACAGCGTGAGAACTGATGAACCTATGCCATGCAGTGTGGGAACTGATAAACTCATGCCAGACAGTGTGTGTACTTAAAAATTGATGCTAAGCACTGTGGGAATGGAGGAAGTGATGCCAGGTAGTGTTTGAACTGAGGAAGTGATGCAAGACAGTAAGTGAACTGAGGAAATGATGCCAGGTAGTGTGGAAACTGAACAACTGATGCCAGGCAATGTGGGAACTTAGAAACCGATTCTAAGCAGTGAATGGAACTGATGAATGTATGCCAGGCAGTAATGGGAAGTAAGGAACTAATGCCTGTCAGTGTGGGAACTTAGAAACAGATGCTAGGCAGTGAATGGAACTGATGAACTTAGGCCAGGCAGTGATGGGAAGTAAGGAACTAATGCCAGGCAGTGATGCGAACTCAGAAACTGATGCCAGGCAGTGCGTAATCTTTGGAACTGATGCCAGGTAGTATGGGAACTGATACACTGATGTGAGAAAGTGTGGGAACTGTGGAAATGATGCCTGGCATAGATGGCAATTGATGAACTGAATCCACGCAGTGATTGGTCCCAAGGAGCTGATGCCGAACAGTGTGAGAACTGATGAACAGATGACAGGTAGTCTCGGAACAGAGAAACTCATGCCAGGCAGTGTTTGAACTTAGGAACCGTTGCCAGACACGGTGGGAACTAATGTACTGATGACAGGCAGTGTGAGAATTGAGGATTATATGCTAGGCAGTGCAGGACTTTAGGAACTGATGCCAGGCAGCCTGGGAACTTATGAACTGATGCCAGACGGGGATTGGAACAGATGAACGGTTGCCAGGCAATGTGGGAACTTAGGAACAGATGCCAGGCAGTGTGGGAACTGAACAACTGATGCCAGGCAATGTGGGAACTTAGAAACCGATTCTAAGCAGTGAATGGAACTGATGAATGTATGCCAGGCAGTAATGGGAAGTAAGGAACTAATGCCTGTCAGTGTGGGAACTTAGAAACAGATGCTAGGCAGTGAATGGAACTGATGAACTTAGGCCAGGCAGTGATGGGAAGTAAGGAACTAATGCCAGGCAGTGATGCGAACTCAGAAACTGATGCCAGGCAGTGCGTAATCTTTGGAACTGATGCCAGGTAGTATGGGAACTGATACACTGATGTGAGAAAGTGTGGGAACTGTGGAAATGATGCCTGGCATAGATGGCAATTGATGAACTGAATCCACGCAGTGATTGGTCCCAAGGAGCTGATGCCGAACAGTGTGAGAACTGATGAACAGATGACAGGTAGTCTCGGAACAGAGAAACTCATGCCAGGCAGTGTTTGAACTTAGGAACCGTTGCCAGACACGGTGGGAACTAATGTACTGATGACAGGCAGTGTGAGAATTGAGGATTATATGCTAGGCAGTGCAGGACTTTAGGAACTGATGCCAGGCAGCCTGGGAACTTATGAACTGATGCCAGACGGGGATTGGAACAGATGAACGGTTGCCAGGCAATGTGGGAACTTAGGAACAGATGCCAGGCAGTGTGGGAACTTAGGAACAGATGCCAGGCAGTGTGGGAACTTAGGAACCGATGCCATTCAATGTGGAACTGAGGAACTGATGCCAGACACTGTGGGAACGGAGATACTGATCACAAGCAGTGTGAGAACCGATGAACCGTTGCCAGGCACTGTGGGAACTGAGGAATTCATGCCAGGCAATCTGAGAACTGATGAATTGATGCAAGGCAGTGTGGGAACTAAGGAGCAGATGCCAGGCAGTGTGGGCTCTTAGGAACTGATGACAGGCAGTGATAGGAACATGGGAATTGATGCCAGGCTGTGCGGGATATTAGGAACTGATGGCAGGCAGTGTGGGAACTGATATAATGATGTGAGGAAATGTGGGAACTGTGGAAATGATGAATGGCATAGATGGCAATTGTTGAACTGATGCCAGGCACTGATTGGATCCAAAGAGCAGATGCCGGACAGTGTGAGAACTGATGAACTGATGCCAGGCAGTGTGGGAACTAAGGAAATGATGCCAGGATGTTTAGGAACGGTGGAGCTGATGCCAAGCAGTGTGGGAACTGACGAATTAATGCAAGGCAGTGTGGCAATTTTGGAACAGATGCCAGGCAGTTCAGGAACTGAGGGACTGATGCCAGGCAATGCTGGAACTTATGAACTGATGCCATGCTGTGCAGGATATTTGTTGCTGATGCCAAGCATTGAGGGAACTGAGCTACTGATGACAGACAGTGTGAGAACTGATGAACCTATGGCATGCAGTGTGGGAACTGAGAAACCCATGCCAGACAGTGTGTGAACATAAGATTTGATGCCAAGCACTTTGGGAACGGAGGAAGTGATGCCAGGTAGTGTGGGAACGGAGGAAGTGATGCCAGGCAGTGAGTGAACTGAGGAATAAATGCCAGGCAGAGATGGGAACTGAGGAACTGATGCCAGGCAGTGTGGGAACTTGGAAACCGACGCTAAGCAGTGAATGGAACTGATGAATGTATGCCCAGCAGTGATGGGAAGTAAGGAACTAATGCCAGGCAGTGATGGGAACTGAGGAAATGATGCCAGGCAGTGCATGATCTTTGGAACTGTTACCAGGTAGTGTGGTAACTGAGGAACAGATGCCAGGCAGATAAGGAACTGAAGAACTGATGCCATGCAGTCCGGGAACTTGGAAACCGATGCTAAACAGTGAATGGAACTGATGAATGTATGCCAAGCAGTGATGGGAATTTATGAACTAATGCCAGGCAGTTATGGGAACTGAGGAATGATGCCAGGCAGTGCGTGATCTTTGGAAATGTGGCCAGGTAGTGTGGGAACTGAGGAACTAATGCCAGACAGTTTGGGAGCTTAGGAATTGATGCAAGGCAGTGTGCAAACTGCAGAGCTGATTCCAGGCAATGATGGGACTGACGTAGTGATGCCAGGCCATGCGGGAACTTAGGAACTGACGCCAGGCAGTGTGGAAACTGAGGAACTGATGTCAGGCAGTGTGGGATATTAGGAACCGATGCCAGGCAGCATGGGAACTAAGGAACTGATGTCAGACAGTGTGAGAACTGAGGAGCTGATGCCAGGCAGCATGGGAACTTAGGAACTGATGCCAGGCTGTCCACGATACTAGGAACTGATGCCATGCAGAAATGGGAACTAAGGAACTGATGCTAGGCAGTGTAGGCTCTTAGGAACTGATTGCAGGCAGTTATAGGAACATGGGAATTGATGCCAGGCTGTCATGGGAACTGAGCAACTGAAGGCAGGCAGTGCAGTATATTAGGAACTGATGCCAGGCAGTTTGGGAACTGAAGGGCTGATGCCAGGCAGTGATGGGACTGAGAAACTGATGCCAGGCCGTGCAGGAACTTAGAAACAGATGCCAGGCAGTGTGGGAACTGATATACTGATGTGAGGAAATGTGTGAACTGTGGAAATGATGACTGGCATAGATGACAATTGATGAACTGATGCCAGGCACTGTATGGAAACAGCTGATGGCGGACAGTGTGGGAACTGATGAACTGATGCCGGGCAGTTTAGGAACGGAGGAGCTGATACCAAGCAGTTTGGGAACTGAGGAATCAGGCCAGGCAGTTTGGCAATTTTGGAACAGAAGCCAGGCAGTTCAGGAACTGAGGAACAGATGCCTGGAAGTGCTGGAACTTAGGAACTGATGCCAGGCAGTGTGGGAACTGAAGGGCTGATGCCAGGCAGTGATGGGACTGAGAAACTGATGCCAGGCAGTGCAGGAACTTAGAAACAGATGCCAGGCAGTGTGGGAACTGAGGAATCAATGCCAGGCAGTGCAGGGTATTAGGAACTGATGCCATGCTGTCTGGGAACTGATATACTGATTTGAGGAAATGTGGGATCTGTGGAAATGATGCCTGGCATAGATGGCAATTGATGAACTGATGCCAGTTACTGTATGGAAACAAGGAGTTGATGCCGGACAGTGTGTGAACTGATGAACTGATGCCGGGCAGTGTGGGAACTAAGGAAATGATGCCAGGCAGTTTAGGAACGGAGGAGCTGATGCCAAGAAGTGTGGGATCTGAGGAATCAAAGCCAGGCAGTTTGACAATTTTGGAACAGATGCCAGGCAGTTCAGGAACTGAGGAACTGATGCCAGGCAGTGCTGGATATTTGTAACTGATGCCAGGCACTGTGGGAACTGAGCTACTGATGACAGACAGTGTGAGAACAGATGAACCTATGGCATGCAGTGTGGGAACTGAGAAACTCATGCCAGACAGTGGGTGAGATTAAGAATTGATGCCAAGCACTGTGGGAACGGAGGAAGTGATGCCAGGTAGTGTGGGAACTGAGGAAGCAATGCCAGGCAGTGAGTGAACTAAGGAATAAATACCAGGCAGAGTGGGAACTGAGGAACTGATGCCAGGCAGTGTGGGAACTTGGAAACCGATGCTAAGCAGTGAATGGAACTGATGAATGTATGCCAAGAAGTGATGGCAAGTAAGGAACTAATGCCAGGCAGTGATGGGAACATCAGGAAATGATGCCAGGCATTGCGTGATCTTTGGAACTGATGCCAGGTAGTGTGAGAACTGATACACTGATGTGAGAAAATGTGGGAACTGTGGAAATGTTGCCTGGCATAGATGGCAATTGATGAACTGATGCCAGGCAGTGATTGGAACCAAGGAGCTGATTCCGGAGAGTGTGAGAACTGATGAACCGATGCGAGGCAGTGTGGGAACTGAGTAAATAATGCCAAGCAGTTTCGGAATGGAGGAGCTGATGCCAAGCAGTGTAGGAACTGATGAACTAATGCCAGGCAGTGTGGGAAATGAGAAACTCATGCCAGGCAGTGTGTGAAATTAGGAACCGATGCCAGACACTTTGGGAACTAATGTAATGATGCCTTGCAGTGTGAGAATTGAGGAATAGATGCCAGGCAGCGCAGGACATTAGGAACTGATGCCAGGCAGCCTGGGAACTTAGGAACTGATGCCAGAAAGTGATTGGAACTGATGAACTGATGCCAGGCAATGTGGGAACATGGGAACTGATGCCACGCAGTGTTGGAAATGAGGAACTGATGCCAGACACTGTG
The DNA here is from genome assembly GCA_026770705.1 of Isurus oxyrinchus. Lineage (NCBI taxonomy): Eukaryota > Metazoa > Chordata > Chondrichthyes > Lamniformes > Lamnidae > Isurus > Isurus oxyrinchus. The sequence goes on along the minus strand of JANJGN010000029.1, from coordinate 7,764,540 downwards.
GGAACAGAGACACTGATCACAAGCAGTGTGAGAACTGATGAACCGATGCCAGGAACTGTGGAAACTGAGAAAGCCATGCCAGGCAGTGTGAGAACTGATGAACCGATACGAGGCAGTGTGGGAACTAAGGAAATGATTCCAGGCAGTTTAGGAACGGAGTAGCTGATGCCAGGCAGTGTTGCAACTGAGGAACTGATTCAGGCAGTCCAGGAACTGATGAACTAATGCCAGGCATTCATGGGAACTAAGAAAATAGTGCCAGGCAGTGATGGGAACTTAGGAACTGATGCAAGGTAGTCCAGGAACTGGTGCGAGGCCGTGCGGGAACTGAGAAATTGCTGCCACTCAGTTTTGGAACTGAGGAGCTTATGCCAAGCACAGCGGGAAGTGCGAAAGTGATGCCAGGCAGTGTTGGAACTGAGGAATTGATGCCAGACACGGTGGGATATTTGGTACTGATGCTGGGCACTGTGGGAACTGAGGAAGTGATACCAGTTAGTGTGGGAACTGAGGAATTGATGCCAGGCAGTGAATGAACTGAGGAAATGATGCCAGGCAGTGTGGGAACTGAGGAACTTATGGCAGGCAGTTTAGGACTGGAGGAGCTGATGCCAAGCACTGTGGGAACTGATGAACGGATGCCAGGCAGTGTGGGAAGAGAGAAACTCATGCCAGGCAGTGTGTTAACTTAGGAACTAATGCCAGACATTGGGGGAACTCATGTACAGATGACAGTTAGAGTGAGAACTGAGGAATAGATGCCAGGCAGTGCAGGACATTAGGAACTGATGGCAGGCAGCCTGGGAACTTAGGAACTGATGCCAGACAGTGATTGGAACTGATGAACTAATGCCAGGCAGTATGGAAACTTAGGAACCAATGCCATGCAGTGTGGGAACTGAGGCACTGATGCCAGACACTGTGGGAATGGAGACAATGATCAGAGGAAAAGTGTGAGAACTGATGAACCGATGCCAGGCACTATGGGAACTGAAAAAGTCATTCCAGGCAGCGTGAGAACTAATGAACCGATGCAAAGCAGTGTGGGAACTAAGGAAATGATGCCAGTCAGTTTAGGAACGGAGGAGCTGATGCCAAGCAGTGTGGGAACAGATGAACTGATGCCAGGAAGTTATGGGAACTTAGGAACTGATGCCAGGTAGTGTGAGAACTAATGATCCTATGTGAGGCAGTGTGGGAACTAAGGAAATTATGCCAGGCAGTTTAGGAATGGAGGAGCTGGTGCCAAGCAGTGTGGGAACTGATGAACTGATGCCAGACGTTATGGGAACTTAGGAACTGATGCCAGGCAGTGCAGGAACTGAGGAACTGATGCCAGGCAGTATGGGATATTGGGAACCGATGCCATGCAGCATGGAAACTTAGGAACTGATGTCAGACAGTGTGGGAACTGCGGAACTGATGCCAGGCAGCATGGGAACTTAGGAACTGATGCCAGGCTGTGCACGATACTAGGAACTGATGCCATGCAGCACTGGGAACTGAGGAAGTGATGCCAGGCAGTGTGGGAAATGATACACTGATGTGAGGAAATGCGGATACTGTGGAAATGATGAATGGCATAGATGGCAATTGATGAACTGATGCCAGGCACTGATTGGAACCAAGGAGCTGATGCAGCACATTGTTTGAACTGATGAACTGATGCCAGGCAGTGTGGGAACTAAGGAAATGATGCCAGGCTGTTTAGGAACGGTGGAGCTGATGCCAAGCATTGTGGGAACTGAGGAATCAATGCCAGGTAGTGTGGCAATTTTGGATGAGATGCCAGGCTTTTCCGGAACTGAGGAACAGATGCCAGGCAGAGCTGGAACTCAGAAACTGATGCCAGGCAGTGCAGGATATTTGTTACTGATGCCAAGCACTGAGGGAACTGAGCTACTGATGACAGACAGTGTGAGAACTCATGAACCTATGGCCTGCAGTGTGGGAACTGAGAAACCCATGCCAGACAGTGTGTGAACTTAAGAATTGATGCCAAGCACTGTGGGAACGGAGGAAGTGATGCCAGGCAGTGAGTGAACTGAGGAAGTGATGCCAGTCAGAGAGGGGAACTAAGGAACTGATGCCAGGCAGTGTGGGAACTTGGAAACCGACGCTAAGCAGTGAATGGAACTGATCAATGTATGCCCAGCAGTGATTGGGAAGTTATGAACTAATGCCAGGCAGTTATGGGAACTGAGGAAATGATGCCAGGCAGTGCGTGATCTTTGGAACTGATGCCAGGTAGTGTGGGAACTGAGTAACAGATGCCAGGCAGTTAAGGAACTGAAGAACTGATACCATGCAGTGCGGGACCTGAGGAACTAATGCCAGGCAGTTTGGGAGCTTAGGAATTGATGCAAGGCAGTGTGCAAACGGTAGAGCTGATTCCAGGCAATGATGGGACTGACGTAGTGGTGCCAGGCCATGCGGGAACTTAGGAACTGACGCCAGGCAGTGTGGGAACTGAGGAACTGATGTCAGTCAGTGATGGGAACTGAGGAAATGATGCCAGGCAGTTTGGGATCGGAAGAGCTGTTGCCAGGCAGTGATGGGACTGAGGAACTGATGCCAGGCAGTGCGGGAACTTAGGAACTGATGCCAGGCAGTGTGGGAACTGAGGAATCAATGCCAGGCAGTGTGGGATATTAGTAACTGATGCCAGGCAGTGTGGGAACTTAGGAACGGACGCCATGAAGTGATCGGATCTGAGGAACCGATGCCCGGCTGTGATGGGAACCTAGGAACGGATGCCAGGCAGTGTTGTGAACTGATGAACTGATGCCAGGCAGTGGTTGGAACTTAGGTACTTATGCCAGGCAGTGCATGAACTGAGGAAATGATGCCATTCTGTGCAGGGCAATAGTATCCGATGCCAGGCAGCATGGAATCTTAGGTACTGATGCCAGGCAGTGTGGGATATTAGGAACCGATGCCAGGCATCTTGGGAACTTCGGAACTAACGTCAGATAGTTTGTGAACTGTGGAACTGATGCAAAGCAAGCATGGGAACTTAGGAACTGATGCCAGGCTGTGCATGATACTAGGAACTGATGCCTTGCTGCAATGGGAACGGAGGAACTGATGCTAGGCAGTGTGGGCTCTTTGGAACTGATTGCAGGCAGTGATTGTACATGGGAATTGATGCCAGGCTGTCATGGGAACTGAGGAACTGAAGGCAGGCAGTGCAGTACATTAGGAACTGATGCCAGGCAGTGTGGGAACTGAAGAGCTGATGCCAGGCAGTGATGGGACTGAGGAATCAATGCCAGGCTGTGCGGGAACTGATATACTGATGTGAGGAAATATGGGAACTGTGGAAATGATGACTGGCATAGATGGCAATTGATGAACTGATGCCAGGCACTGATTGGAACCTGGGAGCTGATGCCGGACAGTGTGAGGACTGATGAACTGATGCCAGGCATTGTGGGAACTAAGGAAATGATGCCGGGCAGTTTAGGAACAGTGGAGCTGATGCCAAGCAGTGTGGGAACTGAGGAATCAAAGCCAGGCAGTTTGGCAATTTAGGAACAGATGCCAGGCAATTCAGGAACTGAGAAACTGATGCCAGGCAGTGCTGGAACTTAGGAACTGATGCCAGGCAGTGCAGAATATGTGTTACTGATGCCAAGCTCAGAGGGAACTGAGCTACTGATGACAGAAAGTGTGAGAACTGATGAACATATGGCCTGCAGTGTGGGAACTGAGAAGCTCATGCCAGACAGTGTGTGAAATTAAGAATTGATGCCAAGCACTGTCGGATCGGAGGAAGTGATGCCAGGCAGAGATGGGAACTGAGGAAGTAATGCCAGGCAGTGAGTGAACTGAGGAATAAATGCCAGGCAGTGATGGGAACTGAGGAACTGATGCCAGGCAGTGTGGGAACTTGGAAACCGATGTTAAGCAGTGAATGGAACTGATGAATGTATGCCAAGCAGTGATGCGAAGTAAGGAACTAATGCCAGGCAGTGATTGGAACTGAGGAAATGATGCCAGGCAGTGCGTGATCTTTGGAACTGATGCCAGGTAGTCTGGGAACTGATACACTGATGTGAGAAAATGTGGGAACTGTGCAAGTGTTGCCTGGCTTACATGGCAATTGATGAACTGATGCCAGGCAGTGATTGGAACCAAGGAGCTGATTCCGGACAGTGTGAGAACTGATGAACCGATGCGAGGCAGTGTGAAAACTGAGGAAATGATGCCAGGCAGTTTCGGAATGGAGGAGCTGATGCCAAGCAGTGTGGGAACTGATGAACAAATGCCAGGCAGTGTGGGAAATGAGAAACTCATGCCAGGCAGTGTGTGAAATTAGGAACCGATGCCAGACACTGTGGGAACTAATGTACTGATGCCTTGCAGTGTGAGAACTGAGGAATAGATGCCAGGTAGCGCAGGACATTAGGAATTGATGCCAGGCAGCCTGGGAACTTAGGAACTGATGCCAGAAGTGATTTGAACTGAGGAACTGATGCCAGGAAATGTGGGAACATGGGAACCGATGCCATGCAGTGTGGGAACTGAGGAACTGATGCCAGAAACTGTGGGAACAGAGACACTGATCACAAGCAGTGTGAGAACTGATGAACCGATGCCGGGAAACATGGACACTGAGAAAGCCATGCCAGGCAATTTGAGAACTGATGAACCGATACGAGGCAGTGTGGGAACTAAGGAAATGATTGCAGGCAGTTTAGGAACGGTGGAGCTGATGCCAGGCAGTGTTGGAACTGAGGAACTGATGGCAGGCAGTCCAGGAACTGATGAACTGATGCCAGGCATTCATGGGAACTAAGAAAATAGTGCGAGGCAATGATGGGAACTTTGGAACTGATGCAAGGTAGTGCAGGAACTGAGGAACTGGTGCCAGGCAGTGCAGGAACTGAGAAATTGCTGGCACGCAGTTTGGGAACTGAGGAGCTTATTCCAAGCAGAGTGGGAAGTGTGAAAGTGATGCCAGGCAGTGTTGGAACTGAGGAATTGATGCCAGTCACTGTGGGATATTTGATACTGATGCTGGGCACTGTGGGAACTGAGGAAGTGATACCAATTAGTGTGGGAACTGAGGAATTGATGCCAGGCAGTGAGTGAACTGAGGAAATGATGCCAGGCTGTGTGGGAATTGAGGAACTTATGCCAGGCAGTGCAGGTAACTAGGCACTGATGCCATGCAGTGATGGGAACTGAGGAAATGATGCCAGGCAGTGCATGATCTTTGGAATTGATGCCAGGTATTGTGGGAACTAATACACTGATGTGAGAAAATGTGGGAACTGTGGAAATGATGCCTGGCATAGATGGCAATTGATGAACTGATGCCCGGCAGTGATTGGACCCAAGGAGCTGATGCCGGAATGTGTGAGGACTGATAAACTGATGCCAGGCAGTGTGGGAACTGATGAACCGATGCAAGGCAGTGTTGGAATTGAGGAAATGATGCCAGGCAGTTTAGGATTGGAGGAGTCGATGCTAAGCACTGTGGGAACTGATAAACGGATGCCAGGCAGTGTGGGAACAGAGAAACAAATGCCAGGCAGCGTGTGAACTTAGGAACTGATGCCAGACACTATGGGAACTAATGTACCGATGATAGGCAGTGTGAGAACTGAGGAATAGATGCCAGGCAGCGCAGGACATTAGGAACTGAAGCCAGGCAGCCTGGGAACTTAGGAACTGATGCCAGACAGTGATTGGAACTGATGAACTGATGCCAGGCAGTGTGGAAACTTAGGAACTGATGACATGCAGTGTGGGAACTGATGCACTGATGCCAGACACTGTGGGAACGGAGACAATGATCAGAGGAAAAGTGTGAGAACTCATGAAGCGATGCCAGGCACTATGGGAACTGAGAAATTCATGCCAGGCAGTGTGGGAACTAATGAACCGATGCAAGGCATTGTGGGAACTAAGGAAATGATGCCAGTCAGTTTAGGAACGGAGGAGCTGATGCCAAGCAGTGTGGGAACTGATGAACTGATGCCAGGAAGTTATGGGAACTTAGGAACTGATGCCAGGCAGTGCGGGAACAGAGGAACTGATGCCAGGCATTAATGCGAACTAAAGAAATAGTGCCAGGTAGTGATGAGAACTTAGGAACTGATGCCCTGTAGTGCAAGAACTGAGGAACTGGTGCCAGGCCATGTGAGAACTGAGAAATCGCTGCCACACAGTTTGGGAACTGATGAGTTTATGCGAAGCAGGGCGTGAAGTGCAAAAGTGATGCCAGGCAGTGTTGGACCTTAATAACCAATGCCAGGCATTGTGGGATCTTTGGTACTGATGCTGGGCACTGTGGGAACTGAGGAAATGATGCCAGGCAGTGAGTGAACTGAGGAAATAATGCCAGGCAGTGCGGGATACTGGGCATTGATGCCATGCAGTGATGGGAACTGAGGAACTGATGCCAGGCAGTGTGGTAACTTAGAAATCGATGCTAAGCAGTGAATGGAAGTGATGAATGTATGCCAAGAAGTGATGGGAAGTAAGGAACTAATGCTTGTCAGTGTGGGCGCTTAGAAACAGATGCTAGACAGTGAATGGAACTGATGAATGTATGCCAAGCAGTGATTGGAAGTAAGCAAGTAATGCCAGGCAGTGATGGGAACTGAGGAAATGATGCCAGGCAGTGTGTGATCTTTGGAACTAATGCCAGATACTGTGGGAACTAATGCACTGATGTGAGAAAATGTGGGAACTGTGGAAATAATGCCTGGCATAGATGGCAATTGATGAACTGATGCCAGGCAGTGATTGGACCCAAGGAGCTGGTGCCGGACAGTGTGAGAACTGATGAACTGATGCCAGAGAGTATGAGAACTGATTAACCGATGTGAGGCTGTGTGGGAATTGAGGAAATGATGCCAGGGATTTTAGGAATGCAGGAGCTGATGCCAAGCAGTCTGGGAACTGAGAAACTCATGCTAGGCAGCGTGTGAACTTAGGAACCGATGCCAGACACTGTGGGAACTACTGTACCGATGATAGGCAGTGGGAGAACTGAGGAATAGATGCCAGGCAGTGCAGGACATTAGGAACTGATGCCAGGCAGCCTGGGAACTAAGGAACTGATGCCAGACAGTAATTGGAACTGATGAACTGATGTCAGGCAGTGTGGAAACTTAGGAACCGATGCCATGCAGTGTGGGAACTTAGACACTGATGCCAGACACTGTGGGAACGGAGACAATGATCACAGGAAAAGTGTGAGAACTCATGAAGCGATGCCAGGCACTATGGGAACTGAGAAAGTCATGCCAGGCAGTGTGAGAACTAGTGAACCGATGCGAGGCACTGTGGGAACTAAGGAAATGATGCCAGGCAATTTAGGAACGGAGGAGCTGATGCCAGGCAGTGTGGGAACAGATGATCTGATGCCAGGCAGTTATGGGAACTTAGGAACTAATGCCAGGCAGTGCGGGATATTAGGAACCGATGCCAGGCAGCATGGGAACTTAGGAACTGATGCCAGGCAGTGTGGGAACTGAGGAACTGATGCCAGGCAGCATGGAAACTTAGGAACTGATGCCAGGCTGTGCATGATACTAGGAACTGATGCCATGCAGTAATGAGAACTGAGGAACTGATGCTAGGCAGTGTGGGCCCTTAGGAACTGATTGCAGGCAGTGATAGGAACATGGGAATTGATGCCAGGCTGTCATGGGAACTGAGGAACTGAAGGCAGGCAGTGCAGCATATTAGGAACTGATGCCAGGCAGTGTCGGAACTGAAAAGCTGATGCCAGGCAGTGATGGGACTGAGGAACTGATGCCAGGCAGTGCACGAACTTAGGAACAGATGCCAGGCAGTGTGGAAACTGAGGAATCAATGCCAGGCCTTGCAGGATATTAGGAACTGATGCCAGGCAGTGTGTGAACTGATATACTGATGTGAGGAAATGTGGGACCTGTGGAAATGATGAATGGCATAGAAGGCAATTGTTGAACTGATGCCAGGCACTGATTGGATCCAAGGAGCTAAAGACAGACAGTGTGAGAACTGATGAACTGATGCCATGCAGTGTGGAAATAAGGAAATGATGCCAGGCAGTTTAGGAATGGAGGAGCTGTTGCCAAGCAGTGTGGGAACTGAGGAATCAATGCCAGGCAGTGTTGCAATTTTGGCACAGCTGCCAGGCAGTTCAGGTATTGAGGAACTGATGCCAGGCAGTGCTGGAACTTAGGAACTGATGCCAGGCAGTGCAGGATATTTGTTACTGATGCCAAGCACTGAGCGAACTGAGCTACTGATGACAGACAGTGTAAGAACTGATGAACCTATGGCATGCAGTGTGGGAACTGAGAAACCCATGCCAGACAGTGTGTGAACTTAAGAATTGATGCAAAGCACTGTGGGAACGGAGGAAGCGATGCCAGGTAGTGTGGGAACAGAGGAAGTGATGCCAGGCAGTGAGTGAACTGAGGAATAAATGCCAGGCAGAGATGGGAAGTAAGGATCTAATGTCAGTCAGTGTGGGAGCTTAGAAACAGATGCTAGACAGTGAATGGAACTGATGAATGTATGCCTAGCAGTGATGGGAAGTAAGCAACTAATGCCAGGCAGTGATGGGAACTGAGGAAATGATGCCCGGCAGTGCGTGATCTTTGGAGCTGATGCCAGGTAGTGTGGGAACTAATGCACTGATGTGAGAAAATGTGGGAACTGTGGAAGTGATGACTGGAATAGATGGCAATTGATGAACTGATGCCAGTAAGTGATTGGACCCAAGGATCTGATGCCGGACAGCGTGAGAACTGATGAACCGATGCGAGGCAGTGTGGGAATTGAGGAGATGATGCCAGGCAGTTTAGGAATGGAGGAGCCGATGCCGAGCACTTTGGGAAATGATGAACAGATGCCAGGCAGTGTGGGAACTGAGAAACTCATGCCAGGCAACGTGTGAACTAAGGAACCGATGCCAGACACTGTGGGAACTAATGTACCGATGATAGGCAGTATGAGAACTGAGGAATAGATGCCAGGCAGTGCAGGACATTAGAAAATGATGCCAGGCAGCCTGGGAACTAAGGAACTGATGCCAGACAGTAATTGGAACTGATGCCAGGCAGTGTGGAAACTTAGGAACCGATGCCATGCAGTGTGAGAACTGAGGCACTGATGTCAGACACTGTGGGAACGGAGACAATGATCACAGGAATAGTGTGAGAACTGATGAAGTGATGCCAGGCACTATGGGAACTGAGAAATTCATGCCAGGCAGTGTGAGAACTAATGAACCGATGTGAGGCACTGTGGGAACTAAGGAAATGATGCCAGGCAGTTTAGGAACGGAGGAGCTGATGCCAAGCAGTGTGGGAACTGATGAACTGATGCCAGGCAGTTATGGGAAATTAGGAACTGATGCCAGGCAGTGCGGGAACTGAGGAACTGATGCCAGGTATTAATGCGAACTAAGGAAATAGTGCCAGGCAGTAATGAGAACTTAGGAACTGATGCCTTGCAGTGCAAGAACTGAGGAACTGGTGCCAGGCCACATGGGAAATGAGAAATCGCTGCCACACAGTTTGGGAACTGATGAGCTTATGCCAAGCAGGGTGTGAAGTGCAAAAGTGATGCCAGGCAGTGTTGGACCTTAATAACCCATGCCAGGCATTGCGGGATCTTTGGTTCGGATGCTGAGCACTGTGGGAACAGAGGAAATGATGCCAGGCAGTGAGTGAACTGAGGAAATGATGCCAGGCAGCATGGAAACTTAGGTACTGATGCGAGTCAGTGTGGGAACTTAGGAACTGATGCCAGGCTGTGCAGGATACTAGCAACTGATGCCATGCACTAATGGGAACTGAGGAACTGATGCTAGGCAGTGTGGGCTCTTAGGAACTGATTGCAGGCAGTGATAGGAACATGGGAATTGATGCCAGGCTGTTTTGGGAACTGAGGAACTGAAGGCAGGCAGTGCAGCATATTTGGAACTGATGCCAGGCAGTGTTGGAACTGAGGAGCTGATGCCAGGCAGTGATGGGACTGAGGAACTGATGCCAGGCAGTATGGGAACTGATATACTGATGTGAGGAAATGTGGGAACTTTGGAAATGATGAATGGCATAGATGGCAATTGTTGAACTGATGCCAGGCACTGACTGGAACCAAGGAGTTGATGCCGGACGGTGTGAGATCTGATGAACTGATGCCAGGCAGTGTGGGAACTAAGTAAATGATGCCAGGCAGTTTAGGAATGGTGGAGCTGATGCCAAGTAGTGTTGGAACCGAGGAATCAATGCCAGGCATTGTGGCAATTTTGGCACAGATGCTAGGCAGTGCTGGAACTGAGGAACTGATGCCAGGCAGTGCAGGATATTTTTTACTGATGCCAAGCACTGAGGGATCTGAGCTACTGATGACAGACAGTGTGAGAACTGATGAACCTGTGGCATGCAGTGTGGGAACTGGGAAACCCATGTCAGACAGTGTGTGAACGTAAGAATTGATGCCAAGCACTGTGGGAACGGAGGAAGTGATGCCAGGTAGTGTTTGAACTGAGGAAGTGATGCCAGGCAGTGTGTGAACTGAGGAATAAATGCCAGGCAGAGATGGGAACTGAGGAACTGATGCCAGGCAGTGTGGGAGCTTAGAAACTGACGCTAGACAGTGAATGGGATTGATGAATGTATGCCAAGCAGTGATGGGAAGTAAGGAACTAATGCCAGGCAGTGATGGGAACTGAGGAAATGATGCCAGGCAGTGCGTGATCTTGGAACAGATGCCAGGTAGTGTGGGAACTAATGCACTGATGTGAGAAAATGTGGGAACTGTGGAAATGATGCCTGGAATAGATGGCAATTGATGAAGTGATGCCAGGCAGTGATTGGACCCAAGGAGGTGATGCCGGACTGTGTGAGAACTGATGATCTGATGCCAGGCAGTGTGAGAACTGATGAACCGATGCGAGGCAGTGTGGGAATTGAGGAAATGATGCCAGGCAGTTTAGGAATGGAGGAGCTGATGCCAGCCACTTTGAGGAATGATGAATGGATGCCAGGCAATGTGAGAACTTAGGAACTGATGCATGACACTGTGGGAACTAATGTACCGATGTTAGGCAGTGTGAGAACTGATGAATAGATGCCAGGCAGCCTGGGAACTTAGGAACTGAAGCCAGACAGTCATTGGAACTGATGAACTGATGGCTGGCAGTGTGGAAACTTAGGAACCGATGCCATGCAGTGTGGGAACTGAGGCACTGATTCCAGACACTGTGGGAACAGAGACAATGAACACAGGAAAAGTGTGAGAACTCATGAAGAGATGCCAGGCAATATGGGAACTGAGAAAGTCATGCCAGGCAGTGTGAGAACTAATGAATCGATGCGAGGCACTGTGGGAACTAAGGAAATGATGCCAGGCAGTTTAGGAACGGAGGAACTAATGCCAAGCAGTGTGGGAACTGATGAACTGATACCAGGCAGTTATGGGAACTTAGGAACTGATGCCAGGCAGTGCGGGAACTGAGGAACTGATGCCAGGTATTAATGCAAACTAAGGAAATATTGCCAGGCAGTAATGAGAACTTAGGAACTGATGCCTTGCAGTGCAAGAACTGAGGAACTGGTGCCAGGCCATGTGGGAACTGAGAAATCGCTGCCACACAGTTTGGGAACTGATGAGCTTATGCCAAGTAGGGCGTGAAGTGCAAAAGTGATGCTAGGTAGTGTTGGACCTTAATATCCGATGCCAGGCAGCATGGGAACTTATTAACTGATGCCAAGCTGTGCACGATACTTGGAACTGATGCCATGCAGTAATGGGAACTGAGGAACTGATGCTAGGCAGTGTGGGCTCATAGGAACTGATTGCAGGCAGTGATAGGAACATGGGAATTGATGCCAGGCTCTCATGGGACCTGAGGAACTGAAGGCAGGCAGTGCAGCATATTAGGAACTGATGCCAGGCAGTGTCGGAACTGAAGAGCTGATGCCAGGCAGTGATGGGACTGAGGAACTGATGCCAGGCAGTGCAAGAACTTAGGAACAGATGCCAGGCAGTGTGTGAACTGAGAATTCAATGCCAGGCAGTGCGGGATATTAGGAACTGATGCCAGGCAGTGTGGGAACTGATATACTGAGTGAGGAAATGTGGGAACTGTGGAAATGATGAATGGCTTGATGGCAATTGTTGAACTGATGCCAGGCACTGATTGAAACCAAGGAGCTGATGCCGGACAGTGTGAGAACTGATGAACTGATACCAGGCAGTGTGGGAACTCAGGAAATGATGCCAGGCAGTTTAGGAATGGAGGATCTGATGCCAAGCAGTGTGGGAACTGAGGAATCAATGCCAGGCAGTGTGGCAATTTTGGCACAGATGCCAGGCAGTTCAGAAATTGAGGAACTGATGCCAGGCATTGCTGGAACTTAGGAACTGATGCCAGGCAGTGCAGGATATTTGTTACTGATGCCAAGCACTGAGGGAACTGAGCTACTGATGACAGACATTGTGAGAACTGATGAACATATGGCATGCAGTGTGGGAACTGAGAAACCCATGCCAGACAGTGTGTGAACTTAAGAATTGATGCAAAGCACTGTGGGAACAGAGGAAGTGATGCCAGGTAGTGTGGGAACTGAGGAAGTAATGCCAGGCAGTGAGTGAACTGAGGAATAAATGCCAGGCAGAGATGGGATCTGAGGAACTGATGCCAGGCAGTGTGGGAACTTGGAAACCGACGCTAAGCAGTGAATGGAACTGATGCCAGGCAGTGATGGCATCTAAGGAACTAATGCCAGGCATTGTTGGAACTGAGGAACAGATGCCAGGCAGTTAAGGAACTGAAGAACTGATGCCCATGCAGTGCACGAACTTAGGAACTAATGCGAGGCAGTTTGGGAGCTTGGGAATTAATGGAAGGCAGTGTGCAAACTGAAGAGCTGATTCCAGGCAATGATGGGACTGACGTAGTGATGCCAGGCCATGCTGGAACTTAGGAACTGATGCCAGACAGTGTGGGAACTGCGAAACTGACGTCAGGCAGTGATGGGAACTGAGGAAATGATGCCAGGCAGTGTGGGATCTGAAGAGCTGGTGCCAGGCAGTGACGGGACTGAGGAATTGATGCTAGGCAGTGCGGGAACTTAGGAACTGATGCCAGGCAGTGTGGAAACTGAGGAATCAATGCCACGCAGTGTGGGATATTAGGAACCGATGCCAGGCAGCATGGGAACTAAGGAACTGATGTCAGACAGTGTGAGAACTGAGGAGCTGATGCCAGGCAGCATGGGAACTTAGGAACTGATGCCAGGCTGTGCACGATACTAGGAACTGATGCAATGCAGCAATGGGAATGGAGGAACTGATGCTAGGCAGTGTGGTCTCTTAGGAACAGATTACAGGCGGTGATCGGAACATGGGAATTGATGCCAGGCTGTCATGGGAACTGAGGAACTGAAGGCAGGCAGTGCAGTATATCAGGAACTGATGCCAGGAAGTGTGGGAACTGATGAAACGATGCGAGGCAGAGTGGGAACTGAGGAAATGATGCCAGGCAGTTTTGGAATGGAGGTGCTGATGCCAAGCAATGTGGGAACTGATGAACTAATGCCAGGCAGTGTGGGAAATGAGAAACTCATGCCAGGCAGTGTGTAAAATTAGGAACCGATGCCAGACACTGTGGGAACTAATGTACTGATGCCAGGCAGTGTGAGAATTGAGGAATAGATACCAGGCAGCACAGGACATTAGGAACTGATGCCAGGCAGCCTGGAAACTTAGGAACTGATGCCAGACAGTGATTTGAACTGATGAACTGATGCCAGGCAATGTGGGAACATGGGAACCGTTGCCATGCAGTTTGGGAAATGAGTAACTGATGCCAGGCAGTGTTGGAACTGAGGAACTGAAGCCAGGCAATCCAAGAACTGATGAACTGATGCCAGGCATTCTTGGGAACTAAGAAAATAGTGCCAGGCAGTGATGGAACTTAGGAACTGATGCAAGGTAGAGCAGGAACTGAGAAACTGGTTCCAGGCCATGCGGGAACTGAGAAATTGCTGGCACGGAATTTGGGAAATGAGGAGCTTATGCCAAGCAGAGTGGGAAGTGCAAAATTGATGCCCAGCAGTGTTGGAACTTAGTAACCGATGCCAGTCACTGCGGGATCTTTGGTACTGATGCTGGGCACTGTGGGAACTGAGGAAGTGATGCCAGGCAGTGTGGGAACTGAAGAAATGATGCCAGGCAGTGAGTGACCTGAGGAAATGATGCCAGGCAATGTGGGAACTGAGGAACTTATGCCAGGCATTGCGGGATACTAAGCATTGATGCCATGCAGTGATGCGAACTGAGGAACTGAAACCAGGCAGTGTGGGAACTTAGAAACCGATGCTAAGAAGCTAAGATGGAACTGATGAATGTATGCCAAGCAGTGATGGGAAGTAAGCAACTAATTCCAGGCAGTGATGGGAACTGAGGAAATGATGCCAGGCATTGCGTGATCTTTGGAACTGATGCCAGGTAGTGTGGGATCTAATGCACTGATGTGAGAAAATGTGGGAACTGTGGAAATGCTGCCTGGAGTAGATGGCAATTGATGAACTGATGCCAGGCAGTGATTGGACCCAAGGAGCTGATGCCGGACAGTGTGAGAACTGATGAACTGATGCCAGGCACTGTGAGAACTGGTGAACCGATGCGAGGCAGTGTGGGAATTGAGGAGATGATGCCAGGCAGTGTGGGAAATGAGCTACTGATGACAGACAGTGTGAGAACTAATGAACCTATGGCATTCAGTGTGCGAACTGAGAAACCCATGCCAGGCAGTGTGTGAACATAAGAACTGATGCCAAGCACTGGGAACGGAGGAAGTGATGCTAGGTAGTGTGGGAACAGAGGAATAAATGCCAGGCAGAGATGGGAACTAAGGAACCAATGCCAGGCAGTGTGGGAACTTGGAAACCGATGCTAAGCAGTGAATGGATCTGATGAATGTATGCCAAGCAGTGATGGGAAGTAAGGAACTAATGCTAGGCAGTGATGGGAACTGAGAAAATGATGCCAGGCAGTGCGTGATCTTTGGAACTGATGCCAGGTAGTGTGGGATCTAATGCACTGATGTGAGAAAATGTGGGAACTGTGGAAATGCTGCCTGGAGTAGATGGCAATTGATGAACTGATGCCAGGCAGTGATTGGACCCAAGGAGCTGATGCTGGACAGTGTGAGAACGGATGAACTGCTGCCAGGCAGTGTGAGAATGATGATCCGATGCGAGATAGTGTGGGAATTGAGGAGATGATGCCAGGCAGTGTGGGAACTGAGCTACTGATGACAGTCAATGTGAGAACTGATGAACCTATGGCATGCAGTGTGTGAACTGAGAAACCCATGCCAGACAGTGTGTGAACTTAAGAACTGATGGAACGGAGGAAGTGATGCCAGGTAGGGTGGGAACTGAGGAATAAATGCCAGGCAGAGATGGGAACTGAGAAACCAATGCCAGGCAGTGTGGGAACTTGGAAACCGATGCTAAGCATTGAATGGATCTGATGAATGTATGCCAAGCAGTGATGGAAAGTAAGGAACTAATTCCAGGCAGTTATGAGAACTGAGGAAATGATGCCAGGCAGTGCGTGATCTTTGGAACATTTGCCAGGTAGAGTGGGAACTGATACACTGATGTGAGAAAATGTGGGTACTGTGGAAATGTTGCCTGGCATAGATGACAATTCATGAACTGATGCCAGGCAGTGATTGGAACAAGGAGCTGATGCCGGACAATGTCAGAACTGATGAACCGATGCAAGACAGTGTGGGAACTTAGGAAATGATGCCAGACAGTGAATTGAACTGATGAACTGATGCCAGGCAATGTGGGAACTTAGGAACCGATGCCAAACAGTGTGGGAACTGAGGAACTGATGCCAAGCACTGTGGGAATGGAGGAAGTGATTCCAGGTAGTGTGGGAACTGAGATATAAATGTCAGGCAGAGGTGTGAATTGAGAAACTGATGCCAGGTAGTGTGGGAACTTGGAAACCGATGATATGCAGTGAATGGAGCTGATGAATGTATGCCAAGCAATGATGGAAAGTAAGGAACTAATACCAGGCTTTTATGGAAACTGAGGAAACGATGCTAGGCAGTGCGTGATCTTTGGAACTGATGCCAAGTAGTGTGGAAACTGAAACACTGATGTGAGAAAATGTGGAAACTGTGGAAATGTTGCCTGGCATAGATGGCAGTTCATGAACTGATGCCAGGCAGTGATTGGAAATAAGGTGCTGATGCCGGACAGTGTGAGAACTGATGAACCGATGCGAGGCAGTATGGGAACTCAGGAAATGATGCCAGGCAGTTTTGGAATGGAGGAGCTGATGCCAAGCAGTGTAGGAACTGATGAACTAATGCCAGGCAGTATGGGAATTGAGAAACACATGCCAGGTAGTGTGTGAAATTAGGAAGCGATGCCAGGCACTGTGGGAACTAATGTACTGATGCCAGGCAGTGTGAGAACTGAGCAATAGATGCCAGGCAGCACAGGACATAAGGAACTGATGTCAGGTAGCCTGGGAAATCAGGAACTGATGCCAGACAGTGATTTGAACTGATGAACTGATGCCAGGAAGTGTGGAAACTTAGAAAGCCATGCCAGGCAGTGTGAGAACTGATGAACTGATACGAGGCAGTGTGGGAACTAAGGAAAAGATTTCAGGCAGTTTAGGAATGGAGGAGCTGATGCCAGGCAGTGTGGGAACTGATGAAATAATGCCAGGCAGTGTGGGAAATGAGAAACTCATGCCAGGCATTGTGTGAAATTAAGAGCCGATGCCAGACACTGTGGGAACTAATGTACTGATGCCAGGCAGTGTGAGAACTGAGGAATAGATGCCAGGCAATGCAGGACATTAGGAACTGATGCCAGGCAGCCTGGGAACTTAAGGAACTGATGCCAGACAGTGATTTGAAGTGATGAACTGATGCCAGGCAATGTGGGAACTTAGGCGATGCCAGACACTGTGGGAACAGAGACAATGATCACAAGCTGAGTGAGAACTGATGAATCGATGCCAGGAACTGTGGAAACTGAGAAAACCATGCCAGGCAGTGTGAGAACTGATGAACCAAAACGAGGCAGTGTGGGAACTCAGGAAATGATGCCAGGCAGTTTAGGAATGGAGGAGCTGATGCCATGCAGTGTTGGAACTGAGGAACTGAAGCCAGGCAATCCAAGAACTGATGAACTGATGCCAGGCATTCGTGGGAACTAAGAAAACAGTGCCAGGCAGTGATGGGAACTTAGGAACTGATGCAAGGTAGTGCAGGAACTGAGGAACTGGTGCCAAGCCATGCGGGAACTAAGAAATTGCTGGCACGCCGTTTGGGAACTGAGGAGCTTATGCCAAGCAGAGCAGGAAGTGTGAAAGTGATGCCAAGCAGTGTTGGAACTTAGTAACCGATGCCAGTCACTGCGGGATCTTTGGTACTGATGCTGGGCACTGTGGAAACTGAGGAAGTGATGCCAGGCAGAGTGGGAACTGAGGAAGTGATGCCAGGCATTGCGTGATCTTTGGAACTGATGACAGGTAGTGTGGGATCTAATGCACTGATGTGAGAAAATGTGGGAACTTTGGAAATGCTGCCTGGAGTAGATGGCAATTGATGAACTGATGCCAGGCAGTGATTGGACCCAAGGAGCTGATGCCGGACAGTGTGAGAACTGATGAACTGATGCCAGGCAGTGTGAGAACTGATGAACTGATGCGAGGCAGTGTGGGAATTGAGGAGATGATGTCAGGCAGTGTGGGAACTGAGCTACTGATGACAGACAGTGTGAGAACTGAGGAACCTATGGCATGTAGTGTGTGAACTGAGAAACCCATGCCAGGCAGTGTGTGAACTTAAGAACTGATGCCAAGCACTGTGGGAACAGAGGAATTGATGCCAGGTAGTGTGGGAACTGATGACCCGATGCGAGGCAGTGTGGGAATTGAGAAGATGATGCCAGGCAGTGTGGGAAATGACCTACTGATGACAGACTGTGGGAACAGATGAACCTATGGCATGCAGTGTGCAAACTGAGAAACCCATGCCAAGCAGTGTGTGAACTTAAGAACTGATGCCAGGCACTGTGGAAATGGAGGAAGTGATGCCAGGTAGTGTGGGAACTGAGGAATAAATGCCAGGCAACGATGGGAACTGAGAAACCAATGCCAGGCAGTGTGGGAACTTGGAAACCGATGCTAAGCAGTGAATGGATCTGATGAATGTATGCCAAGCAGTGATGGGAAGTAAGGAACTAATTCCAGGTTTTTATGGAAACTGAGGAAATGATGCCAGGCAGTGCGTGATCTTTGGAACTGCTGCCAGGTAGTGTGGAAACTGATACACTGATGTGAGAAAATGTGGAAACTGGGGAAAAGTTGCCTGGCATAGATGGCAATTCATGAACTGATGCCAGGCAGTGATTGGAACCAAGGTACTGATGCTGGACAGTGTGAGAACTGATGAACCGATGCGAGGTAGTGTGGGAACTCAGGAAATGATCCCAGGCAGTTTCGGAATGGAGGAGCTGATGCCAAGCAGTGTTTAACTGATGAACTAATGCCAGGCAGTGTGGGAAATGAGAAACTCATGCCAGGCAGTGTGTGAAATTAGGAAGCGAAGCCAGGCACTTTGGGATCTAATTTACTGATGCCAGGCAGTGTGAGAACTGAGGAATAGATGCCAGGCAGCGCAGGGCATAAGGAACTGATGCCAGGTAGCCTGGGAACTTAGGAACTGATGCCAGAAGGTGATTTGAACTGATGAACTGATGCCAGGCAATGTGGAAACTAAGGAACAGATGCCATGCAGTGTGGGAACTGAGGAACTGATGCCAGAATCTGTGGGAACAGAGACACTGATCACAAGCAGTGTGAGAACTGATGGACCGATGCCAGGAAGTGTGGAAACTTAGAAAGCCATACCAGGCAGTGTGAGAACTGATGAACCGATACGAGGCAGTGTGGGAACTAAGGAAAAGATCCCAGGCACTTTAGGAATAGAGGAACCGATGCCAGACACTGTGAGAACTAATGTACTGATGCCAGGCAGTGTGAGAACTGAGGAATAGATGCCAGGCAGTGCAGGACATTAGGAACTGATGCCAGGCAGCCTGGAAAATTAGGAACTGATGCCAGACAGTGATTTGAACTGATGAACTGATGCCAGGCAATGTGGGAACTTAGGAACCGATGCCATGTAGTGTGGGAACTGAGGAACTGATGCCAAGCACTGTGGGAACGGAGGAAGTGATGCCAGGTAGTGTGGGATCTGAGATATAAATGCCAGGCAGAGATGGGAACTGAGAAACCGATGCCAGGTAGTGTGGGAACTTGGAAACCGATGCTAAGCAGTGAATGGATCTGATGAATGTATGCCAAGCAGTGATGGGAAGTAAGGAACTAATACCAGGCTTCTATGGAAACTGAGGAAATGATGCCAGGCAGTGCGTGATCTTTGGAACTGATACCAGGTAGTGTGGAAACTGATACACATGTGCGAAAATGTGGAAACTGTGGAAATGTTGCCTGGCATAGATGGCAATTCATGAACTGATGCCAGCAGTGATTGGAACAAGGAGCTGATGCCGGACAGTGTGAGAACTGATGAACTGATGCGAGACAGTGTGGGAACTGAGGAAATGATGCCAGGCAGTTTTGGAATGGAGGAGCTGATGCCAAGCAGTGTAGGAACTGATGAACTAATGCCAGGCAGTGTGGGAAATGAGAAACTCATGCCAGGCAGTGTGTGAAATTAGAAACCGATGCCAGATACTGTGGGAACAAATGTACTGATGCCAGGCAGTGGAGAACTGAGCAATAGATGCCAGGCAGCGCAGGACATTAGGAACTGATGCCAGGTAGCCTGGGAACTTAGGAACTGATGCCAGACAGTAATTTGAACTGATGAACTGATGCCAGGCAATGTGGAAACTTAGGAACCGATGCCATGTAGTGTGGGAACTGAGGAACTGATGCCAAGCACTGTGGGAACGGAGGAAGTGATGCCAGGTAGTGTGGGAACTGAGATATAAATGCCAGGCAGAGATGGGAACTGAGAAACCGATGCCAGGTAGTGTGGGAACTTGGAAACCGATGCTAAGCAGTGAATGGATCTGATGAATGTATGCCAAGAAGTGATGGGAAGTAAGGAACTAATACCAGGCTTTTATGGAAACTGAGGAAATGATGCCAGGCAGTGCGTGATCTTTGGAACTGATGCCAGGTAGTGTGGAAACTGATACACGGATGTGAGAAAATGTGGAAACTGTGGAAATGTTGCCTGGCATAGATGGCAATTCATGAACTGATGCCAGGCTTTGATTGGAACCAAGGTGCTGATGCCGGACAGTGTGAGAACTGATGAACCGATGCGAGAAGTGTGGGAACTGAGGAAATGATGCCAGGCAGTTTCGGAATGGAGGAGCTGATGCCAAGTAGTGTAGGAACTGATGAAACAATGCCAGGCAGTGTGGGAAATGAGAAACTCATGCCAGGCAGTGTGTGAAATTAGGAAGCGATGCCAGGCACTGTGGCAACTAATGTACTGATGCCAGGGAGTGTGAGAACTGAGCAATAGATGCCAGGCAGCGCAGGACATAAGGAACGGATGCCAGTTAGCCTGGGAACTTAAGGAACAGATGCCAGACAGTGATTTGAACTGATGAACTGATGCCAGGCAATTTGGGAACAAAGGAACCGATGCCATGCAGTGTGGGAACTGAGGAACTGATGCCAGAAACTGTGGGAATAGAGACACTGATCACAAGCAGTATGAGAACGGATGGACCGATGCCAAGAACTGTGGAAACTTAGAAAACCATGCCAGGCAGTGTGAGAACTGATGAACCGATACGAGGCAATGTGGGAACTAAGGAAATGATTCCAGGCAGTTTAGGAATAGAGGAGCTGATGCCAGGCATTGTGGGAACTGAGGAACTGAATCCAGGCAATCCAGGAACTGATGAACTGATGCCAGGCATTCGTGGGAACTGAGAAAATAGTGCCAGGCAGTGATGAGAACTTAGGAACTGATGCAAGATAGTGCAGGAAATGAGGAACTGGTGCCAAGCCATGCGGGAACTGAGAAATTGCTGGCACGCCATTTGGGAACTGAGGAGCTTATGCCAAGCAGAGCGGGAAGTGTGAAAGTGATGCCAGGCAATGTTGGAACTTAATAACCGATGCCAGTCACTGCGGGATCTTTGGTACTGATGCTGGGCACTGGGGAACTGAGGAAGTGATGCCAGGCAGTGTGGGAACTGAGGAAATGATGCCAGGCATTGCGTGATCTTTGGAACTGATGCCAGGTATTGTGGGATCTAATGCACTGATGTGAGAAAATGTGGGAACTGTGGAAATGCTGCCTGGAGTAGATGGCAATTGGTAAACTGATGCCAGGCAGTGATTGGACCCAAGGAGCTTATGCTGGACAGTGTGAGAACTGATGAACTGATGCCAGGCACTGTGAGAACTGATGAACCGATACGAGGCAGTGTGGGAATTCAGGAGATGATGCCAGGCAGTGTGGGAACTGAGCTACTGATGACAGACAGTGTGAGATCTGAAGAACCTATGGCATGCAGAATGCGAACTGAGAAACCCATGCCAGGCAAAGTGTGAAGTTAAGAACTGATGCCAGGCACTGTGGGAACGGAGGAATTGATGCCAGGTAGTGTGGGAACTGAGGAATAAATGCCAGGCAGAGATGGGAACTGAGGAACCAATGCCAGGCAGTGTGGGAGCTTGGAATCTGATGCTAAGCATTGAATGGATCTGATGAATGTATGCCAAGCATTGATGGGAAGTAAGCAACTAATGCCAGGCAGTTATGGGAACTGAGGAAATGATGCCAGGCAGTGCGTGATCTTTGGAACTGATGCCAGGTAGTGTGGGAACTGATACACTGATGTGAGAAAATGTGGGAACTGTGGAAATGTTGCCTGGCATAGATGGCAATTCATGCACTGATGCCAGGCAGTTATTGGAAGCAAGATGCTGATGCCGGACAGTGTGAGAACTGATGAACCGATGCGAGGCAATTTGGGAACTTAGGAACCGATGCCATGCAGTGTGGGAACTGAGGAACTGATGCCAGAAACAGTGTGAACAGAGACACTGATCACAAGCAGTGTGAGAACTGATGGACCGATGCCAGGAAGTGTGGAAACTGAGAAAGCAATGTCGGACAGTGTGAGAACTGATGAACCGATACGAGGCAGTGTGGGAACTAAGGAAATGATTCCAGGCAGTTTAGGAATGGAGGAGCTGATGCCAGGCAGTGTAGGAACTGATGAACTAATGCCAGGCAGTGTGGGAAATGAGAAACTCATGCCAGGCATTGTGTGAAATTAGGAAGCGATGCCAGGCACTGTGGGAACTAATGTACTGATGCCAGGCAGTGTGAGAACTGAGGAATAGATGCCATTGAGCGCAGGACATAAGGAACTGATGCCAGGCAGCCTGGGAACTTTGGAACTGATGCCAGACAGTGATTTGAACTGATGAACTGATGCCAGGCAATGTGGGAACTTAGGAATCGATGCCAGACACTGTGGGAACAGAGACACTGATCGCAAGCAGTGTGAGAACTGATGAACCGATGCCAGGAACTGTGGAAACTGAGAAAGCCATGCCAGGTAGTGTGAGAATTGATGAACCGATACGAGGCAGTGTGGGAACTCAGGAAATGATTGCAAGCAGTTTAGGAATGGAGGAGCTGATGCCAGGCAGTGTTGGAACTGAGGAACTGATGCCAGGCAATCCAGGAACTGATGAACTGATGCCAGGCATTCGTGGGAACTAAGCAAATAGTGCCAGGCAGTGATGGGAACTTAGGAACTCATGCAAGGTAGTGCAGGACCTGAGGAACTGGTGCCAAGCCATGCAGGAACTGAGAAATTGCTGGCACACATTTTGGAATCTGAGGAGCTTATGCCAAGCAGAGTGGGAAGTGTGAAAGTGATGCCAGGCAGTGTTGGAACTTATTAACCGATGCCAGTCACTGCGGGATCTTTGGTACTGATGCTGGGCACTGTGGGAACTGAGGAAGTGATGCCAGTTAGTGTGGGAACTGAGGAAATGATGCCAGGCATTGCGTGATCTTTGGAACTGATGCCAGGTAGTGTGGGATCTAATGCACTGATGTGAGAAAATGTGGGAACTGTGGAAATGCTGCCTGGATTAGATGGCAATTGATGAACTGATGCCAGGCAGTGATTGGACCCAAGGAGCTGATGCCGGACAGTGTGAGAACTGATGAACTGATGCCAGGCACTGTGAGAACTGATGAACCAATGCGAGGCAGTGTGGGAATTGAGCAGATGATGCCAGGCAGTGTGGGAACTGAGCAACTGATGAAAGACAGTGTGAGAACTGATGAACTTAAGGCATGCAGTGTGCGAACTGCGGAAACAGAGAAACCCATGCCAGGCAGTGTGTGAACTTAAGAACTGATGCCAGGCACTGTGGGAACGGAGGAATTGATGCCAGGTAGTGTGGGAACTGAGGAATAAATGCCAGGCAGAGATGGAAACTGAGTAACCAATGCCAGGCAGTGTGGGAAGTTGGAAACTGATGCTAAGCAGTGAATGGATCTGATGAATGTATGCCAAGCATTGATGGGAAGTGAGAAACTAATGCCAGGCAGTTATGGGAACTGAGGAAATGATGCCAGGCAGTGCGTGATCTTTGGAAATGATGCCAAGTAGTGTGTGAACTGATACACTGATATGAGAAAATGTGGGAACTGTGGAAAAGTTGCCTGGCATAGATGTTAATTCATGAAATGATGCCAGGCAGTGATTGGAACCAAGGTGCTGATGCTGGACAGTGTGAGAACTGATGAACCGATGCGAGGCAGTGTGGGAACTTAGGAACTGATGCCAGAAAATGTGGCAACAGAGACACTGATCACAAGCAGTGTGAAAACTGTTGGACCAATGCCAGGAAGTGTGGAAACTGAGAAAGCCATGCCGGACAGTGTGAGAACGGATGAACTGATACGAGGCAGTGTGGGAACTAAGGAAATGATTCCAGGCAGTTTAGGAATGGAGGAGCTGATGCCAGGCAGTGTGGGAACTGATGAACTAATGCCAGGCAGTGTGGGAAATGAGAAACACATGCCAGGCATTGTGTGAAATTAGGAAGCGATGCCAGGCACTGTGGGAACTAATGTACTGATGCCAGGCAGTGTGAGAACTGAGCAATAGATGCCATTGAGTGCAGGACATAAGGAAGTGATGCCAGGTAGCCTGGGAACTTAGGAACTGATGCCAGACAGTAATTTGAACTGATGAACTGATGCCAGGCAATGTGGGAACTTAGGAACCGATGCCATGCAGTGTGGGAACTGAGGAATTGATGCCAGAAACTGTGGGAACAGAGACACTGATCACAAGCATTGTGAGAACTCATGGACCGATGCCAGGAAGTATGGAATCTTAGAAAGCTATGCCAGGCAGTGTGAGAACTGATGAACCGATACGAGGCAGTGTGGGAACTAAGGAAAAGATTCCAGGCAGCTTTGGAATGGTGGAGCTGATGCCAGGCCGTGTGGGAACTGATGAACTAATGCCAAGGTAGTGTGGGAAATGAGAAACTCATGCCAGGCAGTGTGTGAAATTAGGAACCGATGCCAGACACTGTGGGAACTAATGTACTGATGCCAGGCAGTGTGAGAATTGAGGAATAGATACCAGGCAGCGCAGGACATTAGGAACTGATGCTAGGCAGCCTGGGAACTTAGGAACTGATGCCAGACAGTGATTTGAACTGATGAACTGATGCCAGGCAATGTGGGAACTTTGGAATTGATGCCAGACACTGTGGGAACAGAGACACTGATCACAAGCAGTGTGAGAACTGATGAACCGATACGAGGCAGTGTGGGAACTAAGGAGATGATTCCAGGCAGTTTAGGAATGGAGGAGCTGATGCTAGGAAGTGTTGGAACTGAGGAACTGAAGCCAGGCAATCCAGGAACTGATGAACTGATGCCAGGCATTCGTGGGAACTAAGAAAATAGTGCCAGGCAGAGATGGGAACTGAGGAAATGATGCCAGGCAGTGCATGATCTTTGGAACTGATGCCAAGTAGTGTAGGAACTGATACACTGATGTGAGAAAATGTGGGTACTGTGGAAATGTTGCCTGGCATAGATGGCAATTCATGAACTGATGCCAAGCAGTGATTGGAACCAAGGTTCTGATGCCGGACAGTGTGAGAACTGATGAACCGATGCTTGGCAATGTGGGAACTTAGGAACCGATGCCATGCAGTTTGGGAACTGAGGAACTGATGCCAGAATCTGTGGGAACAGAGACACTGATCACAAGCAGTGTGAGAACTGATGGACCGAGGCCAGGAAGTGTGGAAACTTAGAAAGCAATGCCGGACAGTTTGAGACCTGATGAATCGATACGAGGCAGTGTGGGAACTATGGAAATGATTCCAGGTAGTTTAGGAACGGAGGAGCTGATGCCAGGCAGTTTTGGAACTGAGGAACTGATGCCAGGCAATCCAGGAACTCATGAACTGATGCCAGGCATTCATGGGAGCTAAGAAAATAGTGCCAGGCAGTGTTGGGAACAATGGAACTGATGCAAGTTAGTGCAGGAACTGAGGAACTGTTGCCAGGCCGTGTGGGAACTGAGAAATTGCTGGCAAGCAGTTAGGGGACTGAGGAGCTTATGCCAAGCAGAGCGGGACATGCAAAAGTGATGCCAGGCAGTGTTGGAACTTAGTAACCGATGCCAGTCACTGCGGGATCTTTGGTACTGATGCTGGGCACTGTGGGAACTGAGGAAGTGATGCCAGTTAGTGTGGGAACTGAGGAAATGATTCCAGGCAGTGAGTGAACTGAGGAAATGATGCCAAGCAGTGAGTGAACTGAGGAAATGATGCCAGGCAGTATGGAAACTGAGGAACTTATGCCAGGCACTGCGGGATACTAGGCATTGATGCCATGCCGTGATGGGAACTGAGGAACTGATGCCAGGCAGTGTGTTAACTTAGACACCGATGATAAGCAGTGAATGGAACTGATGAATGTATGCCAAGCAGTGATGGGAAGTAAGGAACTAATGCCATTCAGTGTGGGAGCTTAGAAAAAGATGCTAGACAGTGAATGGAACTGATGAATGTATGCCAAGCAGTGATGGGAAGTAAGCAACTAAT
Source organism: Isurus oxyrinchus (assembly GCA_026770705.1). Lineage (NCBI taxonomy): Eukaryota > Metazoa > Chordata > Chondrichthyes > Lamniformes > Lamnidae > Isurus > Isurus oxyrinchus. The sequence goes on along the minus strand of JANJGN010000029.1, from coordinate 7,738,368 downwards.
GCCAGGCAGTGATGGGAACTGAGGAATTGATGCCAGGCAGTGCGTGATCTTTGGAACTGATGCCAGGTAGTGTGGGAACTAATGCATTGATGTGAGAAAATGTGGGAACTGTGGAAATGATGCCTGGAATAGATGGCAATTGATGAACTGATGCCAGGCAGTGATTGGACCCAAGGAGCTGATGCCGGACAGTGTGAGAACTGATGAACTGATGCCAGGCACTGTGAGAACTGATGAACCGATGTGAGGCAGTGTGGGAATTGAAGAGATGATGCCAAGCAGTGTGGGAACTGAGCTACTGACGACAGACAGTGTGAGAACTGACGAAACTATGGCATGCAGTGTGCGAACTGAGAAACCCATGACAGGCAGTGTGTGAACTTAAGAACTGATGCCAAGCACTGTGGGAACGGAGGAAGTGATGCCAGGTAGGGTGGGAACTGACAAATAAATGCCAGGCAGAGATGGGATCTGAGGAACCGATGCCAGGCAGTGTGGGAACTTGTAAACCGATGCTAAGCAGTGAATGGATCTGATGAATGTATGCCAAGCAGTGATGGGAAGTAAGGAACTAATGTCAGGCAGTTATGGGAACTGAGGAAATGATGCCAGGCAGTGTGGGAACTGATACACTGATGTGAGAAAATGTGGGAACTGTGGAAATGTTGCCTAGCATAGATGGCAATTCATGAACTGATGCCAGGCAGTGATTGGAACCAAGGATGCTGATCAGGTCACTGTGAGAACTGATGAACCGTTGCGAGGTAGTGTGGGAACTAAGGAAATGATGCCAGGCAGTTTTGGAATGGAGGAGCTGATGCCAGGCAGTGTGGGAACTGATGAACTAATGCCAGGCAGTGTGGGAAATGAGAAACTCATGCCAGGCAGTGTGTGAAATTAGGAAGCAATGCCAGACACTGTGGGAACTAATGTACTGATGCCAGGCAGTGTGAGAACGGAGCAATAGATGCCAGGCAGCGCAGGACATTAGGAACTGATACCTGGCAGCCTGGGAACTTAGGAACTGATTCCAGACAGTGATTTGATCTGATGAACTGATGCCAGGCAATTGGGAACTTAGGAATCGATGCCATGCAGTTTGGGAACTGAGGAACTGATGCCAGACACTGTGGGAACAGAGACACGGATCACAAGCAGTGTGAGATCTGATGAACTGATGCCAGGAAGTGTGGAAACTGAGAAATCCATGCCAGGCAGTGTGAGAACTGATGAACCAATACGAGGCAGTGTGGGAACTAAGGAAATGATTCCAGGCAATTTTGGAATGGAGGAGCTGATGCCAGGCAGTCCAGGAACTGATGAACTGGTGCCAGGCATTCATGGGAACTAAGAAAATCGAGCCAGGCAGTGATGGGAACTTAGAAACTGATGCTAGGTAGTGCTGGAACTGAGGAACTGGTGCCAGGCCATGCGGGATCTTTGGTACTGATGCTGGGCACAATGGGAACGGAGGAAGTGATGCCAGTTTGTGTGGGAACTGAGGACCGGATTCCAGGCAGTGAGTGAACTGAGGAAATGATGCCAGGCAGTATGGGAACTGAGGAACATATGCCAGGCAGTGCAGAATAATGGGCATTCATGCCATGCCGTGATGGGAACTGAGGAACTGATGCCAGGCAGTGTGGCAACTTTGAATCCGATGCTAAGCAGAGAATGGAGTTGATGAATGAATGCCAAGCAGTGATGGGAAGTAAGGAACTAATGCCAGTCAGTGTGGGAGCTTAGATACAGATGCTAGACAGTGAATGGAACTGATGAATGTATGCCAAGCAGTGATGGGAAGTAAGCAACTAATGCTAGGCAGTGATGGGAACTGAGGAATTGATGCCAGGCAGTGCGTGATCTTTGGAACTGATGCCAGGTAGTGTGGGAACTAATGCACTGATGTGAGAAAATGTGGGAACTGTGGAAATGATGCCTGGAATAGATGGCAATTGATGAACTGATGCCAGGCAGTGATTGGACCCAAGGAGCTGATGCCGGACAGTGTGAGAACTGATGAATTGATGCCAGGCAGTGTGAGAACTGATGAACCGATGCGAGCTAGTGTGGGAATTGAAGAGATGATGCCAGGCAGTGTGGGAACTGAGCTACTGATGACAGACAGTGTGAGAACTGACGAAACTATGGCATGCAGTGTGCGAACTGAGAAACCTATGCCAGGCAGTGTGTGAACTTAAGAACTGGTTCCAAGCACTGTGGGAACGGAGGAAGTGATGCCAGGTAGGGTGGGTACTGAGGAATAAATGCCAGGCAGAGATGGGAACTGAGGAACCGATGCCAGGCAGTGTGGGATCTTGTAAACCGATGCTAAGCAGTGAATTGATCTGATGAATGTATGCCAAGCAGTTATGGGAAGTAAGGAACTAATTCCAGGCAGTTATGGGAACTGAGGAAATGATGCCAGGCAGTGCGTGATCTTTGGAACTGATGCCAGGTAGTGTGGGAACTGATACACCAATGTGAGAAAATGTGGGAACTGTGGAAATGTTGCCTGGCATAGATGGCAATTCCTGAACTGATGCCAGGCAGTGATTGGAACCAAGGATGCTGATGGGGTCACTGTGAGAACTGATGAACCGATGCGAGGCAGTGTGGGAACTGAGTAAATGATGCCAGACAGTTTTGGAATGGAGGAGCTGATGCCAGGCAGTGTGGGAACTGATGAACTAATGCCAGGCAGTGTGGGAAATGAGAAACTCATGCCAGGCAGTGTGTGAAATTAGGAACCGATGCCAGATACTTTGGGAACTAATGTACTGATGCCAGGGAGTGTGAGAACTGAGGAATAGATGCCAGGCAGCGCAGGACATTAGGAACTGATGCCAGGCAGCCTGGGAACTTAGGAACTGATTCCAGACAGTGATTTGATCTGATGAACTGATGCCAGGCAATGTGGGAACATGGGAATCGATGCCATGCAGTTTGGGAACTGAGGAACTGATGCCAGACACTGTGGGAACAGAGACACGGATCACAAGCAGTGTGAGATCTGATGAACTGATGCCAGGAAGTGTGGAAACTGAGAAATTCATGCCAGGCAGTGTGAGAACTGATGAACCGATACGAGGCAGTGTGGGAACTAAGGAAATGATTCCAGGCAGTTTTGGAATGGAGGAGCTGATGCCAGGCAGTTTTGGAACTGAGGAACTGGTGCCCGGCCATGCGGGATATTTGGTACTGATGCTAGGCACTATGGGAACGGAGGAAATGATGCCTGTTAGTTTCGGAACTGAGGACTTGATGCCAGGCAGTGAGTGAACTGAGGAAATGATGCCAGGCAGTGTGGGAACTGAGGAAGTTATGCCAGGCAGTGCAGTATACTAGGCATTCATGCCATGCAGTAATGGGAACTGAGGGACTGATGCCAGGCAGTGTGGTAACTTAGAAACCGATGCTAAGCAGTGAATGGAACTGATGATTGTATGCCAAGCAGTGATGGGAAGTAAGGAACTAATGCCAGTCAGTGTCGGAACTTAGAAACAGATGCTAGACAGTGAAAGGAACTGATGAATTTATGCCAAGCCGTGAGGGGAAGTAAGCATTTAATGCCAGGCAGTGATGGGAACTGAGGAAATGATGCCAGGCAGTGCGTGATCTTTGGAACTGATGCCAGGTAGTGTGGGAACTAATACACTGATGTGAGAAAATGTGGGAACTGTGGAAATGATGCCTGACATAGATGGCAATTGATGAACTGATGCCAGGCAGCGACTGGACCCAAGGAGCTGATGCCGGACAGTGTGAGAACTGTTGAACTGATGCCAGGCAGATTGGGAACTTCGGAACTGATGCCAGGCAGTGTTGGGAACTTAGGAACCGTTGCATTCAGTGTTGGGAACTTAGGAACTGATGCCAGGCAGTCCAGGATCTGATGAACTGATGCCAGGCATTCATGGGAACTAAGAAAATAGTGCCAGGCAGTGATGGGAACATAGGAACTGATGCTAGGTAGTGCAGGAACTGAGGAACTGGTGCCAGGTCGTGTGGGAACTCAGAAATTGCTGCCACGCAGTTTGGGATCTGAGGAGCTTATGCCAAGCAGAGCAGGAAGTGCAAAAGTGATGCCAGGCATTGTTGGAACTTAGTAACTGATGCCAGTCACTGTGCGATCTCTTGGTACTGATGCTGGGCACTTTGGGAACTGAGGAAGTGATGCCAGTTAGTGTTGGGAACTGAGAAATTGATGCCAGGCAGTGAGTGAACTGAGGAAATGATGCCAGGTAGTGTGGGAACTGAGGAACTTATGCCAGGCAGTGCGGGATACTAAGCACTGATGCCATGCAGTGATGGGAACTGAGGAACTGATGTCAGGCAGTGTGGTAACTGAGAAACCGATGTTAAGCAGTGAATGGAAATGGTGAATGTATGCCGAGCAGTGATGGGAAGTAAGGAACTAATGCCAGGCAGTGATGGGAACTGAGGAAATGATGCCAGGCAGTGCGTGATATTTGGAACTGATGTCAGCCAGTGTGGTAACTTAGAAACCGATGTTAAGCAGTGAATGGAACTGATGAATGTATGCCAAGCAGTGATGGGAAGTAAGGAACTAATTACAGGCAGTGATGGGAACTGAGGAAATGATGCCAGGCAGTGCGTGATCTTTGTAGCTGCTGCCAAGCAGTGTGGGAACTGATGAACAGATGCCAGCCAGTTATGGGAACTTAGGAAATAATGCCAGGCGATTTGGGAGCTTAGGATCAGTGCAGGATCTTAGGAACTGATGCCAGTAAGTGTGGGAACTGAGGAATCAATGCCAGGCAGTGCAGGATATTAGTAACTGACGCCAGGCAGTATGGGAACTTAGGAACGGATGCCTTGCAGTGATGGGAACTGAGGAACCGATGCTCGGCTGTGATGGGAACTTAGGAAATGATAGCAGGCAATGCAGGAACTGAGGAAATGATGCCATGCTGTGCGGGGCATTAGCAACCGATGCCAGGCTGCATGGGAAATTAGGAACCGATGCCAGACAGCATGGGAACTGAGGAACTGATGCCAGGCATTTTGGGAACTGAGGAACTGATGCCAGGCAATGTGGGAACTTAGGAACTGATGCCAGGCAGTGATGGGACTTAGGAACTGATGCCAGTTAGTGCAGGAGCTGATGAACTGATGCCAGGCATTCATGTGAACTAAGAAAATAGTGCCTGCTAGTTATGGGAACTTAGGTACCGAAGCTATGCATAGTGGGATCTGAGGAACTGATGCCAGGCAGTAATGGGAACTGATGAACTAAGGCCAGGCATTCATGGGAACTACAAAAATACTCCTTGGCATTGCAAGGACTGAGAAACTGATGCCAGGCTGTGATGGGAACTAAGTAACAGATGCCAGGCAGTGCAGGAACTAAAGAAATGATGCCATGCAGTGTGGGAGCTTAGGAACTGATGTCAGGCAGTGTGGGCACTTAGGAACTGATTGCAGGCAGCGATGGGAACTGATGAACTGATGCCAGGCAGTGATGGGAACATGGGAATTGTTGTCAGGCATTGTGGGAAATGAAGAACTGATGGCAGGCAGTGCAGTATATTAGGAACTGATGCCAGGCAGAGTGGGAACTTAGGAACTGATGCCAGGCAGTGTGGGAACTGAGGAACGGACGCCATGCAGTAATGGGAACTGATGAACTGATGCCAGGCAGTGATGGGAACTGAGGAACGGACGCCATGCAGTAATGGGAACTGATGAACTGATGCCAGGCAGTGTGGGAACTGATGAACTGCTGCCAACAGTGAGGGGAACTTAGGAACTCAGGCCAGGCAGTGCAGGGACTGAAAACTGATACCAGGCTGTGATGCGAGCTGATGAACTGATGCCAGGCTGTGATGCGAACTGATGAAATGATGCCAGGCAGTCAGGGGATCTAAGGAACTGATGCCAGGCAGTGCAGGAACTGAGGAACTGAGGCCATACAGTTTGGGAAAATAGGAAATGATCCAAGGTAGCATGGGAACATAGGAACTGATGCCAGGCAGTGTCAGCACTTAGGAACTGATGCCAGGCAGCATGGGAACTGAGGAACTGATGCCAGGCAGCATGGAAACTGTCGAAATGATGCCAGGTGGTGCACGAACTGAAGAGCTGATTCCAGTCAGCGATGGGACTGAGGTAGTGATGCCAGGCAATGCAGGAACTTAGGAACTGAAGTCAGGCAGTGCAGTATATTAGGAACTGATGTCAGGCCGTGTGGGAACTGAGGAACGTATGCCATGCATTGCGGGGTTATTAGGAACACATGCCAGGGAGCATGGGAACTTAGGAACTGATGCCAGGCTGTGTGGGATACAAGGAATGGATGCCATGCAGTGATGGGAACTGAGGAACAATGGTAGGCAGTGTGGGCACTTAGGAACTGATGCAAGGCAGTGTGCGAACTGAAGAGCTGATTCCAGGCAATGATGGGACTGAAGTAGTGATGACAGGCCATACGGGAACTGAGCAACTGACGCCAGGCAGTGTGGGAACTGAGAAACTGATGCCAGGCAGTGATAGGAAGAGGAAATGATGCCAGGCAGTATGGGAACTGAGGAATCAATGCCAGGCAGTGTGGGATATTAGTAACTGATGCCAGGCAGTGTGGGAACTGAAGAGCAGATGGCAGGCAGTGATGGAACTGAGGAACTGATGCCATGCAGTGCGGGAACTTAGGAACTAATGCCAGGCAGTTTGCGAGCTTAGGAACTGATGCCAGGCAGTGTGGGAACTGAGGAATCAATGCCAGGCAGTGCGGGATATTAGTAACTGATGCCAGGCAGTGTGGGAACTGAGGAATCAATGCCAGGCAGTGTGGGATATTAGTAACTGATGCCAGGCAGTGTGGGAACTTTGGAACGGACGCCATGCAGTGATGGGAACAGAGGAACCGATGCCCGGCTGTGATGGTAACTCAGGAAATGATGCCTAACAGTGCACAAACTGAGGAAATGATGCCATGCTGTGCGGGTATTAGCAACCAATGCCAGGCAGCATGGGAACTGAGGAAATGATGCCAGTCAGTGCAGGAACTGAGGAAATGATGCCATGCTGTGCAGGGCATTAGCAACCAATGCCAGGCAGCATGGGAACTTAGGAACTGATGCCAGGCAGTGTGGGAACGGAGGAAATGATGCCAGGAAGTGTGGGATATTAGGAACTGATGCCAGACAGCATGGGAACTTAGGAACTGCTGCAAGGCATTTTGGGAACTGAGGAACTGATGCCAGGCAATGTGGGAACTTAGGCACTGATGCCGGGCAGTGATGAAAGATCATGAACTGATGCCAGGCAGTGATGGGACTTAGGAACTGATGCCAGGTAGTGCAGGAGCTGATGAACTGATGCCAGGCATTCATGTGAACTAAGAAAATAGTGCCTGCTAGTTATGGGAACTTAGGTACCGAAGCTATGCATAGTGGGATCTGAGGAACTGATGCCAGGCAGTAATGTGAACTGATGAAGTAAGGGCAAGCATTCATGGGAACTACAAAAATAGTCCCTGGCAGTGCAAGGACTGAGGAAATGATGCCAGATAGTGCACGAACTGAAGAGCTGATTCCAGGCAGCGATGGGACTGAGGGAGTAATGCCAGGCAATGCGGGAACTTACGAAGTGAAGGCAGGCAGTGCAGTATATTAGGAACTGATGCCAGGCCGTGTGGGAACTAAGGAAACTATGCCATGCAGTGCGGGGTTATTAGGAACAGATGCCAGGTAGCATGGGAACATAAGAACTGATTCCAGGCAGTGTAGGCACTTAGGAACTGATGCCAGGCAGCATTGGAACTGAGGAACTGATGCCAGGTAGTGTGTACACTTAGGAACGGATGCCATGCAGTGATTGGAACTGATTAACTGATGCCAGACAGTGAAGTATATAAGGAACTGATGCCAGGCAGTGTGGGAACTTAGGAACTGATGCCAGGCAGAGTGGGAACTGAGGAATGGACGCCAGGCAGTGATGGGAACTGATGAACTGATGCCAGGCAGTGATGGGAACTTAGGAACTGATGCCAGGCAGAGTGGGAACTGAGGAACAGACGCCATGCAGTGATGGGAACTGATGAACTGATGCCAGGCAGTGATGGGAACTTAGGAACTGATGCCAGGCAGTGCAGGGACTGAGGAAATGATGCCATGCGGTATTGGAAATTAGGAACTGATGCCAGGTGGTTTGGGCACTTAGGAACTTATTGCAGGTAATGATGGGAACTGATGAACTGATGCCACGCAGCATGGAAACTGAGGAAATGATGCCAGGTAGTGCACGAACTGAAAAGCTGATTCCAGGCAGTGATGGGACTGACGTAGTAACGCCAGGCAATGCTGGAACTTAGGAACTGAAGGCAGGCAGTGCAGTATATTAGGAAATGATGCCAGGTCGTGTGGGAACTGAGGGACCTATGCCATGAAGTGCGGGGTTATTAGGAAAAGATGCCAGGGAGCATGGGAACTTAGGAACTGATGCCAGGCTGTGCGGGATACTAGGAACTGATGCCATGCAGTGATGGGAACTGAGGAACAATGTTAGTCAGTGTGGGCACTTAGGAACTGATTGCAGGTAGTGATGGGAACATGGCAGACAGTGCAGTATATTAGGAAATGATGCCAGGCAGTGTGGGAACTTAGGAACTGATGCCAGGCAGTGATGGCATCTAAGGAACTAATGCCAGGCATTGTTGCAACTGAGGAACAGAAGCCAGGCAGTTAAGGAACTGAAGAACAGATGCCATGCAGTGCGGGAACTTAGGATCTAATGCCAGGCAGTTTGGGAGCTTAGGAACTGATGCAAGGCAGTGTGCGAACTGAAGAGCTGATTCCAGGCAATGATGGAACTGAAATAGTGATGACAGGCCATACGGGATCTTAGGAACTGACGCCAGGCAGTGTGGGAACTGAGAAACTGATGCCAGGCAGTGATGGGAACAGAGGAAATGATGCCAGGCAGTGTGGGAACTGAGGAATCAATGCCAGGCAGTGCAGGATATTAGTCACTGATGCCAGGCAGTATGGGAACTTAGGAACGGACGCCATGCAGTGATGGGAACTGAGGAACCGATGCTCGGCTGTGATGGGAACTTAGGAAATGATAGCAGGCAATGCAGGAACTGAGGAAACGATGCCATGCTGTGCGGGGCATTAGCAACCGATGCCAGGCTGCATGGGAACTTAGCAACCGATGCCAAGCATTTTGGGAACTGAGGAACTGATGCCAGGCAATGTGGGAACTTAGGCACTGATGCCAGGCAGTGATGGAAGATCATGAACTGATGCCAGGCAGTGATGGGAGTTAGGAACTGATGCCAGGTAGTGCAGGAGCTGATGAACTGATGCCAGGCATTCATGTGAACTAAGAAAATAGTGCCTGCTAGTTATGGGAACTTAGGTACCGAAGCTATGCATAGTGGGATCTGAGGAACTGATGCCAGGCAGTAATGTGAACTGATGAAGTAAGGGCAAGCATTCATGGGAACTACAAAAATAGTCCCTGGCAGTGCAAGGACTGAGGAAATGATGCCAGGTAGTGCACGAACTGAAGAGATGATTCCAGGCAGCGATGGGACTGAGGGAGTAATGCCAGGCAATGCGGGAACTTACGAAGTGAAGGCAGGCAGTGCAGTATATTAGGAACTGATGCCAGGCCGTGTGGGAACTGAGGAAACTATGCCATGCAGTGCGGGGTTATTAGGAACAGATGCCAGGTAGCATGGGAACATAAGAACTGATTCCAGGCAGTGTAGGCACTTAGGAACTGATGCCAGGCAGCATTGGAACTGAGGAACTGATGCCAGGCAGTCTGTACACTTAGGAACGGATGCCATGCAGTGATGGGAACTGATTAACTGATGCCAGGCAGTGAAGTTAATTAGGAACTGATGCCAGGCAGTTTGGGAACTTAGGAACTGATGCCAGGCAGAGTGGGAACTGAGGAATGGACGCCAGACAGTGATGGGAACTGATGAACTGATGCCAGGCAGTGATGGGAACTTAGGAACTGATGCCAGGCAGAGTGGGAACTGAGGAACGGACGCCATGCAGTGATGGGAACTGATGAACTGATGCCAGGCAGTGATGGGAACTTAGGAACTGATGCCAGGCAGTGCAGGGACTGAGGAAATGATGCCATGCGGTATTGGAAATTAGGAACTGATGCCAGGTGGTTTGGGCACTTAGGAACTTATTGCAGGTAATGATGGGAACTGATGAACTGATGCCACGCAGCATGGAAACTGAGGAAATGATGCCAGGTAGTGCACGAACTGAAGAGCTGATTCCAGGCAGTGATGGGACTGACGTAGTGATGCCAGGCAATGCTGGAACTTAGGAACTGAAGGCAGGCAGTGCAGTATATTAGGAACTGATGCCAGGTCGTGTGGGAACTGAGGAACCTATGCCATGAAGTGCGGGGTTATTAGGAACAGATGCCAGGGAGCATGGGAACTTAGGAACTGATGCCAGGCTGTGCGGGATACTAGGAACTGATGCCATGCAGTGATGGGAACTGAGGAACAATGTTAGTCAGTGTGGGCACTTAGGAACTGATTGCAGGTAGTGATGGGAACATGGCAGACAGTGCAGTATATTAGGAAATGATGCCAGGCAGTGTGGGAACTTAGGAACTGATGCCAGGCAGTGATGGCATCTAAGGAACTAATGCCAGGCATTGTTGCAACTGAGGAACAGAAGCCAGGCAGTTAAGGAACTGAAGAACAGATGCCATGCAGTGCGGGAACTTAGGATCCAATGCCAGGCAGTTTGGGAGCTTAGGAACTGATGCAAGGCAGTGTGCGAACTGAAGAGCTGATTCCAGGCAATGATGGAACTGAAATAGTGATGACAGGCCATACGGGATCTTAGGAACTGACGCCAGGCAGTGTGGGAACTTAGGATCTGACGCTAGGCATTCATGGGAACTACAAAAATAGTCCCAAGCAGTGTAAGGACTGAGAAACTGATTTCAGGCTGTGATGGGAAATAAGGAACAGATGCCAGGCAGTGCAGGAACTGAAGAAATGATGCCATGCAGTGTGGGAACTTAGGAACTGATGCCAGGCAGTGTGGGCACTTAGAAACTGATTGCAGGCAGCGATGGGAACTGATGAACTGATGCCAGGCAGTGATGGGAACATGGGAATTGCTGTCAGGCATTGTGGGAAATGTAGAACGGATGGCAGGCAGTGCAGTAGATTAGGAACGGATGCCAGGCAGTGTGGGAACTTAGGAACTGATGCCAATGAGTGCAGGGACTGATGAACTGATGCCAGGCTGTGAAAGGAACTGATGAACTGATGCCAGGCAGCGATGGGAAATAAGGAACTGATGCCAGGCAGTGCAGGAACTGAGGAAATGATGCCATTCCAGTGTGGGAACTTAGGAACTGATGCCAGGCAGTGTGGGAACTGATGAACTGCTGCCAAAAGTGCAGGAACTTAGGAAATCACGCCAGGCATTGCAGGGACTGAGGAACTGATACCAGGCTGTGATGCGAGCTGATGAACTGATGCCAGGCTGTGATACGAACTGATGAACTGATGCCAGGCAGTCAAGGGAACTAAGGAACTGATTCTAGGCAGTGCAGGAACTGAGGAACTGAGGCCATACAGTGTGGGAACATAGAAACTGATTCCAGGTAGCATAGGAACATAGGAACTGATGCCAGGCAGTGTGGGCACTTAGGAACTGATGCCAGGCAGCATTGGAAATGAGGAACTGATGCCAGGCAGTGTGTGCACTTAGGAATGGATGCCATGCAGTAATGGGAATTGATTAACTGATGCCAGGCAGTGAAGTATATTAGGAACTTATGCCAGGCAGTGTGGGAACTTAGGAACTGATGCCAGGCAGATTGGGAACTGAGGAATGGACGCCAGGCAGTGATGGGAACTGATGAACTGATGCCAGGCAGTGATGGGAACATAGGAACTGATGCCAGACAGCATGGAAACTTAGGACCTGATGCCAGGCATTTTGGGAACTAATGAACTGATGCCAGGCAATGTGGGAACTTAGGCACTGATGCCAGGCAGTGATGAATGATCATGAACTGATGCCAGGCAGTGATGGGACTTAGGAACTGATGCCAGGTAGTGCAGGAGCTGATGAACTGATGCCAGGCATTCATGTGAACTAAGAAAATAGTGCCTGCTAGTTATGGGAACTTAGGTACCGAAGCTATGCATAGTGGGATCTGAGGAACTGATGCCAGGCAGTAATGTGAACTGATGAAGTAAGGGCAAGCATTCATGGGAACTACAAAAATAGTCCCTGGCAGTGCAAGGACTGAGGAAATGATGCCAGGTAGTGCACGAACTGAAGAGATGATTCCAGGCAGCGATGGGACTGAGGGAGTGATGCCAGGCAATGCGGGAACTTACGAAGTGAAGGCAGGCAGTGCAGTATATTAGGAACTGATGCCAGGACGTGTGGGAACTGAGGAAACTATGCCATGCAGTGCGGGGTTATTAGGAACAGATGCCAGGTAGCATGGGAACATAAGAACTGATTCCAGGCAGTGTAGGCACTTAGGAACTGATGCCAGGCAGCATTGGAACTGAGGAACTGATGCCAGGCAGTCTGTACACTTAGGAACGGATGCCATGCAGTGATGGGAACTGATTAACTGATGCCAGGCAGTGAAGTATATTAGGAACTGATGCCAGGCAGTTTGGGAACTTAGGAACTGATGCCAGGCAGAGTGGGAACTGAGGAATGGACGCCAGACAGTGATGGGAACTGATGAACTGATGCCAGGCAGTGATGGGAACTTAGGAACTGATGCCAGGCAGAGTGGGAACTGAGGAACGGACGCCATGCAGTGATGGGAACTGATGAACTGATGCCAGGCAGTGATGGGAACTTAGGAACTGATGCCAGGCAGTGCAGGGACTGAGGAAATGATGCCATGCGGTATTGGAAATTAGGAACTGATGCCAGGTGGTTTGGGCACTTAGGAACTTATTGCAGGTAATGATGGGAACTGATGAACTGATGCCACGCAGCATGGAAACTGAGGAAATGATGCCAGGCAGTGCACGAACTGAAGAGCTGATTCCAGGCAGTGATGGGACTGACGTAGTGATGCCAGGCAATGCTGGAACTTAGGAACTGAAGGCAGGCAGTGCAGTATATTAGGAACTGATGCCAGGTCGTGTGGGAACTGAGGAACCTATGCCATGAAGTGCGGGGTTATTAGGAACAGATGCCAGGGAGCATGGGAACTTAGGAACTGATGCCAGGCTGTGCGGGATACTAGGAACTGATGCCATGCAGTGATGGGAACTGAGGAACAATGTTAGTCAGTGTGGGCACTTAGGAACTGATTGCAGGTAGTGATGGGAACATGGCAGACAGTGCAGTATATTAGGAAATGATGCCAGGCAGTGTGGGAACTTAGGAACTGATGCCAGGCAGTGATGGCATCTAAGGAACTAATGCCAGGCATTGTTGCAACTGAGGAACAGAAGCCAGGCAGTTAAGGAACTGAAGAACAGATGCCATGCAGTGCGGGAACTTAGGATCTAATGCCAGGCAGTTTGGGAGCTTAGGAACTGATGCAAGGCAATGTGCGAACTGAAGAGCTGATTCCAGGCAATGATGGAACTGAAATAGTGATGACAGGCCATATGGGAACTTAGGAACTGACGCCAGGCAGTGTGGGAACTGAGAAACTGATGCCAGGCAGTGATGGGAACAGAGGAAATGATGCCAGGCAGTGTGGGAACTGAGGAATCAATGCCAGGCAGTGTGGGATATTAGTAACTGATGCCAGGCAGTGTGGGAACTGAAGAGCAGATGCCAGGCAGTGATGGGACTGAGGAACCGATGCCAGGCAGTGCAGGATCTTAGGAACTGATGCCAGGCAGTGTGGGAACTGAGGAATCAATGCCAGGCAGTGCGGGATATTAGTAACTGATGCCAGGCAGTATGGGAACTTAGGAACGGACGCCATGCAGTGATGGGAACTGAGTAACCGATGCTCGGCTGTGATGGGAACTTAGGAAATGATAGCAGGCAATGCAGGAACTGAGGAAACGATGCCATGCTGTGTGGGGCATTAGCAACCGATGCCAGGCTGCATGGGAACTTAGGAACCGATGCCAAGCATTTTGGGAACTGAGGAACTGATGCCAGGCAATGTGGGAACTTAGGCACTGATGCCAGGCAGTGATGGAAGATCATGAACTGATGCCAGGCAGTGATGGGAGTTAGGAACTGATGCCAGGTAGTGCAGGAGCTGATGAACTGATGCCAGGCATTCATGTGAACTAAGAAAATAGTGCCTGCTAGTTATGGGAACTTAGGTACCGAAGCTATGCATAGTGGGAGCTGAGGAACTGATACCAGGCAGTAATGGGAACTGATGAACTAAGGCCAGGCATTCATGGGAACTACAAAAAAGTCCCTGGCAGTGCAAGGACTGAGGAACTGATGCCAGGCTGTGATGGGAACTAAGGAACAGATGCCAGGCAGTGCAGGAACTGAAGAAATGATGCCATGCAGTGTGGGAGCTTAGGAACTGATGTCAGGCAGTGTGGGCACTTAGGAACTGATTGCAGGCAGCGATGGGAACTGATGAACTGATTCCAGGCAGTGATGGGAACATCGGAATTGTTGTCAGGCATTGTGGGAAATGAAGAATTGATGGCAGGCAGTGCAGTATATTAGGAACTGATGCCAGGCAGTGTGGGAACTTAGGAACTGATGCCAGGCAGTGTGGGAACTGAGGAACGGACGCCATGCAGTAATGGGAACTGATGAACTGATGCCAGGCAGTGATGGGAACTTAGGAACAGATGCCAGTCAGTGCAGGGACTGATGAACTGATGCCAGGCTGTGATGGGAACTGATGAACTGATGCCAGGCAGTCATGGGCAATAAGGAACTGATGCCAGGCAGTGCAGGAACTGAAGAAATGATGCCATGCAGTTTGGGAACTTAGGAACTGATGCCAGGCAGTGTGGGAAATGATGAACTGCTGCCAATAGTGAGGGGAACTTAGGAACTCAGGCCAGGCAGTGCAGGGACTGAAAACTGATACCAGGCTGTGATGCGATCTGATGAACTGATGCCAGGCTATGATGCGAACTGATGAAATGATGCCAGGCAGTCAGGGGAACTAAGGAACTGATGCCAGGCAGTGCAGGAACTGAGGAACTGAGGCCATACAGTTTGGGAAAATAGGAAATGATCCAAGGTAGCATGGGAACATAGGAACTGATGCCAGGCAGTGTCAGCACTTAGGAACTGATGCCAGGCAGCATGGGAACTGAGGAACTGATGCCAGGCAGCATGGAAACTGTCGAAATGAAGTCAGGCAGTGCAGTATATTAGGAACTGATGTCAGGCCGTGTGGGAACTGAGGAACCTGTGCCATGCATTGCGGGGTTATTAGAAACACATGCCAGGGAGCATGGGAACTTAGGAACTGATGCCAGGCTGTGTGGGATACAAGGAATGGATGCCATGCAGTGATGGGAACTGAGGAACAATGGTAGGCAGTGAGGGCACTTAGGAACTGATTGCAGGTAGTGATGGGAACATGACAGACACTGCAGTATATTAGGAAATGATGCCAGGCAGTGTGGGAACTTAGGAACTGATGCCAGGCAGTGATGGCATCTAAGGAACTAATGCCAGGCGTTGTTGGAACTGAGGAACAGAAGCCAGGCAGTTAAGGAACTGAAGAACAGATGCCATGCAGTGCGGGAACTTAGGAACTAATGCCAGGCAGTTTGGGAGCTTAGGAACTGATGCAAGGCAATGTGCGAACTGAAGAGCTGATTCCAGGCAATGATGGGACTGAAGTAGCGATGACAGGCCATACTGGAACTTAGCAACTGACGCCAGGCAGTGTGGGAACTGAGAAACTGATGCCAGGCAGTGATAGGAAGAGGAAATGATGCCAGGCAGTGTGGGAACTGAGGAATCAATGCCAGGCAGTGTGGGATATTAGTAACTGATGCCAGGCAGTGTGGGAACTGAGGAATCAATGCCAGGCAGTGTGGGATATTAGTAACTGATGCCAGGCAGTGTGGGAACTTTGGAACGGACGCCATGCAGTGATGGGAACAGAGGAACCGATGCCCGGCTGTGATGGGAACTTAGGAAATGATGCCTAACAGTGCACAAACTGAGGAAATGATGCCATGCTGTGCAGGGCATTAGCAACCAATGCCAGGCAGCATGGGAACTTAGGAACTGATGCCAGGCAGTGTGGGAACGGAGGAAATGATGCCAGGAAGTGTGGGATATTAGGAACTGATGCCAGACAGCATGGGAATTTAGGAACTGCTGCAAGGCATTTTGGGAACTGAGGAACTGATGCCAGGCAATGTATGAACTTCAGAACTGATGCCAGGCAGTGATGGAAGCTCATGAACTGATGCCAGGCAGTGATGGGACTTAGGAATTGATGCCAGGTAGAGCAGGAGCTGATGAACTGATGCCAGGTATTCATGTGAGCTAAGAAAATAGTGCCAGCTAGTTATGGGAACTTAAGTACCGAAGCTATGCATAGTGGGAGCTGAGGAACTGATGCCAAGCAGTTTGGGAACTTAGGATCGGATGCCAGGCAGTGATGGTAACTTAGGCACTGATGCCAGGCCATGTGGGGACTTAGGATCTGATGCCAGGCATTCATGGGAACTACAAAAATAGTCCCAAGCAGTGCAAGGACTGAGAAACTGATGCCAGGCTGTGATGGGAAATAAGGAACAGATGCCAGGCAGTGCAGGAACTGAAGAAATGATGCCATGCAGTGTGGGAACTTAGGAACTGATGCCAGGCAGTGTGGGCACTTAGAAACTGATTGCAGGCAGCGATGGGAACTGATGAACTGATGCCAGGCAGTGATGGGAACATGGGAATTGCTGTCAGGCATTGTGGGAAATGTAGAACTGATGGCAGGCAGTGCAGTAGATTAGGAACGGATGCCAGGCAGTGTGGGAACTTAAGAACTGATGCCAGTGAGTGCAGGGACTGATGAACTGATGCCAGGCTGTGAAAGGAACTGATGAACTGATGCCAGGCAGCGATGGGAAATAAGGAACTGATGCCAGGCAGTGTGGGAACTTAGGAACTGATGCCAGGCAGTGTGGGCACTTAGAAACTGATTGCAGGCAGCGATGGGAACTGATGAACTGATGCAGGCAGTGATGGGAACATGGGAATTGCTGTCAGGCGTTGTGGGAAATGTAGAACGGATGGCAGGCAGTGCAGTATATTAGGAACGGATGCCAGGCAT
This sequence comes from Isurus oxyrinchus, assembly GCA_026770705.1. Lineage (NCBI taxonomy): Eukaryota > Metazoa > Chordata > Chondrichthyes > Lamniformes > Lamnidae > Isurus > Isurus oxyrinchus. The sequence goes on along the minus strand of JANJGN010000029.1, from coordinate 7,721,127 downwards.
TGTGGGAACTTAAGAACTGATGCCAGTGAGTGCAGGGACTGATGAACTGATGCCAGGCTGTGAACGGAACTGATGAACTGATGCCAGGCAGCGATGGGAAATAAGGAACTGATGCCAGGCAGTGCAGGAACTGAGGAAATGATGCCAGGCTGTGATGGGAACTGATGAACTGATGCCAGGCAGCGATGGGAAATAAGGAACTGATGCCAGGCAGTGTGGGAACTTAGGATCTGACGCTAGGCATTCATGGGAACTACAAAAATAGTCCCAAGCAGTGCAAGGACTGAGAAACTGATGCCAGGCTGTGATGGGAAATAAGGAACAGATGCCAGGCAGTGCAGGAACTGAGGAAATGATGCCATTCCAGTGTGGGAACTTAGGAACTGATGCCAGGCAGCATTGGAAATGAGGAACTGATGCCAGGCGGTGTGTGCACTGATGAACTGATGAACTGCTGCCAAAAGTGCAGGAACTTAGGAATTCACGCCAGGCATTGCAGGGACTGAGGAACTGATACCAGGCTGTGATGCGAGCTGATGAACTGATGCCAGGCTGTGATGCGAACTGATGAACTGATGCCAGGCAGTCAAGGGAACTAAGGAACTGATTCTAGGCAGTGCAGGAACTGAGGAACTGAGGCCATACAGTGTGGGAACATAGAAACTGATTCCAGGTAGCATAGGAACATAGGAACTGATGCCAGGCAGTGTGGGCACTTAGGAACTGATGCCAGGCAGCATTGGAACTGAGGAACTGATGCCAGGCAGTGTGTACACTTAGGAACGGATGCCATGCAGTGATGGGAACTGATTAACTGATGCCAGGCAGTGAAGTATATTAGGAACTGATGCCAGGCAGTGTGGGAACTTAGGAACTGATGCCAGGCAGAGTGGGAACTGAGGAATGGACGCCAGGCAGTGATGGGAACTGATGAACTGATGCCAGGCAGTGATGGGAACTTAGGAACTGATGCCAGGCAGAGTGGGAACTGAGGAACGGATGCCATGCAGTGATGGGAACTGATGAACTGATGCCACGCAGCATGGAAACTGAGGAAATGATGCCAGTTAGTGCACGAACTGAAGAGCTGATTCCAGGCAGTTATGGGACTGACGTAGTGATGCCAGGCAATGCTGGAACTTAGGAACTGAAGGCAGGTCGTGTGGGAACTGAGGAACCTCTGCCATGAAGTGCGGGGTTATTAGGAACAGATGCCAGGGAGCATGGGAACTTAGGAACTGATGCCAGGCTGTGCGGGATACTAGGAACTGATGCCATGCAGTGATGGGAACTGAGGAACAATGTTAGTCAGTGTGGGCACTTAGGAACTGATTGCAGGTAGTGATGGGAACATGGCAGACAGTGCAGTATATTAGGAAATGATGCCAGGCAGTGTGGGAACTTAGGAACTGATGCCAGGCAGTGATGGCATCTAAGGAACTAATGCCAGGCATTGTTGCAACTGAGGAACAGAAGCCAGGCAGTTAAGGAACTGAAGAACAGATGCCATGCAGTGCGGGAACTTAGGATCTAATGCCAGGCAGTTTGGGAGCTTAGGAACTGATGCCAGGCAGAGTGGGAACTGAAGAGCTGATTCCAGGCAATGATGGAACTGAAATAGTGATGACAGGCCATATGGGAACTTAGGAACTGACGCCAGGCAGTGTGGGAACTGAGAAACTGATGCCAGGCAGTGATGGGAACAGAGGAAATGATGCCAGGCAGTGTGGGAACTGAGGAATCAATGCCAGGCAGTGTGGGATATTAGTAACTGATGCCAGGCAGTGTGGGAACTGAAGAGCAGATGCCAGGCAGTGATGGGACTGAGGAACCGATGCCAGGCAGTGCAGGATCTTAGGAACTGATGCCAGGCAGTGTGGGAACTGAGGAATCAATGCCAGGCAGTGCGGGATATTAGTAACTGATGCCAGGCAGTATGGGAACTTAGGAACGGACGCCATGCAGTGATGGGAACTGAGGAACCGATGCTCGGCTGTGATGGGAACTTAGGAAATGATAGCAGGCAATGCAGGAACTGAGGAAACGATGCCATGCTGTGTGGGGCATTAGCAACCGATGCCAGGCTGCATGGGAACTTAGGAACCGATGCCAGGCATTTTGGGAACTGAGGAACTGATGCCAGGCAATGTGGGAACTTAGGCACTGATGCCAGGCAGTGATGGAAGATCATGAACTGATGCCAGGCAGTGATGGGAGTTAGGAACTGATGCCAGGTAGTGCAGGAGCTGATGAACTGATGCCAGGCATTCATGTGAACTAAGAAAATAGTGCCTGCTAGTTATGGGAACTTAGGTACCAAAGGTACGCGTAGTGGGAGCTGAGGAACTGATGCCAGGCAGTAATGGGAACTGATGAACTAAGGCCAGGCATTCATGGGAACTACAAAAAAGTCCCTGGCAGTGCAAGGACTGAGGAACTGATGCCAGGCTGTGATGGGAACTAAGGAACAGATGCCAGGCAGTGCAGGAACTGAAGAAATGATGCCATGCAGTGTGGGAGCTTAGGAACTGATGTCAGGCAGTGTGGGCACTTAGGAACTGATTGCAGGCAGCGATGGGAACTGATGAACTGATGCCAGGCAGTGATGGGAACATGGGAATTGTTGTCAGGCATTGTGGGAAATGATGAACTGATGGCAGGCAGTGCAGTATATTAGGAACTGATGCCAGGCAGTGTGGGAACTTAGGAACTGATGCCAGGCAGTGTGGGAACTGAGGAACGGACGCCATGCAGTAATGGGAACTGATGAACTGATGCCAGGCAGTGATGGGAACTTAGGAACAGATGCCAGTCAGTGCAGGGACTGATGAACTGATGCCAGGCTTTGATGGGAACTGATGAACTGATGCCAGGCAGTCATGGGCAATAAGGAACTGATGCCAGGCAGTGCAGGAACTGAAGAAATGATGCCATGCAGTTTGGGAACTTAGGAACTGATGCCAGGCAGTGTGGGAACTGATGAACTGCTGCCAATAGTGAGGGGAACTTAGGAACTCAGGCCAGGCAGTGCAGGGACTGAGAAACTGATGCCAGGCTGTGATGCGAGCTGATGAACTGATGCCAGGCTGTGATGCGAACTGAAGAAATGATGCCAGGCAGTCAGGGGAACTAAGGAACTGATGCCAGGCAGTGCAGGAACTGAGGAACAGAGGCCATACAGTTTGGGAAAATAAGAAATGATCCAAGGTAGCATGGGAACATAGGATCTGATGCCAGGCAGTGTGTGCACTTCGGAACGGATGCCATGCAGAGATGGGAAATGAAGAACTGATGGCAGGCAGTGCAGTATATTAGGAACTGATGCCAGGCAGAGTGTGAACAGAGGAACAGACGCCATGCAGTGATGGGAACTGATGAAATGATGCCAGGCAGTCATGGGAACTTAGGAACTGATGCCAGGCAGTGATGGGAACTTAGGAACGGATGCCAGGCAGTGCAGGGACTGAGGAAATGATGCCATACGGTATTGGAAATTAGGAACTGATGCCAGGCAGTTTGGGCACCTAGGAACGTATTGTAGGCAGTGATGGGAACTGATGAACTGATGCCAGGCAGTGATGGGAACATGGAAAATGATGTCAGGCATTGTGGGAACTGAGGAACTGATGGCAGGCAGTGCAGTATAATAGGAACTCATGCCAGGCAGTGCAGGGACTGAGGAACTGATGCCAGGCTGTGATGGGAACTGACGAACTGATGCCAGGCTGTGATGGGAACTGATGAACTGATGCCAGGCAGTCAAGGGAACTAAGGAACTGATGCCAAGCAGTGCAGGAACTGAGGAACTGATGCCATACAGTGTGGGAACATAGGAACTGATGCCAGGTAGCATGAGAACATAGGAACTGATGCCAGGCAGTGTGGGCACTGAGGAACGGATGCCAGGCAGCATGGAAACTGAGGAAATGATTCCAGGTAGTGCACGAACTGAAGAGTTGATTCCAGGCAGCGATGGGACTGAGGTAGTGATGCCAGGCAATGCAGGAACTTAGGAACTGAAGGCAGGCAGAGCAGTATATTAGGAACTGATGCCAGGCAGGGTGGGAACTGAGGAACCTATGCCATGCATTGCGGGGTTATTAGGAACAGATGCCAGGGAGCATGGGAACTTAGGAACTGATGCCAGGCTGTGCGGGACATTAGGAACTGATGCCATGCAGTGATGGGAACTGAGGAACAATGGTAGGCAGTGTGGGTACTTAGGAACTGATTGCAGGTTGTGTTGGGAACATGGCAGACAGTGCAGTATATTAGGAAATGATGCCAGGCAGTGTGGGAACTTAGGAACTGATGCCAGGCAGTGATGGCATCTAAGGAACTAATGCCAGGCATTGTTGCAACTGAGGAACAGAAGCCAGGCAGTTAAGGAACTGAAGAACAGATGCCATGAAGTGCGGGAACTTATGAACTAATGCCAGGCAGTTTGGGAGCTTAGGAACTGATGCAAGGCAGTGTGCGAACTGAAGAGCTGATTCCAGGCAATGATGGGACTGACGTAGTGATGACAGGCCATACGGGAACTTAGCAACTGACGCCAGGCAGTGTGGGAACTGAGAAACTGATGCCAGGCAGTGATGGGAACAGAGGAAATGATGCCAGGCAGTGTGGGAACTGAGGAATCAATGCCAGGCAGTGCAGGATATTAGTAACTGATGCCAGGCAGTGTGGGAACTGAAGAGCAGATGCCAGGCAGTGATGGGACTGAGGAACTCATGCCAGGCAGTGCAGGATCTTAGGAACTGATGCCAGGCAGTGTGGGAACTGAGGAATCAATGCCAGGCAGTGTGGGATATTAGTAACTGATGCCAGGCAGTATGGGAACTGAAGAGAAGATGCCAGGCAGTGATGGGTCTGAGGAACTGATGCCAGGCAGTGCAAGATCTTAGGAAGTGATGCCAGGCAGTGTGGGTACTGAGGAATCAATGCCAGGCAGTGCAGGATATTTGTAACTGATGCCAGGCAGTCAAGGGAACTAAGGAACCGATGCCAGGCAGTGCAGGAACTGATGCCATACAGTGTGGGAACATAGGAACCGATGCCAGGTAGCAGGGGAACATAGGAACTGATGCCAGACAGTGTGGGCACTTAGGAACTGATGCCAGGCAGCATGGGAACTGAAGAACCTATGCCATGCAGTGCGGGGTTATTAGGAACAGATGCCAGGGAGCATGGGAACTTAGGAACTGATTCCAGGCAGTGTGGGAACTGAGGAATCAATGCCAGCTAGTGCAGGATATTTGTAACTGATGCCAGGCAGTCAAGGGAACTAAGGAACTGATGCCAGGCAGTGCAGAAACTGAGGAACTGATGCCATACTGTGTGGGAACATAGGAACCGATGCCAGGTAGCATTGGAACATAGGAACTGATGCTAGGCAGTGTGGGAACTTGGAAACCGATGCTAAGCAGTGAATGGAATAGATGAATGTATGCCCAGCAGTGATGGGAAGTAAGGAACTAATGCCAGGCAGTGATGGGAACTGAGGAAATGATGCCAGGCAGTGCGTGATCTTTGGAACTGATGCCAGGTAGTGTGGGAACTGATACACTGATGTGAGAAAATGTGGGAACTGTTAAAATGTTGCCTGGCATAGATGGCAATTGATGAACTGATGCCAAGCAGTGATTGGATCCAATGAGCTGATTCCGGACAGTTTGACAACTGATGAACCGATGCGAGGCAGTGTGGGAACTAAGGAAATTTTGCCAGGCAGTTTAGGAAAGGAGGAGCTGATGCCAATCAGTGTGGGAACTGATGAACTGATGCCAGGTAGTTATGGGAACTTAGGAACTGATGACAGGCATTGCGGGAACTGAGGAACTGATGCAAGGCATTAATGCAAACTAAGGAAATATTGCCAGGCAGTGATGAGAACTTAGGAACTGATGCCTTGCAGTGCAACAACTGAGGAACTGGTGCCAGGCCATGTGGGAACTGAGAAATTGCTGCCACACAGTTTGGGAACTGATGAGCCTATGCCAAGCATGGCGTGAAGTGCAAATGTGATGCCAGGCAGTGTTGGACCTTAATAACCGATGCTAGGCATTGCGGGATCTTTGGTACTGATGCTGGGCACTGTGGGAACTGAGGAATTGATGCCAGGCAGTGTGTGAACTGAGGAAATGATGCCAGACAGCATGGAAACTTAGGTACTGATGCCAGGCAGTGTGGGAACTGAGGAACTGATGCCAGGCAGTTTGGGATATTAGGAACAGATGCCAGGCAGAATGGGAACTTAGGAACTGATGTCAGATAGTGTGAGAACTGAGGAACTGATGCCAGGCAGCATGAGAACTGAGGAAATGATGCGAGGAAGTGTATGAACTGAGGAAATGATGCCAGGCAGCATGGAAACTTAGGTACTGATGCCAGGCAGTGTGGGAACTGAGAAACTGATGCCAAGCAGTTTGGGATATTAGGAACCGATGCCAGGCAGAATGGGAACTTAGGAACTGATGTCAGATAGTGTGAGAACTGAGGAACTGATGCTAGGCAGTGTGGGCTCTTAGGAACTGACTGCAGGCAGAGATAGGAACATGGGAATTGATGCCAGGCTGTCATAGGAAATGAGGATCTGAAGGCAGGCAGTGCAGTATATTAGGAACTGATGCCAGGCAGTGTGGGAACTGAAGATCTGATGCCAGTCAGTGATGGGACTGAGGAACTGATGCCAGGCAGTGCAGGAACTTAGGAACAGATGCCAGGCAGTGTGGGAACTGAGGAATCAATGCCAGGCAGTGCGGGATATTAAGAACTGATGCCAGGCTGTGTGGGAACTGATATACTGATGTGAGAAAATGTGGGAACTGTGGAAATGATGACTGGCATAGATGGCAATTGATGAACGGATGCCAGGCACTGTATGGAAAGAAAGAGCTGATGCCGGACAGTGTGAGAACTGATGAGCTGATGCTGGGCAGTTTAGGAACAGAGGTGCTGATGCCAAGCAGATTGGGAACTGAGGAATTAGGCCAGACAGTTTGGCAATGTTGGAACAGATGCCAGGCAGTTCAGGAACTGAGGAACAGATGCCAGGAAGTGCTGGAACTTAGGAACTGATGCCAGGCAGTGCAGGATATTTGTTACTGATGCCAGGCACTGTGGGAACTGAGCTACTGATGACAGAGAGTGTGAGAACTGAGGAACTGATGCCAGGCAGCATGGGAATTTAGGAACTGAGCCAGGCCATGCACGATACTAGGACCTGATGCCATGCAGCAATGGGAACTGAGGAACTGATGCTAGGCAGTGTGGGCTCTTAGGAACTGATTGCAGGCAGTGATAGGAACATGGGAATTGATACCAGGCTGTCATAGGAACTGAGGAACTGAAGGCAGGCAGTGCAGTATATTAGGAACTGATGTGAGGCAGTGTGGGAACTGAAGAGCTGATGTCAGGCAGTGATGGGACTGAGGAACTGATGCCAGGCAGTGCAGGAACTTAGGAACAGATGCCAGGCAGTGTGGGAACTGAGGAATCAATGCCAGGCAGTGCGGGATATTAGGAACTGATGTCAGGCTGTGTGGGAACTGATATACTGATGTGAGGAAATATGGGAACTGTGGAAATGATGACTGGCATAGATGGCAATTGATGAACTGATGCCAGGCACTGTATGGAAACAAAGAGCTGATGCCGGACAGTGTGAGATCTGATGAACTGATGCCGGGCAGTCTGGGAACGGAGGAGCTGATGCCAAGCAGTTTGGGAACTGAGGAATCAGGCCAGACAGTTTTGCAATTTTGGAACAGATCCCAGGCAGTTCAGGAACTGAGGAACAGATGCCAGGCAGTTCAGGAACTTAGGAACTGATGCCAGGCAGTGCAGGATATTTGTTACTGATGCCAGGCACTGTGGGAACTGAGCTACTGATGACAGAGAGTGTGAGAACTGAGGAACTGATGCCAGGCAGCATGGGAATTTAGGAACTGAGCCAGGCCATGCACGATACTAGGACCTGATGCCATGCAGCAATGGGAACTGAGGAACTGATGCTAGGCAGTGTGGGCTCTTAGGAACTGATTGCAGGCAGTGATAGGAACATGGGAATTGATACCAGGCTGTCATAGGAACTGAGGAACTGAAGGCAGGCAGTGCAGTATATTAGGAACTGATGTGAGGCAGTGTGGGAACTGAAGAGCTGATGTCAGGCAGTGATGGGACTGAGGAACTGATGCCAGGCAGTGTGGGAACTGAGGAATCAATGCCAGGCAGTGCGGGATATTAGGAACTGATGTCAGGCTGTGTGGGAACTGATATACTGATGTGAGGAAATATGGGAACTGTGGAAATGATGACTGGCATAGATGGCAATTGATGAACTGATGCCAGGCACTGTATGGAAACAAAGAGCTGATGCCGGACAGTGTGAGATCTGATGAACTGATGCCGGGCAGTCTGGGAACGGAGGAGCTGATGCCAAGCAGTTTGGGAACTGAGGAATCAGGCCAGACAGTTTTGCAATTTTGGAACAGATCCCAGGCAGTTCAGGAACTGAGGAACAGATGCCAGGCAGTTCAGGAACTTAGGAACTGATGCCAGGCAGTGCAGGATATTTGTTACTGATGCCAGGCACTGTGGGAACTGAGCTACTGATGACTGACTGTGTGAGAACTGATGAACCTATGGCATGCAGTGTGGGAACTGAGAAACTCATGCCAGACAGTGTGTGAAATTAAGAATTAATGCCAAGCACTGTTGGAACGGAGGAAGTGATGCCGTGTAGTGTGGGAACTGAGGAAGTAATGCCAGGCAGTGAGTGAACTGAGGAATAAATGCCAGGCAGTGATGGGAACTGAGGAACTGATGCCAGGCAGTGTGGGAACTTGGAAACAGATGCTAAGCAGTGAATGGAACTGATGAATGTATGCCAAGTAGTGATGGGAAGTAAGGAACTAATGACAGGCAGTGATGGGAACTAAGGAAATGATGCCAGGCAGTGGGTGATCTTTGGAACTGATGCCAGGTAGTGTGGGAACTGATACACTGATGTGAGAAAATGTGGGAACTGTGGAAATGTTGCCTGTCATAGATGGCAATTGATGAACTGATGCCAGGCAGTGATTGGACCCAAGGAGCTGATCCCGGAGAGTGTGACAATAGATGAACTGATTACAGGCAGTGTGGGAACTAGGGAAATGATGCCGGGCAGTTTAGGAATGGAGGAGCTGATGCCAAGCAATTTGGGAACTTATGAACTAATGCCAGGAAGTGTGGGAAATGAGAAAGTCATGCCAGGCAGTGTGAGAACTAATGAACCGATGCGAGGCTTTGTGGGAATTAAGCAAATGATGCCACGCATTTTAGGAATGGAGGAGCTGATGCCAAGCAGTGTGGGAACTGATGAACTGATGCCAGGTAGTTATGGGAACTTAGGCACTGAAGCCAGGCAGTGCGGGAACTGAGGAACTGATGCCAGGCATTAATGCGAACTAAGGAAATATTGCCAGGCAGTGATGAGAACTTAGGAACGGATGCCTTGCAGTGCAACAACTGAGGAACTGGTGCCAGGCCATGTGGGAAATGAGAAATTGCTGCCACACAGTTTGGGAACTGATGAGTTTATGCGAAGCAGGGCATGAAGTGCAAAAGTGATGCCAGGCAGTGTTGGACCTTAATAACCGATGCTAGTCATTGCAGGATCTTTGGTACTGATGCTGGGCACTGTGGGAACTGAGGAAATGATGCCAGGCAGTGTGTGAACTGAGGAAATCATGCCAGGCAGCATGGAAACTTAAGTACTGATGTCAGGCAGTGTGGGATATTAGGAACCCGATGCCAGGCAGCATGGGAACTTAGGAACAGATGCCAGGCAGTGTGAGAACAGTGGAACTGATGCCAGGCAGCATGGTAACTTAGGAACTGATGCCAGGCTGTGCACGATACTTGGAACCGATGCCATGCAGTAATGGGAACTGAGGAACTGATGCTAGGCAGTGTGGGCTCTTAGGAACTGATTGCAGGCAGTGATAGGAACATGGGAATTGATGCCAGGCTGTCATGGGAACTGAGGAAATGATGCCAGGCAGTGCAGTATATTAGGAACTGATGCCAGGCAGTGTGGGAACTTAGGAACTGATGCCATCCAGTGATGGGAGCTGAAGAACTGATGCCAGGCAGTTTGGGAGCTTAGGAACTGATGCCAGGCAATGCGGGATGTTAGGTTCTGATGCCAGGTAGTGAGGGAATGAAGG